>OX940880.1:68861244-70061244 GCA_954870665.1 Stratiomys singularior | reverse complement strand
TTGCTTTGTCGATTAGTTTTTATCGAGTCATTTATAGTATAGAGTCGATTTTGGATAGTGGGCGAAGACAAACATGGATCTTCCAAACGGAGAATAGTGCGAGACAAATCGACGGCTGTTAGGAAGTGCTTCTACACCATCTTTACTGCTTCTGTACTATGTACCAAAACAGATCAACCCCTCTCCTTAGTCACCAGACCAAAACTCTATAGAACTTGAGAGTTTAGGAGAGAATATCAACAGGAAACTGCTGACAAGGAATGTAAGGTGTATAGCAACTCAGCCTGTCATTTCTACAAGACATAGAATCCATGCAAGACCGATAAAAAACCATTACAAAAGTTAAAGGCGTGTCTGAAATGGGTAAATTCAGTATTTATTTGCAGTTGCAACGTAACAAACACAACGATCTCAAATTTGTTCATTTTTCGTCTGTTTACTTTGGATAATTCGACTGAAATTTTTATAAATTTTCCTTGCTAATTTGAATTATTTACACTCTTCTACTTTTTTATTGAGTCTATTTTTCCACTTAAAGCGAAAAATATCGAGGCGGTCGCATTTTCGACGGTGTAAAGTTCAGATATCTCGCTAAAGGTTGTCTGATTTACTGATTGATGCTTTAAGCTCTCGCTAACGCAGATCATTCCGATGAGTCTGCATGACGAAATAGAAATTCAATGGCTTTTGATACATTTGTTCAGGAAATCAATCAAGAAATGTTCAGTTTTTTATTTTGAAAAATTTGGTAAATATGAGAAATTTCGATCTTGTATCCCTAAAGAGGCACAAGCTTTAATGTCAAATTAGTAGGGGTACGAATAATTTTGATCGCGAATGTAGCCCCAATCTCGGTAACCTTAAACTAATCATAAGCAATATGTCTAAATTAAACGAAATAAAACCAATGAAATCGGGCAAAACAAAATTTATGCTGCTATCACATATTGCCTAGGTCGGCCACACTGTTTCAAGTGAAAACAAAAATAAATCACAAATTCGTGCCAAAAATAAAGAGCATAAACAATGTCCTGTATTTGCCGGGGTGTACACTTTCCATGTATGCATGAACGCGAAAACAGAACACATGCCCACATATGTATGTTCGCGCCCAAAAGTACAGCAGAGCGTGTGGCTGGCACTCGAAAGCCTCATAAAGATTATCTTTATGCCGGCGTAACTTTATCAGGACTGGCTCGACCTGTACCACAGCTGGGCAAGATTGGGCCACGCTCCGATTTTCCTTATAAAATTATAACAACATAAATAGCGCTAACAATGGAGTCAGTCCACTTGCAATTTTAGCGCAAGGTCAAACAAAGCTGTTTTGCGGCTTTTCAGCTGAATTTATCGGTTATGGGTACATGCGAATGCACGTTAAGTACTTACTGCCCGTTCCAAGTAATGTATTTGCCATGTTTTGCGGTATTGCCGCGACGTGAGACGCAACAGATATTGGATGTGGACATGGAAACGACAAATCATACACGCGGAGAATAATTCGCCGGAGCTGGTAGAAGTTTATAACAATTAGTAGCAACGCTCGGTCCTTGGTTCAAAGAACCTCAATTTTATTTCCACAAGGGTTGGATCTGCGACTTGAATAATGTTGACTGCATACTACATATCGCGCCCCGCGCAACTCGAATGATCTCAAAACATATTTTCTTCGGACGGCGTAGATAAGTTCGCGACCGAGTATTGCAAACCGCAACATTACAAACCAGCAGACTTAAATAGAGAAAAACACTTATTTTGCATGGAACCCACTATTCTACATTTCCCGTAGAGGATCACACGCGTAACAACAGCTAAAACTGCAATTCGCTAAAGTTTGACTACGTACTGTTGCAATTCTCTTGTGCAATTTCAGTTGGCTTGTAAATAAATTATAAATTAAGTCTGCCGTTAGTAATTTTATTATTGTTGTTGTATTATGCTGCGGAATTTTTTCCGCAACGAAAAATTTGTTAAGAAACTTCAATTCATCGTAAGGCAAATTTGAAAGGATTTGAACTGACGATCCGACAGTAAACACGAATGTAGTTTTATGCATTTGATCAATTTGATAAACCTTCAAAAGGAAGCATTTCTGGAATATAACTTGGAAAAGAGGACTTAATCCGCGTATAACACCACTGACATGTCCAAACACATATCAAACAAGAGAACAGGATAGAAATGACAAATAAATAGGAAGCATCCAGCAAGATCGTTTCGCCGTGGACTATAAGTAGAAGTATCAGAAGGGTGCATCGTTGCAATCGTTGCATTGGTATCCATTGTTTCACTTATTGAAAAAAATTGGATATTTTGAGTCAACATTTTGTAAAATTTATTCGCATGTTTGAATATATTATACTTCACTAGATCCTGTTTTCAGTTTAACCATTTACTAAAGTAAACAGAAATTGTCAAAAAATTTGACAGCGCTGGGTTTATTCAGGGAAACTTCAGACATCTCCTCCGAGTTGGCATCTGATCATCTGATGGCCAAAGTTTCTTTAACAAATCCCCAGAATGAAATTTGTACAGGAAGGATGTGCAATACATCAAAGACTTTAGTATAGTAGCTTTGGGTTCTCACAAAACTAAAATACCAAGATTCATATAACGAGTTAAATTTTTTTACACGAATGAAAGCGTCTTTTATTTCTTTTCATTCACCCATAGAGAATCATCAACATAAGTCCATATCATACATGCGGTTAACTACTGTGAGACTCCAAGCCTTAGCGCCTGACATTTCAATTTAATTTCCAATCAAAAGGATGACACTAGTTTGCTCCAAACCCTTCATTAGTGAGCCGGTGCATCTATTATTCCTTGTTTGAAAAGAGACGATCATCCTGATTGACGCTGTTTTTTTCTTAATCATAGAAGAAAAACAACACTAAAAAACGCGTAATAACACCCTCCAACCGTTGGCAAACTTTCTTGAGGTTTTACAAGATAGCAGAACAAATATCCATGTCACTTGACCCGAGCACTTACCTCATGTTGAAATGTTGATGAATTCTTTCAAATGGTTTCTTTGTCAATTCCTACAGTCTTGAAAACTGCACGAATACTCGAACTGTGATATCGATAGATGAGGTTGCCTATTTTCACTGTTTCCAATGTTCCAATTCACTCCAATATTTTGTTTGCAAGAGAGAGTACATCTATACTCCAGATAAATCGAGGTCTACTAAATATTTCATGTAAGCATTTTTTTTTTCAATTGGAGCCCATGCGTTTTTTTGCGATGAACAGCAGATACACGGTTTGACGTGAACTCTGTGGCCAAACTGAACAAGCTTCTATCAAACAAATTCAAAAAAAAGGAAAGGGTGTGTCAAGGGATTCGGCAAAATAGAATTTAATTGAGAGGCGCAAGATGTTTGTTTAGAAAAATACTAACCCCGTTATTATATTAAGCACCTGTCAGGCGTTCATTTGAACATGTACTCAGGAGACGGTTTCTAGCGCTAAGAAGTCCGTTATTACGGCTCGAGACTACCAATGATTACATTCCAGATGAACATATCTTATATCCCCGAATACTCTTAGAAATATTTCATACCTACGTTGTTTTAGACCTTCGAGTCAAAAATTATCAGAGAGAACAATAGCAAATCGAAAAAAGGGTACCCCTTTCCCCCATCATAATTTTATGGTTAAGTGAAATATTAAACCATGAGGAGACTATGTTTCAATACGGCGTTGTCTAGTACTCGAGCGCCTCAAAGTGAATCTCCATACATTGCCATCATAGCTAATTACGACTCTAAGATATGCTATACTAGACCTTGGTATCATTTCGGCAGTGGCTTGTCTTTTCCAGAAACTTGCACTCACTTATAGGTGTGCCCCACTCACCCTCAATGGTCAAGCGAAAAAATTGTGCGCTAGAAAATATTTTCCAACTCCCACCCCCTGTAATGAGGGTGGGTGTTGGATGTCACATTCATGTCTTGAAGTTTCGAATGTTACAAACGCACCGAACTGCAATTTTTTGATTTTTTGAATTTTGACAGTTATTGGATTGCAATGAAGAACTATCAAAGTGTTGATCGAGCTGAACTACAAAAATAAATTTATGAAAATTTCAGTCCGAACAGTCATATAATAATTTGAAAAAATTTAAATTTAAAAAAATTTTACACTTTCAGATTCACACTTGTCAAATTTGATTCAGTTGATTTAACCTTATTTAACTGTTCCACATACTTAACTCCTCGAACATTGAATTTCAGTAAATTTTATTGTCTTTTCGCCTCATAAAGTCACTATGTGCAGAGCTAAAGAGAAAGTTAACGTCATGAAAATATCCTGATTAGTTCTAATCTTTCATAAGCCCTGGTCGACATTTTTTTATGAGCTGAAATCATAACCACTTGCCGACTGAATATCCTAAAGAATTATCACCAGATTCGAGCCATGAATGTTCGACCATAACAATTCTTTTTTTTGGCCACTGTTGCAACGTGAATACCTTATTTCAATTATGCAACCAAACGTCCATCCAAAGAAAGACGCAAATATGAAGAACCACTTAAGGCACTTACAGTCCCGTCTGTTGACAAGGTAATGCTTTCTGTAGCCCGGGATTGCAAAGGAATTATTCTTAAAGGTTATCTGGCAAAACGTACTACAACTAACTATTGCGACAAGCACTTGTCAAAAAAAACCACCTGGGGAGTTGCATAAGCACCCATTATTGCAATAGGATAATGCAAGACCAGACACCGTAAGAAGTACAAAACATCTTTTGAACGATTTACGATGGAAATTGCTTTCACAATCACTTTGTCAACAGGATCTTCCACCCGGTGATTATCATCTGTTCACAGATTTGAAAAATCTCTTACGGGGTTTTCAATTTCCAAGTTCAACTGACGTAAAACGTGCTATAAATATATTGATTGAGGAAACACCGAAACAGTTCTTTAAGGACGGCTTAAAAAATTAGTTTATCGTTGGGATAAATGTATTCTGTTAAATGGAGATTATGTTGAGAAACAACATTGTCTTATTGACAAAAATTAACAAAAATAAAAATTCTGGCTAAATTCACCAAAACTTTTGATACATCCCTCGTAAATACTAGAAAATAATTATTGATGTCTTCCAACACTCCGCACTCCAGCAATGTAATACACTTCTGGTACAAATTCTTAACTTTTGAATTACGATTAATACTTGTGAAATCAAGATCTAATAAAGCAGTTAAGCTATCTTGTGGAATTTTCCGAGGAAATACCAAGCGGGTGCTCTAAACGGGTTGGAGATAACCTTGATTTCAAAAATCGGGGTTTGCAAGGGACTTCCAGCAAATAAGTTATAGTAAATTAAACTCTACCTTTAGATTGTAGTCAAAAACGAGATTTATCTATACTGGATTGAAAATACAGGGTCTTAAATGTTTCTATTTTCAAATAAAGACGGGACTCTTAGATACGAATGCGGTAGGAAACGACAACTACGATGTGGTTTATTTTTAATTTTGTTTAGACTTTTATGTTCTTTTCCGATGCTGATCGGGTTTTCATTTTAGTCTTATAGGTCCAGGACAGAAACTAACTCACAAACCTTATACGAAAAACAATGGAAGTCTATATTAGTAGACTGACCTGTGTGTAGTCTATTTTGACAAAATTTTTCAATTTGTTAGAGACCAAAATAATTCTGTAAATTAAACTGACAATCATCGAGACATAGAGCTCCGTTTCTGGCGTTTCCAATCAGTTTGGGGTCGAGTGATTCAAACAAACAATTAGTTTTATAAGCTTCGTGCATTCCTAAACTTCCTAGTTAATTAGGCACCCGATTCAATATGTTTTTTTAGAAAATACCTTTCTATCATTTGTTGGAAGTAAAGACACCAAATTTCATTCAAAACTTTAATTTCATTTATAATAAACAATCAAGGAATCAAAATTGTTATTCAAGAGAATTGATGGGAAAAGTTGTTGAGCTTTTCTGAATTCTACATAAAGCACGAGCGTTCAAAATATACTCAGAAAATCTTACATCGTCAGCGAGAGCTTTCCAAACCACAAAATGCCAGTACTTTCTTAAAAGAATGCTCGTCAAGGGAAATAGTAAAAAAAATATAATTCTAGCATCGATAGAATGTTCAAAAGCATTGTACAAAATTTAGAATCAAAGAAAAGGGAAGTAAAAGTGAAGTGAAAGTATTTAAATATTATAATACAAATTCAACAAGAAAGGCGTTTGAAGTTTGCATCGTTGCAAATAGAATAATTGAACAGGAATGCTGAACTATTGGAATATCAGTAGGGTCGAAATTACGAATAGAAACGGAGCGTCATTTGAGTCTAAATATCCCCAAAATTCAAGGGCGTTACCACACGTCTAAATGAAACAAGCATGATAAGAAATAAAGAAATATCGTATGGAATTCCACTCTTTGTTTCCAAAGAAAGGAAGAAAGACATTTGAGACCAAATTTTGCAGAAATTAAACACAAATTGCAGGAATATACACTTGGTCGTCATGAAGAAAGAAAAACATAACAAATAACTGTCAAATAATTTGTCATAGGTTGACACATCAGTGAAGTCGTTGAAAAATGTTTTAAAGAGAAAAAATATAGAGACCTTTGCGTTTGCACCGATCATGACGTTAAATAACACGATCCACTCATACTTTTTTGAAGCACTTGACGCAACGCTCAGCGATATCTTTTCGGAAGTTGACAGTCTTAAAAAGTTTTAGTATCGGTACGACGATTAGCTCAATTTTTCGACTTTTCCTCAATTTTTTGACTTTTGGTCCGCAATTTTTTGACTTTTTAAATACTTTTTGTATATTTATTCGGATTTGTAAATTATTGCATTCTAAAAGGCTTTCATTTCAGTTTAATCATCTACTCAAAAACAAACAGCGAAACATTTAACAGCGTTCCGTTTGCGACCATGCAAACTCCAGAGACAACAAAAAGTCAACAAACATCGACTTCGTATATGTTGACTTTTTATGCTTGAAGTATTAAAATATAGTTCAGACATAATGAATCTATTTCTATTTTATATTGTCATTTAGAGATATCATTAACCTGCTGCTGTGCAAGGATTTGAGATATTTGAAATTTGCATCGTTTTAAATCGTTGAATTGGAATTAGGATCTAGTAGAGAGCAAGTCAAAATTTGGCAAGCATTATAGTCCAAACATCATAAACCAAATTGAAAAATGGAAAAGTTCGTTGCGTTTGCAAAAACGCAAACCTAGGTGTCTGAAGTTTGCATTGCTGCAAACGCAATGGCATTGTTTCACCCCCCCTATCATTTTGAATTTTTCCTGATAATAAGAATATTTTGCAATATCTTCTTGTTAAAAGGATTCTACTTGACTGTTCTACTTTTTCACTTGAATCAAATCGTCGACAAATATCAAAATAGTGAGAAAAGGTCAGATGCAAACTTCAGACACCTTGCAAACTTCAGGTATCTAAAGATTTGCCATTGACAGATTTGAATCACAGAACATAACATTAAATCTATTGAAAATTAGCAAATAGTTGTTACAGATATTTAACGAAATACTCAACTTTGCTATCTCATCGCCAAATATGCTAGCGTTGGACTGCCTTCACATGGCATTAAATATTTTCTTAAATAATTTTGTTTGGAAACCTCAGAAGAATTTTTACAAGGGGAGGCTTTCCAGTGCTCTCAGCACGTGCAAGCCCTCTCAGATAACAATTTCTCCTCGGAAAACAAAAAATAAAGACCGAAGCAATTTCTCGAAATTTTAAAATTATTTCGTTTAATTTCGAAATAAAAATTTAAGTCAAAGTCTGAAAATTCCGTTACTAAGTTCAAGCGATTGGAGCTTTTCCTTATAAATAACTCCTGCGATATTGGTCATAGCAGTTTTTGCTTTGTAGATGAGTCAAGGAATCTGCTAAACCAATAAACTTCCTCTGCGTTGTAGAGTGGTTGTCCAATAAAATGTCTTTACAAAGCGAATTCTTTCGTCTCGGCAACATTCTCTGCGACAAACGCAAATTCTATTGCACAACAAAATAAATCTTAGCAACATGAGAACAAATTTTCACACATAAACATTTTGGATTCAAATATGTTTACGCGTTGAAAAGTTGTAAAGCCGCAAAGCTACGAAAACGTTAAAGTAGATAAAAGTGAGCAGTTTTAGGAATTCAAACATTTACCATTATTGTGAAATCATTTCCAACCGAATGAGAAACCTATGAGGTGTCTGAACTTTGCATCGTTCATCGAAATGCAACGATTGCGATATTTTTCACTTTTTTGACAATTGATTGGATTAAAAAATTTGAAAATAATTCCAATAATCAGGTGCTAACAAAATAAATTCGCAAACATCATTTTCAAAAAGTTCAGTCAAATTATCCAAAAAGTGATCAAATTTGAGACCATCGCGTTTGCAACGATGAAAACTTCACACACCTAACTTTGGAAGGATCTTCCATTATTTTAAGAGTTTAGCCTTAAAAGTCTTTTGCAGGGATTCAAACGGAGAGTTACATGATCAGACTCGATCGCTAACTAACGCATTTCCTGTGTCTTATCAAGTTCAAGGTACGCATGCTCAAATACAAAAAGTCAAAGACCTTTAATGTAGCCAATAAATAAGGCAAACATTAATTTTAGGATGCTGATGGAGTAGGTTTATTTAGTCTGGTTTACATAATTGCAAACGCAACGGACACGTGACTTTGCACTCTTTGAAGATTATTTTCAGAAGAAAACAGAAACAACTTTGAATTTCTTGCACTTAACTACTTTTTCTTCTCATTCTGGATCATCATGGAAATCTAAAAGGTGACAAAATTCGAGGCCGTTTCCTTGCAACAATGCAAACCTCTGACAACTTGGCGGAGTTCTTTCTCCAACAAATTAAACCTATGCATTCGCTCTTTGCCTCTTGGGTTCTATAACGCATCAAAGTCGCCTCCTTGGATATTTTGACTAATTTTTTATTATTTTGATCTTTGCCTCGCATTTTACGAGTGATTCGAAATCGAGAAGGATTTCATCATCCGACTCAATCTTCCTTTGTCGCAAGATCACACTCGGAAAATGCTCTGAGATTTGCCTTTACTCGAACAAGAATCGTTCAATCATTCACCTCGATTTTGTGTTCAATAAAAGATAGAAACCGTTAATGTATTAACTTAACAGGTGACTCATCTATAGCGAATATTAAATGCACTCGGGAATATTTCATCATTGTCTTCGTTCACGAGTTCGTCCCATCGCGAATCAGTTTGGCGACAATAATTTGGTTCGGCTCAAACAGGTACTAACGCGCCGAAGACAGAAAGTAGAAAAATATTCCCTGCACAAGTCCCTTCAGGAAACTTCCTGCTCCAGCATGTGGACGCCGAGGGTTCTTCATGCACCAACATGACACATCAATCAAAATCGTTGGGAATTAGTAAGAAATTTGGCACTAACCTGCATTTGAGGACGTCGAGCATCGATACAGGACTTCCATGAAAGCTTGGACCAGCTGCTCGCCGTTGACGGCGGCAGGACTCGGCAAGGGAGTCTGCGTGGCCGAAGTCGTCGTGTTCGGGGAGTTGCCGGAGCTGCCGCTACTACTCCCTGAAGCTCCCTGTTCGTCCTGATCAGGGAGATAAAAGGGCACAGCCATGCCTGTGAGTGGGGTGGGTTTCAACGGGAAGCTGCTTGTCAACAGGATATCACACCAACTTAACTTGCTCCTCCGAACACTCGTCTCTGAAAGGACGCTGTCAACGCAACAACCTGCACTAGCTTGAGTTTAGTATTAGTCACCAATGGACCGGCCCATTCATTCGCTCAGCACAGTAATCCTTGGCCGTTCGCGTTTCTTTGTTACTCTTCTGGATTCAATTGACACTTTGCACCATTCTACACGGAAATTCCAGATCACTTGACACTGCTTTCAGTTTGCGATTGTTTAACGGGATTCGGGAAATCGGTTAGTCGGGATGGCGTTTAAAATATATTTTATCCATTTTCCGGAACATTACACATCACTGAGTTCGACTGTCGCTTGTTGTTGTCAACAAGAATCGACGGAACCACTCCGCACCGAACATAAACAAACACTCCGGGAACGATTCCGTTCGAGCGAATTGGAAGCTTCTGACAAGGGTGCAAACACCCGCAACGACGGAGCCAACACTTGATTAGTCAAATTTCACGGGGCCAGTGGCCAGCGACAAATCACTTGCGAAATTCGCGTTTTGGCGGGCAAATCGCAGTCAAACGTGTTTGTAGCACAACACCAACTCTGCAGAGACCTGGCGCGCTCAGAACAACAACTACGCAGGATACGTCCAACTCGCTTCGTCGTTGGGATTCGACTGGCTGCAGCCGAGTCGTCCAGCGTGTTCCCTTTCCGCATCCGATCCAGACAACTTGCACGCGGTGCGATGCATTGCTAGCAAAGTGCAGCAACAACGCCGAGAACACCAACAAACCGTCGCTCGCCCGCGACCGCAGCCCGAGCACAAGCCACACATGCTGCCTACATTCGACACAACATGTGCACGCTACACACATACCTGTACATAACACTCCGCATGCATGCAACGAAACGCTCGCCAGAACGGGCCCGAATCTGATTTGATTTTTTACTATGCAAACTGTACTTCGTGTCTAGAAGGCCCAAGCCGAGCAAAAACTAGTCGAGTAAATGCATGCGAGTAAATAGACGAGCAAAGGCACAAAGAACCAACAACAAAACCACAGCCACCCTATCAGGGACCGAGTTTCGAGCCCCTTCCCCCGCCACCGACCAGCATATGACAAGGAAATTATCCGATACATGAAAATGTTTCTATTGCCTTATGTACGCGCGACAAGCTCGGTACATACTTCGCTATGTGCATGCACGATCTACAGAACGCTGCAGTGCCCCGGCCCGGGCACATAAGAACAGTTCTAAAACCTCCGACTGCACCGCGAAGACGCGGAGCTGGAGAATAGTGCACTTTGCCACTATTTCTGTGTCCGTTCCCCTCCCAGCCAAGTAAGTTGTAAATAGAAAAGAACAAGTTCTCATCTCTCGGCAGGGGCAGTTCGGGATGAGCACGATGAAGCGGATCGGGAGTTCGATGGAATGGAGGACGGAGCAGTGTGCCAATGGGTTGCTGGTTTGTTTTTTGTTCACTTTCGTATCTATTTCGTTCCCGATCGCTTTGTTGGTTTTGCTTGGACGGAACGAAGTAACAAAGAAGTTTCCACTAACGTGGGCCCTATGAGACGGGAACATTTCGGTAGAGTAACGCGTTCGCTCGCAAGACGTTTGCCAGTCTGGTTTCTGTTATCAGATCTAATTCTTGCGACATATTCATTCTGCGGATAACAATTACACACTCGGACATCATTTGGTGGAAACAGTTAGTCGTCATGTTCGATGTCTGCCCAATCATCCACCGAAGAAATGGCAAAGGGATCGCGTGAGTTTTATTTTTGACGAGCTTTGTTTAGGGGCGACCGAGGAAAAAGGAATAAAAATCTGCAGGTATCGCTGAACGACTCCTGGATTATGTGCTTTGATTGCTCTTCGCACGTTCAGCTCCCGAATTGATAGCGTTGATTTCCAGGAACCACGGAAACGTTACTACCAGCTACCCTTTACAGTCCAAGGTAGCAATCCTTAGAAATTGGAACAAAGCTGCTTAGTAGCAAAGCTTGAAAATCAAGTGCAATTAGGACATCCCCGAAGTAACTCACGCACGTCGTTGCGCATGGATGCAAATTTAGTTTTAAGACGCATTACGCCAGGAGGTCTTAATTTATTCCTGTCTCCTTTTGGTTTTCTCGTACATAGCATAGCAATGTCCCCAGAAGTTCATCGGTCGCACACTATTAGATTGGTAATTTGTGCTAACCGTTTGTGACTGTTAATATTTTCAACGACAAAACCATGGGACACATTACAACGACTTATGTTTAATGTAAAATATGAATGACCTTCGGCAATTATTATTTGATGTCCTTGAAATTTTCACTGATCTGGCCGAGGAAATGCGACAAAACTATGAGACACAGATCCTTTTAACATTGGATAACTAAACTGTATTCCTAGTTACGTAAAAACTAAACGTTCGTCAAGTGGACTAAGCAGTGATAGATGCAAATATTGGGTCTATTTTTGAATGGAAACAGGAACTTGTTACATTGTAAGAAAAATTCATTCGATAAAATCTAAAAACAAAATGAATAACCGATATGTAATAAAATTTACGATATCGTCAAAAATGAACCTCAATATAGTAGTTGTAATTACAACGTTATACGGAATTCATTGTGTTAATTATGAAAGTGGTCTAAGTCAACAATTTAAGACGTGGCCCTCTTTGTCGCGTTTCTGAACTACAGAATAAATTGATAAAATAAATGACAATCAACAGAAATACTGCCAATTCATTCCGGTTTATCTAACAATATAATTTAGTTGGGCTCTTCGGAACTTATATTATTGGCGGTAATTATGGAAAGATGAAATTATCTAAAAATTCAATCAAATTTACAATCAATGAGACACCAAGCCTATTTTGAAATATAACAATTATCCCGTTGTGTTTAGTTTACGTTGTGAGATTTTTTAAACGCATCGGTCAGTTTGTGGTCATATGTTCATTTCACTACACCTCTACAAGTTTGTGAGGTTCAGTGGCGAACAAAACTGCACAAATGAAATTGAAAATCTACTGAATTTACCCATACACGCCTTTTCACTAGTAATTGTATAATAAAATCTTAAATCTTAATCTAAAAGCAATTGCAGTTTATCAATGTCGTTCAACAAATATATTGGAAGCATTTAGAAACATTAACACATTTACCGACAATATAACTCCACTTTTCAATGTATCCAGTTTTGCACGTGTTTATATCCTTTTGTTTACAGTTGATTTTTGTTTGATTTGTGTTCCATATTATATTTTAACTATTTTAGTTTGTTAATATTATCAGATTGGCTTAAACGGTAAGAAGAGGTTGGTCAGATTATTTTTTTGATAACATATTTTTAATATATATTAGGTGCGCAACTAAGTTCCCACTGTTGTCCAAGAGATGGCTCCAGTAGTAAGTGCTTGTCGATTGTTGCATAACCAAATCTTAGCTTAAACATAGGGTAAACAAACCGCATTTTGTGTAATAATGTCGAATTTTATGGCAAAGACTCGTAATTAGCGGGAAGTGATGCTTATTTTCTTTCATTGAAAGAAAACGGCGGCTGAAGCTCGTCGAGAGCTGCAAAAAGTTTATGGAGATACTGCTATAAGTGAGACAACGCGCCGTGATTGGTTCCGTCGCTTCAAAAACGGTGATTTTCGTGTTGACGACCGTTCGCGTGAAAGAAGACCAAAAACCTACGAAGACGCTGAATTGGAGGCATTGCTCAACAGGAGCTTGCTTCAGTATGGGAAGTTACCCGCCAAGAAATTTCCAAGCGCCTGCATGCGTTGGGAATGATTAAGAAACAAGGAACTTGGGTTCCTTATGAATTGAAGCCAAGTGACGTTTAGCGTCGTGTTTTTGCCTGTGAACAACTGCTCCAGCGGCAAAGAAGGGACGGTTTTCTCCATCGCATCGTTACGGGTGATGTAAAATGGGTTCATTATAGCAACCCAAAATGACGAAAATCATGGGGACTGCCCGGTCATGCTTTTACGTCGTCGGCTCGGCCGAATATTCACGCTGCGAAGGTTTTGCTGTGTATTTGGTGGGATCAGGGGGATGCTATTTATTATAGGATCAGGGGGATGCTACTATTACCGAACGAAACCATCACTGAAGAACAGTATCGAACTCAATTGGTGGATTGAGCCGAGCATTGCACGAAAAACGGCTACAATACGAGCAGAGGCGCGAAAAAGTCATTCTACATCATGACAACGCTCGGCCTCATGTTGCCAAACCCGTTTAAACCTACTTAGAAACGCTCAAATCGGAACTCCTACCCCACCCGCCATTTTCCCTATGTATTGTGCCATCCGATTATCACTTTTTCCGTTCGATGGCACATGGTCTGGCTAATCAGCAGTTCTACTCATATGAAGACATCTCAAAATGGCTTGATTCGTGGATAATCTCAAAAGACGAATATTTCTACTGTGACGGTATTCGAGCTCTGCCAGAAAGATGGGAAGAACATGTCGCTAGCGATGGGCAATGTTTTGAATGTTTCATTTTTAACCATTTTTTCACAATAAAGTGACAATTTCATAAAAAAACAGTGAGAACGTAGTTGCGTAGTTGCGTACTTTTGTTCCTCGGCTGTGCAGCACTGAAGATATCCATAACATAAGCCCATACGTTTTTATTGGGCTCAGGACTGTTCATTGAACTCACTACTTGAGCAATTCCAAATTCGTCAAACCATTCTTTCAGTTTTTGCTAATTTGTTTTGGGTAGTTTTGCTGAAAGACCCATTTTAATGGCATTTTCTCATTGGCATAACGCAGCATGACATTTTGCAATATATCCAAATAAGAGAAAAGCAACGCACAACAGGATCCCCCTTGCTAAATTGTTTTTGCAGTGCACTCATCTTATCTGTGGGACCCTTTTCCACTACTCAAATCAATTTTGGACTCATCAGACCATCAGACTTTCCTCCATTTCTCGGATTCCCAACTTAAATGAAATATGGCGGAGTATAGACTTTATGTAATATGGCTTTTACTAAGAAGAGAACTTTGCTCGGGTTTCGGGCAATTAAGTTATACCAATCCTTGGTGAAAAGTTGGCCATCATGGTCCTCTTGCTACCATAGACTAGCCGACGCATTGACATTGCTGACTTCCTACCTCGCATTTCAAATATGTTGCATTCAAATATGCGGCATTTGTAATCGTTTGAAATGAACGGTTAAAAAATTCTGAATTTCCGAGATCACTTTTTCATTATTTCGGTTTTCTCCAGCCTGCAGTATTTCCTCCTCCCACTTCTATAAAAATAAAAAAAAATTTAGTCCAAAACCAACCAAATCACGTTAAGCATTCATACTTTTTAACCTTCCACATACGGCGTGGGGGGGGGGAGTTATTTCAACCCCAAACTCTTAACATGCGTCAAAATTTCTGCAAAACACAACCGAATGTATTGAATTTTACATTAGGTGGAGGATCTGTGCATGTATTTGATTCAATACATGCACAGAACAGAAACAATATTTTATTATTTTATGGGGTAAATCCAACCCGACGTCGTATGGCCGAGGAGTTTTATCACGTTGTATTCCGATTGTTCAATAAAAATACATTTTGGAAACAAAATATAAGCTCAAACTCGCAAAAAACGTAAAAGCACTTCTAAATGTTGACGTGACATTTCTCACAGACCGTTTAATTCATTGTTTACACTTTACAGCTGTCAGGAAGGTAATGACTGACCTTTCTGGGAACTGATGGTGCGCATATGCCTGTAATTATAACTGAGTGATTATAGGTAGTTTTCATTTTTTTAATGAATAACCCACTGCTTTGAATAAACACTTAATTTCATTTCTTTTTATAATACATAAATGTCCAACGTAGAAACACTCGTTTTGTATGCCGGTTCGCTCTGTCAAGGTGACGATGTAAGGTTAACTCTTGAAGGGAAATTTTGAATCTGCGGATGGGTAAGTTTCGTAGTAATGATAACTAGAGGAATGCTAATAAAAGATGGGTTTGAGAAGATTGTGAGGTGGTGGAAGTAGAATCTTACAATAAATCTGGTTGGCAGATTTTGGCTATTTGTTTCAATATTCTCTAGTACAAGTCACTGATTTTGTAACCATTTATCTCCAATATTCATCTTTACTACTGCCGATTCGCTCAACCCAGTTCGTAGTGCAAGAAAATTGATTGTTGTCAAAATGTTACTTCAAAAGCCATCCGTTATCGATTGCGAAATAGCGCCTTCCTTGGTGAAATGCTTCCATCACAACGCCCTTAAAAGCACTTGATTGGGATCGTCATGTATTGATTTCCTTTTTTGCTGTGTTCCAGTTTCTATTTTCAAAACAAAACATGATGATATCACGATCCATCAATATGGTTGCTTCTATTGACTTGCTCAGTCGCAATTCAATATTACCATCCCATTGTTAGATGTCACTTTGAATACGACCCACCATATCAAACGTTCCTTTTATGTTTTACGTGTTCACGTTATTTTGACACCAACTCCAAGTGGCTTTTAATTGACTATGAATACAGCAAATAAAGGAGGTAACTAGAAGTGAAAATTTTTCGCAACTCATTTCTTATATAGAAGAATCTTCGAAGTGTCAAAAGATAGATTCGTTATATTCAGAAATGTGACAGATACACCTACCATTAACGATGGTCTCAGCCATAAAGTTCGTTATAATATGGTTCGTATTACCGAGCAAAATAATCCTTTGGGTTATTAACTACACATTTAAACGTTTGAAATATGACAAATTAGTTAAAACCAGATTTGTTATTCTGCGGCCCACAGCTTATCTGATGCGTTTCGGTTATGAAATCTTGTAATCCTTTTATTCAAGAAATAAGCTGGTGGACAAAAAACTAGGTTACCTACTAAGCCGGCTGTGGTGGCTGTGTTTAAAAAAATATAATGAATACATTTTGCTAATCAATTGTTAGTTAATTATAAATGATAAAAATAACACATTACGAAATCAACCAACTTTATTTTTTTACCAATACACAAGAAAATCGACAAAGTTAAGAAAGGAGTGTTGTTTACTGTGGTTGAAAAAAAGAAAATAATTTTTCTCGCTGGTGTTTAACCTTCTTCAGCAAGGAGTGTTGCCTCCTCTGGCTTTGGTGACACATACTATTCTTCTATTCATGGATTCTATCAACTTTTGGATGGTTGACTGCGGAACGTTTTCCCACTCCTCCACCAAAGCAGTTTTCAGCTATTACAGGTTTTCTGGAGCCGGTTCTCGTTGTTTCATTTGACATTTTAGCTCGTCCCATAAGAGTTGGATTAAGGTCTTGACTTCGTGCTGGCCAGTCCAGAACCTCTTTCTCCTCTTCTCGAAAGTAACCTCTAATGCAAATCGCAGTGTGGGACGCGTAGTATCATGCATTAATTTATATCCTTGGCCGATAAATCCTGAATAAGAAACCACATGCTCTTCTAAAATGTCACTGATGTACGATTTAGCGGTCACAGTCCCTTTTTCTGCGATAACCAGCTCTGTACGAACGGTTAAAAGGATACTTCCCCAAAACATAACTGAGCCACCTTTAAACTAACCCTTTCGGATATGGCACATTGTCATATTGTCCTCCTGGTCTACGATACGACTTCTTAATGGCCATCAGAGATTACGGGACTCATCTGAAAAGAGTACCTGCCCCCCTTGTGCCAAAGTCCAATCACAACGTTCGCGTGCAAAATTGAATCTTGCTACTTTATGAGCTGTGATGAAGTTAGGTCTTGTTGCGGGTCTATATGCCTTTAAATCACGTTCTTTGAGACGTCTCCTCACTGTTCTGTCACTAACAACAACACCTCGAACATTTCTGAACAGGTGCTGCAATTCAACGTCAGAACGATGACGATTCATAAGACTTGCTAACACTCTAAATCGATCATTTTCAGATGTGTTCCTCCTTGGAACAGACACATGTTTCTGATGTAGCAACCAGTCACGAACTTACTTCACATGTTCGAGCAACATTTCGCTGGTTCTTACCAGCTTGTAATAATGAATTAATTCGAACAACTTGCGTATCCCGAAGATCCATATTTATGAGTAAATAAGAACTAAAAAGCCCAGAACTTCTATCACCGATATAAATTTAACGATAGTTTCAAAAATATACCGATAGGGCGACAGGGCTTTAAACATGAAACAATACAACTGTGAGTACCTAGCAAAGCTGATTACTTGACATTTAACACAATTTCACATAAAAAATATGTCAACACAATGGAATTTTTGAAAAGAGCGTGATCAATGCATTAATCATAAAAATAGGGGTGGCCCAATATTTTTGTCCAACAGTTTATTTGAAAGTAATATAAGATTCCGATTCAGATTAATGCCCAGTTTTTGAAAACATTTATTGTTTATTTACTGACTTCAAAAATGACAAAATAAAACAAAATTGAATAATGAAAAAAGCGCTCCGTTCCGTGTCGCACCTTTTTACACGTACTTGAGTAACCTTGCACTTCACTAGCACTAACCTAGCACTTGAGTACAAAATTCAGTACATCGTATCGTAGCGCTTTGCATTCTGTACATACATAAGTCTGTTTAGTACAGAATCAACAAGTTTTCACTTAATTGTTCCCGTAATTTTCGTCCACTCCTCAAAAGTAGCCTTCTTTAATTGTTCCTTTTTAGGAAAACTGTTTCCGAATATTATTTTCCGAAATGGCATCTAAACTTTGAATATCCTTTAATTCTCGGGTCTGTGCTAACGGAACCAGAACATGAGGACTGTTCGGAATCAGCCAAGACCAACCAATTCTAGACTTGGTAGAAACGGAAGGTGTGGGATCTTTCGAGATTCACAATACACTGGAGCAATTTTTTATCATTGAGGTACACGCTTTTGTCCATGTTACTTTTAATGAATGCCAAATTTCCAACCTCACTGCTGACACGCCCTCCAAAACCACTTCCCGTTGGTCGCTATGCTTACCTGATCCGCCACAATTTATTGAAAATTCAAGCCTGAATTTTCTGGTAATGGCCTGAATAGAGGCACGCTCACTCATCAAAATTTTCTACTTATGAATGAATGGTTTTGTTCTAGCTATTCGACGATTGAAATTGTGACTTTGGAGGATTTAACGGACATTCTTGCACTACATGACATACCTGGTCCTTACTGTATCCCCGTGACTAGTATTGAAGAAGATAACCTTGATTCGGTTCGTCTTGACCTTATGTGCAATAAAACGCTCATTGAACGAGTTGGAAATTCTGTAAGGCGTGTTTGTCGAAAAGTACTAGGGCTACTGTAAAGCATGGAGGAGGCTCCGTCATGGTCTGGGGCTTTGTTTCTGCTGCAAGGATAGGAAATCCCTATTCTGCTGAAAATAAGATACCTAGATTTTAAAATCAAATGTGAAAACCTTTTGCAGGAATTCAGGCACTTCTAATTGTTTTATTTTTTATCAAGGCAACAACCCAAAACACAAACCATATATTGCTAGGACTTTGCTACCTTATAATTGTCCTCAAGGTGTAGGTACACCAGTACAGTCCCCTGAACTCAACCTTATTGAGCAAATTTGGTACGAAGTTTGGCGTAAGCTATATCAGAAGACTACCTCAAATTACACCGAACTGGAAACAACAACTTCAGAGGTCTAGAATCCCACAGTCCACAAAATTGTCAAAACTTGGTGAATTTTTATTCTACGGAGACTGAAAGAAGTCATATTGCAGAAAGGCTATGTCACAAATCAATGAAAAATTAAAGTTTTCCGGTTAGTTGCGTTGAAATATTTTTTTTTGTGATAGGGATGTGAAGGCTGTTTACACCCTGAGAGTGGGACTAAGGGACGCGCAATGCTTCTCGACTACCCACTAATCACTTGCCCTTTCAACCTGAGAACCTAACCTGGAACCGTTTCACACATTACTTTGGGCTAAGCTTCGTGTACCTACGGCTGGAGGCATTTTCAGATTATGAGAATGTCTTCTTCAGCGGGAAGGAAGGGAGAGGAAATCAGTGCTAGCAAGGAGACCCTCGTTCCCTGACGCCTCCCAACGCTCAAGTGAAGAGTGTTTCAGTGTCAGCGTTGCCTGAGCATATTATGCCTCGCGATTACATTTGTTGACTGTTTTCATCATCATCTCCGACCATATTATTGTGTGTTGAATTATGCTTTGGAAATATTACGGTTATTTTGTTGCATAACTAGTTACAGTTTTTGGGCTTTTTTAAAATAAAAATTGAAACTAGACAAAATATTTTTTCAATTGATATACAATGCTAATCCTACGGAGCCTTTTCACACCTAACTGCAGAATTGTTTTGAGTTAAGTCACTGTACAACATTTGACGATTTTCTTATTAGTTTTTTATATAAAGATTGAACTTTACTAACAGCGCTGCATGAAATAAGCTGTAAGCCATTGTATGTAAACACTACCGCATTCAAATAATATTTTCAAGTGTAGATGTAGAAGGGTTGAAGTGCAGAACGTTTGTATTTCATGCATTTTTGTCAATAAAACTATTTCTTTCCGAAATAGATTTTTGAATAGTCCCTTTGTGTAGCTCCCAAGGAAGGTTAGTGCAAAGGGGGAACCCCTAAACTTGGGAGGGAAGAATGTTATGGCAATTAACCTGCCATAACATTCGCCGAACTTTCGGTGGTAAACTACACCACCGAAGGCTCGTTTAAACATTTTGAAGCTCGTTAAGTTTCCAAAAAGCATGCACACGAGGATACTTTTCGTTACAAGGGATTAGGGCGTCAACGCATATTACACGATTTCCATCTTGACTTGCGTCTCGATTGTTGACCTCATTGGCTAATACTTCAGCGGGAACGAAACGTGATAAACTGTTGTCGCCACAGAAATTAACAGCAATTGGCAGCTCCGGTACGAGTCCGCTGTCGTAGTGAACCCCACGCCCGCGCAAGCGTAAATAGTAAATAAACCCGAGCTGCAAGGAACTGTCACTTTTTATTTATTTACTGTAAACATGCTCGAGTCGAGCGAAAGAGACCAAAACAAAAAGAAAACCTGATTGCGGCCCGTCGACCATGGACGTGCTGGAGCGCTTTGCCCGCGCGAACCAGCAGCAAAAGCGACTCGCTGAGGAACACAAATCAAAACAAAACTACGAAAATAGAACTGTCTACAAGCATCGCGGGGTGCGGGGCGACGCGGGTGCGCTCGAGAACACAAAACAACTTGAGCGCCATGTCCGCCAGAACGGGTGGAAAACTTGAACCGACGTGTGCGTGTTGCGCGAACAAAACGAAGAAAAGCGGATAGCGAGCACTGCTCCGGCCGCGTCGCTTCACCGTTTTGCTTTCAGCTTGGAGCGCAGTTTTTGTTGCGTCTTCACGTTTGCTCGCGTATGTTTGCGCGGACTTGGCATGGCTCCGCAGAGTTTTGTTGCTCGCGGTAATTTTTTGCTGCTGGGCCTTCTGCGGGTTCTTGCCCTGCGTCGCCGTCCATGCTCGGACCGTAGTCGCTGATCCTTCTCCACTTGCGGTTCTGGTCTGATCCGTTCCTTTGCCCGTCAACCCGTGTTCGAAGAAAGTGGCGGCACAGGTGGTGCGAAGGCTGGATTGCCGTTGCTTTTCGGCCACTCGAGATTTGGTCCAATTCGGAAATTGCGTGCCCAACTGGTGCGGGACGCCGACGGGTTGCTAGGGCTTTTGGGCAACAGACATGAAGCGCAAATGGACCCAGCGGGCAGGCGGAACGAGGAACGTTTGGTCATTTGCCAACGGACGGCAACTATTCATGGCCCGAGAAAATCTGAATCCGCGGATCATTAGACCGAGCTGATGACAAGCGCGGTGGGAGAGGTGTCATGGTAAAACGATGAAAGTGCGTTTGACCATGTCAAGTTACGGTGCGTGGACAAATTCACTTTGGAGTAATTTCACAACCACAGGAGGAATGATAAATCAGCTGTAAAAGCGCGGGAGCAGCTCGCGGATCCTTCCAGTCTGCCTTCTGTCCTGCAGGTCGTCAAACATCTGTGGAGAAAAAACAATTAAAATTGATTTATCAGAAGAAGGAAAAATTGCCTGGGAAACAAAAATTAAATAAACATATTAAACAAAAACCTTGTAGACTAGTGGAAATCTTGCAGTTCAAAACATTTACGAAATTGATGAAATTGGGCAGGAGGTAGGATCTACGAGTTTGAAAATAAATAATGATTCCATGATCCAGGACTGCCTAAATTGCTGTAAATATTACAAGACACAATCAACAATTCGGCAGCTTACAATGGAAGTAGGGTTTCTAGGACGAGAACATATATTTCAAATTTGAATGGGGAATACGGAGCCTGAAAATTTTTTCACACGTTTTATATATTAGAAAAACCCTTATATATTAGGAAAACAACGGCATTTTATTCATCGCTTTGAGTGGGGATATATCGGCCATGTTAGCAATAGATAATTGATACGTTTAGTAGTCTTCAGTCGTTGCCGTTGTATGGTGGACATGTCCCTTGCATTGTGCAACAAAGAAAAAGTTTTTTTCGTGACATATTATAAAGCCATATTTTCTACAAAGCTAAGCATATTTTTATTATATAGAGCATGTTCTAGGAAAGAACATGCTCTATATAATAAAAATATATTTATATCCAATTATCGTATTTTAACAATGCTGCCTTCATTGATTTTATAAGATAATGTATTCTTGATAAATATTTAAAATAATTGAAAGTTCCTAAGATGAGACCCTTTGGACTTCCTAATATGAGATAGGGTTTTCATCGGGTTCAAGTAAATTCTTAGTAAATAATAAAATAAATAAATAATGACTATAATTATTTATTATGTTTTAAAAATATATCACTTTTTTCCATGGGTCAGCATGCTTGAAGGTAGTCCGGTGTCTGTGAATCGTCCTTCTGTCCTCACCGGGACATCGAGAATGGAGAAGCGCTGAGGCGTAGAGTGAAAAATTAGAAATTTCTCTGGTGGTGGAGATGACATGTTTTCACACTTTTATATTTTTCAATTGTCATTATTTCCTCTTTAATCCTCTACTTCTATAATTTCCAAATGATTTTAAGTTTATTTTAAGCTTCTCTTTTTTTTTGTTTTTCTAAATTTTAAACGTTAATTTTTTGTATGTGTATAATACTTTTTATCACGGGTCGTTTTTTTAATTTTAATTAATCTGTTTTCTTTGAATTTTAAGTTTCAGTTTTATTACTTTTTTACTTGGCAATGTGTATGCGTGTGTGCATCAGAGGATATGTGTTTCCGGATCGAGACGCGAAGGCTGAGAAAGTTAAAGGGAAAATTAAAGTATGAGAGCAATTCCAAAAGTTGCTGATGCTTATCTGGCCCATGATTCAAACTCATAGAGCGATAAATGTCAATCGGCATGGAGGAAGGTAAATGTTTTTAAAGAAAAACAATTGGTGATGTTTCGAGGTACGTGTGCACCCGCCTGTTCTTCGCTCAAACCAAAATCGGATGGCGAACTCTACCAAAGATCAACTAATGCAGACGCCCCCCAGAAGTGGGTGTGAGGAACGTCAGCCATGTCGATTTCAAGTGTGGCATTGAAATCCTCAAAGGAGAATACAACTCTCTCCTTCGTCGACCCTTCTCAAAACTCATCGCGTCAAAATCTACGGAAGCACTGGCCAACATCACTTATGGAAACGGGAAAGAAGAAGGATTAGAAAAGGATTAGAAAAGGATTCTTTAGGGCGCCAGCTGCAGTACAAGCAACCGGCGCAATATGTACCTAAGGGATGTTGCAGCGTGCCAGCGGAGGAGCAAAAATTTCATTTTTTTATACATACTCCAAAAACAAAACCCTCCGCTGCCACACCTTGCCATCACCCTAGCCGAACAAGGCCCCACGTTGGGCACAATGTGATGTATTTTCAAAAATAATATAAGTAATTCATAATGATAATGATGCTATTTGTGCAACCAAAGGTCGCACCTGCAGAAAAAAAAGGAACAAGGTTAAATAGACAGGGTTATTTGAAAATACAAAGGCCGCATAATGGCGGCCGACGTAAGACAGTGGTTTTAAGACATTATTTAAGCCCTGATCTTTCCATGTCACATACACACACACACACACACACAGAAAGGGCTTACTCTTTCATATTAGACAAAATAAATACATAAATAGAAATGATCAAATGAAAGTAAATAAGTATAAAAAAAAGTGTGATGTATTTTCAGAAATATAAATAATTAATAATGATATATAATTATAATTTTTTTTTGAAAATACAGTAATGTTTCAATAGTCCGAAGTATCATTAAGCCGAAATTACAGTAAACCGAACCCTTAAATTTTCACTATTATGGTCCAGTAAACCGACATTTTCATTCCAATAATCCGAATTCCTCATAAACACGTAGTTAACCGTGTGCATATACATATAATAAATGTATTGTGTATATTGAAAAAGAATAGATAAGACAATTATTTTATAATATATGCATGCACTTACAAGATAGGGATATGCCTCACGCATTTCAAATGCAGATACAAACTTGCATCAACTAATCTGCTTCTTGTGTTTTTTTTCGAACCTTTTTCATGAAGTTAATTCCCATGTAGAAACCTACGCATTTAAATGAATGTTTTCTCCAAAGGATTATAGCTTGGAGCAAACACCAACGTATCTAATATCTGCTTTTCGTAAGAGTACTACAAAGTAGTAGTAAAACATTGAGTACTCTAAATCGTATTGTCTAAATGATACAAAATGCGAACCAGTTTTCCATATGGTGGAAATTCGTCAATGGGCAGGATAATATAAATGCATTATGCCTTTGTTATTGTACAAGGCAACGATTATGCGCAACACCCCCTCACTCCGCAACACGAAGTAAAATAGTCCCTATAAGTAATATAAATAAGAATACTAAGGAGCCAGTATGTTACCGTGAAAGGATAGAAATTTCTGTAAACCATAATTTCATATAAAGCGCGCTCCAGAAAGCCAACACGCGTTTGCGATCAAGTTGACGATATTTTCCTCTATCGATCTCTATTTTCCTCTATAGTCTTAGCTTGTATCTCGTGAGGTAAAGTGTTAATCTGAATGAAAAATAATGGCCACAATAAAAAGACGTCCTCATAAGACCTTACGTCTTTTTTTTAAAAAAAAAGTAAGTTTTGGAGGATTTGCAAAGTAGTGTGAATGCTGCAGTTATTGCTAAAAATTATGGGATAGGCAGATCGACTGTTACCGATATAAAAAAGAAAAGCAATGAATTAAAAGAGTAAGTTGAGTTTTTATAGTGAAATTTAGTTGCTTAAAAAATGTATACTTAGATTCCTCTATAAAGTCGATTACAAGGAAATTTAAGAAGGAAAACAATGCACCTTGGCAGTTATCCTGAAATGGAGAAGGAATTATATGAGTGGTTCGTTAAAAAACGTGATAAACAGATTCCTGTGTCAGAGAGCATTTTATGCGAGAAAGCAAAGATGATTCATGAGAAATTCTATGGATCTACTAAAAAATTTAGTGCAATTCATGGATGGTTCAACAAGTTCAAGATTCGATACAGCGTTCGAGGTTTAAAAATATGTGGTGAGAAACTTTCTGCCCAATCTGAGTTGATCCCGGCTTTTCGTTTGAAACTTCAAGCAGAAATTCAATGCAGTAATTTGTTGGATTCTCAAATTTATAATGCGGATGAGTCTTCATTGTTTTGGATAATGCTACCAACAAGAACACTGGTGCATGCAAAGGAGAAACACGCGCCTGGAATAAAAATTTGCAAGGAGAGAGTAACGTTTCTGTGTTCCGCAAATTTTTCGGGTGAGCATAAGTTGCACGACTACAAGTTGCAACTTGCAACAGAGACAAAAAATCCCCGCTCCTTCAAATGCAGTCATCCTTCATTTGGTTACTTCTCAACAAAGAATGCCTGGACGACATCTGTAATCTTCCGGCACTTGTTTTTTGAGTCAAACGTTGAACATGTTGAAAAATATCAGCTAGAGAACGATTTACCGTTGCAATCCTTGCTGATTGTTGACGATACAAGATGCCACTGTTTTTTACAGGTAGCAACCGAAGGTGGAAGAGATGCAACTTATACTGACAGTAGACAATCAATTCAGGTTGCCTTAAACCAATTTTTTCCGTCGATGTGTCGCAAAGTGACATTGTAGGCTGGATAGGCGAAAATCTAAGTGATCCGCAGTCAGTATCCTCACAACTTTCCAGCCATGATCCAGTTGAAAGTAGGTCAGTTTCGAAGCCTTCCCGAGCATCGAGAAACCCATCCAATGGGCACAGGAAGACGATATTAGCATCGAAAAAATTACAATTTTGAAAGATTTAAAAGATGTGGCTTTTTCAAAAGCATTCTCCAAAACAGCGAAGCAAACAAAAATTAGTATTTTTTTCGTCGTGGATAAGATAAACTTTTTGATTTTTTATGTTTATCATGTTAGTTTTTTTGATGAATTTTTTTAATGTTTTTAAATAATTTTTATATTTTAGTTCGGAATAAATACGTTATAATTGAAAATCTAATTTTTGGCGTTTGCATTGCTGATACGGAAAAGGTTCGTCTATCCTAAATCTACGATAATCCGACAAACCCCTACAATCAATTATTTGGATTACCGAAAAATTTTTGTGTTTATGTCGTCTAAACATCGGAATACGTAACACTATACAGTCACCAGAAAGGGGTGCTCTAGTTACTGTAATCACTTGTATGAATGCAGCTGGTAATTGTGTTCCATCAATAATTATTTGTCCCCGCAAGAGCATGAAGCAAGATTTGATAGATGGCGCCCCACCTCTTTCAATTTATTAATGTCATACTTCTGGATGGGTTCAAATGGTTCATATTTAGCAAATGGTTTGATATTTTTTTTCCATTAGCAAAGACAACACGTGCCGATACTATGCTATTGTTATAAAGTGGACATTACAATCACACACGGTATTTACGAGTCATTAATATAGCACGAAAATCTAAAATTATTATTGGTTGTTTACCGCCTCTATAAACTCATAAAATGCAGCCCTTACATATAGGATTCATTGGACCACTAAACGCATTTTATGCACAAGAGATGGAAAATTGGTTGCGAAACCATCCTGATAGATCTATTACTGGATGTAACATTGCAAGCCTTTTCTGTGGCGCTTAGAACAGAACTGCTACAATGGAAGGGTCCGTGAAAGAATTTAGAAAAACTGGTTTCAGTCCTTATAATAGACTTATTTTAAGAAAGCATGGTTTTGCTATACATTATGATCAAACAACAAGCAATGAGGAAGTATTTCTATCAGCAACTGCATAACCTTTTACTTCACATGAACAAATCAGGGAGCTTCTATGCGTTCTATTTCATATTGCCCAAGTTCTGTGGTACAGGGAAGCGGCTTGCAGGATGTTCTACCCAGTACGTCTGGTTAGTTTGTCACACCTATTGACATATCACCATTTCTAAGTGTAATCATGGACGCTACAGACTATAGAGGCAGTAAACCAGGAACCGCAAATATTATCACGTCGTCATCATATAAGAAAGATTCAGAACAAAGTATTTCAAAAATAGATAGTAAAAAACGAAACTTATTTAAATCTCCGGCGGAAAAAAAAGAAAATGAATGAAATAGGAAAGGTTACCGTACCATGTAAAAATAAAAATTACAATTCATCCTCATCTGATACTTCTGAAGAAGAAATGCAACTTTTAGACGACAGCTTCGACGGTGACACTAATACCGAATGTCTATTTTCTGGTGGCAACTATACGGACGACCGTCATGGAAAACAATGGATCCAGTACCCAAAATGCTATCGTTCGGCGCATGAAGACTGCCGAGTAGATGATGCTAATTTCATTTGTCCATCTTGCAAAAAACATTAAAGAACGTAATTTCTAGGAGGCTGCCAAATATGAGATAGGGTCTCCGATTAAGCATTCTATTGAAAAAGACATAATTTTGACTTGTTTTGGGATTTGTTTCGAATTCATTTCTTTTCTTCGAATAAATGTGCTGTAACAAAGCTCTTGTCCAATAAATACATAGTTTAAACGTCTACAGTATTTTATTTATTTTTATGATATGTTTTTTATTTATTTTGTATTTTTCCCCAAATGGGTCTCATATTATTTTTATTCTCCCCTTTACTATAGAGCATTTTAGTAAATTATTCGAAATTCTACATCAAAAACGTCTCCGTACGAAAAAAATGGCAACATCGCATTAAACAAACTAATAGAGTATTAGTCGTGCTTTAACTTGACAAAAGTTTCAGCCTTTTTCTTAGTACACAGAAACTGTACTTGGCACCTCGTGCAGATTTGATCCCGATGCAGAGAAGAAATTAGTTTTGCCACGCGGAAACGTATAGTCAAATTGTATTGTGAAGGAAAATCGATGAGTGAAATAGCCAAACTAATTGGAAGGAAAAGTCAAGTGTGCGCTCCGTAGTTGAGCAAAATAGAGAAACCGCTTAACTTAAAAACAAGCCTCGTTCTGGAAGTCAGATAGTGAGAAAACCTGGTCAATAGTGCGAAAATAAAGGAAAATTCAAGGACCGACGCAAGGAAAATAGTGGACGGAGTAGGAAGAGAATTTGATATAAGAGTGAGTAACGAAACGATTAAAAACGTTCTACGAGAGAACAATTTCCAACGTCGGAAACTCAGGCGAAAGCCACTTATTTCAAATGTCAATCGAAAAAAGCGATTTGAACTTGCGAAATTATATGCAGATAAAAACCTCCACTTTTGGAACCGAGTAATTTTTACGGATGAAAGTAAATTGAATATACGAGGTCTGTTCAAAAAGTACCCGGAATTTTCGCTTTTTCAAAAAAATATTTATTTATTCGTCTACATCAATGTGGTCCCCTTCAAAGTAGTCCCCAAATATATAATACACTTATGCCAGCTTTTTTTCCAATCTTCGAAGCACTTTTGATATTCACTTTTTGGTATGTCCTTGAGCACTCTCAGCGATTCGGCCTTTATTTCTTTAATCGAGGAAAAACGCCGTCCTTTCATGGGTCTCTTCAACTTTGGGAACAGGAAAAAATCACACGGAGCCATATCTGGTGCATATGGAGGTTGGGGCATGACTACGGTATTGTTTTTGGCCAAAAAATTACGAAAAAACAACGACGAGTGAGCAGGTGCGTTATCGTGGTGCAAAAGCCATGAATTCTTTTTCCATAAATCGGGGTGTTTTTTTCGGATTGCTTCACGCAAACGTCGCATAGCTTCAAGGTAATACTCCTTATTAACCGTACGACCTTGTGGTAAGAACTCTTGATGCACTATGCCATTATAATCGAAGAACACAGTAAGTAAAACCTTGACATTTGATCGAACTTGACGTGCTTTTTTCGCTCTTGGTGACGTTGAATGCTTCCAGGTGGACGATTGTGCTTTGGTTTCGACATCATAACCGTACACCCGTGTTTCATCACCAGTTATGACCCTTTCAAGCAAACTTGGGTCGTCGTTGACGTCATTTAACAGCTCCTGAGCGATGTTCATGCGATTGTTTTTTTTGGTCAAAATTCAGCAGTTTTGGAATGAATTTTGCTGCCACTCGTATCATGCCCAAAACTTTTGAAAAAATGTTATGACATGAGCCAATTGATATGCCAACTTCATCAGCAACTTCTCTAATTGTTATTCGGCGACCATTTATAACCATTTCTTCCACCGTTTCCAGATTTTCATCGATTATTGATGTGCTGAGTCGACCGGAGCGTTCGTCATCTTCAACGTCTTCGCGGTCATCTTGGAAACGCTTATACCACTCGTAAACACTTGTTTTTTTCATAGTAGACTCACCATAGGCTTTTTGTAACATTTCACACACTTTGTTACACTTTATTTCATTTTTGACGCAAACTTTAATACAATTCTTTGACTCTTAAATTCTTCCATTGTTTAAACAAGCAAAAATTGCCGAGCTCATAAAAACACGTCGAACCTTAGCGACTACCACAGACAAAGTAAACAGTGAATATGGCTGAAAATTTTATCATACTTTAGGGGCATGTATACCAACACAATTGACAATTGGACCCTCCAGACCCGCGAAATTTAAAAATTCCGGGTACTATTTGAACAGACCTCGTATTCGGTTCAGATAGAAGAGGATAAGTCTGGGGCAAAACAAACGATGAGCTCAACATAATTAATCTAATTCCGACTGTTCCTGTACTAGGCAATGTTAAGATATAAAATAGGTGGATCATTAGGGATTTTTTAAATTCTATTTAAAGTTAAATCCGACTTAATTCAAAACTACTATTTCTCTGGTGAACTATTTCTCTTTTATTTATTACTGGTACAAAACTTGAAGATAAGTTTAATATTTAATATGTACAGCGAGCGGTGTTACAATGTTTTCTCTTGATGATCGTGACAAACTACAGGCTTAGGTTCGTCATAGAAGTAGAATTAAATTGTATTATAGATAAATTGGTAGATGGAAAATATGTAAAGATCAATGAGTGAATTAATGAGTGGGTACGTGAGTGATCTAACTTACTTAGGCTAAGGTAATAACTTGCTGGGCTAGATTGATCTGAATCGGCAATAATTTGGTCCCAACAAGCCTAATGAATCGGACTTCGAGTGATATGCCTGGGTTACATCACTGACATGGATGTTCTGGGAAACTCACTCACTCGCATTGTAAAGCGGTGATCTCTTTAAGGTGTCAGAGACGACTAAGTTGATAACTTCCTCGTCTAGATTGATCTGAAACAAATTTGTTCCCATCAAGCCTAATCAAGGAGTGTTTAAAAACCAAACAGGTTCGGGCAATACCCAGAGAGTTCGACATGTGTGCGCCTCATGTTCGACGATTTTGTAACGAACTGGCCGTGTGCCGTGAGATCTTTGGATGCGGTGAGAATTAGAATACCGAAGCAATAAAATTTTTAATGTTTGTTCAGGTTCCGGGTTTTTTCCTTTTTTCGACATGCGAATGAGCACTTCAATTTTCTAACGAGTAGAGTGATGATGTGGGGGTGGAATGGCAGCTTCAGGAGTAGAAAACTTACACTTTATTGAAAAAACGATGGACTGGTGGGATGACCTCAAAATATTAAAAACAAGTTTGCGTGAAAGTTTCTCTGCTTTTGGCATGGAATGTTATTTTATTTTTCCAGCTCCTCTATTATGTGCCTGCGAATCTGCACATTCCACAAAAATTCCTTCACAGTTACCCGACTTACGCCTCATTTAGCATTTATGGAATGGATTGGAACGCAGAGGGCGTAAACACGCAATAAAATCCAAAAAGGATCTGAAGACCAACCTCCTGGAAGAGCGGGCTTTAATGTGAGCGTAAGTAACGTTTAAGCTTATAAATGCAATACCCAGACATTTGGCAGGAGTTAGTAAAGCCAAAGGAAATCCACCCAATAATTAAATCAATCATATATCCCTTTTAGTGCCGGACGAAAAACGACTGCCTATGCGAAGATAACCGGCCGAATTTGACAAATACGCAACTATATGGAAGAACGCTTATAAAAACCAAATTACAAATGATATTTACATGCTTGAAAATGTCATGTATTCAGGACGAAATGATGAATAAAGCAATGGTAATGATTCTCCAATATCAATTGAAAATAATATAAACAACACAATTATACATAATATAAAAATTGAGTTCTGTCTTTCAAATCGTTTGCACACATAAAAAGGCATTGTTTTATCATACCTTTATATAAACCACTTAGTACGCAACATATAATTTGCATTTCCAATTTATTTTGGTAGTTGGTAGTTTTTTTTTGTAGTTGGTTTAGGTACTACAACATTGCTGAAACAAAATTTTATTATCACAAATATTGCTATTTAGTTATCTGGCTATTGAAAATATCTAACATTTCCTTTTTATAACTCACCCAAATCATTTACTTATTATAGCATTGATGTTTGCTAATCCATACACCGTGTAACCCTTTACCGCAATGAATACAAATTGTGCGTGATCTGCGTACAGGCCCACCATCCCTTCTGCTACAAACAACGCAAACTTTTTCACACTTTTCAGGAAGTTTGCGAATACCTGGGCCTGCGGTATTGCTCGATGTTTCGGACAATGGGCTTTCAGCATTACCCTTTACCGCCATCCATTCGGTTGATATCGATTCGATGATAGCGGTAATGAATTCCAGTCGGGTCATAGCGGTTCCTTCTGTGTTCAGTTGATCCAAAATGTACGCATTCAGAACCATGCGTGAAAATACAACCTTTTTCCAATACTTCACTGTTCTGCGTTCATCTAAATATGCATAAACCATCATGTCTGAAACATCTATATCTCCCATATATTTATTATAATCAGCTACGACAGCTGGTATTTCTCCTTCTCTCTCCTGATTCGACCTTCGCCTTGGTCTGGTTGTATTTGCGGCTGTCCCATGTGTTGATAATAGTAATACATTTTTTGTTTGTGATTTTTTTTGTCGGTAAGCTAATAATAGTAATTCCCGATTTCGCAAATATTTAGATTCGCCCACTTCTAGTTTCTACTACATGAACCGCGATGGAGGCGTTAGGGACCGGGCCCATCGGTCCCAAGCGCCACTCCCTGGCCGATTGTCTAAAGCCACAAATCGAACATCGTGGAAAGCGAAAAAATGATGCTAAGCAGCTAAGAGATTCTCTTGCTGACAGTATACCGAAAACGACACACGAGGCCGATCTTATTGCCAAGGTGGCCGTCGATGTCCCGAAGCTATGTAGCTATCTCCCGAAAGCCTAATCGAAGAGACGCCGAAACCGGCTAGAAAATGGAACCATTACGTTCGGGTAATTATAATAACTAAAAACGACATATTTGATCGGGTCGAGGTGTTTAGGGTGCAGGGATCTCTCCTTAGGCAATATTTTCACTCCCACTAGAAAAGGAATTACTATGACCCGAAGGCACTATTAGGCTTAGAATAGGGTGGCCTACCCCGAAGTAATATGTCAAACGGATACAAGCAGGGTACTCCGATTGACAGGTGGTTTGCTTGGTCCGTAGTTATATAGGGCTTGTGCCAATGGGAATGAGTCAATCAGGGCGTTGTTGTGTTTTTGGTTAGGCCTGCCTTACTGCAAATAAGTGATCTTCTGTTAATTCTTAGTTGAAAGACGAGGTTGTACCTTTTTTGATTTTTGAAGCATAAAATTTTTAATTCAGACTTTGCGTGGAAATCCTGGTAGAAATATTTGATTTTATTTGAATCTGTAAATATAATTTTCAAGGAAATTTTCCGAAAAGCCAGAAAACCAACAATTTTCAAAAGTAATCAAAAAGATAGCCCCTTAAACATCTAACAAAGATACGTCTTGTTGACGTGTCTTTTAATACCATGAGATACCGTTATTTTCACAATACTAAAGGAAAATTTTGCGAACAGTGTTTGCAATTTAGGACCACCAAAGTTTTTTGTTTTTAAACAAGACAATGACCGAAAACACGCCTTTTATTTTATAAGTGAAGAATGAATACTTTCTTCCAGTTTGACAATTGGAGTACACTTCACAATCTCCGGACAATCAATCGTATTCAGCAATAAGCTGCCCATTTCAACACAAATATACCTGAAAAGGAGATTATTTCAATAAAATCTTCAAGTTATACCCTTATTAGTGAATGACTAGAATTACTAAGGCCGTCACTGGCAATCTTATGGAATCGTTACATGGAGGATGGTCAAAGCAAAGGTAACCATGTTGATGTTAGTTGTTTATTTTTCACTCCATAATTTTTCGGAAAAAAGCTGTTCGTTTTGTTGAACATGACGTCCTGTGCCCTAATCTCCCTTAGTCTCTACGCCAATTAGGAACTGATCCCACTCTTGTAGATTGTATCGTTTTTGGAAAATTTAAATGAACAGAAAATTACCGAAATGCAAGTCTTATCATTCTTATCACTCTGTCTGTATGTTGCTTGTGCTAATGAGCAAAATAACAAAATCCCTGCGAAATTTGAATACTTCCTACTTTCAGTTAGCCTAAGGCGGGCCCAAGCTTGTTGAAAAGCATAACGCAGACCGAAGCCTTAAGATAGAAGGGGGTTGTTGTTATCGTGGTGTCTTGAGGCGGGTTAGAGCCACCACCTTTTAATACCAAAGATAGAGGAGATATGATTTGGGGTCAGAAAATTGCTTAACCATGACAATTTCCCAGAAGGTACTGAGGTGCCAGAAGTAACCTATTATGCCAAAGGTCCACGGTTAGGTGGCCAGATATTGTGACAGCAGCAATATAAATTGAAATATCACAGTATCCATCATCATCATCATCTCACCTGCGAAAGTTCAACCCGGCTTCAGTCGCACAGAGCGGTTTACGCTAACTACTGGGTCATCCGGAGTAAGCAAGAGGGGGGTATTCTGGACTTTTAGCTACCAACATTTCCCTGATGTTGACCACAAGGTACATATTGGTGACATGTGTTCCTGGGACATGTGGTCTGTTGCCCGCTACCACGAGTGAAAAAAGGACTACTAGGGCTTTCCATTACGTAGAACCGTAGATCTCACAAAACATACATGTTGAGAAAGCTAGCCAGCGCGATCTCTTCACTTACTGACGTCATTAAGTTTTCTAGCTTTCTATCTTGTTCGCTTGCTTTCTGTACTACCTTCGCCGTTCGTATCTCTTACTTCGTTATGCCACTGAGAGTTCTAACGCTTTTTAGTGGTTATGTGGCTCAGAATCTCTACAACAACAGTAATGTGCTCAGATCGTTATGCGAAAAACTAGGGTTTTGGAGGGAAAGCTGGAGAAGAAAGAAGAAAACAAAAGATCCTTCAAGAAACTCTTTTTAGAATTATGAGTATGGTTTCTACTGTAAAGAGAGACAACAAGTTACTGAACATGTCATAAATAATAAGTTCTAAAAATCGACAAATCATATAATTCAAAACAGAAAAATTTGAACTCAATCAGCGAATTCCGACCTTCGAGGCTAAATTTGATTCTGACATTTTTCCTTCCAGCAATTAAACTAATTAATATCGTAATGTGCTTCCTTCAACTTCGGCAACCAAACAGACATCAAATGTGTATTTCCATGTGGGACATCCGTACCTGCAATAAACATCAACTGTCATAAGTTATGGAATATCTTATAAGTTAGCCTAAAGGAATACTTCGCTCTGAGTTTTATGGTTGCTTCTGAGAAATGAGCTTCTGTAATAGATGAAGTAAAGCTGTCACAATTAGAGATGGGATGTAATGAGCCGACCTGTGATTTTGTCTCTGTAACGGCACCAGACCTGGAACTGACTGTGACAGAAACGCGAAACCACAGCTCCGAATGCTTCGTGTATGTACATAAGATTTGTATAGTCACAGTCAGCGCTAGTCATTTATGTGGATGCGCTTTCAATCGTTTCTAAAACGGCTCCGTGTATGTCTACTAGATTTGCAGAACACAGATACACAATAAATACGATGTATGTAAATACGAATACTTTTACGATTTGCATTCTTCTTTTCTCATATCCTAACTTTGATTGTTTTGTGTGATATGCACTGTATATCAGATGCCACGGCTATCACAGCGTCAAAATCGCTGTCACAGTTGGGAATCTTCAATATCGGCACAGTAATATTTTAGTCGCTATCAAGTTTAAGAGTGACTGAAGAGTGTGACAAGTGGTTTTTTCGTTTGAAATCTTACTTTCAATTTGGAAATCAATTAGCTTAGCTTATAAAAATGTACCAGTCACAAAATAAGAGGCCCAGGTCTAGTCCCATATGGACGTTTTTCACATGTTAGCGACTATAACGCAAAATGCAACATTTGTAAAGAAAATTTTCCTTTAAATCGCCGCTTTCTAAATTTAAGCGCCACATGGAAAGAAAACATAGAATGGTAGATTTAGGCAATAATCGCCTTGCGATTGCAACTGATATGGAACTTCTGGTCTTAGGTTGCTTTGTTAAGAGTGGGGACAGCCGCTCCCGGGCTACTCATTCTTCCAGTTGATCAGTAGCAATCATGAGTGAGCGAGTGGTTCCTTTATCCATTGAGCAACGTATTATTATTAAATTTTTAACAAATGAAGACGTTTGACAATCGATTATTTTGGCTATGTTGAAGGTGCACTTTGGTGACAATACGGTTTCACAGACACAAGAGTTTGATTGGGCTAGAAAATTTAAAAATGCACGAGAAAGTGTAGAAAATGAAACTCACGATCAACGCCCAAGATTAAGTATAACTGTTGACAATATTCGAGCGGTTCGAAATCTAATCGAGGGTGAATGCCGATTCACTATTGATGAAATCGATTTAGAACTGGGTATTAGCCATGGAACAGCCACCTGCAGAAACAAAAGAAGGAAAAATCCCATCAGAGAAGTCATTCTCCTCCATGAAAATGCCACGAAAAACACAGCTGCATTGACAAAGGATAAATTATTTGACCTGCATTGGGAGACCCTGGATCACCCTCTCTATAGCCTAGACTTGTCCACATGCGAATTTTTTTTGTTTGGTTCCATAAAGGAAGCTTTGGGAGGCGAAAAATTTAAAACGAATGAAGAAGTTGAGGAGCGCGTGCGCAACTGGTTGTCATCTCGACCTCAAACTTTCTATGAAAAAGGAATTTTAAGCTGCCAAAACGTTGGGAAAAATGTGTAGAGCGTGCAGGAGACTATGTGGAAAAATGATTCAAGTCTTATTTGAATATTATTACTGTTAATAAATGTGTATAAAAAAAGTCCGATTTATATTTGAATCTCATATTACGGTTACGGTATATTTAATTAATGATGAATTTGAGGCTAAATCAATACCTTTAGAGTGCATTTCACTTCACTTCTCTTCGGAAAGGCACACGAGTCAACAACTTGCTCGTAATATTACAAGAGTTACGGAAAAATGGAAAGTGCAAACGAAAGTCCTTGTAGCATTGTCGGACAATCCGAGTTACATGAAAAAAGCCGTTAAGCTTGATCTTAAACTCAAACACTTACGGTGTTTGGTGCATACTCTAAACTTAGTTATTTTCGATAAACTAAAAGCTGCTGATTCTTTGCTCAAAACGGTCAAAGCCATGGTTGCTTATCTAAAAAAAAATACGAGTAGTTTTCGAGAACTTTTGACAACCGATTTTGATAACACATTTTTGAGAAAAACGTGTTTAAAGTTTTGAGTAACAATAAATCTGGAAAAATTGTTTTTTTTTTAACCTATATTGAATCGTCGATTCCTGGGCCATAAATTAAACTACCTGCAGCTTCTGCAATGTCCAGGGAATCCTTTTGCTCATGTCTCTAACGAATCCTGGCTCCGCGAGTCTCGCTTGCAGATTTGTTTTCGGCTGCGCAAACACGGTTTTCATCAGCATTTCGGGCATATTCGTGGGACTTACGGCCAAGTTTTAAATCCATACCATGCATAAATAATAATAAAGCTGATGTTCCTTCATTAAAAGTGCAAGCAGCGACTAATGCAGCAATATTGACGATTTTTGAACCAGCAGGAAGTATTTTTGGAGTAATCTTCCAGATTAACTGGTTCAAGCTTTCATTATTATTTTGTGTGAAACCACCAACACACCGCGCCAGAAGCTCATCCTTACTGAGTTTTCATAGATAGGTTTCATTCAGTTTCAGTCAAAACATCATCTGCGAATGCAGTATAATCATGTTTGAATGATGAAATAGTCTTTGTAGCCGATGCTCGCTGCGAGGTGCACCAGGAGTCTGGAACTTTTGGGCAATTTCCGTGAGGATTTTTGTCTGTAGAGCTGTAGTGGTAATAAGTAGCCCATATAGCATCTTTCATTTTTTCAACTGACTCACAATTTCTTCTTATTGCCAAACCAAGTCAATTTATCAATTAATTTACCAGTTAGTTTACCTTTGCTAGAAAGAATTGTTTTTTTAGTTTTTTTACCATTGCCTAGTTTTTCCTCAACTGTTTTGTTGACTAAATCACGTAAAAGGGTACCCATCCTCTTCTGTACATGTCCAACGCGTTCTTTTTTGTTGATAATAAAATCTTCACCATAAGATTGTGCTTTGAGAATACCAGAGTATGTTTTTGCATCACCATCTCATATATAGTTGACGTACCTCAGGCCATATTTTACAATAGAGCGTACAAAAATTTCAACAATCGAAGATACTTCCATGTTCCCAGATGCTCCACTGTGATTGGCGCTGCATAGATTTTTTGCGATATCTTCTTCTTTCCACTCTTCATACTCTGCCGTGTTCAATTTTTTTTCCAAAACTCACATAATTTACAGTATGAGCATTTTACGAACACATCCAACACGTTTCCAGAATAATATCCGATTAGTGAACTCACACCATATAGTGATGCGAAGCCACGCTTCTTCCGCGTACCGTCACCGGAAACACTCACACCTATCGTAGCTTAAACGTCAACGTCCTTAACGCTTAAACGTCAAGGAGAGCAGTGTGAGCAATTGTCCCGACATACTCCTGTATTTTATGCATATAAACATCATATGTTGATTGATTTATAAATGAACTGCTAAAATCCATCAAACCGCGAAATTTCTTGCATCCGGCAAGCCCAATATTCGCATAACAAAAATGAACCGGCAATTAATTTCAGACATTTTTCCGATTTTTCTACATGATAAAATATATTTCGGATCACATCGTTCACATGCTACCAACATTTTGAATCCCAGACCAAATTTCGAGCATTGTTTAAAATCAAATTTTCCACTACACAATTTTTCTTCATCTTTATTTTTAATAATGTTAGAACACCGCACAAAAGACGAGAGTGTTGAAAAAACTAAGGCAAAGTCTATAATTGAATATTGGAGCGTGTCTTCCTGTGGCACGTGCTCTTTATCGTCACTTTTTAATTTTTTTTTCCGATGTGTTCGCGAAGGAACCATCATCAATTTTCGGATTTTTAAGTATTGAATGACTGTGTCCTTTTCCTTGGTCTATCTTTTCTAAGAGCGCCGTCTGTTAACTGAGTTCTCGAAAGTTTTAGGCATTTTTAAATAAATACCACAACAGACACTTTGGATAACCTCAAATGAACCTCGTGATTCAAGAAGTAATCACCAACTGAAGTATTTCAAACTTGTTGCCCTTAGAAATTCAAAACAATAGACAAAAAAAAAACAGACAAACAATAGACGAGCAGCTACGGCTCTCGGAGCCTAGCTGACCTCGAGCGTGCACCTTCAGAAGGCTGTACCTCCGAAACTATTATTCGGATCAACCTGAAAATTTACGACAGCATTCTCGAAAGGTTGTAGAAATTAATAAGACAATAAAAAAATCGAGTTTTTTGAAACTGCGAAACCCATGTAATCCCTTAAATCACAGTACTGACAAAATGATATCTTTTTTGCGTCAGTGACACGTTCGGAGAGTATCAGGCCGGAGCTGTGACAGTGAATCTTGGTCACACTACATCTTTAGTCACAATGTAGTAGTAGTAGTAATACTTTATTGAGACTTTCTTTTACATATATGTCTTAACCTACTATATTTATTTACATTTCATTTGACAGTGACTCTGTGGTCAAATGTTTTTTTTTATGTATACGCGACTGGAGTCCATACTTGCAAGTTTTTATTTATTTCATATGTACATTCTTCTACCGTTTGCTCATACGGTTTGGTTCTTTAGTGGATAACAACGTAAAACTTAAAACTAACAACACTTAACCTATCCTAAACGTAAAAACTTATGTACTAATATTTATTTACGGTTAAACCTGCTCGTTTGTTCTGGCTGGCCTCTGTGTGCTCTCTTCTCAGCGTTAAAACAATACAACTTTCAGAAGAGGGCACATTTCCATCCGACGTGATCTCCAGGGTATGAAGAGGTATTTGGGAAACCTCTAGTTTAAGAATTAATTCATTTTAACCGCTTTAGGTATTGGCTGCGGCTATGTGGTAAACATCCGGTTTTAAGGGACTATGTAGAGGGTCGGCATTGGATTGATATTCTTCTAGAATTCTGAATGGTGAGACATCTAAAGACATTCGAAGACGGCCTTAGACTTTTCTGTCTACTTTGGTAATTTTCGTTAATTTCCTTTCTCATTGGCTCCCTTATTTTGTTAGACATGGCATTGATTTCCGCTTTGAGAGTGAGATATTCCTCACTCACTCGGTTATAATGCCTATGAAAAATACGTTTAGCCTCTGAATTTTTCTTTCTTTTGTCAATAATAAAGGCTAGTGTATCCTCGGTAAGGCAACTGTACAGCGTTTGCTTTGGTGGCTTTCTGGGGGCATGGTAGTCCATGCAGCCTATTATCGACTCAGAGAAGTTTTTGATGTGGTTGTGTATTTCTTTGCTAGATAGTATTCTATTTGTTGGAAGGATAGGGGGTAGAATTCTTCGAGGTCTTTAGTAAACTGTGTCCAGTCTACGTGGGCATACGAGTGAAATTTTTTCGGACTCACGATATCGGTCTCTATATTTTTCAGATTAAGGGTTAGTAGTAGGCCATAGTGATCGGATATTGGTGGGAAGCTTGAGCAGTTATAGGAAGTAGAATTTCGAGCTAACAGATTATGGGATACTATGAAGTTATCAAGGAAGGAACTGCTACTTGGGTGTGTCAGAGTTCCTGCATTTATGATTCCTGCGTTCGAATAGTACCACTGATGGAGACTTTTGCCATTAAAGTTCCGGCGAGAGTCCCCCACTGATCGTGCCTCGCGTTCAGGTCCCCACCCATGATGATGGAGTCATAGTCAGAAGCTATATTTAAGATCCTATCGAAAAATGTTTGTATAGGATTTCCAGTGTTCCCTGGAATATATACTGAACCAATGAGTATTTTCCCACGATTCCCATTGGTTCTCTTTGCAATAAGGGTGGCTAGCGTGTCAAAAATGACTGTATGGTCAATGGTTATTTGTTCGACCGAAAGGTTATCGTGGTGCGGAATTGCGGTTCCTCTGCCCGAGTCATTCCTGAGTATTTGGTTACTGTCCACACGGATCTTGTGGGCCGATTTCAGTACAGTTTCGTTTAGAAGTACTATGTCTGGCTGTATTGATTTTGTTAAATTAGAAATGAATATTCTTTTTTTTCAAATGGATATCAGCTTATTTGCCTCCATAGATATTGAGGTATAGCTCTATCAGTGCAATTGGTTTGTCTTGTGCTGGTGTACCATCGTATTTTGACCAAAATTCTGATATTTTTGGGGGGGGGGGCCTGGTGACATAGTATACCTGGTGATATTTGAGGGGCCCCTGGTGACTGGGAATTGATCCTCAATATCCTCTTTTACTTCCTTTTCTCCGAAGGCGGAGTCTACCCCTCTGAGGATAGCAGAGTATCTTCTACGTTCTTTGGAAGTGAAGGAATAACCTTCTGCGTTTGAGTTTCGTATCGTCTCAAGCAGTTTCTCATGGGTGGCAACGTCATCCGCTATAATTTTCAGTTTATTGACGTTTGACCGCGTGACTCTGTATTTGGTTGTAGGTTTTTTTTCCATGATTGTTTTGATCGTCATGGCCGAAATACCCTCTACAAATATTGGGGGATACTATGACGATTTTTTTGGGAATGTTTGCTATTGATGTGTCTTTTGGCGGGCTCTTTGAGAGAGGCGAAAATGGATTTTCACTATGTTTTGGGGGTTCTACACTATAAGCGGACAACTTACGTTTAAGAAGAAGTTTCCCCGTCGCTGTTTTAAATTCTTCTACCTTCTTGTTCATTAGCTCCACTTCGGTTCAGTCGACTATAGTTGTTGGTCCTTGTTCCATTTCCATTGATGATGAAATTTCGATTTCCTTGCGGGCGGCTTTCGTTCGAGGTGGTCTTACTGTTTCCCCATTGGCGCCTTCCGACCATCTTTGCTTAATTGGGGGCTCGCGTTGTTCGTGTTCCGCCAGTCTCTTTTGGCACTAAAACGCCAGTCACGTGTTGACACTAATGAGCTGTTATTTAATATGACAAATTTCCGGCACGAACGAATAAAAGACGAATGCACGCTACTGCTGGTTAACGTTGACTCCTTTTAGTCACAATGGCTATCGTATAATATGCCGCAAACAGTTGACAAACACTTAAACTCCCCGAAACACTACGAAGACAGGGATGTGAATATCCTTTTATGTAAATACAACTGATTCAATCATGACTGAGAGCATAAAAAACAGACGCCTTGGATGAAGTGGTGAGAATGTGATAGATGGTGGTACGAATTATAATGTGTAGCGAGAATAATCAGATAATTTGATTCCTGTACCAAGTTCTAGTCTATGGATTCAAGTTTTCGAAGAAAAGTTGTTGCTCACCTCATGACACTTTCGTCCTTACATGATAACTTAATCTAGTTATATTCGCAACAACCAAAACAGAAGGGAGGTAGAGGGTTATTGAACGGATCCTGTTAGATAGGATCGGTTTGTTCCAAGTGTTTGCGCTTGCCAGTAGTTATGCTATGATATCCTAGTGAACAATTTAGTATTGTGAGTTGTAGCCGTTTTCCTTTTGAATACACGCGAAGGTAGGCGCTGCGTTAAAATCGAACACATGGTAACTGCACATGATTCTGCTTCCTTTTACTTCAGAACACTCGTGCATATAAAGACTTAAATTGTATGGAACCAAAGGTGTAGGCACATCAACATTCGACTCAGTCTTTCTGAATATACTCGGGCATGGTAATGCTATGCCCAATGAGTGTACAACTTCCCATGATTATAATGGACGAAAGATAAGTTCAATAAATTTGCGAAGCGGAGCGCTTTATTTAAGCGACAGCACAATCATTGCACTACTACCCGAAGGATGCAACGACAGCGGTTAGCATCTTGGCCACTAGTCATGCGAGTTATAATCGCACCCTTAGCAAGAAACACATCAGTGCATCGGCTGGGGCGTTAAGGTGCACATGGGTTAACTTGGTTCAGATTTCTTGTTCTTTTCGTCTTGTGCTTATTACCCGGGAAGACGATTCCTCGAGAGCTGCCGTTGCAGCCACTGTGCGGTACCAATGCAGCCGAAGCGCATCGGTTATAGGGCGTAAGCAATTGCTTTGCAGGTCGCTGACCTATCAAGTGATCTCAGAAGCTTATAGTCGCCTTTTGTACTTGTACCTTTTTGAGCTGTTCGCTCTTTCTTACATCGAATAGCCCCGTTTGCTGCTTGGCCGTGTTCGATTGCAGAGCATTTGAGATGGGGTGCCAAGAAACTTCTTGCAGATGTTCGATTTGCATCCACCACTTTGGTCGGCTATTACCTCGCCGCAATCAGAACGCGCATAAATTGCAAAACGCATCAAATGGCCAGGGAGTGATTCGCAAAAGACCTTACCTTTGCCACCGGGGCCAATCGATTTTTTGCCCTCTTTATTCAGTGGAAAGACGACTCTAATCCAGAAAAAGGATACAGAATAGGAGAAGTATTGTAAATTAAACGAAGATTGCGGGGATTAGGGGCTAACTGCAGGTGGCTGCTAAAAAGTAGGGTGCAACGTGACTGACTGAATTCAATATCAACTAAAAGATCCATGGAGTGAAGTCGGCAACTTATTTAATATATCATCTTTAAAAATTGGATTCTATTCTGAATCAGTAAATTGCATTCAAATAAGTGTTTAATCTTTGAGAGGCAATTCAACTCGTAAGTGAATTTTCATGCTTACATGTTGATTTGCAGGCGAGGAGCGAGAAAATTTGTTCCATAATTTAGTTAATCTTGAGGATATGACTTATTTTTTGAAAAAACTTAAACTTAAAAATACTTCAACGTTTTTCAACTTTCATAAAAAAATCTGGTCTCTTTTTTTTGTAGTTGCTATCTCTCTAATCTAATTTTTTATGGTCGTCAGCATTTTACGTAGCACATTTTCGCTCTCGTATTTTCTATCTATCACAGAATGGACTTCAATTGCTGTCTGACAGACCGAGTTACCATATCTAGGATTAAGGATTAATGCATACAGGATCATAAAAATGACAAAGTAACAATTAAAATTTCGTCGCAAATGGAATACCTGGACATAAGAACACACATACCATCGTAAAATTAAGAGAAAAATCAGGCAAGTGTGAGTGAGCAGCGTTCTTTATGAATGAAATTGGGGCATCCTTGCAATGTAACAAGGCAGGCAGATTTTGCGGCTTGTCTCTTTTTTCAGTCCTTTAAATTCAGGTGGATAATATAATTTAGAGTGAAACTAGTGAATGAAAATGAATAAAGCTAGAATAATCACTTTTTAATAACGTATTTTTGTCGTAGGGTGGTGAATTTTATTTACACCCAGGATTCCCAGAGGCACAATGCTTGTGGGCTAACCACTCAACACCTTTCCTGTCAGCCTCAAAATCTAGTCTGGAACAGTGCCTGGACATTTCGGAATTTGGTGTTGGTCCTGATCCACTGAGATTGCTTTCTTAAAATTTCATGTTGCACCCTTAAAAAATCACGAAATGTGAAACGATTTATGTTGCGATCATACAGACTTACCTAAAATAAAAAGATCGTGCAGTCTAATTTTCTTGTAACTGCGGATTTTAACATACTGCACATTTCCACAGAGAATCTTACACAAATGTATTCACTATTCTCATTTTTTAAAAATTATGATCTGATTAAATTTTAATCTGATTGTTTACAAATAAACTAGAATTTCATATCGCCAGCTGATCAATTTTCCAAAACAGGGGTATGTGCATTCATTTTGAGTCCAAGATGGCTACTGAAAGCATTCAATTTCTGGCGAATAACTACACTTACGCCCAAAAAGCTCCATCATATTCCTTGCAAAAATGTAATATATTTTTAACTCAGTTCTATTAATAATATTTATATTTATGTTTACAATATTTTTAATTCTTTTATAATATTTTTAACAGTTTTAATTCTATTTATAATATTTTTAACAGTTCAAATGAAGTGCATGTTTAGTTGTTCAAATAATTTTATTTTTGCAAAATACTTAGTTTTGATTAACTCAGCACATTGTCCTGAAGCATTAATACTGAAAAGTAGGTATTTTTAAAATTTTTTTTCCCATAATTATCTTGCAGTACTTATTTACTACGAGTTTAAAATATTTATTAGTAGCTTGTCTAACCGCCTTCTTTGTGTGGTGTCATACAGTTTTCTTATGAGTTGTGGCGATAATTCATTGTAACTTGTGTCCTCATTTTCCATCATTTTCCGCAATACCCACATGTCGTTGAGTTTGTGACTTCGTATTTTTCGGTTGATAATGCCCCAAACGTTCTCAATGGGGTTGAAATCGGGGCTATAAGCAGGCCATGGTAGAAATTCAAATCCAACAACATTTTTGTACTTGAAAACCTATTGGAAAGAAAAACATTAATTGAGGAAACTCGTTCAAAAAATTGAATTAATGGTTCATGTAAGAAAATGTCTGCATTGTTCTGACTGATTTTGATCAATGGCACGATTCCGCAAAGTCTTGCTCGGGTCACTCTACATCCCATGTGACAGCGGACGTGCCATAGCACCTAAGCTGAACCAAATAATCACCATAGGGCAGGGATATGATGAAATAATTATCGCGGGTGATCTCAACGCCAGACATACATCATGGGGCGACCACACAATAAACACTAACGGCTCAGTCATCTTCAGCTGGCTATCGTCCGGGCACCAAACGTCTCTAAGCGTCATCAACGCAGGTGTGCAAACATTCCCACGAGGAAGCTCTTTCCTCGACAACGGCCGACCCCTAAATTGCACTAGCACCCCGGCACCATTTGACCATCATGCCTTACTTCTTGACGTCGCTCTCCCCGGTGCAAGGATTCCACCAGCTCAAGCACTCACCCGATCATACCGGGGCGTAGATTGGCAGATCTTTGATGAACAACTCTCCGACCACCTAGAAGGAAAATTTCCCGATCATCGAATATACAACAACAATGAAATAGATGAGTCAATCCAAACGCTTTCCTGCTATATAGTAGAGTTGATGAACACACGCACCAGCTAAACCACCCCTCTCCTCCAAATATGGTAACATATCCCCTCAAACAAGGAACTTAATTCGAACTAGGGCTAGGTGGCAGCAACGCCTTAAAAGGATCTTCCACCGAAACTTAAATCGAATCAATTCGGAATATATCACACTAAAGTCCCAAATTAACTGCCTGGAGACACTGATAAGGGAAAACGTGTACGCTGAAATGAACAAAGCGTTTAAAGAAAGGCTATCCGCTATGAAACCTTCCGCCAACGTTTCCAAGGAGATTGATGCCCTTACGGGTCGTCAAACTGCCAAGTTCGCAATAAACAGAGACCCTATCCAATTAAATTGACAACTGTTTATCACGACGGAACAGAAATTAGCCGCTTGTGCACTTCACTACGCCCATCTATACAGGGAGAGGACGTCCTCGGACCAACGAACCAACACAATTGTAGAGAAAACAGTCAATGACTTTCTAAACGGATACCAAGGCTCCTACCTCACCATCTTTTCGCCAACCAACAGAGCCGGTAACCCCTCAAGTGAGCCGTTCAAACATTTCTTTGCAAGTACCGAACAGGTATTAATCGCCCTCCGCTCAATCAATTCCAAAAAATCCAGCGGCCCCGATGATATCTCAAATTACGTACTAAGGAAATGCTCCAACGCCATTCGTAGGCCACTCACCATCATTATCAATCAATGCATTAACAATGGGTACTTCCCTCGCGCCTGGAAAACGGCATTGCTACTTCCCACACCGAAGAAAGAGGCCAACGGCGATCTAAAAAAGCTTAGACCAATATCCCTGCTCTCAAACTTAGGAAAAATTTTTGAGAAAATCCTCCTTCTCTCCTTTGAAGTCTTCGCCAAGCCCCTTGTACCAGCACAACAATTTGGTTTTAAAGAAAAGGTGTCAACCGAACAAGCAGTCCTCCTTCTACACGACTACATGTCATCAGGTTTGAGGAAGAAAGAGGCAACTGTGGCTTGCTCAATTGACCTTGAGAAAGCGTTCGACTCCGTGTGGGACAAGGGTCTCTTGTACAAACTAATTAAGACACAATGCCCCATCCCACTGACTCGAATTATAGCCAACTTTATACACCAAAGAACCCTCCTAGTAAAAATTTCCAATACCTTCTCTGATGCTATCAACGTACGCTCCGGTGTCCCGCAAGGATCAATACTCGGCCCCACCTCTTTAACTTTTTTCTTCACGACATTCCAACACAAGTGCAACCGATATACAATACACAGTATGCTGCCCAAATAAATATCACCAACCCCCTCCCACAAACAATTCTATACACGGACGACATACTTGTTCTTGCTACCCACGCGTCCCCCTAAAAGCCGAGCAAGCCATCGCTCTACACGTGGAATTCCTACAAAAGTACCTTTCAAAATGGGCCCTCTCTATCAACGCTGAAAAATGCGAACTCATATGCTTCCGGAACGCTTCCGGCAAAGGACACCGATCTGCGCCTGCCGAGAGTAAAGAACTCTCTCTACAAATTGATAACGTCCCCGTCCCCCTAAGGAATTGCATAAAATACTTGGGGGTGCTATTCCATCACCGCCTCAAGTTTAATCCCCACGCCCGCAGAACCATCGAAAAAGCCACTTGGGCTTCCGCAGCCCTAGCCCCCTTACTCTCCAAAAAGTCTGTCCAAGTAAATACTAAACTTCTAATCTACAAAACCCTCATCAGACCCATTATTAGCTACTGCTTCCCTGTCTGGCTCACATTTCGCCTACCGTAGCAGAAGAGCTGCAAATTTTCGAACGGAAAGTTTTGAGAAAGTGTTTGTCCAAGTATAAAAGACCAAACAAGAAGCACTTTCGGAGCATCTTCCTATACAGTCAAACAAAAATCAAGCCTTTAATGCAGTATATGATTGAGACGAGCTCGAAACGCCTAAAGAAATGGGTAACTCACCCTGAATTTATAATTAGTGAATTGGTTTCCCGGAATATCGCTGAAAATATCGCTTCCCCATACCTCTCACCCATCAGATTGCTTAGCTCTAACTCTTCTACCTTGATAAACCCACATTTAATATTGAACCACAAGCCTCCGTTCTATGTGCGGACAGAGCAAGGAGACCGCGGCTAACCAACTTACGCCAGCAACAGGCGAACTTCATAATTGACCAAGGTCAATCGCGCCATCGAAGCGGGATACAGAAACATCATCATGGGCGGAGCCAAGACTCCGAACTCGCACCTCCATCCAATTACTACCTCCATATCAACCCTTAAATTATAAATAAGAAAAAGTACGTAGAATTAAGTTAGAATAAGTTAGGTTTAAGGTTTACCAATCAAAGGAAAAAAAGCCTTGTGAGCAAAGGATGAATTTTAAAATAAAAATGTAATCTAAGCTTATGTCAAGAGTCGGTTACGACCAGATCTATAGAATAGTTGTTTGACAAACTGTCGCTGTCAAACATTAGACATAATCATATCAGATAACGAAAATCATGTACGTATAAAGTCTCAATAAATAAATATCTATCTATCTTTCAAAACTCAGCTAGTCTATTCGCCGCATCACTTAGTTCAACACGTAGCATATGTGATGCCCAGATTTTTTTTAAAATAACCGCTAGACCACCACCATGCTGCATCTATTTTATTGTTTTATAACATAGCACGTCTGAGTGCGACACAATTCGGTGCAAACAATTATCATAAACTGATAATGAACATATGTTCATTATCACATCAGAATACACATTAGAATAATGATTTTTGGCGCCGGGCTCTGGGAAGAAAACCGGGTCGTCACTTACATGTGATGCTGGTTTCGAAAGGGTTAAAATTAAACCCGGTTTGGTTTGCACGGTTGATTTACCAAGCTTAGTTGGTCCCTTTGTATGTGGGGCAGGAGAGCGACTAACACGCACTTTGTGATGGAAGGTTGGCCAAAAAAACGGAATTGCAGTGCTGTAAATCTAATGTGAAATATTTGTCACTCATTGATTCCGAAGATGTAACCTTACCTGCTCTGCATGTGTAATGAAAGTAATGTGTCAAACGGTTCCAGGGTAGGTTCGTAGGTTTAGTGGGTAGTCCAAAAACATTGTGCGTCTGAGAGTCCCACACTCAGGGCGTTAACAGCCTTCACCTCCCTACCACAAAAAAATACGAAGTTCGGCTTGGTGAAACAATTTGTACAAGCAATTGATAAAATTCGTGACGGATTTTTGTATTTGAGGTCGATTTTTCCAAAAATTGATTGACGTAAAGTTTAATCAAGGACTATTTGTCGGATCACAAATATGGAAACTAAGGAAAAATTTAGATTTCTATAAAAAAACAAGTAAATAACATTGAGCTAGGTGCATGAACATCATTTAAAGCTGTTTTTCAAGGATCTTTAGGAAACCGTGGAGCTGGAAACGCAGGCATATTAGCAAATAATATTTTAAATGCGTATAAACAGATGAGTTTCTGAATGTTCTGAAAATTTAATTTGCCCCATGAGCATTTCTCATTTTATCCATCAAATGTTGGAGCCAGCAGAAAGGATGAGCGGAGAGAAAGGTTTCACCGGGATGTGGAAAGGCTTGAGGAACGATGTAGCTATGCTAGGCAATCACTGCTGGCGTTTTAGACGCGAAAAAAGAAAAAAATGATTATTTTATCGATTTTCAGCAGAATTTTTGACTTTAGCATTAAATTTTATGTATCCATGGATGAAAAGTTCTTTTTGAGCTTTCTTCAGCAATCGTTACTTAATAAAATTAAGTATACAATTATTTGGTGTTTCTTTTTTACAATTTTTTCAAAAAAGAAAGAAAAAATAGGCTCGAACCTCTACCTGGCCACCAGTACGAGTTGGGAAACAATATGAGTACATTTTTATTAACAGTTAAGTATAAATAAGTTAACAGAAAATTAAACTAAATTTTTTTAAATTTTCTTAATTTTTCTTTGTAACACAGTGTAATAAGCGTTGAAAATAAGGTATGGTAAGTGACCTAGGAACAGAAAATTTCAATCAAATTTGACGTAAAAGGTTCGGTTTCGACACAAATCATGTTTCTTCAATTCAATAGTAATATGTCTTTTCAAAAAAATTCAAAACCTTAAACTTATGGCACTTATCCTTGCAGAGGTGCGATATGTAGGCAACATTCTAAATTGCATCCACTTCTGCTATTAAGTTGCGTCCTTTCATAACATAAGTTTAAAAGAACGTGCCAATCTCCGCTCTACCCTTATGTGCTTTGGTTTCTAAGATTGCAAGGGTTCCAATCTGATATTCTAATGCTTCCTGCGCTTAGCCTAATCTTCAAGGTTTTTTGTTCGCAAAACAACAGTCATGTGTGCGTGTGAATATCTGATAAGCCATAGTAGCAGCAATTTCGCAATTGACCAAACATATCATCGGTGCTTGGCCATCCCAGGGCTGAGATGGGACAGCGCAGTAAGTTAGGCCATCAAGTCTGCTTCCTTTATTTACTCAGCTGTGGCCAGCGTCGCTGAACCAACATTTCATCAGATTAAGCATGCATACTCAAACATGCGTGCACACATATGTATGCATGCATGGGCCTCGGTCGAATCTTATGTTTTCTGACTCATGAACCGTAAACGGCAAATAAATAAACGGCAAGAAAACAAAACAAGATCATATTGATCACGTCCCCACATGTTGAGTTCGCACTTGACCACAGTAATCAGGTGATCGGCCCAGAAGAGGATCAAATCAGGTGTGTCCGCCAGGGCGATGGCAAACAAAAGGGGCACATATGTGCGTCGAGTTTCCCACCGTGATGTGGGTACAGCTCAATCTCAGACTATCCTAAATCAAACGGACACAATAAATCCGGCCCAAGCAAGTCTCAACATGTTTCCGACCGTCGCGCGATATGGGAAAAGAATTATGCTGCTACATACATGCTTTATCTCAGGCTTCCGCACCTTAATTTCTTATCTTCGCTGGATGAGTCACCTGCGCATTGGTATCAGACCAAATCACGCATACACAACCTGTGATATTTACCCATATCCGCGCAGGAGAGTGAACATGCGATGACATGCTTGACGCGGGCGTTGTTTTGGGACTCTCGGTTTAGTTCTTCAGTGTTAGATACATTCGCGCGGAAATTTTAGAGGAGCTTCACCTTTGCTTGGGAAAATTTGATATGCAGCATTGATGGAACGCAACTAGGAGGTTTGTGCTGTAGTCCATGTCTAGTCCATGGGTATAATGTATATTATTGATATTATTCAACGCAGTGAACACATTCATACAAAACACATATGCACATTCAACACATATGCACACAAAATACATATGTAAATAAAACTGCAAATACTATGCAAAGCTCCAGAGATTTAGAACTCTTTGACCACTCATAATCGAAAGTGGAGTCTTCAATATCCTTTGGTGACCGTAGAGGGTATAAATAAAATAATTTTGAGTCCAAATTCAAAATAATGTCTGAGAAGATCACGGAGCATACACGGGACCTGTGCGAATTTTACGACATTTCGGCGAATCGATACCGAAATGTTGTAAAATTCGTGGAAAAAACAAAAAGTCTATGCGCTAAAGAGAGACAGTAACACCCGAAGCTCCGTATTTCCTGTTTCTAGTTCTTATTTATTATCAAAATTTTTCACCGTTCTTATCAAGGATTACTCTTAGCTATAAGATTTTACAATTTAGTTGCTGCTGGAACTATAGGCTCACCACGCAGATTTAGCCCTCGGTTTAAATGTTTCCGTAGGGAATGAGCGCTTTGGCGGGAGCCTTTGTAGAAACAGACTTGTTATTATTATTATTTGTATTGGAGTCCACTTGGTGGAAAATAGCATAGGCCAGAATCGGCCGTTTGCTCCCCATGTGTAGTACTATTCTTTACAGATGGTCTATCCTGTCGTCCTACAGAAACCAAGGAGTTCCCCCAGTTCTGTGGTTGCCAAGTGTTCCAATTCTGTTACGCCAGTACACCTCAGCCAAGTAAGGCGTTAGTTGACCAGACTTGGGCAATCTAGGAGGAAATTTTCTGTACTTTTTTCCTCCTCGCTGCAAGCTCGGCAGGTGTCATCCGTTTAGATTCCTATTCGTTTGGCGTGTTGACCTAGAAGATAATTTTTTTTGTGGTAGGGAGGTGAAGGCTGTTTACGCCCTGAGTGTGGGACTCCCAGACGCAAAATGCTTTTGGACTACCCACTAAACACCTCCCCTGTCAACCTGAGAACCTAGCCTGAAACCGTTTGACACATTACTTCGCGCTAGGCCTCGTGTTCCTACGCCTTGAGGCGCCTTCGCATTATGGGTATCTCTTCTCTAACGGGAAGGACGGGAGAGGAAGGAAGTGCTACAAAAGAAATCCATCCATCCCCGATGCCTCCCAGCGCTCCAATAAAGCTTTTTTTAATGTGAGCACTGCCCGAGCATATTGCGCCACACGATTCCAATTGCCAACTGTTTTCAGCATTACTCCGACGATAGTTTCCGGACAGAGCTCTCCGATTACGCTGAGTAGGACCCCTCGCTGCTTCACCTTTTGCAGTAGAAGAATGTGTGACAGGCGTCATCCAATTCTCCTACACAAAACACACAGTTAGGAGACCGTGCTCTGTCGATTTTGTAGAGATAGGACCGAAAACCAGCGTGCCCGCTTAAGAGCTGGGTCAAGTAGAAATCGGTCTCACCATGCACTCGACTTAACCACAGCCTCAGGTCAGGGATCAGACGTGTAGTCCACCTTCCCGTTGTTTCTTGCTCCCAGGACTGTTGCCAATCGCTGAGAGAGCGACGTCTCGCTTCCCTGGTGATCTCTTCTCTTCGATCTTCGCCTCTGCGCAGGTAAATACTTCTGCGCTCTCTCGCAAGGAGGGTGATGGGTATCACGCCTGCGATTACCAGCACTGCCGTCCCGGAGACCGTTCGGTATGCGCATGCGATTCGCAGTGCTCCTTGTCTCTGCATCAGTGCCAACCACTTCCGGTGTAACTCCTTGCTGAGAGCGTCGCTCCACTGTTCTGATTCGTAAAGTAGAAGCGACTGCACAACGTTCATTAAGAGTCGTCTCCTTGATGTGGTGGCTCCCCTATGTTGGCCATTCATCGGGTGAGTGCCGTCACACGCGCTGCCGCCCTGTCAACTACTGCCCTGATTTATTGGGAAAAACTCATCTTCGAGTCTATCAGGACGCCCAGGTACTTTACTGCTGATTTCGATTCGACCAGCTCGTCCCCTATACTGATAGGCCGTATTCTGGGGATTCTCTTCTTCGTTAGGATGACCACTTCGGTTTTTTCCAGTGCCAGCTTGAATCCATGAGCGGTCATCCAGTCCATTACCCTCCGCATTAACGTATTGAGTCTGAGTTGCGCATGGTCTACTGTGCGTCCAGCGACCAGCGACCAGCGCCGCGACATCGTCCGCATAGCTGATCAAACGTAACTCATCCGGCAGTTCAAGCTGCAGGAGTCCAACGTAGGAGATGTTCCACATGTTGTCCGGGCCACGGATAGAGCCCTGAGCGACACCTGAAGTAAGATTTGTATTTCGCCTACCCTCCTTCGAGTCGCAAAGTAGGCTGCGGTCAAATAGTTCCTAAGAATCCGCATCAGGTACACTGCATCAGACCTAGAAGATAATGGCCCTTTAATACTGCCACCAATGTTCTAACGCCATTTCTGTTTTTTCCTAGGAGTTGTTTTATCCTCGTTTGATTAGGATGAGGCCAAAGAACTCGGCTTATCCTGCAGTCGTTCCTGTCATTCCAAGCCGTATCTGTCTCTTTCCAGAGGATTTCGTCTAGTTCCCTTTTTACCGTTGCTAGTGGCACTTTAATTGTGTCTATTCTAGTGGCATTTTGGTCGGCTGATCCAGCTCTCACTAGCTCATCCGCTCTTTCGTTTCCCTCTACACCGCATCCAGGGACCCATGTCAGTTTTACATTTAATCGGGTTGTTGCGGTTTTGAGAGCCTGCCTACAATCCTGCACCAGTTGTGAAACTTCGCGGTTAGAGGCAAGCGCCTGCAGTGCCGACTTACTGTCCGAGAGTATTTGTATTCTTCCATTAAGGTTGTTTGTTGCCGCTTCTATAGCCGCTTTTATTGCAAACACTTCGGACTGAAAAACTGTGGTGTGGCTGTCCAGTTTATAACTTCGGATGAGTTGCGAGTCAATTTGTCGAGTGGCATGAGGAACAGCCTGTTCTACATGCCCCTAATGAGTTAATTACGCATCAATAGGCTGAGATACTCACGTTAAAGTAAACCAGAAGGTATTCAGTGAATATTGCTCCTTTATCGTTTCAAAATGCCAAAAGAGCAACATCATGACCGACTTTTTTTCCGAAGCATTCGCTTGGTTTCGTTTTTGTTAAAATAATGATAATGTATATAATTTGTGTAAAAAACCAAAGTTTTCCTGAAACGCTCATTTCTCCTGAAACGCTCGGGAGAAAATTATTTAAAAACATACTAGATGAACTTACTAGGTGAACTCTCTCACGTACAGTAGTAACAAGCAACGAACATATGGATTTTGGATGTCCACTACGAGATATGCCATCATCCCTACTCTGAACAAAGCCTCAACTGGCCTGTAACGTCTATGCGGATAAGATCGTAATTTCGGCTAGGAGAAACAACGAATGGGCACTGTATCATATGTATAGGGATCAATTGGTAACCGATAGAATCTTAGTAGAAACATATTGGTTTGATTCTAAATACATAAGATATGGACACCTGGGCCTGTGTCTGCAAGGACTAGGCAAATCGTGGAGGTACTTTGGATTTACCCATGGGAGTGAAAATAATTATCAACTATTAAGCAACAGCTTCAACTGACAAAATTCAGGAGTTCAAGAGGATATCGATGGAGTAGTGAGTTTGGTCAGCGTTTGTATTATCATAGGCAATAGGTGCTTCTGTGTCTAACAGCAGCACATAAAAAATTTATATTTGTTGCTAATTCATCCAAGGATAGAAACAGTGGGGATATCTAGAATGTCCATGAATATCTAGCGCCCATGCAGAATGAAAAAGGGACTCCAAATTGGACCCAAAGACAAAGTTTAATTAACGAAGTAATCCTCAATCATATGTGCATCATTGGATACCAGAACTTTAGATTTTTTGTGAAGTGGTGGGTGACAAGGGAGAATAGAATGCAAAGTCCCACATGAATTCCATTAGACAAAATGTGGTTAAATGGTAGGTACACCGATGTATCCAGAATTCTGTGAAACAAGAATTGGAGTATTTCGACCTGACACAAAGTTTTGACAACCGATAGGAAGTATGCGAAGAATCTTTGTTAAGGTCTATGCCATTGCTGAGTTATGACAAAAAGGGTTATTCGTCCAAAAATGTTATTCTTTACTGGGTTTTGGGGCACGGAGATATCAAAGGAAGTAAGAAGGCGGATCAATCAGCAAGAAATTGGAGCTTCCACAGCATCTCCCATCGATCTTCAATCTCTTAGCGCAACTGAAATGCAATTTTCTATTCTGGATAAAAATGAGAATAGAGAATGTAATAGGCTCTGGGAAAGACTTATTTTGGGTGTGGAACTTTGCGGAAGAATTGGGGGTGTAATGAAGGATTAAATGTTGACTTGCACTTCTCCTGAACCAATCAATCAACCAAAGTTTTTACTTGTTGCATGTCCATCCATTCATTCATATTCAGCTTGTTAAATACTATTTCTAAGTTATGGTTCAGCCTCCTTTATATATTGACTCCTCATTGCTTTCCATGTGTGCCTGTTTTCAGGTATACTGATCCAAGATATGCCGGCTATTTTTTTAACATCGTGGTTCCATCGAATGTTTGGGCTTCTTCTTGAACGTTTGATTCCTCTTGGGTACCACTGCGTTATTCTTTCGTCCTATTCTATTATTCGTCCTATTCGTCCATGTACCGTCCGTCATTCTCGCCAAGTGACCGGCCCATTGCCATTTCAAGGCTTTCGCTCTATGTATGTTGTCTGTTACTTGGGTCCTGTCTACTATTCACGATAGTCTCTTGCGATACCATCGAGTAATGACCATCACGCATCTTTCCATGGCTCTTTTGGCGACCTGGTTTTTCCTCGTTATCCATGTTTCCATGTTTACATGTTTCCATGTTTCACTACCGTGTAGCAGGACTGCTGGGATAGGTTGGTCGAAGGTTTTCTTTTTCAAGCTTATCTTCATAGACTTGAATATAATCGAGTTCTTCCCGAAAGCACTCCATGTCATCATGATTCGATTGATTTCTGATAGTAGTGAACCGGATTTGTGTATTAGCTGACCAAGATATACATATTCTTCGATTATATCTAGTGTGGTGTTGTTCACTTTTGTATGTCGTTGAGTGCTTACATAATCGTGAAACATGATCTTGGTTTTGCTTCAATTCATTTTCAAGCCTACTTTTCCGCCCGATCATGGGACATCATGGGGATGGGACAAACAGCGCGGTGATCTTGCCGAAAAAGTGGGAGAGTTCCATCCAGATAGCCTAATCGAAGAGATGCTGAAATCATTTAACAAATGGAATCAACTGGCACATTACGCTCGGGCAATCCTAGTAAAGAAAAAAGGCATACTTGATCGGCTGGAGACGTCGAGGGTGGAGGGTTTACTTCTCTAGCAAACCTCCTCCTCTTTCCCATCCAACTGGAGAAGGAATCCCTGTAACCCGAAGGCGCCAAAAGGCGTAAAATTGGGAGGCCTAGCCCGAAGTAATGTATCGAACGGTTCTAGGCTAGGCGCTCCGGTTGACAAGGGAGGTGTTTAGTCGGTAGTCCAGTAGGTTCACTGGGAGTCCGACACTCAGGGCGTAAATAGCCTTCACCTGCTGACTACCTAACTTCTTTTTTATTTTGCCTATGCAGAGGAGTTTTACGGCACGTTTCTCGGTTAAGTTGACTATGGCCATGCGCTGCTCTCTATTATTTTCAGGGGTTAGTCGTTATTTGATCCCAGTTAATTCGGGTGAAACCGTTTTGAGGCACTCTTCCCCCTCCGTCTTGTCCGTAACGCAGTCAATGTCCCTGATTTCGAGGGTGGTCATTGGTTCAAGTGAAGCTACTGTTGCCTTTTCCCCTAGAGCCTTTTTGACTGCATCCCGGAATGAGTCGTTATTTGTTGTCTCAGGTCCAAATTCTACAAGGAGGCCATCAGGTTGGTTGGTCGGACGGTTCTAATGGCAGTTGGAGTGTCATCGGGTCTGCGTAAAACGTCTGCGTAAGTTCTCCCATCCGTCGGTTTGACCAGCAGTGCATGCCTCAGGGTTTTGCGGTGTGGCTTGCTTCGTGGTTCTTGTTTCTTGTTTCTTGTTTGGGGTATCTTTTCCTTTGTCCCCGGGAAGGAGCTTATCATTGGTGACTTTTTCAAGGAGGAGCCTTCTGGACGCTTTTTTAGTGGCCTTGGTTGACACCACCTGGAATCCATCATTCGACGTAATCTGTCTGTTCGCTGCTTCGTCCTTCCTCCTTTTGTCTCAGTCCCCTTTGGATTGGGCTACTGGCAACTCTTTTGGTAGCGCTATGCGCGGGAATAACTTGCGTTTTGACCGAGGTACTGGTCTTTTGCTCTTCCTCCGCTTTAAGTCATTTGCGTCTGCCGTGGCCGATACGGTCTAAGAGCTCTTCAAGCTCTAAAATTCCGTCCCCAATGTCCTTGCTTGTGTTTTTCTGGGTATTTCAGGAAGCTTTGATCTTTTTAACTATGTTTCCTGCCTTACGCATGAGATGCTCTTCTTCGTGTCGATCCAATACAATGAGATTATCCTGCACCTGGTTTTGAAGCGGGATTTCTTTGTTTGTGTTAGGATCTAGAGCTCTAATGGCATCAGAAGCTGTGTCAGTGGCAGCATCGCGTCGAATCATGATCTGAATGTCATCGGTGGTTTATCCCTCCGTGTGTTTCCCAGGTATTAGTTGTTCATGCTTTTCTCCTAGTCTTACTAGACGTTCCGGCGTGCGCATTGTTTTTTTGCTGCGTCCCTTTGTCGTCTGGGTTTGGTTGTTTACTCGACATTTTTGAAGTGTATCATGCATGTAATTGTATGTAATTGTATGATTTTGACAATTTGTTACTGCGATGTGCATGCAATTGTTGAAGCTTCTCTGAAATCCAGAAATGTTCCCATTGCTGGAATTGCTCCCCTAATATTTGTTTATTATTAAACAAAATGACGAAATTTTTCTGAAGATTTCTTGATCGAGTCTACGAAATTTCATGTAAACCTCACTCGCAGACATAAGCGTCGATACCATTCGTAACGGGAGTCGCCACTTCTTTATTTCCAACGTGTGCGAAGGTAACGATGAGTCAGAAATTTGGTCAGACTTTAACCTGTTTAATGTTTGCTAAAGTATATACAAGTCGGCTAGCTGAACGCTTCCTTCTTGAATTCGGCGTCTTTGACTTGGTGATGAACATATCTTCGAATAAGATACTTTATAATATGACAATAGCCGAAATCCACATCAAAGGGCTTTAAGCTTTATACATAGTTGAATTTTGTTTTGTTTCAGAACCGCTCGGCAATCTTTAGAATAAGTTTTTTCTATGCGTTATTCGGAGTATATTCATGTATTAACATCTAATTTCTTTTAGGAAACTAAACGTAACCTGCTAGAATCCCAGTTTCGAGAAAATCGCTTTTAATGTACTTTAATGCAATAGTTAGCATTAAGCAACATCTCGTTTGGAATTTTCTCCTTTATACCCCAAAATAGTTTCAACACACATTAGCTCACACTTTATCATTGAAGGCAATTAATAGTCATAGTTAAGCTTGAAAACTATGACTATTAATTCTAGAGTTTTATATATTATGTCTTAAGGAAAAGTTTTACCATAAGCAAAAGGAAGAAGGCGCTATTAGTATACCGTCAAATGATTGCTTATAGAATAGAGTAAGTTGTTTTCATGTGTTGATAAGGACTGATTAGTCTTTTTCCAAATCGGAACAATATATAATACAAATACATAATGTTATGTTAAAATTCTTTTTTTAAATTTGTGTACTTCGATGTATCTGAGTTCACAACAAAGACTAGTTAAAACCTTTAAAACTTTTCAACCATACTAATAACTTCCAGTACTCGCATGATCTGCATTGCATTCCGACTCGTGACCTTCGTGGAAATCCATTGTTCACATTCTTTACATGTCTCTTTTAACGAATAACGTTGCGAAGTTTCCTGATAAATTTTCCACGTAATGCGGCTGTTTTGTCAAGAGAAAAAAGCCCACTTTATACCCAAAGACATCGCTAGAGAATAACTAGAATATAACTAGAAGCCCTGACCTAAATAATCTTTCAGATAGTATTCTTAAATCGAACACCGAACCAGAATTTCAGAAAATCGGTTTCTTCAAATTTTAAGGATAGTCATGGCCCCTTGAGAAAGTTAAGAACCGGAAAACGCCTTAGGAATCTTCTTAAAAACATGCTAAAGAATTAGTTGCTTTCATAAGCTTTCTATTTAGTTCATGCGTCAATCATTTGTTTCCTATTTTATTTTAAACATTTATTTGTTCTATCAATTCTAAGACCAAGTAAAGGTCCCATCTTGCCTGAAATCTATTGACGTATCAGCCTCCCAAACACTTCTGGAAAATATTTCGAAAAATTAATACAAAAAGAAGTAACAAGCTTTGCGGATGGCAACAACATTCTATCGCATTTCTGATTCATTTGAATATTCGACCGAACCAACAAAACATAAAAGCACTTCAAAACTCTACCTAATGAATAGCCATTAGAAGAGAAGGTCTTCGATATCATCTGGAACTAAGGATGTCCTTACAAATTGATTCTTAGTTATGTCAATTCTTAGTGATTCAATTTTCATTTCTGAAAAAAAAAGAAACAACGTGAATTCGCGGTGAATTACCTCTTTAAAAAAATATATCTGCTGATGGCTGTCAAGATGGTCTGCCTGCCCCACTTTTGATTTAACTTTTATTTAACTTTTGCGTCGCTGACATCCCTTGTTAGAATGGAGTCTGGATGGCTGGAGTCACTGCTTTTGAACTGCTGTTAGACACGAAATTTCTTATTCAAAAAACATATCGAATTCATCACTTCAAAAGGCTTTCAATAATCATCAAAAAAAAAAACACCAAACAAAATGTCCAAAGTGGGGTTCAATTGGACCCTCTCCTCAAACGAATGCGCTAAATACCTAAAATATAAGTTTTAAGTTACTTAAATCTGATGCTTTACAATGACACTTGATAAATTTTGTTATTGCTCTTTACATGAATTGAAATGCTTATTGTAAGTCATTTTCCTGTGTATGCAGCCACATTTCAAAATCACCAGAACTATTGGCTATGAGAATAAGTTTTCGCCGTTGGTAGACAGATGTCCTTACAGATACTATTTGTAGCGAATCCGTATGGCGACCCCAAATAACACCAAGTTTGAGAGCTCGCCACCGCTGCGCTAAAATCGCAATAAAGACGTTGCGATTCCTTCTTCTTCCTCCAACCATCGTCGAGATCAGTCCTCCAGTTGTCGATCTCTAACAAATTCGTGTTTGATGTTGTTTTTATATACAGTTGTAATAAATTAGTGGTATAGGTTAACTTGTGTATGTTATTTAGTCCAGTGTTCTTGGAATTAGAAGTTGTATGCGTAGGCACACCAACGCAGTTGTTAGTATTCCTTCAAAGCGTGAAAAGTGCTGCGGACCTATCGTATAAAGCTCGATGTTTACGGTAATCATGCATACGATAAATCATAATCAGTGGTTCCGGCGTTTTAAAGATGGTGATTTTGACGTTACTGATCAAGATCGAGAAGGGGCACCGAATACGTTTGGAGATTTACAACTATGGGAATTGTTGGGTGAAGGTTCAATTCGAAGCCTAGAAGAATTGTCACAGAAGTTTACGGACTTTGTTGGAGAAGTTTGTTGACAGGTCTACCGGCGGTATACGCTTCCACGCCATGGGAATGATCCAAAAAGCTGGGACATGGGTGCCGCATCAACTGAGAGAGAGAGAGAGAGAGCCATCGAACGGCGTTTGGTGACGTGTGAGATGCTATTTCAATGACGAACAAGAAAGGGTTTCATGCATCGAATTGTGACAGGGTATGAGATATGGATGCACTATGACAACCCAAAGCCACCGAAACATTGGTTAATGCCAGGAGTACCAGGTCCACCGACGCCAAAACGGAGTATTCACGCTTCAAATGTCATGTTGTGCATCTGGTGGGACCACAATGGCGTCATCTATTACGAACTCTTGGAACCATCTGGAACAATCACTGGGCATGTGTATCGACGGCAACTCAACCGTCTAAATCTGAAGCTCTGAAAGAAAAACGGCCAGAATAGAATGACAGACATGACAAGCTGATTTTGCTGCATGACAATGCAAGCCCACACGTAACCAAGCCGGTCAACAAATATTTGGAAGGTGTGAATAAGGGAATCCGTCTCCACCCGCCGCATTCCTGAGTCATTGCTCCATCGGATTTCTTTCAAGATTTCTTCCAAGCAATTGGACCTCACTGGAGAACAATTTTCTACTTACGAAGGCATCCTAGAATGGCTCGATGACTGGATCGAATCAAAGGATGGGGATTTTTTCCACCGAGGAATCCATCTACTACCAGAAAAATGTGAGAAGGTCATATCTTCAAATTGTGCATAATTTGAATGACGAGACTGTATTCTTTAATGTTGAAATAAAATTAAAAACGTTCGCAAGACTTTTACTCTGAAAATGCTCATTTCGGAATTGCGTGTTCCATTGCGATTACATAACCCTTAAGTTATGCTGTTTTCTACTACCGCTGATGTGAACTTCTTCCTTCCTTTTTTATTTGCTGTTTTTGCTTGGCTCAAAGGTTCTCTCACCCTGGCGTTGGTTGTTCTTCTTGTTTGTTCAATTTAAACTTCGGGGCAGTCGGGACATTCGATCCAAGTATATACCAGATTTCTCGTGAGGTTGTCGTTATTCTTAGTTGATTCGAAGATGTCTTTTTCAGCTAATTCTGCTACTTGACTCGATTGTTTGCATCGACTGACAATGTTTTCGCCTCCTTTTTAATTTCTTAATTAGTAGCTGCCTTCCAGCACGCTTTTTCAAAATCCGCGTAGATCAGTGATGGGTGTTCCTTCTGGAATGAATTTTAAATCCGCAATCGTTCGGGTGCTTGGAAGCTCACTTGGTGACTGGCGTTCGTGGCTGCTGGCGGTCTATCTCAGTGCGGCGAGGTTCGCGGACGTGGGTCGGACCCGAGTGAACTTCCGCTCTGGTTCCATTATTGAACCAGCCACCGAAAAACCCTATTTTCCGAAGGCAAATTTTCGAAAATTACTTTACTTTACGTTTTCCTTTTCATACTCAATCAGATACCAAAAATCACAATAGTGATCGCGAATTCATAATCCCGCGGTGCGCAAAAATAAACTACGTTACTACAATTACTGCGAATCCTAAATTGTCACGCGAATACGAAACGATTGATACCCTGATTTCCAAACTACGGCACCGCGAAACCCGACCGTCGAAACACTTGAGTGGCCCTACATCCTCCTGCACTAACCTTGGCGCCATCACTTTCCTCCTGAAAACAAGAAAGTCCGATTTAAAGAAAGACGCGTGTTGTGGTTACCAATTCATAACATTTCTTTATACGGTCGCTTTGATTAGACTCAAATTTTACGTTAAATTTTATTCCTACGACGAACATTTATTCACTACATTTTATGATTTTTTGATCAATTATGTACTTAATTCAGTATAAAGAACAAAAAAAAAATTTATTTTCTGCTTCTCTTAAACCTAAATCGAAGACACAATTTCTTTCCCTATTTCAAATGACACGAATAGCACGTATGAACGAAATGAATGAAAATGCAATAAACTTATAAAAACTTATGTAAAACTATAACCATCCCGGGTATGAATTCAGTTCCAACTATTAGTATTATTATTGTACTGAGGTCCACTTGCTGGAAATTAGCATAGGCCCGAAATTGACCGTTAGCTCCCCATGTGTAGTATTATTCCTTACAGATGGTCCATCCTATCGTCCTACAAAAGCCAAGGAGTTCCCCCAGTTCCAACTAAATTGGTTTTATCTCCACGCGCTTAGTCAATAATCCTAAGTCAATGTATTTTATGTCATATACATAACTGTTCTTATTACTGGTCATATCGGAAGCCACTTCTACTGAGTCCCTATTTTTTGAATAGACATGTGCGAATAATTCAAATTGTTTGTAAACATTTTTTTCCTATTTACATGATATCAGCTTACCATTGATTTTGACGAATTTTGTTGTCAATTTTCCGAATATTTATAGTCATAAATAATTTCAACTATATTTATTTTGTTTGAATAAATGATGATTATCGCGACACATCATATGTAAGTAATGGCTTATTCTTTAACTAGTTCATTTCCAAAGAGAACACTTTTTGTTGTTTTGCTTTTCTGTATTCAATGAATTATCATTCCTCAATGCTTCCTAGACTTTTAACAAATTTTCATCACTGTTTATCGTTGTGTCGTTTGCATGCCATCTTCACGTTAAATATAAAATTGCGTTACGAATACCTTCTTTTGATATTGTTTTCACTGTTTTGTCATTCTATCTTTGCGTATCTCTATATTTAACAGATTGTTATATATCTACTGAGATATATCTACTGAGCGTGGATACGAGGTTTTTGGTTATTTTCATGTAGTATACATCCTGTAGATTACATGCTGATACTGCTCCTGAATGTCTTTTCGTTTTAGCTTGAAGGCGGCTGTCACTAGCCTTATATCAGGCGAGCGAACTTCCTTGGATAATATTGTTACGGTGGGAACTTTGAATTTTTGTAGTTGGCATTTGTTTGAACGATCATTTATCTTTCTAATTCACCTTTATCGATTTAATGTCTGATCTATAATCTCTTGATTTGCCCGTACGAACATGCACTCCTTCTTTTCTTTTCGTCTCCCGCACGACTACGCACTCCTCCCTAAGAACAAAACCGTTTCCGGGCAACGGGATCCTCCGCGTGTTCCCGTCGTGGTGGTTTTTCTTCCGCAAGCATATTCCCCCGACGGTATTGTCGCACTTGGGAGGTGAGTTTTTGACAAATTAGGGCTCTCAAGTGTGTCATCTTGGCGGGATTGCCACATTTGAGAGGTGGATTACAACACTTCTATTCTCGAGTGCTTCAGTTTTTATCCGCAATTCTTTTGATCCTAGAAGGCTTGAAACCATTCAACAGTGTGAAGAATAAATTCCCTGTCTGCCAAAGTCAGAGGTAGAATATTCTGCCTGTGAATCATGGGTTGGTAAAGAGCAACTTTCCTATGTTACTTGTGGTAGGATGTGTACAGTATCGTCTTTTGTAGATTCGTCACCTTCCTATGTGTGTTCGAAACTCACGTCAACATTCGTTCTTGACACCAATGTGTCCAGAAAAGCTAATTTTAGATCCCTTTTTTCATAATACGTTGATGTTGTTATGCGCATGTTATGTAGATCTCCTTTCTTGACGTTAGCGTGAGTATCATACATGTAAACATCCACATCCACAACGTCTACTTGGTAATTGTTCCTTTGCTTTAAGTCCGTTCCAGTCACATCATGAAAATTTCATTAAAAAATATTGACAGTGGATTTCTTATAGTTAATCCTCCTTCATTTTTATAAAATTTTCCTTCGAACATAGAATAACTCCGTCATACAAAGCTTAGAGAACTGAGGATACTGTTTCGTTTTCGTCTTCAATGCCAAAGAATTATTCTATTTGATTAACCACTCCTGGACGGTAACAAGTCTTTCCATCGCTGGTATGCTTGGAAGGAAAGCTTTCGAACCATCGCTCGATCTTCTACTGGCGGGCCGTATGTCAACGGCTTATAAGCATTTTTCTAGTTTTTGAGTTGGCGTCTTAATAACTGATATGATTTCTCGCATCGCATTTCCGTCGTTTCGAATCTTGGGCAAGCATTTAATCCTCGTTATTCTCACTTTCGACACTTCGGCGATTTGACTTTTGATCGTACTGTAGGCTAAGTAATACAATCGCTGAGGAAAACCGAGCGATAACGTCCGAAAACCGATCATAGCAAATAACATTTTGAATACGCAAAATCAAGAAGAAACTTTTTCTTTCATTTTTAAAAACGTATTTGGACCATTGTCCATAGATAATAAATCAAATTCTGCGACATTTCATTATTGACAATCATATGCGTTATTTGAGATGGGAGTAGTATGATAATAATTCGGAACGAGGCGAGTGTCACAGACTTCGACGGGCAGCTCAGCGCTCGAGAAGCGTAGAGGAAGCATCCAATAGGACGGCAGCATACAGGTCAGCGAGGAAAGAACTCCGAAGACTCATCAATGAGAGTAAGGCACGCTGCTGGCGAGAACTTGTGGACGATGTGAACAGGGATCCATGGGGCTCGGCTACAAGGTAGTGTGGCGCAAGCGCGGTACCTTACGGAAGAAGTGTTTAATTCAAGCAGACAAGATGGACAGCATAGTGCAGGCGCTTTTCCCAACTTATCCTGACCGTGTTGATGCTGCCCACGAGGTCGATTTAGTGGAATGTCCATTGTTCACGAACGATGAACTGGAGGATGCGGTGCTTTCTATGAAAGCTCGAAACGCATCAGGACCAGACCGCATTTCAACCGAGGTGCTACAAATGGTCTTCCACGTTTGTCCTGACTTGTTACTTAATGTGTTTAACGCTTGCCTGTGAAAAGGTGTATTTCCATCTCGCTGGAAGGTGGCGACGCTCGTATTGATCAACAAGGGGAAAGGGGACCCCGGGCTGCTTTCTACATACCATCCGCTTTGTATGCTGGACACAGCCGGGAAAGTGTTCCAAAAGCTCATCAAGGGAAGACTCACTGACGCAATTCGTGCTGCAGGGGACCATTCTCCTCGGCAGTATGGCTTTAGAGCAGGGCGATCCACTTCCGATGCCATCATGGAAGTGGTGAATGCAGTCCGTCGAGCCAAAGCGCGGATTGCAGTCAGTAGTGCCAAAGGAACGGATATTCTTGGCAGATTGGAAAATTTTTTCCGATTGCCAGAGATCTGATGCGGATTTTGAGGGATTACTTATGAGACCGCAGTCTGCTCTATGACACACAAGATGGGCGGCGCAGTATGGAGATAACGTCTGGGGTAGCGCAAGGCTCCATACTGGGACCAGACTTGTGAAACGCTTCATATGACGGGCTATTGAGGCTTGAGCTGCCAGATGTGTCGCGCTTGGTCGGCTATGTAGATGATATAGCAGCACTGGTCGCCGGACGTACAGTCGAACATGCGCAGCGCAGACTGGGAATGCTAATGCGTCGAGTGGGGGAGTGGATGACCACCTGCGGGTTCAGGTTGGCACTAGAGAAAACCGAGATGGTCATTCTCACGAAGAAAAGAATTCCCACGGTAATTCCTTTGCAGATCGGAGATGTGACTGTTGAGTCTAAACTTGCAATAAAATATTTGGGACCATTGCTCGATTCGAAAATGAGCTTTTCAGAAGAGATCAGGGCAACGGCGAAAAAGGCCGCGATAAGCGTTTCGACTTTAAGTCAACTCATGCGCAACATCGGTGGGCCCACACCGAGCAAACGCCGACTCCTAATGAGTGCTGTACAGCCAGTGCTACTGTATGGCACTGAGGTTTGGGCCGGAGCTCTACCGAAAGCGCTTGACGTACGTACATAGACGAGGAGCTTTGCGGGTTGCGTCTGCGTACCGCACTGTCTCTGAGTCGGCGGTGCTGGTGATCGCAGGAGTGATACCCATCGCCCTCCTTGCTAGAGAGCGACGGAGAGTTTATGACCGAAAAGTGGAGCGTTCAAGGTATGTTGTCAAACGAGAGGAGAGGCAGCGCACAGTACTCGAGTGGCAACAGTCCTGGGAAGGCGACTTTAATGGCCACTGGACTGCCCGCCTTATAGGGGACGTGGGATCATGGCTAAATCGAAGGCACTGTGAAACTGATTATTACCTTACCCAGCTTCTTAGCGGGCATGGGTATTTTCAGTCTTATCTGCTCAAGATTGGTAAATCACGGTCCCCAGACTGCATTTTCTGCCCAGGGGAAAGAGACGAAGCATGCCACACCTTCTTCAACTGTAGAAAGTGGAACAGGATGCGGCAGGACTTGTGGGAGGTAATGCGAGAGCTTTCTCCAGACAATCTTCTCGGCCAAATGCTGAAAACTTTCGACAAATGGACCTGTGTGGCACATTACTCTCGGGCAATACTTACAGCAAAAAAAGTAACCATGGATAACCTTGGGCGTGGGGTCTAGAGGGTTTCCTTTTCAGCAGTCCTCCTCCATCCTGCCCCCTCCCGCTGGGGGGAGATTTCTCTACGCTGACGGCGCCCTAGGGCGAAGTAAAAAGAGGCCTAGCCCGAAGTAATGTGTCAAACAGTTCCAGGCTAGGGTCTCTTGACAGGGGGGTGTCTAGTGGGTAGTCTGGTAGCATGCGCTCCTGGTTGTCCCACACTCCGGGCGTAAATTGCCTTCACCCCCCAACCCCAAAAAAAAAAATTTAATAGTTCGGAACAAAACATACTTAATGAGTAACTTATTCAGTTTCTGTAGCATCGCTAATATAAAAAGACTAAGGATTGAAAAAATTAGCGTAACAACATGGCATAATTACACAAATGGCATTATATTTTGGTTGATCAGCGCAAAACAGGAAAATCACTGAAAAATTATTTGTGAAATCGCATTTCTTTGTATTAACACTATATAGTCGGGTCATTTTCTCCCCAGTTCGCGGCCCAGAGCGGGTGTTTTTTTAAATTTTTGCGCCCAAATTAGACTTCCCGTAAAATATTCATATCATACGATCTATTTGACATTTTTCAATGAAACTTTCAGTGTTTTACTTTAAAAAGACTTCTCCATTTATTTACTTAGCAAAGTATGTTTATTATAATTTTTAATGTACAAAAACATTCTACTTTGTTGCAAATCATAGAAAAAATACTATTCACAATCAAAATAATTTTGTTCATCCAAAAATAAGAGTAATTAGAAAATTTTAACACATTATATTGAAAAGAAACTGTAACCTAATAGTGCTTTAATGTGTGGTAGCGTTCAAAAGTCTATCCTTTGTGCAGGGGTATATTGCAAACTTGCACATCTACCGCGTTTCACTCCGTAGTTTGTGAGCGATACACACACGACAACGACGTAAAACGTTTTTATTATTGCCGGTTCCAACTAAAGGTTCCAATGTATGCCCTCCAAGTCCATAGACAATCTCCCTGGTGAGTCAGATTTACAAACCTTGCTCCTTGATGTCGATGGCACTGGTTCGGCTGGTTCACCTATCGAAATTTCATCTGTTACCCAATAAATTGCTATTTCCTTTAAAAAATTGTGATATTTTTGTTTGTTTGTCGAATGAACTAAATTATACACTACAAACGAATTGAATAAGGCACAATTAATCAGATGCATTGCCATTCTTTTAGTCAATTTTACAGTTTTTCGTAAGATTGAATAATATGCTATGTACTGATCTGCCCGGTATACGCCTTTCATGAATTGATTGTAATCGATCAGAGCATTGGGCTTTATAATTTTTTATCTCAACTTTCTGTCCGTATTTTGATTCTCCTTCATCTCTGCAGAGTGAATTATAGATATCAGATTTACAGTTTTTTTTTTGATTGCCAAACTTGCAGCAATATATCTTTTTTCCTTCTGAAATTTGTTTCACCATTTTTTAAAAGGAACCGTTTTCAGATAGTCCGGAAGTCCTCTATTTTATCGTATTTTGCCGCAAAATCTTATTTTTTCTTTAATAGTATCTCACTGTTTTTAACACTATTGTAATAATTATCCATATACACATGATGCCACAAATCTGCATACGGAGATAGCAATGTCGCATGGTTTCTAGAAATCAGTTTCTTTGACCGCAATAAACTTCAAAATTGCATATGTAGCCAGTGGTTCTTTCGCAGACCATTCGCACTAGAATCAAATATTTTATAATTTTTCCTGCGTCTTACTCTCCATCGTACTATGCCTTCATCTTGAGATAATTTGTGAACAGGCTTGTAAGTTTCTTTGAATTTTGCAAGAAACATATCCAATAGCGGTCTGACTTTGCACAGTCTATCAGAATTGTCTTGCACATTCTCATTATTACTGAAATGCCAGGCCCTCCAGATTTGACGGAATCTGTCTCTGGTCATCGTTTTCGCAAAAAACGGTGTTTCTGTATACGGTTCAGAACTCCAATACTCATCTCGTCGATTCTTGCGTACCTGTCCCATAAATATTATCAGTCCCAAAAACTTCTTCATTTCTCTAATGGTGATGTCTTTCCACTTAAGGGATTTCATAGAGGTTTTGAGCTTGTCCGTGTTTTGGTGATAATATCTATTCGACTCCTCCACAAGGAACACAAATAAATTATCATCAATAAATAAATTCACGGCATCTACGACATTGTCAGGAACGTTTTGGGTATTTATTCCCAGCTGCCGTAGAAACTGCTCCAAAACTGGTGGATTGCCTCTCGATGACCATTCTTCGCTATCAGAACTATCAGAAGTAGATGATGAACTTGAAATTCTTCTTCGAGTAAACGTTAAAGGAATAGTTTCATCTTCACTAGAATCGTAGTCGGATAAATTTTCTACGTCACTTTGGCATATAAAAACTAGAAGAGTCCATTGCTTCTTCAAACTCTTTCTACAGCAGACAACATTAGGGTAAGGTTGACGCCTTCCAATCCTAGGGGGTAAAAGGTCGCAATAGTAGACACGCTACAGAAAGACACAGTGCAACGTCTGGCTAAGGAGAAATTAAAAATCCGCTGGGTTGTGTGCATGATTCGCCAATGGGTAGTCCAAATTCTTAACCCCTTACACATTTCCTTGAACTGGAAGAGACCAGATCGAAGAAACCTGTTCTGCAAATGTTTCAATCCCAGCCATAAGTCGAGAGCATAGCCAAGGAACGGAAGCGGAATACGCCAGGAGTTCAAAGAGGCATTTAGCAAGAGACAAGCGAAAATATATTCGAAGTCCTGCAGATCAACCTGTATCGTAGTACAATTGCTCAGGACTTACGCGATTAGGTTGCGCAGGAGAAAGAAGCTAACCTGATGCTAATATCTGAGCATCATCTTAACAGGGAGGAGCCTGGGTGGTACTGTGAACGATCTGACAATGCTACCAACTGGATGCAGTATTGTGTTCTGCTCTGAGTTCGGACTTGCTCCAGCGGAAATGCCAATTTCATCTTTTCGGAACAAGATTGATAAACTGGAGGAAGCTGTATCGAATATCGAAAGTCGAATCTATATTGGCGGCGACATATATGCTAAGACGATTAAATAAGAGCAAAAAAAACTGTAAAATGGCGGCGAGACGAAACTTATCTTCATGAAAGAACAGCATTATCCCATTCGAGGCTACTTGGGAACCATCCCGGACGTGACGTTCACTTCCTAGTGCTTTTTGCCGTTGATAAACAAATGGAGGGTACCGAAGGACAACTCACCGGTACAAGGCTGAATAAATTCCAAAAAGCTGAACTGAGTGGTGCAGATTTTAAAAATGAAAGAAGCCTTCGGACCAGACTGATTCTCGGTGGAAGTAGTACAGCTTGTACAACAACTGTGCCCTGACATATTACTCCGCACATGCAACGCATGCCTGTGTTAGGGCGTGATCCCAAAATGCTGGAATGAGGCGATGCTTGTGCTGATCATTATACTTGTGCATTCGTATCGTCTCGTATCGAAATTAAAATGGTTGCAAAAAACAAACCAAATTATTGCATAAAATGCGGACTGTTTCCAAAACATTAATGAGATATGCTCGCAAAGAGAACGTGTTTAAGGTATATGTCAATAAAGGCAAAGGTATATTCTCTTAAAATGAGCATAATATATAATCACGGCCTAGCATCTCTTCAGTTAAATTTCGAGATGCTCCCCAAAGCCATAACCGTCCAAATCGCTATCCCTTAAAAATTTATATTCCCCCAAGTGTACTTTGGGATCTTCATGGGGCACTGCGCACTCGGAGGGCATCTCAAAAGGATGGACTTGACAGCGAATGATGAGTGCCGATTTTGCAATCTTGCGAAGAAGACATCAGTGCATGTGCTGGCACACTGCGACGCACTGTCCCGCTGTAGAAGAGACAGTTCAGGAAGCTGCTTCCTAGTCGAGGTGAAATTGGGACGTCTGAGGCCGAAGCAGATCATTGACTTTCTCAGAAAAATCGATCTGCTTGGGGAGATCTAGAAGCACCGGAAGCTGGGGCACAATAAACCTTTAAGGGTTGAGGTGCACCATCCCCGACAGTAAATCAATCAATCAATCAATCAATCAACTGTACTTTGTATTAACTTTTCATTCTTGTTTCTGAGATGTACAAGAAATCTTGTCTATGTGTTCGTGGATACAGTTCCCTTTTAGAGCTCCCACGCTCTACTACTACTACTACTACTACTACCACTACTACTACTACTACTACTACTACAACTGCTGCCGATGGAGAGCGTAATGGAGCTCATAGCGATTTTGAAGGCGAAGTTTAAATATTCAGCTGCTTTACTTACTGAAGTCAGTGAGATTTTATATGGTGGAATAAATCCATTTCGCGGAAAAGAGTGATTCTAAATCTAAACTGTTGATTGCAGTCGATATATCTGCCATATTTCATCTTTATCCTGTGGTTAGCTATCGCCTGCTTTCCTTACAGACTGAGTATGTACGGCAAGCAAAAGGTGATTTTGCTGCATTCATTGTCCTTACCGTTCGTCCCTTAGTGAATGAAACTTCATTTTGAATGCTGCTAGATTGGGGGTTATTTTTGAAGTCCTTCGTTTCCACATTTTTCTTTTGAAGATTCTTCCTCTGGTCATAAATATCCTTGGGTTTAGGACACTCCCTGAAACTCGCCGCGTGCCTTCATTACTGCTTTTTGCTCGGGAAATTGCAACTTTCCTTTCTTTTTAACGGGGTAGCTTTTGGACCTGCTGTTTATCACGGAAAAACTCTTACCATACGATAAAAGTATTACTAAACAATGAGCTTAATCATCTTAATCGGTGAAGCAATTTTTACGCGAAATGTGGACGGTTATTCCATTCCGCAGTTCGATCCATTCAAACGCTGCAATTGTTTCTTTTAAGGGGTTAAATAAAGTTAACACAACATTTATTATAAAGTAAATAAATGGGTTTAAGTATGCACCGACTTTTTGACATCTTTAGCTTTGCCAATGATTGCCGAAGCATCTTTGCGGATCATTTCAAACGGCCCCTCTTGATCAGACTCTTTGACAGATATAAAAAAGAGCAACCCCTTGTGTAGTGGGAAACTCATCCAAATCTACAGTGTTACAGTCCTAAGAAGGAACTTGTATTTCATGTTAATAAGCAAGGCGAATGTTCCTCGTTGGTATTCCTCCAAAAATCTCGAGGATTTTCTTGCTTTAAAGAGCTTACCCTCTTTAAAATATTGAATAATTTGATTTTGATTTTATTTGACGTATTTTGGTAGTAAATAGCTCCAAGATCACTGTGTAAAAATTTTAAATTTTCCACTGTTTAACGCGCTATGGAGCGTATTCGGCATTGAATACGTGCCATGCTGTGGTTTAGGCTTCAGCATCACTCTCAACTTTGGATGAATATTATCTTTTGAAAAAACAAACAAATATTTTCCATGGTATGAGACTTTTACAATGCGTCAAATATTATGTAAAATATTCATTTCATGCTATTCAATACATGAGCAGAACAGAAAAAATATCATATTTTATGGGGTAAATCTAACACCAATTTGTATGGGTGAGGAGTTTTTTCACGTTGTATGACGAAGGTTAACAATAGCCAAGCGGGGTAGTTTTGAAACGTTCAGCAGAGCTTCTGCAAGTTTGAGCCACTCCAGAAAGGAATATATAATTATTTGTTAGACAATCTGAAGGTATTTCGTATGAAGCCGGCATTGACAAGAAGTGATACGAACATTTTTAATGATTTTTCTATAAATAAGTTACAGAATACGTTCTTCTCAAAGGCACTTGAAAATAAAAATAAGTCAAAATTCAAATATTTTCTTATTTTTTCAACATCAAAATTATGTTCATAGGCTCACAAAATTTTTAATTTTGTAATAAATATTAATTCTGTGGTTCAAACCATAGTTACAATTATAATAAACATAAGCTTGTTTGGATTTTTTGATTCAGACACTTCCTTCTCATCGGGTCAACAGGAAAACTTTCCTGTACTGCACTAATGCCACCAAATTGCATTTTCACGTTATTTCACGTTAAAAAAATTGTGTTTCAAGAGTGTACTTATTAAATGCTTATTATTATTTGTTTATTAATTACTTATTAAAAAAAAAATTATTTTTTTTATTTAATAAGTTCTTTATTGTTTCTAAAAATTTTACAGGACTAAGCTAATACTTACAGTGAGAGTTCTGAATTTAATATTCATTGCATCTACATAATTATTTCTGTTTGTACCACAAGTGTTACTTATTCATATGACATATTTATAATAGTAGAGGAAAATACAACAAAAACCTCTTTTGAACTTAACTCTAACTTAAACTACTATTACCTATGTTAAAACCTATTTACATACTATTTTGAATCTTAGTATACTTGAATACTTGGTTGAGGATGCATGATCTCTAAAGTTAATCTATTAAGTCACATCCTGAGTGCTTGAATGTATGGATTTGAAGCGTGTTCTACCTTAGCTAATAGATTATCTCTGCGTGAGAGCGCGAGTTTATTGATAGGGCTAATATTAGCAAGCTCATGTAATTTGCGTGAAGAGAAATAGAAAGGCTTATATAGCGCCATTTTTAAGTACCTGTTTTGAGTGACTTGAAGCTTTGATATCAAATATTTTGCGCATTGACTCCAAGTGGGCGCTCCGTATAATATGATAGGCTGAATTACCATTTTTAAAATTATCATCTTATTCTTAACGTTCAGTTGGGACCTTCTATTGAGTAGTGGATACAGTTGAATTACAGAATTAAAAGCTTTAGTGCTTATTCGTTCAATGTGGTCTTTGAACATGAGTTTCTTGTCCAACGTAAGCCCAAGATACTGCAGATTTTCTGACCATGGTATGGCTTGTCCTAAAAAGTTGATCGGTCGATTAGGTAGCAAGGAACATTTACGTTTTTTAGTGAAAAATATTGCCTTGGTTTTATCAATATTGATGCTTATTTTCCACCTGTTAAAGAACTGATAAACTTTTTCAAGCATTTTTTCCAAGTTAGCAGTTATTGTACTTGGGTAAATTCCTGAAGTGTAAAAACAGGTATCGTCCGCAAAGGCAGCTATTTGACAGTGCTCGCTTGTAGGGAGATCGGAGGTGTAGATATTGAAAAGTATGGGGCTCAGACATGAGCCTTGGGGAACACCAGCAGGGATGCATCTTACAGTAGAGGTGCTATCTCGGACCTTTACCTTAAATGTTCTGTCTTTGAGGTATGAAGCTATCAATTTACGTATGTATTCTGGCGTTTTGTACTCTTGGAGTTTATAAAGCAAACCTTCGTGCCAGACTCTATCGAAAGCTTTCTCAATGTCGATGGGAACCATTCCAACTGATTGCTTCCCTATTAGGGCTAAAAAAAAAAAATTAAATGCTACAAGAGTTATACCTCTTTTTAAGATAGAATTTGTATGATAAGATTTAAAAAAATCGTTTTTTTTTTGAGGTGGCAAACTGTCCTTTTGCACCCACCCACACCACTTGCACCCACATCACTTTCTGCTAATAACAAGGCGGAGCCTAGTTTCGGCCAGAACTTTAGTGATCCGTAAATAGGTGAAACAATGTTTGCATGAAGAGAATAAAATGTAAATTAGGTCTTTACTTGTCTTGGAAGTCATGTAGATCGTTGGCCTTAGTTCGTCCCCTGAGCAAACTTTATCGCCGCTGGTAGCAAAAATTCGAGTCTTAATCTCCTTATATAATCACTTTGCTATGTGCAATTTAAGTTTCCCAAGTAGATCTTATCTGTCCGCCAATCTACGCTTGAATCGATGGTCTCTGTCAGATCGGGCTGTCTGTTTCGTATTCATGCTTTTATGTTTAGCTTTTTGACGTGTCTTTCACTCCATGTCTCCTTTTATTAGTAAGATGTATGTATTGACTCTGGATATTCAATACGGTCCTCAGTTCTCTACATATATGAGCAGATTTTAAAAGGATAAGTCGTGTTGTAATTTAGGTAGCTAGTAATATGTGAAAAATGGTACCAACATGCTTCGAATTACAATATTACTTCGGAAAATAGTCTCCCCGTTTTGAACCTTTAACGCACAGTCATCTAGGAGTATAATTTGTTGTGAAACAAGGTTTTTATACATATTTGTGTATATGACAATAAGATATGTCTAAACTGTATGTGCTCAATCTACATGCATCACGAGAATTATACACAGTTTTCATAGTCAACATGTCTCCAGGAATCCAGCAACTGCGTAGTATGTTCTACCCATGTTAGAAGGAGCGGCGTGCGAAATGTCCATAGGTAAATAATGCTGGTATTAGTTGACGCAATGAAATTTTATAGCAATAGTGCCAAGAGTCGAGCAATTTTCCAGATAAAATTCTATCTTAAGGCTAACTCAAGCTACCATATGTGCTTGCTAGAACATATCTTATTCACTAGCATAACCAATATTCTACTTTGCAATTACGACCAGTTAACATATTGAAATATGTAATGTTGATAGTGATAACCTGTGCAATGTGCAACCTAGAGTTCGCAAGTTCGCCAATAGTTAAATGAAATTATATGCAAAACTATCATTAATGCATTAGTAACTTCTTCGATATTTATTACAATGTGTTAAAACAAAGAAAAGTCCGTGGCGGAGTCGTAATTACATTAACGCCGATATGTTAAACGAATAATCGCAAAATCGGTGCAACTGCAACGTTAATAGTTTGTTTATGTAAAATAAAGCTTTTTCTCAATGCACAATCTTCATATATTTTAATTTCAGATTTAATGCATTGCCACGGCATATTTTAATTCTTTATGCAAATTTTTGCTTAAATTCATTGACCATTTGTTGCAAGTCACACATGATGATAAAAAGCCATTTAATTAATTATGAATTCTAACGACGTAACGCTCAATTCACAGGCATGCGTTACCTTATTTGCATATTAATGGGCCAAGTGGTTTGATAAATTATCAGAGGTAGTTAATATAAGAACCAAAGACGAATTGATGTATGTATACTTAGTTCATGATTGTGTTATCAATTGCGAACTTTTGCGGAACAGGATTTAATCTCAATGTACTTGTGTCAATAGAGGTCATTTTCATGCGGACTTAGTTCGAATCTTTTGGAGATAGATCAGATATGGTTACTAAAAAGCACATTTCCTCAAGGGATTAATCTTGCACTTATGATGAAAAGTATTCGATGGTGTTCGGAATAACAGACGAAATACTTTGTCTTGTAGTTCGGCACAATATTGTATCTTTAACTCCAATCCTATTTGAAATTGAAATACGTTCTTCGATATGTATGTTAACTAACCCAACTATTTACAGTTATTCTAACTTAAAAGCGGAGCCATTCTCATTCTTTTTCCGATGAAAAAGGATTTTTTTTAAACTTTTGTCATACGACCTGGTCAAACAAAATTATTTTTCCAAAATGGTGGCTTCGCAGGTTGCCAAAGTGGAGAGTTTTTCGAAAACTGTTTGAATTCTAGGACATTTCATTCATCTTTTATCTGTAACAAACAGAGGTGGCTTTACCCATTGCGAGGCCCTTTGTACTTCGTGAAAAGTATGTGATGCGAAAGTAGGTCTGGTTGTTTGGTTTATGTATTTGTCATGTTTGAGGAGAAGTCATACAAATAAATTAAATTTGAATTTCAAAATATTTTACATTGAAAGATTTACAAAATTAACAAACTCAGAGATGATAAATTTTAAAATTGATGTTTGCAGCTTTCTTTGATTAAATCAGACTTAAATCTTTAATTAAAGCACAATAATTTATTTGCTACGTTATGCTTTATGTGCTTTATGTGCTTTATGTTATGTGCTATTAATGCGCTACGTGATTTTCGATTGAAACAATAGCATCTTGTGTCATCGAATTCCTCTAATATGTTTCAATAATTTTAAGCCTCGAAAAAATCCTTCAGCAGACGCAACTGTAACAGCTGGGGTAGCAATTATTCTCAGGACTATTTCAAGAGTGGAATAAACTTCTATTAATTTTTTTTTCTATAATGTATTTCAACACCGCGATGAGGTCGTCGTCGTTTTGCTCAAACACACGGATGAACATATTCAGTTCTTCATACAATGCATGTCCATCAGTATTATATGAATCTCCTTTTGTCATGGACATTTGCAAGTCGCTGCATTGCTTCAAAAGTGCGGTATTATAATGTAGTAAACTAAAATATGCCCTCATGATGTTTTAGAGACTCAAACCAAGGATAGCAGCTTGGGCGCACTTTGTCGACAATGAAATACAAAAAAGTTTATCTTGAAAATTTCTTCAGCTGAGCTTCATCTTCCCCTTCATAATCAAAATGCCTTTTTTACGTCGTCTTCTGACTTTGAACTGTCTGTCAATATCTCTTTCCTCGGTTATTTCTCTCGCTATTACAAGGGATGACTGAAAACAATTTTCTCGATTATTATCGAGCCAAGTTGTGAATGCGTCTAGGTGTGGTATAGCCACATACATAGCATGTTTCTTGCCACATTTTGCTTAAAACATTTATCTATTTATCTATACCAAATGACAAGTAAAACTGTAAATTTGAAGGTAGTCATTTTCTTTTCTATAGAATGGCATCCACTGACCAACTGACAATCTGTTGTAGTTTCTGCTAAATCCTATAAAGCATCATAAATATAGGATACACCGCTTGGTTGGTATTTAACGGCCTAGTTTCAGAAAGTGGTTTTAGCGATAAAGATTTGACATGAGCATTAACAATAGCCCAACTCTGACTTGAGCCGGCAAACAGAGCGTACAACCTAACTAAAAAAAAAAATTTTTTTTTGCTTGGACACAAAACGATTCTGCATCTCCTAGGATGAGATTCCAGCTATGACTCCGCCATGGTAAAAAATGAGCGAATGGATTAATTTCAAGAATACGTTTTTGGACACCATTTTTTTCATCACGCAAATTTGCACCGTTATCATATCCTTGGCCTCTGCAGTTTTGCAATTATATACCTAACTAATTCTGTGATTATATAATCAGTCAAACTCTCAGCTGTGGTTTTTTCGACGAAAATAGTAAATAATAAAATGTTCTTCAATTTCAGTTGTATTTGTATTAAAAAAATCTTATAATATCTGAAAGTTGCTCAACACGAGAAAGGCCGCGATTACAATTAAGAATAATCGAGTGGTATTTATTATTTATTGTTTTTTCAACAATTTGAGTCTTCACGTGACTTGCTATTAATTGTATGAGCTCATTTTGAATACTTTTTCCGATATAGTTGTCATCTATCGTCTTATCCTTTACTTGTTTTAGGTGAAGTCTTAGCATGGGATCAAACCGGGCTTTTAATTTTACTAAATCTATAAAGTTGCCGCTTGTCTCACTCGAACCTAAGTCAGATGTTAACTTCTCTCTATGACCCCTGAAGGCCAAATTGTCAGATGCTAAAAAAATCAAAATTGCTAGCAATCGTTCTAAAATATCTCTCTTGTTGGCTTTCTTGTTCAATTTTTGACTGGGCCAAAAAGTCAATAGTTGAACAGTGGAGCTTTTTAAACCATTCTTCAAATTAATCAATTTCAACATACAATATTTGTGCTGTCGATTAGATTCGTGAGACTTTAGCTAATCACCCAAGTGTTTCCAATCACACACTCCTTCACTTGATCCAATCTTTGTATTTTCTAGCCCGAATATCCAACATGGAAAGCAGTGAACGACATCCTTTGTTTTTGAGTAAATCATCCAGCGATTGTCAAGCTTTTCACAGTTAACTAATATTTTATTATAATGATATTAGCTGAATCCAGTAACATTCACGGGAAATAAATCGACTTTAACCCGGATTTAACCTTTTAATACAATCTCAGTTCGGTCTACATCAGTAACTGCTGTGGGCTTCAAACCGGGGTCATTTTGAGGATTCAGATTTTCCGTTCCAGCAGTCATGGATGTCAACGTAGACTCGGGCTCAGATTCGTGTTGTTGACTGGATAGCGTTAATGGTGGCACTGGCGACCTAAGAGACAATGATGTAGTTAATTCATCATCCTTCTCGCTGTTTTAACTCAATGACGGCCCTCCCATGATGATGCGGAAGGAATGTTTTCAGCTGGATCTGGATTAGAGTCACTTTGAGTAAATAAATGTTTTGTAGAGGTTTCTTGAGCATAACGTTCTATATAGTTAAAGATCCACGTAGATTTTCTATTAGTTGCTCTTTTGATTGCTCGTTTACTTTTTGAACTACCGGACTCAGATTTTCGATCAGCATCACGATTACGCGAACTCATTTCGTAAATTTTGTTTTGTTTCGCACAAACAGTCCGAAATAATTTTTAAGTATCTTCATTTACTTCAAATAAAATAATTCGCAATTCCCAGCTCACTTAATACTATAAATACTAAAATTCAATTCTAAAATACTAAATCCTAAATACTATATACAAATACTAAATATTTAAGAAAATTGAAAGATATGTACGGTACAGTAACGATTTTGTAACTCATACTGCAAACAAAATAATTCCAAGGTGACAAGAGTTGAAAAACGAAATGAAACACAGGCATGCCCCGACTCCCAAGCGGACCGAGTGCTATGCAATTAAACAATCGATCTTCAAGTATTTCGAGGCGCGATTTTCAAGTACTACATAATGATTTTTTCAATTATGTTTTGAATGAATGAATTAGTTAATAAACTTCATTTTAATTTACCGTTATGTTATAACCTCTATAAGTAAGTAAGGATCAAAATCAAAAGTCTTAAATAAAAAAAAAAAATCGGTAAAAAATCTTTACTTTGTAAAATTTGCTTGGGTTGTTCCGCGAGCCCCCTGCAAAAGTGAGGCTCCGAGCGATTGCCCTGTTCACCACCCCGAAGGCCACCGCTGGTAACAGAAAATCATAAAGATCCGTTTGATAACAGTTTTTTGATCCTCGTCACTTTTGAAATCAAAAAGCCATAGATTTAAAGAATTATAGGTGAGTTAAAATCAACCATCGTTTTCATGGATTTTTGAAAAAATCCATGAAAACGAACATGAAGTTATTTACATAAAATATCAAAAGACGTAATGTAATGGATTTCAATCCGCAATCGTCACGTCGACGTCTACAGGACGAGTCGGCCTCGCACCGACATCAGTCCTAGAAGTGTGGCAACGAGTTGTACCCTGAGGGTCAATGACTCCGCCACTCGGAAGTTCACTACGATGGTGGCTACTGGCGGACTAGCTCAGTGCGGCGAGGCTTGTGCATGTGGGATGCTCTAGTTGAACCAGCCACCGAAAAACCCTATTTTCCGAAGGCAACATTTCAAAAATGCCCTTACTCTAACTTTTACATTCTTCCACGAATCAACACAACGAAAACGATCGCACCTCCATCCACCGGAATACCTAAATACCGCAGTGCCCGATACACTACGTTGATTAACACTTTCTCGAAAAGAAATCGAGTGGGAACGCGCATACCAAAAGAAATTTACGGGCCGAACTACAAATGGAAGATGGAAGGAAAGAATAGATTTCAAATTGGCAATTGATTTTACTATAATCTATATATAATCATATAATCATCATAATTCATCGAATTTTCTTTCTCCTTTTCTTAATCTTCGAACACATGTCATTATTAATGTGATTTTCTTAATTTTATTTATTTATTATTTAAATTCTTTACTATTCTCATGAAATCTTTGTAATTTAATTACTGTTATAATTGACCAAAATTAAGGAGACTACGTAGTTAACTAAACCTATCGACTTAATAATGGTGTCTCGTCATCTTTCACCAACCCAAAAATCATCTCTTAAGCGTGGATTCACACAAAAACAAGCTGAAGGATTATAGTGAATTTTGTACCAGCATTATATAGCACAATCCTCAAAATGTTCAATAAATGAGGAGTGCTCACTTCCGAGCGATATATTTAAGTACTTTCAAAATTGTTCTGTATGCCGAACCGATTGTTGTGGGAATTCATGCTAAGCCAGATATCGAAACGTTACAGATTCCTCATTCCCAATATGAGCATGAGACGGTTTGATATCATAGCAATAAACACAACTAGCTATCCTTAGTAGTCATGCAGTGGATATATCAAAGTACAAACAATTTTTTCTCATGTTCGAATATCGAATTATTCTAACCATTTTGAAAGCTTTGGTGTCATTTTACGGTATCGATAATTTATTGAAATAAAAAATATGGATGCTACGCTGATTATACGTCAGCATCACTCTACACTGGAATGAATGGGTTTTCGCGAGAAATCCGATTTATGTGGTTGTTTTAAACGCTTTTCCTTGAGTGCCAATCACAACAGCCCCGAGCGCTTGGACGTTGCTTTAATGTTGTTTTGGGGTGTATGCGTTTCAGCTTCCTTGGTATAATGTCAATATTAATCCTGAGTTAACCATGTTTAAATGTGCCGCGTTAGTGACCGAGTTACTCAAAGCTTTTGCTGAATTGAGATGAACAGTTTTGAACAAATACTAACTCGAATTCCTATTTTTTCATTAATGTTAGTAAGCACTGAATCCCGGCTATTTTCATTTCATAACATCAAAACACAATCAACCGAAATCAGCGGAAAACAAGAAATTAAGGGAGCAACTAATTGGGCAGCGAGAACACTAGAAATCACCGGGGCGAGATTCAGTCCAAGATGCAACGAGTCCTGGCTGCTGCGATCGCGGTCAAGCACTGTGCTTTTGAGCCTCCTTTGAACGCATTTGAGCTAAATTCACGGATACCACTTGCCTTGGGAATTCGGGCCAAAACTTTTGTTGACTGCCAAATGATTTTTGTGCATGTAACTCTGCAAGACAACTGACCTTTTACCCGTCGCTGATCTTCCGCGCACACTCTCCTTCCGATTAAAAAAAATACTTTTCTTTTGGTTTTGCCGCACACATTTCGGGGAATGATACTGGAACCGTAGTTTGTTCAACAACAAAAAATCCATACGGCACAATATACCGTCAATTTCCTTTTATTCGTTGGCTTTGATCAATCGAATTTTAGAATTTCCTTTAGTTTTAGGGGTCGCATTACAGAACAAGAACGAGATAGACAGTAAAATTACAAGCCAACTATGTAATTCGCCCGCGAAGGACACCGTACACGTGTCAAGGAGCGGAGTTCAAAACGCCGGTACGCATTTCATACTCGAAATTTCGTCCCATAATCAGGATCTTGAAACCGTTAAGTAACAACGGAATTTACAGTTGGAAACCTTGCCTTGCCTTTCCTGTCGCCGGTATGTTTCTCCGTTTTTCATTCCGCGCACTTTTTTTTTGTAATTATAATTTAAGGGGTTCGTCGTGGTGTTGTCGCTGGGTTGGAATCACTCCCACTCGCTCGATCTATTTTCATAAACTATTTGACTTGTTTACTGCGTAGCTGTTGCACAGGATGTATTGGTCGTTTCGCTCAGTTAACAATAGATATTTCCCGGAATGTTTGTGCATGACCATGCTGATGCTGTTTTTCCGAATACGCTTTTTAACCCATGAAAAAATAAGTACTATCCCGCGAGAACCCGAACTCTCCGTCAAGCCCCAACCGCTCGTCCGCAACGGGATCCCCCGTTGCCCATGCCCCCCTGACAGCATTGTCCTACTTGCGATAAGTAGCACAATCGCTGCTAACAAAAACTACGCTGGGGAGGGGATTCGGTAATTAGGCCGATAACACAATCAAAAACTTTTCTTAAGAAGTCTGTTAAGAAATCATGCAGACTTGAAATTTCTTCAGGCTAGGGTCTGACTCGGATCAGTATTGCCTGAACATTGATGAAGAATATATTTTCGAAAATGGATAAAGGCTTTGGATCCAAAAATGATTTTTCTGATCAATTTCGAATCATAAAAGTTTACTCAACGATACGAATTGAATTGTCCTTATTTTTACTAGATATTAATTAGATCTTAAATAAATGAATACTAGTTTTTTATTTTACTTCTATTGAGATTTTTAAGTTTTAGTGTAGTTTAATTTATTGAATTACAATTAAAAAAATTACATTTAATGATTGATAAGTTTTTTATTTTCTTCAAAGTTTTCGCATTGCATTACTACTAACAGCATCAAAGAATTCTTCGTCTTTGATGTCGATTCCGTGCTTTCCTAAGTCTTCACGCATGATATCTGCAAAAGTCAAAAGGAAAATGCTATTATAAAGCATTTATGCTACTATAAAGCATTTGATTAGTTAGTATGTTTAATATTTGATTATAAGCATTAAAGTATTTGCCAAACAGACTGATCCGAACTTAAAAATAATTTTACCCTCAGCTTGTCTTTGGGCTCTCCATTTTTATATAAACTTATAATATAAAATTTTTATTGTGTATTGTCTGGCATCGTAGCATATGGTTCGGAGTAACTTGCATATATTGCTACTGAAAATGGTCTTAATGAAACAGATGCATGATAAATTGCATCTACATTGAATATCTTTTCTAATTTCAGCTCGGAATGAAGTAATGTTTCAACAAAATTTTTCAGTTAAGACTCTTTTTCAAAATGTACTCATTCCGAAGAAGTTAAAAATTGTTACATACATGGTAGATGCTTTTGTTTTTAGGAACGTTTTTGTTGTTCGTGAAGATGGGGAAAAACTCGCTTTCTTTATCAATAAAATTCAGTCATTTATGAATAAAATCTTTCTTTCTAACTTTCTTTATCGATAAAATATCATAAATTTTTTGGTGAGAGATCTGAAATGTCCTTACCCATTTCCAATACTGCTCCACATCAGTTTCTGAGTCTTCTTCATTACTGTCTTCCTTACTAGTTAATGGATCACGACATTAACAAATGGCTTAATATTCTGATCCACTGCATAAGTTTGGATCTGAGTCCGATTACTTTTCTTCTCCCTTAACTTCAAACATTCTTTCAGTAGTTCTTGTTATGTTAGCATTGACTGTTTCACAATTCAGTTGCTCTGGATTATTATCGAAATCCAATTCTTCATAATTACTCCTTTCACTTGTTGATGTATACAATTGTTGATTATTTACTTCATCAACATTTGATTGGGAAATCGATTCTTGATCACCATAATCTTCATGACCTGATGTTTCTAAATTTAAGCTAACTCATTGACGTTCCCGATGATGTGTGGTCATTGTGATGATAGACGTCTTCGTATATTTAAATCTTCATGGAGGACGCTGTCTCGAGCTCGGAAGGCCAAATCTTTGTTGAAGGTGATTTTAATGTCAAGGCGGTAGAATGCCTCATCCAGATCCAAGAGGAAAGTGAATCCTAGAAATGGCAGCTAAGAGGTAATTGATCTTCATAAAGTTTGGGAACACACCAACCTTTTGACGGCGAGGCTGCTTGGGAAACATTCTGACATGACATATCGTTCAGCACATTCAATGCATGCTTGCAGTAGGGCGTGCTCCCAAGTTGCTGGAAACAGGCAAGGCTTGTTCTGATCAGCAAAGGGAAGAGGAGTCCGAAGCAACCACCTTCATATTGGCCCATGTGTATGTTGAACACTATTGGGAAAGTGCTCGACAGACTCGTTAGAAAGAGACTTAGGGGGCTATCCAAGCTGCTGGGGATTTATCTTCGCAACAGTATGGGTTTAGGGCTGGTCGATTCACAATCAGTGCACTAACAGAGGTGGTCAATGCGGTGCGGGAAGAAGCCGACAATCATCACTCGAGGCGAATAGTACTGTTCACGTGAGGAATCCCTTCAATTCTGCTAAATGGAGAGATATTTCCGGATCTCTGGAATATTTGAGGGTGCCGAAGAATTTGACGCGGATATTCAAGGACTACTTCAAAGACCGGGGCTCCTGTACGACACATTGGGGGGGGGGGGGGTCGGCGAAGAATGGCATCAGACATCAGGGGTGGTGCAAGGCTCCATTCTTGGCCCGTACCTATGGAATGTCTCGTACGACGAGCTTTTGAGGATGCAGCTACCGGAGGAGTCACGTTTGATTGGCTACGCAGATGATGTGGCAGTACTAGTCGCCGAACGTACTGTTGAAGAGGCGCAACTTAGACTGGGTGTGGTACTGTGTCGAGTGAGCGAGTGGATGACAGGCCCTGGCTTGAGCCTTGCGCTTGAAAAGACCGAGGTTGTTATACTGACCAACAAGCGCATTTCTCGTGTTATTCCCGTTCGCGTCGGAGAAACAATCATCGAGTCAAAGGAATCAATGAGATACCTTGGCTTGATGATTGATTCGAAGATGAGCTTCTTCGAGCAGGTTCGAGCGTCAGCAGATAAGGCTATCAGCTCTCAGTCACATTATACCCTACCTCGGGGTACCTACCTCGATTAAGAGACTGCTACTCATGCGTGCAATGGAGTCAGTGGTTTTGTTCTGCTCCGAAGTCTGGGCATCCGCTTTTAGGAATGAGTCGTACTGATGGCGTCTCGCATAGGTACAGAAGCGAGAAGCTCTGCGGATAGCAGCTGCATACCACACTGCTTTTGAACCTGTGGTGCTGGTTATCTGAAGGGTGGTTTGTATTACACTTCTTGCAGAAGAACGGAAATTTATGTACTTACGTAGGGGGGAGTCGGCGAGAGAAGCCGTCAGCCGAGAGGAAAGGAGAAGGACCCTCACTTTGTGGCAGCAATCATGGGTAAGTGAAACGCGAGCCAGGTGGACAGCACAGCTTATCAGTGACTTGGAACCGTGGCTCTACAGGCTCCGTGGACTGCAGTATGCATACAGTATGACGCAACTACTCAGTGGTCACTGGTATTTTCAGTCTTACCTGTATACGATGGGAAAGTCACCGTCCCTAGCTTGTTTCTTCTTCGCGGGGATGATAGATGACGTCTACCATACGTTAAATAGAAATTAACGAGAAGGCGCCGCTAAGCAATGATTAATGAGGCCTAGTCCGAAGCAATGTAACAAACAGTTCCAGGCTAGGTTCTCGGTGTGACAGGGGAGGTGTTTAGTCTGTAGCCCGGTTGCCACTGGGAACCCGACACTGAGGGCGTAAATAGCCTTCAGCTACCAAACAGAAAAAGAATATTTAAATCTTCATCCATGATAAACAGTAAACTTTATTCTTGAGAAACAATTAGTTTATTTCATGACACGCAGAAATTGAAATATTTTGTCATTATAGTATCCGCAGATATCAATCTATTGGTAAGAACACTGGAGGATATCTATAATAGCAACGGCCATGCCCCGTAAAAATTTTTTTTCATGACTGAGGTTGAAATATGTCCATAATCCGGAAGTGACAATAAAACAAAAGTTTAAAAAAATTTGGAAAATCCAGCCTCAATTCGAATGCGACCTAGCTGGGTGTCACGACCAAATTCGTCCAAGGGATATAAGTATTGATGAGATCATCATCATCATCCCTTATACTGGAAGCTATTGCATGCGGCAGCACTGTCCCAACAAACCAAATGCACTCGGCCTTAAAGTTCTCGTCTTGAAAGTGACACAACTTTAAGACGTCAACAATACGTTTCCTCGTTTAATCAGCAAAGGATTTAATTTGAGAGAGGCTGCTATCATTCATTTGACTAGAACTTTTGATCCTTGGTATTTTTTATTTTTAATACGAACTAATTATGCTTGGCTTCCACGGCACCTGAACTATAATGAAGAATATAATTCCGAAAAACTGCGCATTAACCGAAGAAAAAATGGTTAAAAAGCAAGCAAGAGGTAGCTGCGAATTAAAAATAAGGGAAGATCGTAAACTTGTGCCTTTGTGAATTGACAATAAACCTGTACTGATCATGTCTGCGTGCTATTTCACTCTGAACCACGATGTATGTGAGCGATGGTCTAAGAAAGACAAAGATACGTTATAGTTAGGCGGCCAGATATTATTAAAAAGTACAACGAAAACATGGGCGGTCATGATCTCGCCGATCGGATGCGTTCGGTTTGTCCATCCTGCAATCGTGCAAAAAAGTGGACGATTCGCGTTTTCTCCCACCTTTTGGATTTGTGTGTGGAGTTCTTGGCTACAATACAGGGCTATAGAAACTGACAAGGGCACACCGAAGAAAAATATCGTGCAAATGCGAGAATTTAAACTGAATTTCGACTCAAAACTCATCGCCGAAAATGGTGAAGAATGTGAGAATGAAGATTAAATTGACTATGATGAAATCGTTTAAAAACACAAAAAGCGTAAGATACTAATAACGCCCGTTCCTTCTAAATAAAGTCGCACTAAAAGTGCAGGACACCTATCAGAATAGGGGGCGAAACAATGTCGCTGTTGATAAACGCGGTAAAAATACCACATAAGTTACCACATAAGTTACCACATATATAAAAAGAAATAAAGTGAAATTTATCCATTGGTCTACGATATTTTTGTCAACAAACCAATGCAGTTGAAAAAGTATTCGTCGGGTTCGTGGAACTGAACTGTCTTGACGCGACATGCATTGCACAGTCAATTGATGATTTTCTAGGAATGGAAAGAGTTGACCTAGCATAATGCGTAGGATTGGAACTCGATGTTGTTCGTCACACCAACTGAATTAAGTAATGAATAATTTCGATGCTTTGCTTGAAATTCGTAACACCATGGGAACTTCCAAAGATATTATTGAATTTTTTAAGGAGTCTATTTTGAGAAGACAATTCATACCGAATATTTCGTGGCTATTTGAAACACGGTGGAATGAGAAACACAAGAACTTCAGAGTTTCTAAAGAAACCTTCGATGCAATTATGGAGCCCTTAGAAACCCTATCTGTTGAAGGCATTAGCGCGACTCAGAAACACCCTTTTCGATTCTTTTCCGCTGCTTCTAGAGTTCCTTATATTATGTCCCTTTTGTTAATAGCCAAATACTCAAATTTGATAGAAACGGTGGTGAACGGTCTTCAGGCAGTAGCTTTGGAGACGGTCAAGGCTTTGCAGCACATTAAAGGCCCTTTTTTCAACTTTTCAAAATGCACCGCGATGATCCAGATCAAGCCGAATGAAATTTTGAAAGACGCTACTGCCATAGTAGAAGAAAAATCGGATTGGATGAAAATATTTCGGCGATTTCACGCCTTGTTGGATGACAACCATCCAGCAGACAGTCCATCAGAGTTTTGGAGGAGGTCTTTGGTAATCCCGTACTTAGATTCCATTATAAGATCCCTAGAAGAACATTTTGCTGAAGACAACACTCCAGCTTTCGTATTATCAAAGTTGCACCCTGCCCAAATGCAAGCCATGTGAAATGCGAAACCTTCAGCGAATTTTATAATTTGCCAACCAAAAAAAAATTAAATTGTATTGTGGGAAAACCATGCTAACGCCACTGATTTGACCATTGTTGAAGTGCTAGAAGGCACAAAGCCGTTTTTCCTAGAAATTGCTAGAGCTTTAGATATCTTGATAGCTTTACCGTCACCAACTTGTACCGTAGACCCGTCCTTCAGCAGCCTAAGGCGTAGCAAAACTTGGCTCCGAAGTACCATGGTGAAAACTCGACTGAATTGCCTGGCAATTATGAGTGTTCACCGAAAAATCATCGGGGAACTTGTCAAATTTCAACAATAAAGTGGTGTAAAAAAGCAAGTAAAGTATTTGTTATATTGTCATAACCTGTTGTTATTTTACTTCCAGTTGTATCCTTAATCAGACAGCTTGAAGTGAAGTTAGTGAAGTTGACTTAAAAACATTTTATTCTCTCTATATCAACGTAATGTAGGTTTTGAGTTCGTTAATCCTGTTTGCAAGGATATCTTTCCCTTATAAATCTTGTCTATAAATTATTTGCTTGTAAAGTGTGTTAATTTGATTATCGTACATTAAATGGTAAGCTCTGATATTGTTGCTGGTATTTAAGTTGAATATAAATTGTAATAAAAGACATTATTTGTATCCGGATCAAGAAGTTAACAAATTTTCATCCGAAGACTACATTTATTTGCTCAAACTATGGAATGAGTCCAGTAAAGAGATACAAGTTTAAATATTGATTAGGAAATTGGAGCAACACAAGAGCCAGCTAATTGCTTTCTTTTCTTACCATCTTTCTTAAGTTAATTCATAGCTCATTATTAACATACGGAAAAGCGCCTGAGGCTTAGTTTCCTTGACTCACTTAACCTTCTTGTGCACTCCTTCGGTGTTTTCCGTTGAAGCGATTTTCTTAGTCATAGCCAAACACTTTGGAAAGTCAAGTTTCAGTGTGTCTCACTGGTAGAGATCGAAACTCTTGCTTCCTTATCGACTTAGTAGCATGCGAGTACTGTCGCCAAACATATTCCCAAATACTCTTTCAAAGAATGCCGATCACGTGTGTGATTCATGAGCATGAGCAGGAAATGCGTCTTTCTTCTTCTTATCATCCCTCCTTCGAATGTTTCGCAGTGAGCAGGTAATTTCTAGTCAAGGGAGTGTGTCGCAACCGTAACGATAATTACAAATTTTAAATATTCTTCAATATTTTCCTCGGGTAGCGCAGTCAATATATTCAAATCGTTAATGTACGTGCATTTGCAGGTCGTCAGAGATAATGAAGCGGACATTGGACAGGTTTTGCTTATGCAAGAGTAATCTCCGATAGGTTGTAGCAAAGAAATCGGAGACATTGTCTAAGCAACTTACTTAAGTCGTTTATCATTTTTGGGTCAAATTTAAATGGATTTTATTATCAATGTGGCATATATAGATATTTATTGTCTTTACTGATTTTAGAAATTTTTTCTATGTTGTTTTCGATCTCTTCCTTATTGAAAAATGTTAAAGATTGTGGTGAAACGTTTTCACCCCTTTGTTGAAGTTTTGCAGGCGTGGCTCCATAAAAGGAATTAATGAGCTCCCATTTCTGCTTAGATGGTTTGTATCTAATGGTGTTTCACCGCATGAATTAATGAGGTTTTTAGGCCTTGTACCCATCAAATGAAAATTGTCGCACTTATTTTTAGGTAAAGAGGTGAAGGCTATTTACGCCTTGAGTGTCTGACTCCTAGTGGCACAAACTTACTGGACAACTTATTAAACAACTCCACTGTTGACCGGAGTACCTAGCCTGGAACCGTCCGACAGATTACTTCGAGCTAGGCCTCTATGTTCAACATCTAATAGCGCCTTTTCGGTACCTTCCCTAGCGGCAGGCGAAGGAGAAGAAATGCCTCAAAACAAATTCAACCGATCAAGTATGCCTCTTTGTTGTTACGATTGCCCGAGGGTAATGTTCCACCTGGATCCATTTGTCATCCGACTTCGGAATTTCTTCGATTAGGTTACCAGGACGCGTCAAATGTTTCGGTGTTGGTACTTAGTACTTGGTTTGGTACCTGCAAATCTCTGCAAGGTATCCAAAATATCCATCCGTTTAGCTGAATCCCACGTATTTCTCCGTTTTTCGCTTTTTTTTTGGTTAGCAAGAGTTTTGCCATCTTCTATAACTCAGGGAAAACTCCTTGTTTTCAAGCAAGCAGCAGAAAATTTTCAAAAAAATTCAAGTTTTCAAGCAGATAATTTATACTGAGCAGCAAGTAAGGACAATACTCATTACAATAGCTAGGCCGATATACCGACTGGTCTTGGATTCTGGATTCGATTTGATGGAATAAACTGCTAATTCCAGTTCTTTCCTTATCGAAGGTGGACAGTATATTGGTCTTTCTCCGTGGGTAGCTTTGACACGGGCGAAATGTCTGGGGAAGAGAATTCCCAAGCGCTACAGGTCTCTGTTCAGATCTTCGACAGGGTTCTGGCTTTGCAGTGCCTTTTTTCTAATGATCAGTTCGCGAAGATATTTCCTGGACTGCCATTCTGGTTTCTCACACGGTAAGCGCTTTGCGAAACATAATTGAAGACGGAGAAGAGGGGCTGAACGTGTGGGAGTATTGTTGCAAATCTCGAAAGCTATGTACTGATGATCATTGGCCGAATAGTACTCCAGACCACTTCAATTGTATGTCTTTGAAAAGAGATGTTTCGAGGCGAATGTATTGTGCGGAACCCACACAACGAAATTCGGAATGTTACCAATACTTACCGCAATTATTCGCACTGTACCTGCTATCTCTAGGATTGGTTTTCCTCATGGATCCAGTCCAGGAAAACCCAATTCAATTGTTTTGGTGTCTTAGGTCATATCTAGTGTCTGCGTACTCGTAGAGAATACAATTTACGTTCCCCATGCATTCTATAATATTATCTAGTCCTTTGCCGCCTTGTGCAGTACGTCCAGAGCACATGCATTTGAATATACAGCGGAGAGGAATCGGTCGCTGTATCCTGTATATCACCCGACATATTTTCTTTTAACCAATGCTGAGGAATTTGCTGCTTGTTTCCCAGTCATATCTTCAATGTCTAACTAATTGGTAGGAAAACTGCTTAGAATCTTCTCTCTTCGCAATAATGATACAGACCCGTGAACAGCTTTTATTTGCGTCAAGGAGAAATTGTCTCACCATGCGCCTGGTTGAGCGACGGCCTCAGATGAGGGATCAATCGTGCAATCGATCTTCCTTTTTTGTTTTGCTCCCAGAACTGTTGCCAATTGAGGGAGAATTTTCTCTGGGAAGAAAGAGGTCTTTGTTCCCTGGTGACCTCTTCTCTGTTTTCTTCTCTTCCGCGCAGGTAAATATTTCTGCGCGCTTTCGCAAGGAAGCTAATGGCTATCACCTCTGTGATTACTAGCACTGCCATTGCGGATGTCATACGGATGGATACCGTGGAGATAAGTCCCTGGCATCACCAATAACGTCAGCGGGTCTTCCCTTGGTCAATTTTTCAAAAATTTTTTGGGCCGTGCTTAGCATGAACAGTGGGCACTACGCAGCTGGCGATGCGAATTCACTTTTTCCTTAGAAATCAGCACTAGCCTCGCCAACTACGAAGACTCTGGTAACTCCCCTTCACGTAGGCATGCATTCAACGTGCTGAGCAACAGGTCAGCCCATAAGTGAAAGACCCTCTGTAGCACCCCAGCTGGAATCCCATCTGGTCTTGGAGATTTCTTGCCTTCATAGAAAAGACGGTTTGCTCCAATTCCTTCTCAGTGAAAAGTGAAATTTGCTTTCACGAACATTGGTAACCCGCCTGTTTTGTGGGCATCTTGTTAAAATATGCTGTCATAATACATAATTTAAAGCTTCATATGAAATCCTTAAAGAAAAAATATTGGCGTGGCCCTTGATAAAAAAATCATATTATTCAAGGAGCATTCCGTTGCCCGAAGGATGTGTTTTCGTCAGAGAAATCAAATATGGCTGAGTATAGCTTTTAACGTTGGAGGACTTTGTGGTATTAGCACTGATACGTGGCCTCGTTTGTCAGGAAATGTCAATGTTTCTGATTGCTGAATCAGACTAACAAGACGTTGAACGCTGTTTTCTGTGACTCCTAAAATTAAATCGAAAGCATTGTTCTCAGACGACAATTCTATCGTCTTTGAGAGCAAAATAGTTTAAGCTTTATTCTCGTGACGTTCCTCCACTGTTAAGCAATCTGTACGTGATTATTCCTTCATTTTCAATTATTATTTGATTAAAGGTTCTAGAGGTACTTCCATTTGAGCCCCGTTATCGTTAATATTTTTAAAATAAACTTAGCACACAGCGCAAAACGACTGAACCGACTGCCGATTGCTCGCATACTGCGATCGATATACGTCGTTTGTTGGATGTCATTTCATCTCATAGTGAAATAATATCCGTGCCGAAACAGCAAATGTCATGGACTTTTATGGTTTTTGCGACGAACGCATAAATTCATTTCCTCATTCGTCCTCGTATTATATTTACCCAAAATGAAGAGATAATCATGCCCCGTGGAAAGCGTTAATCTGTAACCAGCTTTAACATGGAAGTGATTCGTTGGGAATAGAACCTTCTCCTTATTACCAGCTTCATGTAAACAGACAATTATTTGACACCCTTGTAATAACAAGCTTGTCCATCAATTTCATGGTACCTTGTGTACGTAATTTGCGAGGTACTGAAATGAGCGGGCCTTACTTTAACTGAACAGTTCGGAGAGATAAAGGCGATGCTTGTGCTGCCACTTTGATGCAAGTCTCGTCCTGACTTCGGGAGCGTTGGGCTTCTTGTTGGTTCTCGTTTTTGTTTAGTGATTCCTGTTCATCTCGAACTCTACAGAGAATCAACGCTGTTTTGTTATGTTTACTATACAGGTGTTTGGATGAATTTAAAATGCTTTTATGTTCATATAGTAAGTAGTGAATATAGTGAAGTCTATTTTTGTGTGTATGAATTGTTGAATTATAATGAAATAATAAAACCAAATGATGCCTACCTTGAGTTTATGAAAAGAAACACTAAATTATGAACGCCCTGACCCTTACACATCTCAGCACACACACTCAAAACTTACTGCTTCATCTTCAATACCATATAATTTATATAAATTTGAATTCTATAGAAAAATATACAAATTCCAACGCATGCAATGTAAATACGATGTAATAATGTAATAATGTACCTTTACAAGTAAATATATAAATCGAGCAAAAACAGTCGATTTACATTAATTTAGAACATGTTACCACCACCAGTCCAGCCGCGTTGATTCTGACCAGTTCTGCCGCCTCCAACACGAGTTTTTATCTCAGCTCGATTTCGGGACTTCCCCTGGGCGTCTTCTTTTATTACATTTTTAACTTCGTCTGGAATCCGGAGCTATTGGATTGTGCACCCTTGAATATAACATACTGGCGGAAATAAATATTCATCCAAGTGTCTTCTAGAGCAGTCAAGATACTTCGACAACCAGTCAAACACCAAGAAATGTTCCGAAAAGCTTTTTTCCGTATTCAATTTTCCGTCGTCCGCTGATCAGTATGATATGGCAGTTTTTTTATGAAAATATGGCAGTTTTTCTCACAGTTGGTTTTGGGGAAATGTGATTCCGACGAGAGCGCACACGAGCTCGTTCAAGTGTGTTTTTCTTGCATTCACTTTTTCTATAACCTTAGATTTATTTTTCTTTCTTCACTTTATATTCGCTTATACTTCTTCTTAACTTTACTTTATATTTAATTTTTCTTCTTAGCTTCACTTTATATTTACTATTTACTTTAACCTAATTCTATATTTTCTTTTTCTAGCTTCACTTTTATTATATATTCACGTTTTCTTGCCTAATAGTTTTCTTGCATTTTTAATTGTTCTTGCCTTCTTAAATGTAATCAATCACAACTAACACTCGAACTATATTAATCGAAAATTTGTCTCAAGCGTTCCTTGAATTCAATTGCTCATTTTCTGAGACTTTAAACTGAGACTGAGCCTTTTTTGATTAATATAATATATCTAAATATTAGTAAATAACAAAATCCAATTACAAATGCTGTTACGTATTCCGATGTGTAGGCAACATAAAAACAAACAAAAAAATTTATATAAATAAATTAATGAATAAATAAAATTGAACTAAGAATAAAATTAAAATAAAAACATTTATAATTAGATTTAAGTATTCAGTAATAATAGTAACAAACAAAAAATAATAAAAAAAGTCTCAGCAAAAAACAGTCCGAAAAAAAGAATTTTCAGTAGAGGAAAATAACAAAAAACTTTCTTGGAACGCTTTTGGGAAGACATTTTCCATTGATATGATTCGTTTGTTTGTTGTGAACAGATCGCTATAAGTAGGATAGGAAAATGTTGATATAGAGATAGAAATCCAGTATCAAGTTATGGAAAATAAAGGGTAAAAATCGTGACTAAAGTATTGAGGATAATAAAGAGAATTAAGAAGTATTAGCAGCTGTATGAAGTGCTTAACCCCAGAAGGGCTCGAGTAGGAAAATCTGTGAATTACAAAGTACAAGATAACATTTTGATTAATTTCGAGGCCAAGAAGATAGTTAGCAGGCAGCAGAGGTGTTCAGGACGCAGCGCAGCAGAATTCTTTGAAGTCCCGAATTCAAGCTGAGGTGGAGAGTAATTCAGAAGCAAGTAAAGTCCCGAAATCAAGCAGAGGTGGGCAGGATCAGCGCAACACAATTCATGTAAATTAAATATTTTATATTTATAAAGAAATGTGGAAAGAGCTCAAGCTGGTTTCGAACACGCGTCCCTGCCGCATCTCATCAGGTGCCAACTCACAGGCTGGGACGCGTCGATTGGCACTACCAATTTAGGTGGATGTCGACTGGTTATTTACTAGTTATGAATATTGCTCTACAGCTTTGAACTTCTCCTGTATTCCAAATTGCCTTTGGTCTGGCTTTTTCAATTTCCACATTTCTTTATAGATATTAAATTCACTATCGAGGTACTCGAAATATTTGATCAGAACTTCCGCACCCATGAGTCTTCGCTGAGTTAGCCTAACAAGGGTATAAATCACTTATAAGTTCTAAGTGAAAATGTAAAAATTTATATACCAAAACTTCTGAAATATTTTATATTTACTTACTTACTTATTTGATCATTTCTATCTATTTATTTTGTCTAATATGAAAGAGTAAGCTCGTTCTGTATGTGTGTGTGTATGTGACATGGAAGTATCAGGGCTTAAATAATGTCCTAAAACTCCCACGCCTGCGCGGTGAGCTAGTCGGTTAAAAGTAACTTCCTTCGGCCGCCATTATGCGGCCTTTGTCTGTTTAACCTTGTTCATTTTTTTCGCTGCAGGTGCGACCTACTTGCCCCAATATTTATTTAATTATTATTTATTATTATATATTTATATATATTATATATATTATATATTATATCTTCTACAGGTTGCAACTGGCTTCGTGCACTAGTGACAAGTCACAACTAATGGCAAGTCACAACTAGTGACTTGGTAGCCCATCAGGATGAAATGTGAAAAGAATAAGTAATTCACGTGCAGTTAGTAAGTGTTCTTCACAATATTGCAAAAGTGAAAAGTGCGCCGTCATTACGTCTATTTTGTTGTATGTAAAACAAGCCTTGTATGTAGATGCTAGTTTTCCAATTAGCTTAGCCAATTTGTGTTTCTTCCTTAAATTATGCGAATGTGGTCTTTTTTTTAGATTAACAAAAAAATTCTGTTTTCATAAAATATTGAAGAACAAAACAGAAGATACGATCAACTTTCAGCGAGATTTTCTCTGCTATTTTATCCTTCCCTGTTATAGGATTGTAAATAACCAAAGTGGTTTTAACGTCATTATAGTTAACAAGAGTATGTCTTATGGAGATGCAACTGTCAATTTTCTATCTGTCTTGTCTTCTGTAAGAACTCGTGAGTTGATTAGTTAGATTGGGACACAATTTTTTAAAGCATGTGTTTAATCTAAAAGCCATTGGAAGCGTAATTACCACTAAGAAGAAGTATTACAAGTTACCACTCTTACGTCCAAACCATTTATTTGCTTACACTGGAAGGATTATGACTTTGTTCTGTTTTGCGCTTGAAACGTTTAATTGTGTCATGCAGTGTGTCGTCCCCATAAAACGAACGTTTTTTCCGTGTCAAAATAAGTCATTCGAAAATCATGCAATCTTTGTAATAGTTATTTCAATCAAATCTGAGGTATAGCGTAAGGACAAAAAAATGGGAACACTATTGAACGGCGTCTAGTAGAAAGAGAAAGAAAAAGAAAACGTAGTGGTGGTAGTTGTAGTTGTGTTGCGGTTCGACATTGGTTCCTTTTTCAAGCAAATTATGAGAAAAAAAATTAACCGGTACAAATAAAATTCTGCTAGTTGTGGTAGAATGCTGTTGGAAGTCTGTTCTAAGTCTTTCGGCTGCTTTGTTTTTACGCTGTCGAAGATGCTTTATATTATTTTATTTTATTATTTTAGAGAGATTCCCACCTAGCAGCCACGTCGATGATGATATATGTAAGTCCCCGTCACGTCTACCTCATTACCGAAAAGAGTTAACAGCTCTATACCGAGAGACAAAAACAATGACTGAAGGAAGAGGTTATGTGTCTGGCGATTGGTCATACTTTATTTATTTAACGAATTATTGGGTGTGGGAATAAGTTCCCGCTATTTTTCGTCAAAGTTTTTAGTTCCTTTCAAAACCTTCTCCCATCTTCCTGTTAGTAGATGGATTCCTCGGTGGGAAAAATCCCCATCCTTCGATTCGATCCAGTCATTGAGCCATTCTTTCGGGCCTTCGTAAGAAGTAAATCGTTCTCCAGTGGGGGCCGATTGCATGAAGCTGAACTAATGGAAATACGAAGGAGCAATGTCTAGGCAACAAGGTAGGTGGGGCAAGACCTCCCAACTCACACCTTGCAAATATTTTTCAACCGGCTTTTCTGCGTGTGGCCTTGCATTGTCATGTCTGCCATTCCATTCTGGCCGTTTTTGCTTCGGAGCTCGAATCAGACTGATGAGTTGCCGTCGGTACACATCCTCAGTGATTGTTTCAGATGGCTTCAGGAGTTTGTAACAGATGATGCTACTGTGGTCCCACCAGATGCACAACATGACCTTAGAAGCGTGAATATTCCGTTTTGGCATTGGATGTGTCTTGGGCACTTAGGGTGTGCCGTGCATGAAACTGCATGAATGAATTCGGTGCATGAAACCCTTTCTTATTCGTCATTGAAACAGCACCTCGCACGTCGACAAACGTCTTTCGATGTCCCTCTCTCTCAGTTAATGCGGTACCTAAGTCACAGCTTTTTGGATCATCCCGAATGCGTGCAAGCGCTTACCGACGGTAGATATGTCAACATCGACCTCCTGTGACAATTCTTCTAGGCTTCAACTTGAGTCTTCATCCAACGATTCCCGTATTTATGAATCTTCAAACTTTTTTGGTGCCCCTTCACGATCTTTATCAGTCACGTCAAAATCACCATCTTTAATACGCCGAAACCACTCTGCAAGTCGTCTTAGATGGAGCATGATCACCGTCAACATCGAGCATTTAACGATAAGTTTCCGCAGTACTTTTCATGCGAATGAAATAATGAACTAAGACTTCCCACAAATGCAGCCTTTTCTGTATGAAAGTAGACATTTTCAACACGAGACAAAAACGGTGTTCACGCTTTGGAATGCCGATTACTGCGTCCGATAGCCAGCGCATACAACTTCCAATTCCAAGAACACTACCAGAAGAGACTCTAAAATACTTTCTGTATATATTTATTCTGTATTCTGCAATATTTATTTCAATTCTATCTTACGGACTGAAAGTCCGATAAGAATTACAGTGATATTGTAGCCGTTCGATCCGAAAGAAGAAAGTCTCATCCTAGACTTAAAGGCTGAGGACGACGCACGAAAAGGACCCAGTTTGAGCAAGTTATATGTTGTAGGCGCGAATAATTTGTGAAAGTGGACGTTAATGCGAGCAAATTAAATCTCAAACGGATAATTCGTTTACGTGGAGCGCAGAGGTTATCGAAAGCATTAATCAGCGTAGACACTGCAGTCACATTGATGGTGGCAAAGTTGATACAGAAAGCATAGCTCTAAGCCAGTACAACGAGACTCCAATGAAGGGAAACGGGAATCGGTAAGTATGTTGTGCTTAGAGAAACTTACTTACCTAACTCTGAACGAATCATTGTCGTCCTTTCAACTTATGCTCAATGCTTTGGAAGACGCTGTTTCGAGCATAGATGTGTGGAGGGAGGAGGTTCCTTCAACGCTAGAGGAATCGAATAGGGCATGCCTCAATAGGATGCTCGTAGCAAACACACCTGATGGGACATTCGCTTTGGAGTGTCTAGCACAATTAGTAAAAATTGGAGAAAGTTAAAGTATTACTTGGCCAGCGATCACCGGAATATGTTCGGTGCTCGTGGTGTTCGGTGCTTCTCGAAGTCCACACACTCAGTCTTCTGCGCTCCAGTGTAATACTGAGGAAGCGGATACAGAGAAGTTTGTTGAAGTGATTATAGCAGGATTATGGGTGTCGGAAGCTACTCTGGAGAGCAATCTGCAGCAGAAGATGTGGTGAAGTCTACTAAGGGAATCATTATGCTCGCCAGCAGGTCTTCCATGTCTCATGTCCCTGCGAAGACCTCGACACGGCTAGCCCCTAGTATACTGGTGCTCACCTAAAATTACCGAAAAACGAAGGGAGTGTCATAAACTACGATGAAAGGCACAGCGAGCTCGGACCTGGGAAGAGGTATGTACACGACCTGTTTCTCGGCGTGAATCGGGATCCATGGGCCGGCGCCCAAAAATAGTTATGCGCCTGACTCATACGAGGCAGAAAAGATGGGCTAAATTCGGCGGCCCCATCCACTCAACTATCCACTCGTTTAGGCCATTCACGATGAAATACCATTAGATATCCCACTTTTCGCGAAGATCGAATTGGAGAAAGCAGTCCTTTCTATGAAGGCAAGAAAGGCTCCTGGACCAGATAGTATTCTAGCTAAGGTGCTACAGATGAACCTGACCCTTTTGCCCTGACCTGCTCCTCAGCACGTTCAATGCATGCCTGCGCGAAGGGATGCTAGCAGAGTGCTGGAAGATGGCGACGCTAGGGCTGATTATTATAAAGGGGACCTATCTCCACGACTGCTTGGAGATAGATTGGCAATTCGAGAAGTCGTGAGCGCGGTCCAACGTGCTGAGGCACATAGTTTTTCGCCACGACGGGTCATAAGTTAAATACCTGGGCGTGCTGATAGACTCCAAATTGAGTTTTTCTCAACAAATCAGGGCAACAGCTGACAAGGTTAATCACGTGTAATGGTGATCACTCGATAGATAGCGAACAAAACGGGGCCCAACACAACAAGGAGACGTCTCCTTATGAGTCTTTTAAATCTCGGCAAGGGTAACAACGAAGGCGGTTGGCACGGATGCAAAGACAAGGAGCGCTGCGAATTGCACGCATGTATTGAATAGTCTTCGGGACGGCAGTGCTGGTAATCGCAGGAATGATACAAATTTACCTGCGCAGAAACGGAGGTAGCTGAGAAGTGGTCATCAGGACAACGCTCTCTCAGAAATTGACAACAGTCCTGAGAGAACGGCACAAGGGGAGATTTGACTGCACGTCGGATCCCCGATCTAAGGTCGTGGCTCAATTGAATACATGGTGAGACTTATTTCTACTTAACCAAGTTCTTAAGCGGGCATGGATGTTTTGGTCTTACCTACATAAGATTGACGGGTCACGGTCTGTTAAGTTCGTGTTTTGTGCAAGAGAGGTGGAAACGCGAGTCACACATTGTTCCATAGCAAAGGATGAACATAGCAGCGAGGGGACCTCTTCAGCGAAATTGGAGAGTTTTGTCCGGAAACGATGGTCAGAGAATTGCTGAAAACGGTTGAGAAATGGAATCGCGTGGGATAGTATGCACTGCGCGGGCAGTGCTGGTGTCGGGGATGGAGGGATCTCTTTTCTCTTTCTTTATTCACACCATATTTAAAAGGTGAAAAACTCATCTCAAAGAACCTGATAATGCCGAAGTGACCGAATTAGCCTGTAAATTGTTAAATAATCGGCAACAGGAAGCACTGAGAAGAAGTCACAAAGAGAAGGTCACTTTTAAAGAGAAGGAAGAGAATAATACCCTCGAGATACCAAGAGCCTCTTACTTCAGTTGAATTAGATGGCGATCGACAGCTATAATTGCCTTGGACATTTCCATGAAGATAACATTGACCACAAAATTGTCTTTCCAAAGAATTGTTATTGCCCATACTATAAACAAGTCCTTCTATAATACCAGTTTACCCTAATTCATATGTAGTATATGCAACACTGCCACGAAGTTTATTTGTTATTTCGTTGATTGCTAGTTCTACGTGGTTCCAATCTTTTGCATGGTAATAAAACTGGGTCGCGATGTTAGTTCTTCGCCCAGGACTAGATGTCCTTTGTTATGCATTGCGAATTCTTTCTTTCGACCATTGCTCCTATCACCTACATTCCCGCAATAACTTAAGCAAAAACGCCATTTCTGTTGGCTTAGTTTTTTTCCAAATGCTTGTTGTTGGACATTGTTGTTATGCTCCATTCTGAAAATGGGATGAAACATAACAACTGTCAACGAAGAAGAGATAAATACCATACAAGTTTTTAATATTTCAACCTTTCGCAATCATTTGGTGACTCTACTCTTGTGCGAAAATGAGAAAACTCTAGTTGTCCTCAGCCTTGCGTCTGAAAGTCCTGAGCTGGAAGTACTGAAGTAACTCGGAGCGCTGCAGCTGTTAGACATAATAAAAAAAAAGGACTGGAAAAAGGAATAGACTCAACAAAACATTTTGATTGCATCATCAAATAACATTTTCCTATATTTATGACTTAACTCGTCCCGAGCTGTCACAGGCTTCACTGACGCTTGAAACTATTTTGCTTGATTTATCATCCGCCTCAAAGCAAGTTATTCAAATTATGACAGTGTGGATCGATTGTATGGTGCTAAAGTATGCAATTAACTTCCAGCACTAAGTCAACAAACCATGTGAGAAATGATTCGATACTTATAAAACAATGTAACTCTGCTCTGCACCACTGCAATGGCTGACGGCTTCTGGACGTTGGTACAATGACTAATCGTGAAAATCGAAAATATGAAAATCGAGAAAATGCATTGAACCCGGTTCAATGTGGTGCAATCAATTACAACTGGATGATAGTGCAGGAGTGGGTCAGATTTGAACACAGCTCCTGGAAACAGCTTGAGTTAGTTGGGTACTTTGCTAGATTTCCTTATCGCCTGGAATCTTAACTTCGGCTCTTCCAACCTGAGGAAATGGCTTCCATGTTAGGAGCAAAGTCTTCCACACAATACATGGACTTTAAGGGTTCTCATGATCCCGCTTTGCCCTACTTCAATTCATTTAGCAATTTTGGATGGGTTCCTATTTTCAGTCATCGCCCATCCTTTTTGCACGTTTCGTCGCTTCTATTTTAGATGAATTGCGAAACAGCTTTGCGACGTACACTGAACAGCGTTGTGGTATTTTCCATAATCACGGGAAGTTTGTGCTGCTAAGGAGTTGCATAAAAATGATAAATGAGGATCTGCTCCGGGTCGGCGTACTGACATGGCGGGTAGTGCTGGCATCAGCTATTGAAATTGCCAGAATGTGTGTTTTTGTTGCAAATTGAATAGAATGCACTAATATATTCGCATTCTTCCCAGAGAAGGAGTCGAAGGTGCGGAGGACAAGAATGGAAAATTGCAATGCATGCGCTGCCCGCACCTCACCGATTTAATTTGCTAATTTGATGGTATGGTCATTTATCACGCTGCAGATCTTGTAGGAAAAGGAATATTAATGAAGGTGTTAAAGGGTTTCGAAGTGCTATTGAGGTATTTTCTTGCACCAAGTCGTCTTTGGGTGCTAGATTCTATTGCTTCCTTTGTTCTTGCAACTGATGGAAATTACTTTAATTATATAATTACCAGGTAGGGGATGATAAATTGGACTATATGTACGGTTTTTATTTATTTTTTCTCCAAGCCAATCAATTATTTTCTGTTCAAGAATTTTAACGTATCTTGATTTTTCTTTCTTCGATAAATGTAACATTTTAATTGAATTTTCAGCAAACAGTTTATGCTTTTCTTTTGGCTTAGCGTGAATTGTTTTCCGGAATTAATTTTAGCTGGTCCTTTTTTCGTTAAAGTTATGTGGCCTTACGAAATACCATGAGGTGTTGAATTTGTGCAACTTGAAAGTTCTTTTTCCAGTGTTCCGGTAATGGAAAAATTAGGTTACATTGAGGACTGGTGACTAACACAAGATTACACTGAAGCTAGGTATATACAAACCAGGAACATGCCAAACTTTGCGAACTGTATATGATAGAGGACTATATTATTTTAAAGAAGTTCTTGTATAAAACCAATGGAGGTGTCGTTATGAGAAACCCGCTTTCCCAATTCCTCCACAATATGTTTATTAACAGATTGGAGAAGAGAATTAGTGGTAAGGATAAATTAAAAGGGTATTAATAAGATGTGTGTATGAAAACTACGTTGGTCAGAAAAGAAGAGACTGCAAGAGTTCTTACAGTCCTGAACAGATCACGAAAACATAAGCTTCTAAGAGGAAGAGGATAAAAAGAGAGCTAGAATTCCTGGACACGTAAGCTTCAAAATCAGATGGCAACCCAAGTTTAGAAATTGATAACAATTCAATCCAATCCAAAATCTTATCCTTGATCCTTCGAATCAACCTCAACTAACTAAGATATCATGAGACCGGGTAATGATTGGCCGCTTGCCAGTCCTACTATTAAGCGTGACGGCAAAGAAGAAGTAAATGCAGTTTATTTTGTAGATGCTTCAATTCCATGAGTCTAGCACATCAACAATAATGAGGATAGGAGAGAAGAATATGCAGCACAGACAAATGAAGGACTGGTCAACACTTACTACTTTAGTCCAACAAGAAACTTGTTGAAAAGCTGTAACATACAATCACAAATTAACTGAAAAGCAGTCTCAAACGATATAAGCCAATATGGAAGTCTCGAGTAATTGAAGTTAATGGCTGGAACAATTGTATACAATACCCTTAACTAGGATAGGATTGGCCATAAATAGAATAAAACAGCAACCGTCACAATCATCTTTATCAAGTGGAATTAACTTTACTGAGGTTGCTTCAAGCTACATTTGATCGAAACTTTCACTACATTTTTTTAAATCATAAAACGAAAAAAGATAAAAAGTGGAATGCGCGGTCTCAGAGCCACTTACGGGCAAAATTGCACATTAAGGTGGTTAAGATCCTGTATACCCATCAAGGACTTTTTAAGTCACTCTTGTATAATTTCTGATTGGGAATGGAGAAATATATATTACTTTAAATAACTTTTTTTGTGTTTAGCAACAGATGCGTTTATGTATGTCTGGAACAGATGCAGAAACTTGATGAGGTTCTTAGTAACTTGCTTCTGGAGTCAACGCACGCTGTAATTCGTGAGCCTCCATTGCTGTGGACAAGGAAGGGTTATCATCCATTCTACTTTTGGTGATCCTCTTGAATAAAGATGTCTGGATTATACGGTTGTATGCCTGAGACTTTGAACGCTTAAGAAGCGCAGGCAAAGGTCGCCGATTTGTTATATGCTGCAGTAAATAAAAAAGTTACTCAAAATGAGGCTAAAGCTCTGCCAGGACAGTTTGAAACTACTTCTCACTTGTATTATACGAGGTAACCATTTTATGATCGCGGTATGCAGTAACAGGGAATTAGTAAATGTTATTCACAGAGTTATAACACGTTACACATTATAAGTATAAAATGTTCCCGCGCGTTTTGGGACCTCTGTATCAACTTTTATCAATTACAGTAACTGGTAACATATTGAATGCATGAATTCTTACACCCTCTTACACGTGTTATAACGTATAATTTAGGCACACTTTAACGGAATTCTACATTCTACAAAATTTTGTGATGTACTTTCAAAAATAAAATAATTATCTAAGAATTAATAAGAATATAATTGTCGGGGCAACCGATAGGTCGCACCTGCAACGAAAAGAAAGGAACAAGGTTAAATAGACAGAGCTATTTGAAAATACAAAGGCCGCATAATGGCGGCCGAACGAATTTACTTTTAACCAATAAGCACACCGCGCGGGCGTGGGGGTCTTAGGACATTATTCAAGCGCTGATCCTTCCATGCCTCATACACACACAATATTCAATTTACATAAATTGAGATGTGCTGATTCTGACCACCTCTGCTTCCCTAACACGAATCTCCACCTAAGGTTGGTTTCGGGACATCAATGAATTCCACTGTGCTACCTCTGACCACCTCTGCTTGATTTCGGGACTTCTCTTGAGTTTATGAGTTCTGCTGAGGTGATTCTGACAACCACTTCTTGATTTCGGACTTTATTTGCTTCTGCTGCGCTGATTTGAATCATATCAATGGAAAATTTCTTCCCAAAAGCGTTCCATGAATTTTTTTTCAATTGAAATCGATTGAAATTTTTTATGTCGCGTACACATCGGAATACGGAACAATTTCTTTTCTATATAAACCGAGGACTTTCCTTAATTTCATCTACCTTCGGTTCGAAATAAAACAAAAAATCGAAATACTTTTCATTTTTCAAATGAAGAACATTATCAAGAAGTACCTATAACTGAGGAATACAAATCCTCGATTTTGCGAAAAAAAACCGGCCACTATGAAGATATTTCATATCATATTTTGTAATTTTCACCTTATGTCACTATGAGTTTTCAATGGCTCTTGTAGCATTCCACATCTTAAAAAATTTCCTTTCATTGCACTTTTACGAGAGTCAACAGAGTCAGAAGAGCATTTTTGGGGTTCCGCCCTTCAGTTCTTCCAACGAATACCTTTTTTGGTATCCGTTGATCGTCCATACGATTCATATGGCCAGCCCATTGCCTCTTCCGCAGTCAGTTACAATCGTTGATACCTCCGGCTCGTCAAAAATTTCATACAGTTCATGGGATTATCAATTTCGCCAATGGTCCCCGTCTAGCTTTGCCCCAATTATCCGCCTTAGGACCCTTCGCTCACTATGTTTGCGGATGCTTGGGTAAGGATCCATGTTTCACACCCGTAGCATAACACAGGTCTAATAAGAGATTTGTATACTTGGAGCTTTGTTTTCTTGTACATGCAGCTAGTCTTTGTAGTCGTCAGATCTGAATAAAACGTTTAATTGGCGAGCTGTACTTTTCGGCGCATCTCATCTCTCACTCGCCGTTCTTGTTCACCCACTTTTTCACTACTGTATTCATCAGCTGTGGTATTTTGGCTGTTTGAGGTATTTTTCTCGACTGCACCAAGAGCTTTTTTCTTCTCAAAGATTTGAAGCCCTCCAAGTTTTTTTCGCGTTCGAGTTTCAGGAAACGTTCCCCTGCGGTTACTAGCGACCGTGACAAAATATTGTTGTTATCCGCATAGGCTACTATGTGGCTTGACTTGAAGAATAGCGTGTCTCTATTTGTCAGCCCATTTTATCAGCCCATCTCCTGCTTTAGTTAGGTACTTGTGTCAAAGGCGACGGTTAGTCGATTTTTTTCGCGCGCGGTTGTCAACGTTGTTGTCATTTTTAATACAGCACGTTACGATCAATACCGTCGGATGCTTGCTGAAAGTCAACCAAAATCTGGCAAACGTCTATGTTGAACTCTCAGCGTTTTTCAAGTACTTGGTTGATAGTAAACTGTTGGTCTATCATCGAACTTCCAGCTCTAAAGCCACCTTGGTACTTCCCAGTAATAGTAGTGGCGTATAATCAGATTTTATTTTGTAAACTATAGCTTGCCACCTTCTTTTATGGATAGTAAATATCATTGATTGGTTCCACTCGTTTGGGATATGTTCTTGCTGCCAGATTTTCTGGATGATTTTGTAGATGGATTTCTGAATACTGCTGCTACCATATTTTATTAGCTCTACTGGAATCTCATCAATACCGGACGCTTTAGAATAATAAGAATAGACTTCATCCAGAGTTGGTGGTGCCAATTGAATCTCCCTAGGATGATTTATGTCTATAGGCTTCAATCTACTGGAGCTGTGCGAAGAATTAAGGAGTTTGACAATTGAAGAACTACATCGCCGGAAGACTTACCTGTGCACCAGCACCTTCCTGCTAACGACCGATGCAAGGAAAGAATATTTTTTATTTTTAATACATTTTATATATATATTGTATAAGCATTTATAATGTGTAAAAAAACAGAATTAAAAATATTCTATTCCTAAAGAAATGAAACAATAATAAGAACAAATCGTTTCATTTTCCTAAATTAAAAGCCTGGATCATGTCAAATGAAAAATAATCGATTAAATATTTTATCAAGGCATTTCAACCCTTTTGCCATTTGTTCAAAGCTTTATATCCTATCTGAATTAAAAAAACCTTTTGAATTGCACATTTTTCTTTCTATAAGTATTTAAAAAAGGCTTAATTTTGCACAAGTTGGTTTTTTTCACAATATTTTCGAGTTGAAATCCTTCGTTTACTTGATTGTTACAACTTTTTGAACATCAATATATACAACTCGGAGTAGATATTAAATTATGTGTTGTTTTTTTCCAGAAACATACTTAATAAAATGCTATGGAATACACAAGGGTTAATTGAAGAAATGCAAGATTGTGGGGTTTTAATTTCAGAGTGCTTATATAAAATTTAATGACGCATATAGTCTTATACGAACCTAAGTTGCATCTCTTGCACCCGCTTCCAATTGTAAAAGCATTTACCGTTCTACTTTTCGTATAGTATGAAAAGGCATTTCACTTTGCTTACCCTGGTTTGATTGGAAGTTGATTGGGTTCATACGAATTGAACAGGCGTAGCTTCAACCAGAGCCACTTCAAAACCCATATAGTCATACACTAGAATATGGTTCTTAAGCTCCAAGCTCGAGAATATTCATACAAATATATTCAGCAATCTTACTTCCTTATTCATTTGTTCATGCCCTTACTGATACCCAAACAACGGGTACCAATCAGATATAAACTTCATACGTTCAAAGGTCAGGTACAGTCGCGCTACACCGGCACATTACATATGGAAGTTGATTGGCAGCTTAACTTCCCCATATCTATTGGAATATATCGTTCCTCCATTGGTTACTTGAAGCGAGAAGAGGAGCAGCCCATACTCGACTGACTACTTACAGGAGTTTTACAGTCGCACTTTTCTAGGTTTAATGGAGCACAAACGTTCAATAGCACAATCACCAACGCAGCGATACTTATTAATGGATGAATGCGAAGCCGATCCGCCGATCGCTTGTTTTCTTTTTGAACACAAGACGACCCTCCTACGATTCTGAATAAAGACTCAATCCTAAAAACTCCCCACACACTGCATGTTCGGTTGTGGTGTTTAACCTCGCAGTATGTCATACTGCCGGCATTGTGACACTTGCGAAGTGAAAGGTGTTAATTTTAGAACTGTCAAGTGTTTCATCTTCTCGAAATTGCCACACTTAAGAGGCGGATTCCAACAACTGCTTTAAAGTCAATCAAAGGAGCAAAGGAACAAAGGAGCAAGGAGGAGATTTTAACGTGTTGTCAAACTTTCGCTCCGGCGTTGATACCCGATCTCCGGCATGGTTATTACTCTGATTCCGTTATAAGTATAATATAAGGCGTAAGTAGGATTTAGTATCAGGGCTGTAGTTTATTTACAGTTATTATAATTTTGTCGCATCATTGAGGAACCAGTAAAATGAATATGAGACCCTGAAATCGTTTGATCCTATTTAATCGCGGGATTCGGAATGACGAATCATGGAAACTTTGGATTAAGGGAACAAGGAGACTCCTCTACCTTTTTCAACCGGGTTTGGAACCGTCTGTGCCGGAGTTTTGTAGTTCACATAACTATTTACAATAACTAAGGTCAAGAAAATCGAACGTGTGAACCTTAACCAAAAATCACCGATAAACGACATTGTAAAGATACGTTTTATTCATTTCGCCCAGGATATTTTAACACATTTTTTCAACTTTCTCACACTTTCTCCTTCGAAAGCCAAATTTAGGGGTTGTACGTTGAGAAGCAGATATTGCACTCGTTTCTTGTAAACGACACGTACCAACGATTTTCGAAAATTTCAATAGCTCATGTTGGTGTGCAAATAAACCATTTATTTTTCAAAAAAGACTTTTTCAATGTTCATTACTCAATTACTCAAATTCTCAATCAAAATGTTGGTCGATTTTCTCTGGAATTAATTACCCCGAATAAAAGTTTTGTATTGAAATGGAGACAAGAGAGGAAAGGTACCTATTGGACAATAAAATGGATGCCTATTACACGGTTCTTTTTCGCACATATTAATTTACTGAAAGTCCTGTAACAGAATTATTATTGGATGATATCGAAATTCTTGGAAACAAATCGTTTTCGAGAATAAAACGCTCACACAAAAGAACAAACTACGGAAATCTCGCGAACTTCCTCGAAGACACTTTACGGCTTCCTCGTAGCCCAGCTTTAAGCCTGCCGATAAAATTTAAAAACCGAATTATTTAATACGCCAAAAATATTGCCCCCTACTATGCAAATCCACCATAATAACTATTTATTTACATCGTTGCGATACAAATCTGCCGGAAAATCCCCTAGTTCCAATAACAACTTAATATTAGTAGATGCGGACAAGTTCGCAGGCAATGGGAAATTTATTAGCAGTGTAGAGTTGAGCTCGGGTCGCTTCCATGGAGGTGCCAGGACTTAGTATGGAGTAACTTTGCAAAGTGCCATTAACATTTACGAGCCTGTTTTGCTTGGCACCGTTAGACGTATTTGCCACTTGTTTCCAAGAACTTCCACGGTGATATTGTCCATGCTGGAAGACCCAGGACAGAACAAAGACATCATCTACCATTTGACTCGCATGGAAATTCTCCGCTCCGCAAGAAGCAAAAGGAAATGCAATTTTCACGACTCCGTAAAATGTTGATCCCCGGTTACAACCACAAGTTATGCGATAACTTTCCTTATTTGAATTTCACCGAAACACTCCGCAGACGAGTGGAATTTTAATCACGAAAACTTGGAATTATGAGAGCTTTTGATGACACGTTTCTTGTGAAATGCGTTTGCAAGAGGTCTTTGGTCAGTTCTATTTGGTTTGCAAGTGGCCATGTTGGCCGATGAAAATATTATAATTACGATTTGCATCTTTGTCTTAAATAAAAAATAATCTACACGAAATGGAAAAAATGTTATGATGCGCTACAGAGTGTACTTTAAGCGATGTCTCCTCTCGATAAAAGGATGTCGTAGATATCAGGAGATCAGAAATTCGTCTGTTATCTAAAAGTTGTCGTTATAAATAATAAATTGTTTTTCTGCAAACATGATTAGTGTTCACTACGGCTAAATCCTTTTGCCAATCGGCTGTCTTCTAGTAACTTGTACGCTATGGGACTATAGAATTTAGTAGAATTTTCATGCAAGTAATATTCTGTTGAATGACAAACTAATAGAAATATTTTCATGGTAAATTTCCTTCCTTATCACCTTCATGTTCAGAGCAAATGTATGTTAAATGTTTATATACATATTAACATTAACATAAGGGTCAAGGAAGATGTAAGTACCGTGTCGCAACCTTAAATTGATTATATATTTGCAATTTGTTTGTATTAAAATTCTGAATATTGAATGTTTATTTTCTGCTTTGATTTCATGCAATATTTATCACAAACAATTTCGAATAACTTTTTTACGCATGGACCATTAATAGATTTTCGGCAAAGCTTCAATATTTCGAATTAATTTGACATTGACGTTTGTTATTGTGGAAGGCTCTTCTTCAGTAATAGCTATATTATCTTCACGTTGGGTTGTTGATTTTCACCTTTCCACTCAGCTCCAATTTAACTAACGAGTCAGGGAAAATAGTTATGGCGAGAAATTTTAGCACATGTGATTTGCCTTTAAACAATCCATGAGTTCACTGCAGCTGTCCACGACTACCTTGGTTTCATAATAAAACTTTCCTTGGATTCGTATTAATATGGACATTTCTATGTAGTGTACTCTAAACAATAACATTTCTTCCAGGATTACCTTGGTAAGCTGTTAGAGGTGGGCTTGTTGCCGGTTTGAAGATAATGGTTTCATATCTTTAATAACTTCCCATTCCCAGACCTTAGCTTGTAGCGTTTCTACTTTTTGAAGTAAGGTTGTAACAATTTTATAACTGTATATTCTTGTAATAAAATTAAACTCAGGCACTCACTACCTTCTCTTTAATAAGAAAAGCCATCACAAAAAAATTTTCTCTCAAAATCCACCAATAATTAAAGCTTGATTCTAAATTTATTAGGTTTATTTGGGATGCATTCCAGAGAGGACAAGGATGGAAAAAGGAATGGATTTTAATGTGAAAAACTGCTCGACAACTTTCATATCACACTTGGCAGTTTTCTATGAATTCATTCAATAGATCAGAAGTCATTGCGAAACCGGTGATTCTCAAGTCGAGCCGTAATTAATTCAATATTTCTTTGCATATATTTTCACTAATTGTCTCTTTCAAAGCTGAAGGACCTCGTCCTCGGGTCCATAAAATGTCTAAGTCTAAGTTGCGTACGCTCTAAGCTCCACTTGCATAGATCCAGGCATTGACGGCATCAAACACCACTCAAGAAATTGTCACGAATTATTTTGACATTTGATACGTTCGTCAGTTTCGCTGTATAGGTTTACGCTATTTTTTTTATATGCACATGCTAGAAAAAATCTTCATTCACCTGTCGTCTATCAGTCTGTAACAATAAAATATAAATAAAAAAAATATTTTCGAGATTCAGCTTCATATATTAACTAACTATTTCCTTAGTTTTCAACACATTTAAGTTCATTTATTTGCTTTTACAGTTAAAAAGGAGAGATAACGGCTCTTTTCTGAAAAAAAAAACATACAAAAGCGAGGCCGAAAACATAGAAAGCGAGTTTGTGTTCGCTTAATGAATTGCCCGGAATATGTCATTTCAAATACACTCTTTTAGTCTTTTATTGTACAATATTTATTATTCAACGGTTAAATTCTGGCTATTCTGGCAAGTGGTTAAATAGATTTCTGCAGAGTTTTTGTTGTGAATAATTTTTTTTCGCACTAGAAGGTAAAAGAAAAGAAATCAGTGTGAGTGAAAGAATATTCATCATAAAATTTTGAAAATGCAGATATATCAACAAAGATGCTGCAAAAATAGTGGGAATACAATATTTGTAATTCCAAATGGATATAAATAATTTCGTATCGACAGAAGAACTGACATCCAAACCTCGTTCTAGTCGTCCATCAAAGTTGCCCTACAGGGAAAAACGACATATAGTGTCACCAATGAAAAAGATCCACGGATGGCTGCATTTTATGTAAATAGCAACTGAAATCAAAGAAATAATCAAGAAAAATTTGGCCGTATACTGCAAGAAAAATATTCAAAGAGATGGAAACTACGGACGGGTTACTGAGAAAAAGCTACAATCGGAAAAAGCCCATAGGGCCAATAGAGTTTCTAAGGAATGTAATATTTCTTGATGAAAGTAAATTTGGCATTATTGGCATAAAAGGACGCAAGTTAGTCTGGAGGAAGTTTAAACTACACAAGAGAATATCTCTTAAACACTCGAAAACATAGTGGTGGTGATGAAGTAATGGTTTGAAGGTGTATGTCTAGTCTGGCATTGGGAAGTTGGAGTTTATCGCATCGGCAATTGCTGTTCCTTCAAAAATCATCTTAGCTTGTCGAGTTACGTCTTCTTGCGCAACGCACAAATGTGCTCCTTATCCAACCGATATTCTCTGCACGTCGAAAACTTCTAATAATTTGGTAAAACCATTATTGAAATCGCAGATTAAAAGATATATATATAATATTGTTTATTATATCAACGATTTTGGACACCCCCCCGCCTCTTCATGGTATGCGCAGTTTTCTTCCAAATAAGGTGATTGAAGCTCACACTGCAAGGTGGGTATATCCGCCCATTTTAAGTTCCAACAATTTGTAATTGCTGAGATCATCATATAGTGGTTTGATGGCATCGAACACAGTTTTTGCCAATGCCAAATAATCGAGAAGGAAATTTTTCAGTACTCATTTAGCTTCCGCTTATTAGATTGCCTCTTGCACCAAAATTCGCACCAAAATGTTAAGGGTTGCTTTTCCTTTTTCCCGAAAATCTAAGCCATAGCAAATGCTCAATTTATCTGTAAGCCTTGCTGTGAATTTGTTTTTGCCGTCGATTCCAGGATTTTTTTCTTGCATATAAAAAGAAGTGTTCCCATTTTCTTCTGAACATTGTCCACTAATTTTTTTATTTCACAATTTCAATATAACCACCATATGGTTTCACCTTAACTAGTCCCGTGTACGTTTTAGAATCGCCGTGCCCGTCCCCTGTCACGTATACATCATAATAAGTACACATCCTTGAAAATGCGATACACGGCTGACAAGGATGCTAGCAGCGAATTTGTGGAAAACCAATATTACTTACTAAATTTAAGAAATATAAATGCCTTAACCCACACAAGATATGGGATTTTCTAGTTTGATGAACAAGGCGCTGCCTGTTTATTTCTCTTGAATTAATAAAAAACTTCAATCTTTCAACATAAATTTCCTTTTAGCACAAAACATGTTTGGCTGTATCAGCTATAATGAGCTTATTTATCAAAATATTGACTTGGCGTTTTCCCCAGATATTTTTGACATCTCAAACTTCGAGGAAATGTACACTCTTTGTTATGAAATTGGTTAGAGAAGAAAATTTGACAACATTCAATAAAAAGCAAGGAAATGTTTGAAAGAAAGAGAGAAACATTGAGAGAAAACAAGTCCTGAAGAAACTACGAAGCTCGCTGATTTGCTCCCGAAATGGCTTCGAGAGGTAACCAAGCAACGGGAACACCCCACCAGTTACTAACTTATTTTACATAAGAATTTATATATATTTCACTGCTTTCTATTTTATTATTTTTATTCCAAGTGAATGCAGACTTTTCCTCCCTCACCTTCGCATGTTTTTCCCTGAAATGAGCCGTTTACTCGAAAATTTTTAAAGCCAAATAAATCAACTTACATGTATCGAATACGTAAAAAAACATAACAAAAATCTGTACAATATTTGTTTGTTTTTGATTTTTTCAAGTAACAAACTGATGGACGGCAGGCGAAAGTAGACTTTCTTTAGCATCTTTATCCTCTTGAATAAAATCTGGACAAGAGGAAACAATTTCCTTGTTTTCAACCCACCGTAGCATATGAAGTAGAACCGGAAATTTTTTTCAGTACGTTTTGCTGGATTCGATGGCCCGTTCCAGCTACTTTCTCATATTTACTTCTGGCAATGACGACGTTTTATCAATTTTCCATAACACAGATTCTATTTCCAAAGTTGTTTGCTCTTTCCTTTTCCGAAAGTATCCAATCATGTTTTCGCAAGGCTCCACTGATAATGCATGGTCACTTTGACATTCTGAGGCATCTTCAAAAATGACGAAGACGCAAAAGTTCCCGTTCATTTTCGGAAGTTGACAGCCAATTGGAACTTATCTTAAAATGTACGCCCACAAGAATCCCCTTCAAAGAAGCTTTTGGAACTATACCTTATGTAAAAAAACAAATGTAAAATACAAGAAAAAGTTACGGTCTGAAAGTGGAACCAAAACTCAATACTTTACAATATTTGATGTGGCAGGTGAGTCACCTAGTCAATTTTAAACCTACTTCCCATTGGGAGCATAGACCTTTGTATCAGAATAAAGTTTAACCTCTATTCATCAAATGTGAAGGTTCCATGAAAAAATTCGATTAATATAAATATCGCTATTTAGAAAGGCTCCTATCCTTCGCACAAGGAGTGACATTTTTATATTATGATGAAATTGAGAAATACTGACATGACCATATGGATTATAAATTCAAATTTGTAATCAAAATTTAAAAAAAAATTGGTGGCCTTGTATCACTCATTTCCTCGGCATTTTTCTCTGTCTTCATCAAGAGCGCAGTCATCATTATAATTTTTGGGTATTCGTCAAATACCTACTGATCGACAAGGTAATCAGCTATAATTAAACTTTTGAAAGGATCCATAATTATTCATAATGGTTCGAGTTGTTTCCACATTTTTTTTTGTACTTTTGATCTTGGCGATTTCTGTTTTTCATTGTCCTTATTCTACAGTTTTGTAATGGAATTCTCGTAACGGCTCTAAGACGTGCACTCTGGGGAGAGTAGAAACGAACCATGCCCTTCTAGTCACCTATTCAGACAATCCAGGTCTACTAATGTTGGTAACAGCTGGCAGGCTAGCTCTGTTCGAAAGTGAAATATTCTGAATTGTGTTGGAACACAAGAAGAGGACCACAAACCGCGTCATACACCTCACATTTGTTATGTTTTCCTAGGTTTTCACAGATAAAACAGAACCCAGAAATGTTTGCCAAATCCGTCGGGAGGTCTGAACAAATTTGAAACTAGCAAACAAATACAACAATTAAATGAACTGCGTTTGTTTAATTTAGCGTACAATAAAAAAAGGCTTGAATGTATCTATTCTGGTTGTATCCAGCTTTTGCTGGCTCATATGCTCGAAAGGAAAAAAAGATTAACAATTCTTTTCAACTAACGGTAATTTATTTCTCTTACATCATGACGTTCTTAATGTTAACTGTTGAAATATTTATTTTAATGTACAAAAATTACTCTATTGAAAGTATGATGAGTGGTCTGAGGTTTTAGGACTCAGGAAAATACCCAAGGAAAGGATGATAAAATTATCCCAGGAAAAATCCCAATAGCAATAAAAAATGTGTTTGGGATAAAAAATACCTTTTTGGGTCCTGCCAGACATCTGTAGCCCACTCTTCATATTTTTCGTTATATAGTTAGTTAAGATAAATACTTTAGGATAATTGTTGGTCAGTCTCGTGTAGGTTCTCCTAGAGAAAACATCATAAATCAAAAACCACTGTATGATCACCTTATTAAAGTTCTTCATGAGAATAAATACTTTTCATTAATTGAAATATTTGAGTTTAAAACATTATCTAGTAACCCATTTCCCAACAGGTTATGGGCCCAGGTTACTTTGTGTTTCAGTGATAGTTTTTATAGTGCTTTATTTAACAATTGCGTTTATATCGGCCCTGTTAATTTCACAAGTGTAACAATTATACGTTTCTCTCGTTCAGTATATCTCACGATTATAAACAAAGGAGATGACAAAATCTAAGAGAAATATTAAACCTTTTGACGGTGATAGATATTGTGGATGGAAGTTAAGGATTCGTGTTTTACTGACTGAATTGAACGTTATCAAAGTTATTGATAATGAAGCTCCTGAAGAACTTAATAGAAAGTGGTTAAAAGCAGAATGTATCGCAAAAAGTGTGATTGTGGAATATTTAAGTGATTCTTTTCTTGGTTTCGCGGAGTCAGCAAGTACCGCAAAAGAAATTTTTCAAAAGTTAGACGCGATCTACGAACGAAAAAGCCTTGCCACTCGATTGGCTTTACGAAAAAGATTATTGGAACTTAAATTACAAGGCGACATATCTTTGATGGTACATTTTAGAATTTTTGATGATTTAGTTACAGAATTATTAGTCGCAGATGGAAAATTAGAAGAACCTGATAAAGTGCCTCATTTGTTATTGACACTTCCATCATCTTATAACGGTGTAATTACTGCTATAGAAACATTATCTGAGGATAATTTGAATTTAGCTTTCGTAAAAACAAGACTTTTAGACCATGAAACGAAAATCAAGGCTGATAATCGTGATACAAGTTCAAAAGTGCTTTGTGTTGAAAATCAAGATAATACAGTGAGGAAGAGTAATTTTAATAATAGGAAATACTTCAAAAATAATCATCAAAACAAAAACAGACCATTTAAACCATATAAAAGAAATTCATCTAAAGGAAAATGTCATCACTGCGGTAGAAAAGGACACATCAAAAGTGATTGCTACTATACAAGAGAAGTATTCAATATCAAAAGGCTGAGAAAAACAAAAATGTCCAAACTGTACAATTTGCTCAATCGTCAAAGGATAATATCTCAAGTTTCGCTTTTATGACTAGCGACTATACATTACATGATCAAAATAATTACAACAATAACTGTATTCAATTTATTCTAGACTCGGGAAGAAAGAAGATCTAGTTGGAGATTTTGTTGATTTACAGACACGAAAAAAAGTGTTGATTGCGAAAAAAGGAGAATACATCACAATAACCAAGAAGGGCTCATTGAACGTTGTCAGCAACCTAGGTGTACAAGGAATCCTGGAAAATGTCATCTACTGTCCAGACATCCCGTATAATCTACTATCAGTAAAAAGAATGCAGGAAGCTGGTATGGTAATTATTTTCAACCAAAAAGGTGTCGAAATAAGTAAGGATAATAATGTCATCATGACAGGTGAGTCGTTAAATAATTTGATTGGTATTAAGCTTGTGATTGTTAAACATACTCAAGTAAATAACTCAAGAAAATTATGAATTATGGCATCAGCGTTGATTAGTAAAGTATCCCTGCGCTACGTGTTCCTGGTCTTTTTTGGCATTGCGCTGTGTTTCGTGCCTTCTTGCTTTTCGGGCGCCTGTTTGGAATCTTTTGTTATCGCTTGGTGTATCTTCTTCGCAGCCTTCTGTTGCGATTTAGAGCGCACCAATTGAAAGCCATCATTTTTCTCCTTCCCTTGACTGTTGTCTCCTGTCTCGACTATTATCGGCGCCTTCGCCCTTTTCCTACGGTCAGGTTTAAGAGGACTACATGCCACCCTTTTGCCTTTTACGAGAGGAGTAGCATTTTCGGTGAAGGGAGTTTTATTTTCTGGAACTTTCTTAAGCTCTTTCAATTCACTCTTCGCCCGTAGCCACCTGCGGCGATAGTGCTGGATCCTATCAACGAGGTCCTCCAATTCGTCAATCCCATTTGTGATGCCCTTGTTGACATTTTTTTTGGACATTCGTAGAATTTTTCATCACCTTTATTATAGCGCTTATGTTCCTTGTTAGACGCTCTTCCTCACTTCTGTCAGCGGCTATTTTCAGCTATATCAGGCGAAGTTCTCGATATACTGTCAGCAGGAGGGTCTTGTTGTTGTTGAGCATCATTGGTTTCGCCTTCCACGTTGTTCAGTATATGACTTTTAATGGCCCCTGGAGAATGGCACTTCGTTTCGATGACTCCACTCCCCGAAGCCTCCACTACGCTTCTGGTATCGTTCGCTCCATCGCCTTGTGTAGGAGCAATGTTGTGGACAAGCACCTTTTTCGCTGTTGCAAAGCGTTCGATGGAGATTTGCTTGCACGATGTTTTCTCGTTGCCTTGATTAGGCTTGGCTACTCTTTGAGGCGGAGTTCGCAGTAGTTTTGGCCTTCGGACGAACATGCTTGCGTCGTTGATTCCTTCACTTGTAATTTTTGATTCTTCAGTGGTCAAATGTTCCACCACTAAAAAATGCCCTAACGACTTATCCCCAGCATGAATGCTGAAGAGAAGCCCGCATGAGGACATGAGGCTCCTTCACACGTCGGGGTGTATATCCCCACCCCTAATTTACTATTTTTGTTGTCACTCATCATAAATTTTTTTTTGGTGGGTGCTTTTAGTGACTTGATCACGTGTCTGGATGACGGGCAACCTCGTCAAGCCACCCCCTCCCCACCACGACAAGGTAGCACCCATGGGGGGGATCAAAAATAGATTGGCATATAATGAAGCGAATCGTATTCCACCAAGTTTCGGTACAGCAAAAAATCAGTTATTACATTTTTTTGGTTGAACAAAAGTAAATAAATACTTTAAACAAATTCTCCTTGATCCAAGCTCAATACTTCGTATGACCTCTCTTGGTATAGATGACCGCTTGTAGGCGATGTGGCATACTTTCTGGGAGAATTCAAGGAGCGCTCATCAATTTAAAACCATGCTATCTGCATAGCTCCAAACATTATATGCTTTCTTGAAAGATGTCACTAGCTTTTCCGAATGGATGTCAACATAATTTTCAATATTACATAATATTATTAAATTTAACATTAAATAAGAACCAGTTTTCCCACTCTATACTATGGGAAATACACCCACATCATGTTATTACCACCAACGTGTTTCACAGTCTTTTGAACATTATATTCAGAAGCATCTCGCCTGGTATTACCCAAATTCTAGGCAGTTCTGGTTCCGAAAAATTCAAATTTACTTTCATCTGATCATGGGACCTTCTACGAGAAGGAAATGGGTTCATCTGCATTCTCTTTCGCAAAATCCATATGCTTGATCTGATTGCGCTTACTGTTGAACTGAGAACAAACGCGAAACATGTTCAATATCCCTTGTTGGATCAATCATCGACAAATTGCTATAATGGATAAGAGCATCCTGCCTAGGTATTGTTGAGCTTTCGAATCCACAGCCACGTTTGTGAAACACGGAACCGCCTTCCTGATACTTTTGCCAGGTTTTTCGAATGGAATAAATGTTTCCCATGGGTAATAAACGAAAAATAGTCGAAAACCATCGAAAATTTCAAATATAATATGACGCTAGTGGAAATGAATGACGTTTTTATTGTTTACGTCTGCTTAACATGGCTAAACGCATGATTTACCGATTTAGTGTTGTCTTTGAGTGCAAAGATAAGTGTTACCATAGTGTGTACTTTATTTCGTTGAGCTTTAAAATTGCTATTTTTTCGGAATAATTCCAGTCAGGAAATTACACACGCTTTGCTAAAATTTAGAAAATGAATTTTTCCTGTGAAAACGATCACTTCGAATGGACAATGCTGAGATATGGGGTGATTTTTAAATTCTTGGTGCCGTGTACTTTAATATGTTCTGCCCTGTTTATTGTAAAGATGGAATTGCAAAAAATCAATTGTAGGTTTAGCTAGCTGCAGGGTGGGCCATCTAGCGTTTTAAATTTGAACTATCTGAATTTCGACATTGGAAACGTCAAATACAATTCGGAAAGTGACAGATATTCAGGAAAAAGTATAAAATTTACGAAATGGGTCGCTATTTGCTAGAAGAAAACTGGGAAATATTGAAAACTTTTTTCAAAAGTGGTGAGTCTTCATCCCAAACTGTGAGAAATTTGGCAAAAAAAAATGGACAGGCAAAAAGTGCCATCAGTTCAATTTGTGCAACAATTTGTCAAGCGTGTTCGTGGAATTGGCTCGTTGGGGGATAAATCAAAACGTCAACGTTAATTTCCCGCGCGTTCAACCGAAAATATTGCGACTGTGGCTGAAAGTGTTAGTGAGAATCCATCCACCGCAACTCGCCGTCGATTGCAAGAATTGAACATTCCACGAACAACTTTGCGACGAATTTTGCAACAAGACCTCGCTATGAAGCCATATAAAGTTCAATTGGTGCAGCAGCTGAAGCCATTTGACCATCCGAGCCGTCTACAGTTCGCAGATTGGGCGGAAAATCGTTTGAGCGAGGATGGTCAATTTTACCGAAAAATCATCTTTTCGGACGAGGCACATTTCTACCTCGGTGGTTACGTTAACAAGCAGAATTGTCTCATTTGGGGTACAGAAAACCCGCACGTAATTGTCGAGAAGCCAATGCACCCAGCACGAGCCACTGTATGGTGCGGATTTTGGTCTGGTAGAATCATCGGCCCATTTTTCTTCGAAAATGAAGAAAGAGCCACCGTAGCCATCAATGGTGAGCGATATCACGCGATGTTATCCGAATTTTTGTTCAAGGAAATTGAAGAAGAAGACTTGGACAACATTCGGTTCCAGCAGGACGGCGCAACGTGCCATACAGCAAACGCTACACTCAATCTTTTGCGCCCTATCTTCGAAAATCGCATAATCAGCAAAAGAAGTGACGTGAATTGGCCTCCCAGAAGCTGCGATTTAACGCCGTTGGGCTATTTTCTTTTCTTGGGAGCTGTTAAAGATAAATGTTACGCCAACCATCCTAAAACAATTCAAGATCTAAATTACGAGATTCAAGCTGCTGTTGGCTGCCATAAGGCCTGTAACCATCGAGAAAGTACTCCCAAATTGGGTGGATCGGATGAGCTACTGTAAACTCAGCCGTGGTGGTCATTTGTCCGAAATTGTTTTCCACAAATAAATTTCATAAAATAACCTTTCAAATAAATGTTCAACCTTTGAAAAATATCAAGCCGTTTTTTTTTGTTGACTTTTTGAATTTAAAATTTTATATGGCCCACCCTGTATGGGAACGGAAGGAAAATACAAGCAAAATGACGTCGATAAATAATTTTGCCACTGATCCTAGCTGCTACTTCAATTGAATAATTTTAATGCCTTCCTTTGCTTTTTCGAACTGTGTTGTTCTATTTGCAAGTAGTCTAAGAAACGGCTCGCATCATCATCATGCTTTTAAAAAATAACAAGATTTTGTTATCGTTAATTCGCTAATTATTTGTCCGAGATGAATCTCTTCTAAAGCCCGATTTAACTATGTTACTATGATCACTTCAATTTCAACCATTCAATGAAAGATATCCGCAAACATGGACATGTGTGGAATAGATTAAGTCGATCAATGTTATAAACTTTATGGCTTTAAAGCATTTGCCATTCGGATAAATGTCTCCTAGTTCTTAGATTGAGTGTTCTTAAAAGCAAGTTCATATGCGACCTTCGTTACTCCATTACTTTGGCTCAGAATATTCAAAGAGTCCAGGTCATGACCAAAAAATGTACGTTGACTAAATTACTTCCTGGTTTGACATTAAAGAAGACGCAATTGGACATACATTGGTAACAATAATTTGATGGTAGCAATAAAATACATAAATAACGCAAATACTCATAACGCGGTTGTTGTTGTATTTCACATTTGCAATCCTAATGTCGTCTTAGCGTTTCAAATCAACGCCGTAAAAGAGTTTTGATAAAAATAAGTTAGATCATTGACTCGCAGTACAACGAACGGAATGGTGCGCAAATAAGACACAAGATATCAATAGTTCCCATGGAAAATTGCAAAGAATTGTGAAATTACCTTTGATTTGTTGCGGAATATGATGTGCCGGTCATTGATCGAATTTGCATCAGACGATACTCCCAATCATCGAAATTAAATCTAAAGTTGAAATTTCAAGTTCGAAAATTGTTAACATAAACGAAACTTTGCATTTCCCCAAAACATGTTAATTGCATAATTAAGAATTAAGAGATTCTAGATAGGAGTTGTCCACAAAAGGATATAAGTCCCGTCCCCTACTGAAGCAAAGTGTTTACGTTAGTTTACGCTGGAGTTTAGCATATTTTACATAGTTTTAAAAAATGCTTTCAATATATTGGCTATATGCAAAACACATTACCACTCCTTTGCAATTAATATTCACGTCAAGCCTGTGATAGCAGTGACCCCGAGTTCTTACTAATCGCAGATATTTTTTCTTTGGGTAAGACATTATACTTACCCAAAAAGCAAGAGATGACACTGGTGGGTGGTATAGTGGCAGAGTCTTATGAAATAACTTTTTAATGTCAAATCCTTCGCCTTATTCTAAGTTATTTATGCATGGGATTTAATAATAATTTTTAACACAATATCAATATTGCAATATCAACAATATCATGCATTCAAAAAACGTGAAAGAAATGCTTCGTTTTTTTGGAAGATCAGCACAAAGAGCATGAGGTCAATGTAAATGTCCTCATTTTTAAGAACCGTAACCTATCATCTCCAGGCTTAGATCAGGGAAAAGGCTCATTGGAATATATGCACGTGCAGTTTTCTTCATCATTTTTATGGTCTTATGGTCTTGGTAAAACTTCTCACCTCCTTCACGAAATGCCTTTGTAGTTAAATTGTTAGGTTTCCTTTTCTGATTTTGGGATTTTATTTGAAAACGAAGTTGTTAGATTACAGAGGTTTGCTGGTTTTTTGTTAGCGTTTTGTGTTCACGAAGCGAAGTTTCTCCACAGGAATCGAAAGTGCAGAAATGATGCTGAATAGATAATCCGACTTCAGCAGTTGCACCGGATATTGTTGTATGATAATCACATTCGTTAAAAGTGTTCCAGGAGAATGTTTTGTGTCTCTGCGGGCTTATATATGTAGTCAAGAAATATTTCAGGGTTCAGAGGCTAAATACCAGCCGCATTACACGAAAAACAACCATTTTTACTAGTAGCTGCTTTGCCGTTTCGAAGCTTCGATTTCTTTATGGCTAGCATGTCCATTGACAGCCAAAATGACCTTATTATCGATCGATGATTCAACGATGTTTTGAAAATATTTGCAGTCTTTCTAATATATGTCCGTAATCAGTCATCCTAGTCGCGTGCTACGCCCAGAGTGCCAATTCAATAGTCATGTTTTTCCTAGGAAAAATTATCATCCGTACATACGCATGGATGGATCTACTTAACGGTTTTTGGGGGTTCCCAGGCTCCTAATTAAAAACAATATATGTGCGGGTTCTATCACACTAGTACTGACATTGGGCTTGAGATGCCGCACATACTGACATTAAGTTTCTAAGTTTCATTTAAAAATAAAAGAAAAGATAGTTATAAACTTTCACCAAAAAATTGGTGAAAAGTATTGAAAAATATTGATAAAGTATTGATCGACAACTGCTGGTATATATCGAACACCTCTTGTCTATTTCATCTACTCCGCCTTTGGTGGAACTATAGAAAAATGTTTTTTCCCGGCATCACTGACTCCAAATCAAAACCTTCACTGTGATGCATCTAGGAAGCTTATAAAATAGATATGCCTTTCTGAGGTACATGCGAAATAAGGGTTATGTCTTTTGTAAAGCCGTATAATGTTCTTTCGGCGAGTTCCAGACGATAAAAATTCAGGGAGGACTTTTATTTTTGCTTTTCTTCAGACTGCCGATGTATGCTTCTCTGCTTCAAAGGATCAATTTATTGGAATACGGTAAGCCAATTGTCGCAGATGATTATTTGTTCTTGTCGAGTGGGCACCAATAACACGTATTTATCACTTGTTAAGTTCTTTCCGTCTGAAGCTTTGCCCAATATAAATAACAATTAAAATAATTTCCATTTTCAGCATCTCACAAAAACATAATATCTATTCCGTATTTCGCAGGTTTACTAGGCATAGACTCTGTCAGCCGCACTATCGGTACCCAAGATTAAAACATATTTTTGGTCATAATGGACCAAAATCACCGCTTCTAGTGCCATCTTTAGTACCATCTGTATCTTCGTTCCTGGCGTTGCAAACAGCTGTTTACATTAAAAGTCCAATAAGGGCTTGCAGTTCAATTATATCAATACTTAGCGATCTTGGTCGATCTTGATTTGCATATTTACTCTATTGTCTTTATTTTTAAGTGAAAAAATGCACATAAACATTATTTTCCGATTTTTGAAGCCTTTATTATGGCCTTTGTGAGTTCGGCAGAATGGGACAACTAAATTTAAAGAAAGGATAACCCAAAAAACTAAATAATAAATACCTAAAAATGAGCTCAAAACGGTGATAAATAACAAAATGGCGCTTTTTTTCTAAAATATCACTGATATCGCGTCAAACCTGTTGTTACTTTGCGGCGTACTTACAGTCTCCAATCCAATAAAATGTTTTAAAACGCGTGTGGACCACGAAGGAACATACAATAGTTGTATTCGTCGATCGAAATATACTATCCAGTTTTTGAAAACTGGCAAAAAACAGTGCAGACGAACACGTAGAAACCCGATGCACCCCACAGTAAGTAGCTCACGTGCCGCGTTCTAATCGTTCTCTCTCTTTCTTTCACCCTCATTTCCAGTTCATTATTTCGGAGTTTTATAAAAGTTGAAGATTTCGAAAAAAAAGAGCAGTCATTTCAGTATCAGCAGGCATCCCACAAGGTTCGGTCATCCCTGCCACCTTCTTTTGCATTTACACTGCCGATATTCTACCTCCTTCCCAGTCGCTCTCACCTATCCATATTCTGCAATATACTGACGATATGCTAATACATCACTCAGCGTTAAGCATTGTGCGAGACTATGGTCATACATGGCAAACTTCGCCTAACCAAGAAAGCCAGATCTGACTCAACCAAAATCCAACAACTCTTCAACGCAGAGAAAATCACCATCAAACTACATGCAACCTACCTTGGCATCGTAAATAATCAAAAACTCTCCCCAAACGCCAACGTCACAATGATCCTACAAAGAGCCACTTACGCATTTAAAGCCCTCTCCACCACTATGCATGTTCACACCGCACTCACCAAAAACATGAAACTCCTCCACTCTAAATCCCTCATTCGATCATGGATCACTTTTGGTGTCGCCTTCTTGTGTGATCTACCCCCATCTCAGATGGAGAAGATTCGCCGCAAGGAGAGACAAATTCTCCGCCACACACTCAATCCCACACTCCAGTTGGACAACAGTCACCAAATACCTCAATCCTTTCGCCTACTCGCTGATCAAGGAAGGATCTTTGACCAAGCGAAACGAATATCCTGGTCCAACAAATCATACTCCCCCTCTCAATACATCCCATACAGCCACCCATGATCTCCTCATTGAAGGCAAATTTGTTTTGTAAATAGTATTTTTTTACTAATTTTTTTCCGCCACAGAAACCAATTTGGGGAGGTTTTGTTCGGCTTTCCTTCCAATGTCAAATAAAAATTACAATTAGCGAATTGTGTGACAAATGCATTCAATAAATAAAACTCTAGAATTAGCAAGGACTGTTCGAGATAAGCAATTTTAAGAAATATCCTTGTTAGAATTAAGAAAAATTATATACTAACGCCGAAAAATAAAATGTTGTTGTCGTTATAACAAGAGCAGTCTTGTCACGACATCGCCTAGACGATACACCTTCGGTGACAACTCGTAGAGCAAACACTCCGAGCCAGCGATTGCTCTGCTCTTTTCGAAGAAGTATATGTTAACGTAAACAAATAAAAGTACTTATTCATTTCTATACTCTCATACTTGCTGTTATCCGTTAACTTTAAACGATAACTTTAACTTTAACAAAACTTGCATAGTTGCCAATTCTGAAATGCACCCTACATGACAAAAGCATGCAGAGATACCAGCGGAATGGAAAGGTAAAAGTGTTGCGCAATTTCCTTCATCTTTTTGGCTTCGTATCAGCAAGACGACGTTTCGACATTGAATCTCCACACCACTAGCCACACCACTAGCTACATATCAACCGCCAGTTTACCTTTAATATCCTACTTGCTGCAATTGTAATACAAGGAGCTCCTGGACGTCTCCACCAGACACCAGAGGAGTCACTCTTCGCCATATGCTCCATAGCAGATAGGGTTCCATTTCTGTGAGGTCAACCGTAGGCATGCCACAATTTTTTGCAAATAGGCGAAACTAAGGCTACGGCTGGGTTTCCTCGAGGCCTTTATAACATCTCAAAAAAGTACTTTCTTTGTTGCACCTGGCCTGAGCTCCGTAAGGAGGCAACTTGACCGAGTTGTCTAAATAGCTTATGTTACAGTGTTGGTATATTGTAGTTTCACCAGTTTCTTGATTTCTGCCAAGACATTCGCTCAGGATCTTTTGTTGTTTGGTTTCACTAGAAGCGCTTCTTCAATCAGTTAAAAGCCTGCGTATTCTTTATATCTCGCCCTACATCCAAGTTTCCTTACATCTTGGCTGCTGCGAGGTTTTATCAAATTTCAATTTTAAGGCTTTTAGAGTGTTTCAGACGGTGTTTACTCAATCCTCTCCTCCGACGCAATTCGATCATTCGGATCTATATCGGTAATTATCCTTTCTTCGTTTATCCCAGTCTCCATTGCTAGTAGTGGAATAGTCGGATATGAAAGCCGATCTATTGCTCCTTAGCGAACAACACCGAGATAAAAATTCATCAGCATGGTACCCTGATGAATCTGGTACTTGTGCCATATGGGTTCGAAACAGCACCCAACTGAGACTTCGGGGCCATGGGTGAAAAGATGGTTTCGTGTAGGTCCGTTGCCCAGGAATAACATTCTTTAGTGTGTACTTGACACCGAACGAATCAATAACATCTTTCCAGGCGAAGCTCAACACTTTGGAGGACACCGTCGTGAGCACAGAGGGTCATGTTATTATGGGGGGAGACTTTAACGCCAAGCCCATTGAATGGGGCATGCCTAAGTCTGATCCCAGGGGGAATCGAATTCTGGAGATGGCAGCCTGAGTAGGGCTAGCCGTGGTGAACACTGGTAACACTCCTGGTAACACTGGTTACACTATTTCGGACGTGACATTTGCCTCGGAGTCCCTCTCCTCTATGACACACAATTGGAGAGTTCTAGGGGACTACTCAGCCAGTGATCATCAATACGTAGCATTCGGGATCCGCGACATCGTTCCTACACTCCCAGACACTCAGCGCTCCACCTTCGTGTAGAATACTGAGAGGATGGACGTGGAGAAGTTTATTGACACGCTCATGACATGCTTACCACCTTTTGGCTCATCGCCGGGGAGCAGAGAACTGACTGCTGAAGACATGGTGAACTCCACAATGAGTACCATCATCTCCGCTTGTAAGTCATCTTTGCCCCGCCAGAAACCTAGACACGGAAAGCCTCCGGTGTACTGGTGGTGCACTGAAATAGCTGAGCAACAAAAGGGGTGTCACGAACTCCGGCGAGAAGCTCAACGAGCGCGAAGCCAGGACGAAGCATGCACCAGAATGGTAGTATATCGGTCGGCCAGAAAATGCCTTCGCAAACTGATCAACAGGAGTAAGGCCCGTTGCTGGCAGAACCTCGTCGAAGACGTGAACAGGGACCCGTGGGGCTTGGGCTATAAACTAGTTATGTGGAAGCTCGGCACTCTACGGGCCCTCTGCGTACTTGAAGCGGACATGATGGACGAGATAGTACGGGCACTTTTTCCCAAACATCCCGGCGGCGTTGATGCCGCCAACAGGGAAACAACATCAGACTGTCCACTTTTCACGAAGAACGAACTGGAACTAACAGTTCTCTCCATGAAGGCAAGGAAGGCTCCGGGCCCAGACGGTATTCCAGCCGCGGTACTGCAACTGGCCTATCACTCTTGCCCTGACTTGCTGCTCAGTACGTTCAATGCGTACTTGCGGGAAGGCGTTTTGCCTGAGCGTTGGAAGACGGCAAGACTCGTGCTGATCAGGGAGGGGAAGGGAAATCCCGAGTCGCCGTCAGCATACCGACCGTTATGCATGCTAGACACGGCCGGGAAAGTGTTCGAGAAACTGATAAAGAGAAGACTCGCTAACGTTATCCACGCCACTGGGTATCTTTCTCCAAGGCAGAATGGTTTCAGAACGGGACGTTCCACTATAGATGCAGTCGCGGAAGTTTTAAGTGCGGTCCAACAGGCGGAGGCACGCAGTCAATCCAACCGTCGGGTAGTCCTTCTAGTGACGCTGGACATAAACAATGCATTTAACTCCGCTAGATGGAAGGATATTCTGGAAGCCCTGGAAAACTCTTTCCAAGTTCCAGAATATCTTTTGGGGATAGTCCAGAATTACCTGAAGGATCGCAGCCTGATCTACGACACGGTGCAAGGTTGTCGGAGTATGCTAGTCACATCAGGTGTGGCCCAAGGCTCCACCCTCGGTCCGGACTTGTGGAACGTCTCCTACGACGGACTGCCCAGACTTGAACTGCCGGAAGAGACGCGATTGATGGGCTATGGAGATCACGTTGCCGCACTAGTGGCTGGGTGCACGGTACTAATGCGCCGGGTGAGGAGCTGGATGATCACTCACGAGTGGTGACCAACCTAGCGTTACAGAAAACCGAAGTGGTCATCCTGACCAAGAAGAGGACCCCCAGAGTAACAATGGTCCAAGTCGAGGACACATTAGTAGAGTCGAAACTATTAGTCAAGTGTTTGGACTTGCTGATAGACTCTAAACTGAGTTCCTCGGAGCAAATTAAGGCAACGACAAACAAGGCCGCAGCAGGGGTCTCGGCAATTAGTCGACTAATGGCAAATCATGGGGGAACAAGTCCAACCAAAAGGCGTCTGCTGATGAGTGTAGTGCAATCTACCCTCCTTTATGGAGCAGAGATATGGAGTGAAGCTCTCAACATGGAACGGCACCGATAACCGCTGGCACAGGTGCAGAGACGAGGAGCACTGCGGATTGTATCAACATACCGTACAGTCTCTGAGCCAGCGGTGTTTGTAACTGCAGGGGTGATACCAATTGCTCTCCTTGCTAGAGAGCGCAATAGAGTCTACCTCCGAAGGCACGAGCGTAATAAAGAAAAAGTTGCTCGTGATGAAAGACGATGCAATCTCGACGAATGGCAACAATCATGGTATTCTGAGCTAAAAGGAAGATGGACTGCTCGGCTCATCAACGATTTGAGATCATGACTCAGTTGAAAGCATGGTGAGACTGACTTCTATCTGACCCAGCTGCTGAGCGGACACGATTGTTTTCAGTCTGACCTGCACAAGATAGGTAACTCACGGTCTCCAGATTACATATTCTGCTTTGGTTTGAAAGATTACGCCTGTCATACTTTCATTTCATGCAGAAGATGGGACAAACAGCGCGTTGATCTTGCCGCAAAAGTGGGAGAGCTCCATCCAGATAGCCTAATCAAAGAGATGCTGAAATCAGTTGACAAATAGAATCAAGTGGCACATTACGCTCGGGCAATCCTAGCCACGAAAAAAGGCATACTTGATCGGCTGGAGGTGTCGAGGGCGGAGGGTTTTCTTCTCTAGCAATCATGCTCCTCTTTCCTATCCAATTGGAGAAAGAATCCCTCTAACACGAATACGCCAAAAGGCGAAAAATTGGGAGGCCTAGCCCGAAGTAATGTGTCAAACGGTTCCAGGCTAGGCGCTCCGGTTGACTGGGGAGGTGTTTAGTCGGTAGTCCACTGGGAGTCCGACACTCAGGGCGTAAATAGCCTTCACCTCCCTACCCAAAAAAAACGTAGTGGAAATCAGGTTGCCTAACGTACTGTCAAAGGACTTTGTCTTTTGCTTCTATTTTGGCTTTAACTAGCTACGGCCATTGGCCCATCCGGTTCCAGGGTGTCTCCTAAGTCCATCCCTCCATCTATAACCTGTTTGCTGAGGTTTTTTTGTAAATTGCAGATTGCAATGATGCGTTTCAGAAAATTTTCTGCTTTTGTGTTAGAGCCGCTCTTTTTCTGAACGATCGAAGGTGATGAAATTGTTCATTAATATATATTTTAGTTGGTATCCGTGCTTCAGACGTTACGGAGATAATAGCAAAAATTATAGAATTTCCAATCCATTTGGTTTCCTCTACCGTATGCTAATCGCAGGAATCTCTGCTTTTCTTTTCCTGGTTTTCTCATTGCTCTCGAAAGCAAACTATTTCAACTTGCACCAGATTTTCTCACATTAATTAACATTAACATTAAATCAAAATTTCCCTCTAAATTTCAAACATTTTTATGAAGGAGGACGAAGTAATATTAAATAAATCCGACAATTTCAGGTAGTCATTGAAAAATTTTTTTGACGAGCTGCCCTCAATTTATTGGTAGTTAATGTTGGGAGTCGAATTGTTGTTTTATATTATCAAATACATGCTTTTTAAGAGTTTTGGAACCCGTATAAATTTTTAAATAACTTCGATTAACACATCTCCTTAGCACATAGAATTTTTTATACTTGGAGGACCATATATACTCAAGTTTCTGCGAGATGTGATTAAAGCTACCGCGAAATCGTGGGCGTGAATTACAAATTTTATCAAAGTTGTTGGTTATTGTCTGAACTTGAAAGTATAAACTAGATTAAGCGGATAAATTTAACATTACCATTTTGGTTGGCAAAATATTTCTAGTCAACATTTGCATCCAAACTCCTTTCAACGCTTTCCGCCAAGTGCTGTTGTTAAATATTTAAAGATAATTTTAAATATTTAAAGATAAAGATTTTTTTAAACATAATTTGGATAATGTGGAGCAGCATTGTTATTTTCCAAATCAGAGCTGTGAACAATACATTGGATTTAATGAAGGCTAATATTATTCTCGTCAATTTATTAAAGTATTATATTTATAAAAAGTATTGCGAAATCGATAAAAAATAATTTAGTATGCAAGACCGTACTTATTTATCATATTGCTTTTTCAGTTGATCGCTGAAATAAGAGTCATCAACATTGCCATGACCCATTTTCAAGTAGCACTTAATGAATTTGGAAACGTGTGTTTGTATGATTCACGCAATTATACATGTTTGTTTCATGCATGATTAGGACTGAGAGATGGACTTGATATGCAAATTAATAGTTATGAGTCAAACAGGAGTCTACTATACTAAAACTTAGCCCGAAAAAATTGTTTACAGAAAATTTTCATAGAAGCTGCCCAATAAATTATTGGTATGAATTTCTTGAAAAGAAATTTATTCTTAAAATTTATTTATTGAACGAACGATTGACAAAGCAAGCGATTGAAGCTGATTATAAAGGCTCAGATAACACATATCTGTTACCTGTTAAGCTACTTCCTAGTACTCTTAAAAATTACAACCACCATGTTTCAGCCAAATTAGTCTCCTCTACCTTTGCGGGGGATAACAGTCAATCAAATCCCTCAAGGCAGATCAAATCCCTATTCGGGTTTTTCGCGCTCCACATACGGAGAACGGCTCCAAATTACGTCCATATAAAAACGCAAGTAAGGCGATGGTCGACCTCCACCACCTTCTTTTAATCTCCAACTCTTAAACTCATTTTACTCTCCAACATTTAAACTCATTTTTAAGAAACGAAGAAAACCATAATTTACAGAAAGACCCGCAGTAGTCACCATCGAAAGCTGGAAGGCGAACTTCTTCAACTTTATAACCACTTCTTCGCAACACAAGATAGCACGCAAATCTGCAGGACATTTCAATGAGCCTACACAGCGAGCACTACGTAAGGACCCATAAGTGAGAGATGCAAACAACATATGCCGCCACGTGCCAAATTCAGCCCTACAAAAGGGACAACCAGAGATAGAAGATAACACACGTCAAACCAAAAACGTATTCAAAATTCCATGTCAATGTCAAAAGCCAAGATATTAAGGGGGTATTCTGGTCTAGACGCTTGAATTTAAGGTAATATTTGAAGTGTCGTAAAAAAAGGCAATCAACAATTTTACCATAAAGTTTTTGATAAGATATTTATTCATATTTCAAGAATAGAGCAATAAAAAACAAATGTGAAAAATTTCACAATTCAAAAAGTTAGCAGCTGATGAAGTAGGGGATCGAAAAAAATTGGCGCGCCACCATAACCACGATTCCAACCCTTCTAATAATCTGAAAACAAAAAAAAGGATTATTAATCTAGAAGAATGTCGCTATCGTTTGAACTACAGAATAGTTAAAAAAAAAATTGAAGAAATAACCAATTTTTTTACCACTTTGTTTGAGATTTCCGAGTTTTTAAAAAATAGTAAATATTAATATTTGTGGATGATTCAAACGATAGAGAAGTCTATAAAGAAAACTTACACCAAAGTTCAAGTAATTCGGTTCAGTAGAAATTGGGAAATCGTGGTTATCGTTTAAAAAAAAAACAGTTTCGAGAAAAACGCATTTAAAGTTTCGCGTAATGTTTTTCGCAGTTAGAGTCATGAAGTGATATTTTAGACTTACATTTATTCAATCTACCATTCCTGCTGCATACATTGAACCTTCCTCGACTTCGAAAAAAGCATTTTCCGCGTTTCTCTCTTCCAATCGCGCAGCTCTGGCCTTCTTTGATGTGTTAGATGCTGCTACCTCTGAGCGGTCAATCCGGGCGTTGTCTCGTCTCACAGCGAATGAATAAGCTTCCGGACCAATTTTGATTCCTATAAGCGTCATCATTTTGAAAATCGGAACAAAGCGTTCATTGAATATGCAAATAGCAATAAATGTAGCAATTTCAATTATGTGAGTTCCGGAATGAATGTGTTTTGGCGCGAAAGTCCAAATTAAAGAGTTTAGAGACTCATTATTATTTTGAGTTTCTGAACCTAAACATCGAATCAATAACTCTTCCGACGATAAATTTAAATAAATTTCAAATCCTAGTCCGCGATGAGACGTTCGTGAAAATTTAATTTTTTTCTTACATGAAGCACACAAAACTAAGGAAGAAATCGCTGTAAATACCGTGAAAAATTCCAAAACACAGTAGCCGTAGTTATTTTTTTATTTATTTTAGTAATTTTAATGGATTTGCTCAATTTTGCTGCTGATGCACTCGTAAAACTGGTGTTTTGCTCTACTGTGAATCTATCGCCGTGAAATCGCCTTTTTTTGATCGACTCGGACACGTAATCCCTTGCGCAGAGGATTTTCGATCCATTTTATTTAAATAAATTAAAATGATAACTCAAAATTTTTATTTTACTCACAGCACATGTGTTCACTTGGTTTGAAGGTTAGAATTCAACTGTTGGAAACTGGATGTAAGTTAACACTAAATATAAAATATTATTTCAATAGGTAAAGGTTCCCTTTTGTTATTGTATTGCATTATATATATACATATGTATATATATACATATGTATATATATACACAATATATATATATATATATATATATACAATATATAGATATACACAAAGGCACAAAGGGTCTACGAGGAAACACGGTCGCAGGTAGACGAAGCCGAGCCGGTTGGGATGCCGCGTCAGCAAAACAGCTATATCTCCGAAAATAATTTAAATTTCGAAAAATCCTTCTAGGGGCATATTCTTCTTATACTATAAAAATATGAAAAAAAAATAAAAATCGATTTGCTCAAATTTCTAGACCAGAATACCCCCTTAAGATATAAATTAGGCCAACATATCGTAAGGCAAATCGACAACTGGTACTATCCTTCCCTGGATATATCATTCTAATTGTCTCCGCTAGTAGAAATTATACTCTCCGACAAAATATTGTTCAATTCCTTTTAAGTAAAGTTAAGATCTCCTAAATCACTCATGCTCACCTACAGGGAGACATCGTCGTAACTTATAAGATCAACTTCTACGTAGTACAACGAAATCCCCTACTAAACCCCTATAAAGACCATCAGAGACAGTAAAATCTTGCGACATACTGGAATACAACATAGGAAGACCACTCTTTAACACGATTCCTCAAGATGTCAATCACTAACTTGAGTCATGCATCTGAACAACACAAGCGACTTATATTTTGTACAAACGAAAAATCAACTAGCATAAATTCGTCAAAGCGCACTTTTGTCAAGTCCTCACTCCCACCTCGACACACGACGAATCATACATGTTAACTGACATAATCTTTCTTTCATCACATCAAAGTGCTTGAAGAAAGAAAGACCCTTATTAAACCAGATGCGAAAATATGTTACGGAAGTCCTGTAACCTAGGCTCCATCGGTCAATAGGATCTTAGGAGGACGACCACAACTAAGGCTACCCTTGAACAACATATAGTGGTCACCTCTACATGTACTGAGCTCTTAGTACCTCCAGTTTAAAACGAATCTGAACTTCAACGAACGAAGAGGTCATCAGCATATGCACACCCCCGACAAGAACTGGGAAGTAGAACCAAAATTTCATCTATAACCACGTTACACATATGTGTATCCACTATTGTTCTCTGTGGATATCCTCTACTCACACTCACTTCTTCAACATCTCACCTTAGAGACAAGAAGTTCTTACCGAAAAATTACTTCTCCCACAACGAAGCTTCTACGGCACCCCGGCTTACTTCTCCAATACGACAAAAAAATTCAAGCAGTCCGAGAACATATTTAAAACTACTATTTTTAACAACATGTGTGAAATAATGCCAAGAATGATTAGTACAACACCTCTCTAGTCCACCATCTGACCTATCCACAAGATATCATCTGAGATCTACGAGACATAGCAGAACAAGCACAACTACAACAACTATAAATAAGAGAAAATATTGAATCAACATCTAAGCTTTGGAGCTTTGGCTCCAAAAGACAAATTGACTGAGGACAAATTTCCTAACCGAATTGCATTAGCTCCTCAAATCTAACCTCATCTTCATGTAGACCTTTGAAATCCCAACTCTGGATTGGTTGTCGACAAACAACCCGCCCCCAAGAAATTGCCAAAAACTTTAATGAGAAAATCACAATCAAGACGGAACTACTCTCATACAAAAATCCAAGGAAAGCAGAGCGATATTCGCACACGTTACCTCTATGGCACTACGACACATTGTACCCTCAAAGTACAACACTCAAATGGAACATTTAAAACATCTAACATTATACCCAACAGTCTACCACCCCTGTGTCTGGCAGGGGCACGAGTCTTCGGAACCAATCGACTATTAGCTGCAAAACCCTTTTGAAACATACTAAGTAAAGCTCAACGGTCTCACCAAACTTAAAATACGTACTTATCAGAAATAATTCTCCAAAAATTATTTTGACCCGTATACAAGCACCAAATTCATCAGTGAGCACATTTAACCGTCCTATCATAAGCCACTACAGCATCCGTCAAGGATTCATGCCGTTCAAAGACACGCATTGAATAATGCAAAAATGCAAACCCGCTACGTTGCTCACTCATGCTTAACTGCAGCAATTCAACTGCAATTTAACTGAATTCATCCTCAAAACTTGCTTCGAGTAGACAAGACCAATGTATGACTTATTCACATGCCCACCCGACAATCAGGCGGTGTTTTTGGCAATGTCAAGGAACATGAGCGATCTGTGAACAACGAGAACATATGGCCTCCATGGGCTTACAATTGACAACCCACCGCGACAACGTGGTGGTTAAGCCCAAGGTTCTTATAGCATGCATCAAACGGGTTCTGAGGTCTAATTCTATACCATAGCCCCTGGAATATAATTTTTCCTAAAGTTCCTAATGATGTCTTCAGTTACCCCATGAAAAATGTTAGCTACAGAATGTAATGTCAAGCTCACCGAAAATGTATTCTTAATCCTTTTTTGAGTCATTCCTCAGTAACTTTTCCAATAAAATATCTCCCAAGAAGTCATCATTGGATGTGTCCTATTTAACACCAAAGAGGACTCTTCGAATACCTTATTTCTAGGTTAACTCAACAAGTCTCTGCACCGCGAATTGCTCGGTAGCTACCGCTAGCTTCAGCTCCCTCGCAGAAGGGACTCTTATATACATTGCTTGAGTTTATTGACTTTATGGAACCTTACACCCATGTTAGGGAAACCTTCCTTCTTAATCAGGCTAATCACCTATTGGTTGTCCTCTTTATCTTTCTCCGGCCTAACCACTAAGGACCAAGTTTTAGTCGGCTTAGGAGTCGAAGTTGGTAGCACCGGAAATTCCCGTTCCTCAACGGCTCGTTCCATTAAGGGCTTCTCCAACACTATTCACCTTAAAAACTCCTTCTAGACAAGTTAACAAAGATTTGGATTTCTCTTCAAGATATCGGATGCACATATCATATCCCTTTTCAAAAGATCCCTGAGACGTCCCCCATTTCTGCTTGTCCCCTCTAGTCATGTTAGCAGTGGTTTCATCAGCCAAGGTGCCCCTGATATCAGTCCTGCTTGTCTGCGCCTTGTCATCTACTTCAGGCGGAGGATTTGTATTCATAGGGGCGATCATGTACTCTCTCCTACGGAATATATAAGGGGCATATACGGATATTGATGGCAACATTTATCATCCGAAAATTGCGACAGTAGGACCTACCTCATTATAAAATCTATTTTGTTATCTAGACGTTGAACTCTGTTTTCTTAAAGTAAGGATATTGGTGATAACATCAACAAATAAATAATGAAGTAATTCTACCATTCCATTTTGAGCTAATCGGATTTAGTTATGATATGTTAGTCAAAAACATTCAATTAAATCTACTTTGACATTTTTGAAGCTCAATTCCAGTCTCCTGACATTGGCCATAAGTCGACTGACAGATGAGACCACTGCGTCTTTTTCAACGGTTCTTGATTAAGATCGCAAAACTCAATTCAGCTCTAGCAGATGGTTGAATCCATGAGTCCTAATCCAGCCTCGTACCCACTGCATCACCGCTACTGTTCGATCAACAATCCAGTACCTCACCATCTTCTCCATAACGAATCAGATGTTATTCATCCAACAGATTGGGTCTCAATAGCTACGAAAGATATTTCACAGATCTGGACCGAGAAAGGAGCCCTGAGTCTCACCCAATATGACTATCACAATCCATCAATAATCCTCCTTGTTGTGGATTAAACTGCGGCCCTACAGTTAATCTCAACGCTTCCGCATCAGGTATTCAAAATGTTCAGTTTTCTGAGAGCTTTCAGAATATCCCTTCACCTAGTAGAGTTATATGTATTCCTGATGTCTAGCGTCATTAGAAAGACTAGTCCAAATTACTTGTTGATGCACTTATTCGCTGTTGCATTTTGTGTTTTTCGGTGTGTATATGTTTTTCCATGTCTGCAGCACATTTGTACCCGATTGACACCAATGAATCGCAAATATCAAACTTGACTTTTTACTCGTTTCTTCCATCTCTAAACGACGAGTATTTTGCCTTTAGTAGATCTGTGAATTTACAGCGTCTTTAACTGAAGAGGCCATTGCTATGTATAATAGATCTATAGAGCGATAGATCTATCTCACTTCTGAATGCACTGCTCGTATGCAGCAACAGTTGGAGTAATAGCCATACGCCAGAAAACAATGACATAAAACATTCTAGTCCAATATTTTGGTCGTGGCACATTTTTATTAATTTCATAATTTGGTGGCATACTTTGAATGATAAAAAATTATTTAGTAAATAAGATAATTCTGTAAAATATCAAATACAATTGACTGGGAGGCATGACGAAAAATCCGGTTTTGGAGAAAATCCGGGTAGAGTTCGTTCTAACTTTTTAAAATCCGGTCACGACCGGACTTATCCGGTCAGATGGAGTACCTACCCCTAAGGAGCAAAGCTTTGCTTGTAGGGGGGTATTTGAGTATTAACCTTTAGCTGGTATCGTGGGGTCCAAATGGACCCCACTGCAAATATTTACCGATGCAGTATCGCTAGCTTTTCACTTACGAACACGCACATCGATATAATCTCATTATGTCACGTGTTATAGTGGGGGCCGGACGTTTATTGCTTTACCTTAATAAGCAGTGAAGTTATGAACTAGTTTGGGGTCCAAATGGACCCTCTATACCTATAGTATGTGTTCTTTCTTTATATACTCTATAGTATGTGTTCTTTGTTTTGGGTTTAGAATAATTTTTTTTTAGTTTTTCAGTATTTTGAAGCAAAAATGGCGCGATTTCTAAGTGACGATGAGATACGCAAACTTCTGGAAGATGAATCAAACGTTGAAACCGATTGTGAGCATCTGCCATGTAAAGTGTGTGACGATGAAATAATTAGTAACAGAGAAGATGCGGAGATTGGTAGTTGCTCGAATGACAGTGTAATTGTGCATGAGCGTGACTCCTCCGACATAAGTACCTCTGATGAAGAGGAAGATAACACAATACAGGAAGATACAAATGGTCGAAAACGCCTCCCGGTATTTCACGCACACGATTTTCTAATATTATAACTCATCTTCCCGGATTGATTGGGGAAGCTCGTGATAAAATAAACATGTCACCACTTGATTCGTGGCAGTTATTGATAACAGATGAGATAATTGATATAATATGCAAGCACACTAACGAGAAAATTACAGAGTTTTCTGAAAAGTGCACCAGCCAAGGAGCACATACCAATCATGTGAATGTATCGGAAATTAAGGCTTTTTTAGGCTTGCTGTTATTAGCTAGTGTTTTCAAATCCGGACACGAAGATGTTGAAAGTTTCTGGGCAATGGAAAGCACAGGAAGAGATATTTTTAGGATCACTATGTCTTTAAAAGTATTTTTGTTTCTTTTGTCATCTTTACGATTTGATGAAATTAAAACAAGAGATGAGCGAAAAGTCAGTGATAGAACTGCTCTGATTTCTGAAGTGTTCAATATATTTAAAAAAAATTGTCAGAAATATTACTCTTGCTCTGAATACCTCACGGTAGATGAGATGCTTTGCCCATTTAGGGGAAGATGTTTGTTCAGAGTTTATATGAAGTCCAAGCCTGCAAAATACGGCATAAAGATTATGTGCCTCTGTGATTCAAAAACACATTATCTCTACAATGCATTCATATACAGTAGAAAATCCAATTCCAGCGGAAAAAAACGAACTCGCTGTCCCAACCCAAACTGTGTTATCACTGGTTGAACCAGTTTTTATTACAAATAGAAATATTACCGGATATAATTAGTTTTCTTCGATTGAGTTAGTCGACAAACTAAAACAAAATGGATTGACGTTCGTGGGGACTATGCGGCAAAATAAGCGTGAAATTCCACCACAGTTTCTGCCACTCAAAAGTCGACCCATAGGCTCCACTCTTATTGGATTTACAAACGATAAAACATTGGTTTCATATGTACCAAAAAAAAAATCAAAGCTTAGTCATGATATCATCTATGCATCATGCCAAATCTGTAGATCAGGAAAGTGGCAAGCCTGAAATTATTCAGTTTTATAGCGCCACTGAGGGAGATGTTGATTCCTTAGATCAAAAATGTGCTAATTATTCCGTTTCGAGAAGAACACAGCGATGGCCATTCGTTATATTTTCTGCCATTTAGAATATTTCCACGGCTAATGGTTTTGTTTTGTGGAAAGCTTCGAATTTAGGAAAACGAATGAAACGCAATGATTTCATCAAGCAAATTGGCATAGATTTGTTAACACCATTTGTTAAAGAAAGGAAGGATGAATATTCTAAATTTTCTATTGACTTGAAAAAAAGAATAGATAATTTTCTAGAGCACATTGATAATGCAGCAAAATCTACAAAAGGCCAATCAAAAAGTGATCATTAAACTGTAGCCAACGCTGAAATATCTGGGCGCAAAAGCGGACGATGCTACTTATGTGACCGAAAAAAGGACCAAAAACAATCCCGCGGATATATATGAAAAAGTCATTCAGTAAAGACTATAATGTGTACCAAATGCCAAACATAAGTAGTCGGTGAGCTTTTCAAAGCAAATGGTTTTTTTCACTAATATTTTTAAGTTATGTAATGCCTGTTAGTTTTTTCATGTATTATTGATCTCAGAAGAAGTTCCTGTTTTTGCTAAGTTTAGAGTATGATTAAGCATAAAAAGGAATTTGTTTACGTTATTTTATATATTTTACATTTTTTTTAATGTTGTAAGTACAGACTGAAAATAGTTACCTTAAGTCAAAGGCTGTATCTTTATAAGTGGTAAGATTTATCAAAGAATTAATAAAAGTTGATTTTTATAATTGAAAAAGTTTGTTCTTTGAATATGTAGAAAGTCTCACCTTCATTAATTTATAGAGCACGTTTTATTTAAATTTTTTCTATTGGGGTCCACTTGGACCTCCGATACCAAGAATGTAATTTAAAATATCAATACCAGCTAAGGGTTAACATGAATATATAGGTGCTGTATAAGCGTATATTATTTATTCAGGAATAATCAATTATCCTCGCAAAAGTTTTTGATCATTTTATTTTTTTATTGATTGTTTACAGCCATGCGTACGAAACGTGTTTCTTGCCAGACGATATGAAGTGATGCTACAAAATGATATTAAAATAATTCTCAATATTGATGGTTAAAAATAGTAACAACATCCAAATATGGATCCTTAGATTCATTTGACTTGTACCTGCAGTACGAGTGCTATATTACATTTCATTTTCGCTCCTTGACTTGCTATAATTCATGGTACTAAACTTTTCATGGAAGATTTTCATTGGATCAGAGGTTTTTCAAGTTTATTTTCTAAACATAGTTTTACCGATAGGACAATAGCTTATAAAAGTAAAAGACTGGAACGCACACAACTATACATACGTTAACAGCAAATCTGACCTTTTTTTATAATCGAACGTATGGAGAGAATCACTCCCTTTTGCAAGATCAGGACGCTTCGATTGCAGGTGGATCGCATTCAACATTCATTAGAAAACATGGCACGAACACCTCAATTATAAAAATCCATTTTGATGCCATCTAAAGCAGATTATATTATCCTATTCCCAAGACGGGTATCGAATACACAATACCTAGCTCAAAGCAAATATGAATACTAAATTTATTCATAAGCTGAATAACATTTCCCAATGTATTCATTCAGTCGGTAAAACACCATAAATTAATCAGTTAAACATAAAACCGACTTTTACGATTATTCCTATAAACGCCGTCCACAAAAGCCACAATTAAGGCTTTTCACGAGAACTAACGTGGAGCCAGTTCACTTACAACTACAAATACTACAAATACTACAAATAATGCATTATGAGGAAAACGTTAAAAAGGCATTGAAAATAACGCTTGGCAGAGAGTGCTTGGAAACCAGTTTCCGCGCTTGCATCTTTTGCACCTTCCAACACGTGTTTCGGCCATCACCTTCCATAAAATTCTCATCGAGTTGTAAATAACGTTTTCTACACATGAGCTTGACTATATCTGAAGTGCGCACTCGTCGACTAACTCTACTGACAGTGAATGACTAAATAGCCCGACGCGAGGCGTGACGAAGTCTAAAGTTGCGTCAGGACTTATAATTTGGTCCTGAATGACAGTATGTTTCTCATCATTCATGGAAGGGGAGGCTAAGAGATTGTTTCAAAAAGATTTTCTGATTAATTCTGAACTTTTCGAGTATCTTTTGCTATCCAATTAATTCCTAACATTAGTGTTATGGTTCACGCTTCATTGTAGTTTCACGGTTGTAAGCTAATTATGTTCAATTTAAATTAAATTCAAAGTTATTCATCAATGTTACTTTATGTTAGTAATGCATCTGAGGCATTTGAGTTCATGAGTATTGACAATCGAGTTTTAACCAAAAGGAGTGTTTCTCGCCCCGGTAACCACGCTATCAACGCCTCCAGTGAAAATCGTTTTCTTACTTATGAATAAAGTATTCAAAAATGCTTCTTTGAAATTGTATGAAGATTATCACATTTACATTAATTTCCTTCCCTCATGCACAAGCAAACGTTTTCTTCTTCCCTGTCTTTTTTCTTCCGATATATGGTCCTTTAATCTTAAGGGTTGCTTTGTGTCACTGGTGCAGAATTGTTTTTGTGGTAAGGAGGTGAAGGCTCTAACTATGGGATCCCAGATATGCAAGGCTACTAGCCTACCCATTTCCCTAAGAACTTAGCCTGGAATCGTTCGTTCCATTATTTTGGACCTGGCTTTATATTCTTATGTTTCCAGAGCCCTTGAAATTACCCAAGCCCCGTCAAAGATGGAGCGGATGTACTTGAAAAGTGGTCCCTACTGAGTGTCATCTGAAATGTGATTTCGTTTGCCAATCGGTCTAAAAATTTCTCCCATTGTGATCGTTGCCTTGCTTGTTACACTATCTTTTACAAAAAATTGAGGAATAGGTAACGGGCGCCTTCCAGCTCACTATACAAACCACACAGTTGGAGGACCGCGGCTTATTAATCTCCTGCCGGTAAGACGGGAAACATGTCGCTAAAAAGCTGGACCAAATAGAAGTCAATCAAAGATCAAGCAAGCAGTTTACCTTCTATGTATATCACGCTGCCAGGATTGATGCCCATTGCTAAAGGAGTGTTGTTTATCTTCTCTGACGACCAATAATTGGTTGTTTTCCCTTCTACACTGGCAACTATTTTTGCGATCTCTGGTAATGAAGCCGAACGGTGTAACCTCTGCGATCACCAACATCGCTGTCTGGAAAACCGTACAATATGGGCATGTGATTCGGAATACTCGTTGCATGTCTTTAAGAGACAACCGTTTCCGATGTAACTTCTTGATTGCAACTTCTACAAAATTATTTTACCCTAGGCAGTTAAAAAGACTGCACAACACTAATTGAGTCTTTTCTAGATAGTGTTCACAGTAAGTGGTTTGAAGTTCGGAACTCGAAAATCTCTTTTCTCTTGCAGATCAGCACGAACCTCATCACCTTCCAGCACTGTTGGAACATTTTTACGCAGATATACGCTGAAAGTTTTGAGGTGCAGGTCAGGCCGAAAGTTAAGGACCATTTGCTTAATCTCTTGAGGAATCATATCTGGCGCTGAAATATTTCTTGCCTCCACAGACTAGACTGTTGCCTCTAGTTTCTTCTTTGGGAAAAGTGGACTTTCCACTATTATTTCATCGTAAATGGAGGCTCCTCAACAGGAGCGCCGTGGATAAGGAAAAAAGTTACCCTTTTTACCATTTTTGTGGCCTGGTATGAGGGAGGCGAACTATGGGCACAGATCTCTGTATGGCTAGTTAAGTGCATAGGCCCCATGGATAAGTGCTCATGTCATCCACTAGTCTATAGAACCGGCTGCCCGTACTGTCGTTGATTATTCTGCAAAAGTCATGACTCGCTGTCTAATAACTCTCTGGTTTTGCAAATGGCTTTTCTAAGGTCCTTGCTAGCTGAGTCTCTCTTGTGAAACTCTCTTCGCTTTGCGGCAACTTTGGCAAGCCGCAAGTATACTGGAGGAAATGGCTCCCTCGTAGCCGTCCACATCGCATTGAGCCCTGCTTGGAACTCAGATGGAGCCGGTACCTGATTCGACAGTGTGCAACCGTGACCAGCCTGGCCTAACCAACTACTAGTGTGAACTTTCTTATCTAACAGCAGCAAGTTGGCTTGCCTATTCTTCGACAGCTTTTCGAGCGAATTATCAGAGATTATCCTTCAATGGAGTTTATTTGAATGATACGGATCAGTAGTGCTTTAGTCTTGTTTAGGGTTTCGGATCTTCCCTTCCGTTCCATCCGGCACTTCCCTTATAACTGTGATCTGATGCAAGTCATCTGATCTTTAACTGAATTCTAGAAAACAACATAGTATGCTTCGTTTGGATACTCTTTCATTTATGCCATGCCACAAATATGGCACAAGAAGCTCTGGTACGCCCTCTTTTACCCCTGTACGGTGTGCTCAAATCAGAAGCAGTTCAACAATCATAGGGTTTGAACTTCCACCAAATACTATTCACAATTTCTTGTAAGCATTTCAGCTTCCCTTCGTGAGGTCAACTTTGGCAGTGAAATTTCTATTTTGTTTTTGTCAACCAAACTTTCATCTTGCTTAGTGTAGGAAAATCGCGTTTTAAGGTCGTCTTACGCCGTCAACCTCCCTTAGTGCGACTGTGGTCATAGCACGGATGAAACTACTATTGCTTTTTCTCCGACCGTTTTTCAGCTGTTTAACAAAATGCGTCTTTGCTTGATATGACCGATCAGAAACTTATAGGTTGGCCGCCCGATCAAGCTGGCCTTGACGACAGTTTGAATACGTTATGACTCCCTTCTACTATTCGTGAGTTTTGACGAGGAGTGCCTACCCAATAGGTTTGCTGCCTATTTTATTCTTTACTTCTTGACTTAAATCGGATGGTTCTTTGCACTTGTAATCAACGCTAAAATTTTGTTCAATCGAAAAACCTCCAAGGTCCAACCAGGACCAACCAAGGATCAAGGACCAACCAAGCAATATTGACAATAGAATACAGCACTATTGATGCATCGAAAGAGAAATACTGGTCGAAAAGAGTTTTCTTGAGCTGCCCTCTGTACGTGCCCGAGATGAAGGGAACTGCTCTGAATAATGTGAATCTGAAACATATGAGAATTGCGATTCGAATAGTGGATTCTAATTGTCATTTTGATCATGTGAACATGATGTTTTGGACCTAGTGGGTCCACATCGAACTCGAGTGCGTAGGGCTACAAACTAACGTACTTACTGTCCCCGCGCTGGCAAAACCATAAAAGCCTTTCGAGTGCGATCAGTGCTTAAATTTTGCTTGAGATAGACACCCGATCAACTTGGGTCAGGCTCTAAGGATCAACCATACTATGACCTCACGGCTTGGCAAAGGAAGCCATGATATGATTCAAGCGACAATGCAAAACCGTCAAGGTAAGGGTTCCCTTGGGCAACATATTAGCCATTGTTTCCAACGAACATTCAAAAAAGGTAAGGATGGAGTCACAGAAAACATAGTACAGCGAAAGAGAACCATGTTCATGCCGGAGCGAAAAGCGAAAGAAGAGCAGAGACTCCTACCGTTTGGGATAGGAGACTTGACGGTCGAGAAAAACGTAAAGATTGAAAAATCTATAATCATTGCCATCTTGATCATCGCAGAAATTGTTCAAGTAGTTGGACGTCAATAAGGCAATACTCCTCGCAGCATCGTATGGAGGACCTGCCAACTCGAATAGATCACTCTAGACACACGTGGCTGAAGGTAGAAGAGGAACAAATAAACAAGTTCTTTGAAGGCGCGGGAGTCATCCCGATTGTTACCATCAACAAACAATTGGCCAACAACTCAATTAAAGCGGATTGGTATGAAGAAGGTATCGATATCATATAGGTAAGAAGGCATTGGTATCCTCGTTGGAAGAATGAGGACAGCGCATCGAATGATCAGGTTGCGTTCGAAGAAGAGTTTTAAAGAAACTGTCTAAGGCCAACCCAAACCTAAACTTCTGCAGGAGCCGAAATGCAAAGATGCATTGGATTTGAGTCATCACAATCATAAGGAAGATCGCAATCGATTGGGCTGGTTCTAGATTTCATGCTTCTAGTGCTCTTTCTTGTGAACCATCGTTTCAATGCTTTCAAGTTCATTGAAGTAGTTTAGCATGTTAAGTTTTGTTTACATTGCCTGGGATGGTTGACTTCGGGGTGGATTGTGGTTTTGCCTCTATAGTGAGCTAATATACCCAGTCAATTCTTATCTTCTTACTTCTTCTTCTTTCTATCTTTCTTATTCCTTATCGAAGTCTTTTGTAATTTGAAAACTGAGAAGCAATTAGTACTTTGTTGCTAATAGTGATCTCCTACTGAGCCTTTTGTTAATATTCCAAGTTACAGGCCAGTGGCCTTCCTGGACTGAAAAGTAGGGTTAGCACGAAACGAACTTTCAATTTAAAGGTTTTTAATGGATCGACCCTCGAATCTATTTTTATTCCTAAACAAGACTGGGAGAACATAGGAAGAAAAGGCGGATGCACGCCGAATTGCATCAGAATACTCTCCGGAACGATATGTCGCTGTTTTTCTTTGCAATCGATGTTAGACTCCACGGATATCGTTTTTTTTCATCGGATTAACACGGAATCTATGACGCTGTTTTTCTCAATTTCTGTCTTGCATAAGTTTACTTTATTTGCTTCTTATAGTATTTGTTTCCTTTTCTGATCGTCGTTACCAGCAACTACTAGTGCTAATTGTAATTGTTTCATGCTAGCAGTTAGTTAATTATTTATGAAAAAACCAGTACAACTTCGTAATGGATTCTTTTGTCTTTGTTCCGATCTGTGTAAATCGATTTAAGGAAAAACAAAACGTAGTCTGAAAAGTCTTCCTGTATTCCACTTTATTTATCTTTTCCAATGTTTGTGATGCTTTTTAATTGAGCAATTCATCGCAGATATTGATTGAAGTTGATTTCCATTTATTTTAGCTTGCGTTTTGCTTCAAATCGCTGAGAGAAAATTGAAGCTACCCTTTCTGATTTACGACTCTTGCTACTTCATGTCTGTCATCGAATAGCAATTTCGATTCCTATGTTACTGGTTAGCTAAAGTCGTCAAACAAAGGATTGGTTTCCTCAGAATGCTACTCGAAACAAAGAAACACATTCTCATTTTTCCAATGCAAAAGAAAATGCCACCGGGAAAATTGTGAGTAAGAGCAATGTCAGGCAAATTTGATTGGCCTTAACTTTTCCATTGAATGCATTTCGCAGTTGCTTGTTAGTCCTTTTGTAATTTGCACTGAAGAAAGAAATTCATATTTCGCTTCATGTCGTTCTTCTTTAATGTCGTTCACTTTAATGTGGGCTCTGTGCAGGAGTGAAACTATTGCAGCGTATATCGGGCAAATTGTTCATTTGAAGGATGGTTGTAGAATGAGCATTGGCATTCGCACTGACTAAACGGATTGAGGGAAGGATCAACAAGCCAAAATAAAATAATAGGACTGGAATGAAGATTTAGAACAAACTGATGTAAGCAGCTTGAAATGTTTATAGAGAAATCATCATGACGAAAAATATAATAGAATATCCTTACTTTATATTTGCCTTATGAAGTTTCCAAATCCAGATCGGGTATTTGATATCAAACAGTGGAAAATTCTAACTGATAAAATATATTGATTCATTCATACATTTATTGTAGCACAGAAAAAGAGAAAATTCCGTACTTATTTTTCTCTATAGAGAGCCAGAGGTATCAAACATCCTTAAACTGCGGAGGTTGTAATGGAATGGTCACATGCAGTGGATAAACGACGAATGGATCTAGAACCTAGGAAGGTGCTAGCTGGAAGGGATCTAGAATCTAGGAAGGTACTAGCAGGTTTTAATAGCTTGGAAGACAGGTGATACTGAATCCTTCCATTCCATATATTCCATTTGCAGGACACCGTCGGTCAACCGAAACTGTTCGGGATAAAACATTCGGAGACCAAGGCTTCAAATTGTTAAAAGTGCTAAGACAGCGAAGATTCGGTGAGGGATTAATACAAATTCTAAGGGATTTATATAGTTTTGTACAATAGTTGTAAAACTTTGCACAACCTGGTGGATGAATGGAAGCTGCAAGCAACCGAAAGGTGACCTGGTGCTGTCAGTGTTTTCTTTCTGCAAGCTTTTTTGATGCAGTTTGTTCTCCTTCTACACGTTTTTCTAGCTATTAGACTAGCCATCTGCACTTTCTCCCATGCTCCCTAAAACGGTGGAAAAGTCCTTTTTTGGTTCATCAGCAAGCGCAGTCTGTGTTTTGTTTGCCAGGTTATGATTCTAAGATCAAAAACTCATAGTGAATCAAGAACGACTGATTCAACAGCTTACGTGTCAGCAGTCAATCATAAGAAATTTTGAATACAACTGAGCTTGCGATGGCACCTTCGGCAACAATCTTAATGGAACCCCCATTCTTCGCTGACGTTTCTTTCTGTGCTGCAAATCTAGTTCAGTCCCTCATGTTCACATCCGATATTCCCGATATAGTCACAAGTATATCAACTAATTTAGCGGAACTCAATTTCAAGTTTCATCAACGAGAATTCAGTAAAGCGTTCCAAAATTAAGGGTTGAATGCAGTAGTTTTTCTGTACAGGGAGAACTGTGTTCGAGTGCCAACAATTTGTCAGCTTTCCTTACGAGTTTAAACAGGACATTTTCAATCGCTTATAGCAATCACTCGGGACTGACTGGTAGTAGCTTTGTTGACCTTCAGTATGCTAGCAAAAAAGAAACCTGATTAGAAACAAGTCTGAGCAAACATAGTATGCCGGTACTAACACTCTATCTGAGGTTCCGTCGGAATCATATACCATCCTTATATCTATATTATGATACTGGCGAGGCAGCCAGTGTCATGCCTGGAAAATGCTGGCATTTTATTACTGTTTCGTCTGGCGTAGCATTATTACGGACTGGATATATTCGCGTATCAAGGATATCCAGTATAAGAAGTATTTACTGTAGATAATTCTCTGAAAAATTAATTAATTAATTAATTTGATTTTCGCCAAATTCTATCAAACTCTCATGACTGTTCTGAAAATTGTCGGCCACAATGAAATTATGGTTACATTAATCCGCCAGTATTGTACAGCTGTGTAACATTGGTACTCAAGACTCCAAATCGAATGTCAAAGTATTGACATGGTAATTGATGGGAACAGACAGGATTTCTTATCTCTGATAAGAATTAAAGTCAACCCTAATCAATTGTTAATTCCATTTGTTTTTTTCCCTTTCAACTGTTTGGAAAGTCCTGTTTTCAAATCAAGCCTGACAACTTCCTTTCCTTAGGAAATTGTGTAAATACTTAATTGGCTCATTTGTGGTCCTTGTAAACATTTCATTCTACCTTTCTTATTGATCATCCACCGTTTGGTGTGCGGGTAAAACAAAGATTCATATAGTAGCGTAGATCAACTACTCTGTTTTTACGCTGTAGATACTGCAGCTATTTCTTATTTTAATCTTGCTAAGAAGTTTTTTTGGAAACTGTGACGGTAAGTCAGCCACTCATTAACCCCGTTTAGACATACAACCGCCTTTTGATGGCATTTTGTAATATAATTACTCTTTTCTATGTGCTTTCGTCTGAGTCATCTGATACCCCTCTTTTGGCGAAGAGTGTCTAGAGAGAAAACCATCATTCCTTACCTCCCATGATCGCTTATATCTGCGTTACTATGGTTAAGTTTTATTGGTTTTTAGACTTTTTGTTGTTAACACTTTGTCGGTTTTTTTGTTTATTACTTCTTGTTTCAGATGTCCTTCTTGTTCCACGTGCATGGAGACGTTATGGCACACTGAACTAGTTCAACTGCGCGTTTTATTTCTGCAACACCTTGTTATGCAACAACACCCAAATAGCCTACCAGTGTTAGCGTAAGTTTAAAAGTTCCGTAATTCGGGGGTCTAGACACACATTAAGCAGTTATAGATGCAATGTTATTTTGAGTTCTCATCAATTAAACAGTGCGGCACTTTCGGTATTAGACGATAGCGTCGCCTTAATGACATAGTCACTTGCAGTCTGGCTCTAAAGTCATACGTCGTAAGATAACTCCCAGCTGTGGTACTTGAGAGCAGGAATTTTTATTTCATAAAAAAGTTCATGAGTAAAACGTCATAATGGCAACGAAATTCATGGTTATTATGATGATTTTTTGAAACAACAAGAAAGTCACACTCTTCGGGAATGACATTTACGCTGAGAAGATCTCATTTTCGCCATCATATTGCATGGGAGAGGTATGCGATAACGAGTAAAGACTTTATCGAATTTAGCAGCTGCCAGGATTGTTAGTACGTCTAGCTCGGTTATGAGGAAAAAAATTCTATCTCTTCCATTCTATCCAAAATATTCTAAACTTTGTGGCTCCTAGTTGGAGTCCGTCTACCTGTCGAATTTGTTTCTCCACAGGTGAACGTTTCTGCGTGTGTTGGCGATCGGTATAAGCTTTCCGAGCACAAAAACCTCACCTACCCCACTGGAATTTTTCTCAGGGGCTACTTGGTACAACAAGGCGGCTACGTTGGTCTAATTGAAATCTAGTTTCGTAAGTCTAAGAAAAAACTGAATTTTCATAAGTTTAGAGTCTTCGTTGGAAAATGCCTGGGTGTAAACAATTTTTGTGTCCTTTTGAAGGTTTTCAGAAGTTGACCCTATTAAGCACGTTTGCCGCAAACCCATAAGTGAATGCGAAGTAATCATCCTTCGTTAGAACTAACTATTAATTCTTTGTTGTTGTTTCGTCACTTTTGACGTCAATCTCTGGCCATAAGTCTAAAGATTGTACTTGAACATATATATAAGAGCAAGATAATACAATCACGAGCTGATAAAACAATACGTTGAAACTACCGAGTCGGCGAATATTTTTGACGGGCGGATACGGAAGAAGATATGAGCAGGAAAGGCTGAAGGATAAAGACCAATGGGAAAGCTCACAAACCGCTGGAGGACCAAACAATGACAGCGAATTGGTACTGGGTCGTACTAAACGCAGGACGTTTTTTAGAGGCGACTGTTGGATGCGTCATAATCGGAGGCCAACAGTCCAGAATGAGCGCTGTTATTAGCAAATTATATGCCACAGTATGCTGGGTACCTAAACTACGAAACCTATAAAAGATTTACATCATTGTTGGTTTTGATTAGGGCATCGAGCTCATTTCCAGAGCGTCCAATGCAGACTCCTTAATGCAGAAAAGCACGCCGAAGGAAGGCAAATCTCACCTCAAGTGCAGTTAAAATTTCAGAAAATATGGCGAGAACACTGGCAAAGAGAAGAAACACAAAAAAATACATTTACAAAAAATACGAAAACAAGACTTTAACCTTTTGAAAAAAACATATAAACAACGATGTAGACGAGTCGCTTTGTAATATTTGAAGAGAAAAATCCCGCAAAAATATGGTGAAATGCACATGATGCATTTGATGGTGGAGGTTCGATTATGGCTCTATACAGCAACAATAGGTGTCCTTGATTTCGTTTTTACAGAGTAAACTATGAACAAAACTGGCACACTAGAAGCACTGGAAAAAGGAATATTAGGATAACATTGTGTGAATTCCACTAAAGAATAAGGTTGCACCTAGTGTAGCGACATTAGACTTGACGAAGAACAGGATCTATAAACAGGAATTGCTACACTATTATTCCTTAGACATACAATTTGGATTGAGAAATGGATTGAGACCTTTGGCAATGTACAAATGGATAAGTTAAACCTATTTTTGAATTTGCTTCCAGCACCATTGGAGAAAATATGAATTCGTTTCAGTTGGATTTTGGATTGAGGACCTGTCACTAATAAATTATTAAATGCAAACACAATGAAATTATCATGTTTGATTTCGTTTCTGATTTCAGCAAACGAGGTGATTCATGGGTAAGAACAAAGGACAGAGGTGTTTATTGTTCCACGATCATTAAAGAAGTGTGCTGCCTTTATTTCCTTTTATGTACTAGGAGCAAACATATTACACATACTCTTCTTAAGAAACTGCATTACTAACCATAATAGTCTCCCTAAAATTTTTACTGTCCTTCATTAGGTTTTTGCTTTGAAGTGATAACTTTTAGAATAACAAATGATTGATCTTTGTCAAAATTGTTTGCTTTTCTGGAGCTGAGTCTCATAACATATTTTTTTATGTTATTACAGTTCGAAATTTCTGCCAAAAATAGCACTTATACCATTCGCAAGGTGAACTTTCAACAAAAAAGTTGACAGTTTTTGGTATTTGCAGTATAATTCCCCTAAGCAATCGACGACGATAGTAACAACAGAAACATACTATTTCTGATACTTGAGCGAAAGGGTGTCAAATAAATATTCTTCTGGTTTCCTTTACTGTGGTTAAGTTAGAATTTTCATAAACAAGTAAAAACACACTACATTCAGTTCATGTCCTATTTTTTTCTTTATTATCTATTCTTTAGAAATAAAAGCAGACAGATACTTTTCGGACACACTGTAAATATATTGGACGCAATTTGGCATACGATGATCAGCCTAGTTTACATTCTGCATGTTCAATTTTAAATTGCTGATAAGTCTTGGGCATTCTCAATAAAAGGATTTTAGCTTGTTTCCTTCTTAATTTCAGTCTTCTCTTTTTTATAAAAATAAAGTCCTTCAATCCTGGTGATTGCGTTTTCTTGATCTTTTCTTCTTTTCAGTTACTCTGAAACCAAAATCAATCGCAGGTTTTATAACAATTTCCTTATTTTGATTACACCTCTTAAGAAATGCCCTCTTAACTCTTTGGATAGCTATGCCCAGAGCTTGATCGGAACCAAAAAGACATTCTTCTTTTCATTGTTAGAATTTCATTTCAGTTATGTTTACTATTTCTTTTACGTTCACGTTTTTTGCAATAGCAAGTATGTGCATAAAAATATCCTTTAACGGATATTGATGATTGATTTACGTGAGCAAAACCTGGAGTTATAGTTTTTCCATCAATTTTATCACATGTCAAGGATTTTCGCTTTCTTTCTTTCTTTAACTTTCTGTAACTTTTCTGTAACTGTTTTGTGGCTTTCTGTAACTGACATAAGATTATGAATATCATATTTAAGGGGCTTTAAAACGTTTATCTTAATGAACAAATCACTCACTATGTTTTTCATTAAGAGTTTCGAGGATTGAATTGACTCATGAAGACCGAGGATTATAACAGGAAGATTGAGGAGATCTTGGACCCAGGAAGCTACAGACCATTGACGAAAGATCCTACACAAACAAGACTACGCCTAACAAACCGGCTGGTCAAGTCTTCGCCACTACCAGAAGATGTCAAGAAGCGTATCTTGAGAACGGAAGCTGTTTCACCAAGGCTGTATGGACTACCCAAGAGCCACAAGACGAATGTTCGATTGAGATCAATAGTCAATGCTCCCGGATCACCTGCGTACTACTTAGCGAAACACTTGAAATGGCTGCTTCAACCACACGTGGGAAAGACTAGTAGCTACATCAAAGATTCCGCTGACTTCGTGCGCAAGATTCGAGAGATCAACATTGGACCCAGTGACATCCTTGTGAGCTAAGACATAGTCTCGCTCTTCACTAAAGCACCATTGAAAGAGTGTATGGAATTGGTGACCAGGATCTTCCCAGCTGACATAAGCAAGCTCTTTGAGATCTGTTTCACTGGAAGCTACTTTGTGTGGAGAGGGAATTTCTACCAGCAAGGAGACGGAGTGGCAATGGGAAGTCCACTAAGCCCAGTTATAGTGAACCTCTTCATGGAACATTTCGAAGAAAAAGCAATCAAGACTTCCGAGCACAAGCCAGCAACTTGGTTCCGGTACGTGGATGACACCTTCGTGATTTGGGGACATGGTTTGGACAAGCTCGCCGACTTCCTGCAGCACCTCAACAGTCAGCATCCCAACATCCAGTTCACCATGGAAACTGAGAAATACCAACAGCTGGTATTTTTAGACGTGCTAATAAGAGAGATAAATAGGAGAGGATTATTGAATGTACACAGTCATAAAACGTTTAAAATGATATCTGTGTCATTTCATCAAAAAGAAAAATATTATAAATTTGAATAGTCTTTAGTTGAACCAACTTTCTCTTCATTTTCTCATATTTAATTCGCTCTCGTTTCACCTTTGATCGTTGTGCCCAAAGTAATCAACATAAAGCAAAAAAAAGATATTTAGATAAGAAATTTAATGTTAAAATTGTTAATAGTGTTTTCACCATTATAGCATCAGTTTTAATAAAGAAATGAATTCTTAATTGGAAATCTATTCTTTCCTTCCATCGGACCTTCTTGTTTCAGGAGGAAAGTGATGGTGCCAAGGTAAGTGCAAGAGGATGTAGGGCCACACAAGTGTTTTGCCGGTTCAGGTTCCGCAGTGTCGTTTGTAGTCCGGCCGGTAAATTTCTTTTGGTATTCGCGTAACTACTCGACTTCTTTTCGGGCACTGCGGTGTTTAGATATTCCGGTGAGCGGAGGCGCGATCGATTTTGTTGTGTTGATTTGTGGAAAAATGTAAAAGGTAGAGTAAAGTAATTTTCGAAATTTTGAATTCAGAAAATCGGGGTTTTCGGTAGCTGGTTCAATAATGGTTCAATCTGACCCACGTCCGCAAGCCTCGCCGCACTGAGCTAGTCCGCCAGCAGCCACCATCGCACTGAAATTCCGAGTGGCCGAATCGTTGACCCTCAGGGTACAACTTGTAACCATGCTTCTAGGACTTCACGTCCGGGTGTCGGTGCGAGGCCGACCCATCCTGCAGTCATCTCCGTGACGATTGCGGACCTAAAACCGATTACACACGTCGGCAATTACAAAAATTGGGGAGGATACTTACGAGGAGGAAGAAGGTTTTACATCAGGACCCAGTAGAATACACTGCAACTAACCCTGCACAGTGGAAAATAACACCTTCGTTAAAAGTGAAACAGATTTATCCAGATCCAAAATTTAAAATAATATTGCTTTCAATCCAACTTATATGCAGTTCAGAGAAACGCTGGCAAACAATTGAAATCCACAGAAGCAAAGGCTCTGCATTTATTGAAATTCTGTGAATGTCTGGACTAGTAAGTGTTACAAATTAGCACTTACCTAAAGCTACAAATTGTCCTGGGCGTGCAGTACACGGACAATCTCTCTCGTCGATGTTTTCTCACGGAACCGACTTCAGCACATTAAATCGGACATAGATTTCAACGATAATGCTCAACTGGAGACGAGGAATGATTGGATTGGAGTTTGTTTTTTGTTTATTGGAGTTTGAATCGGAGGATTGGAGCATTTTTTGTGGGTTATTACAGAAAATGATGCTTCCATAGAGTAGTGAGGGTTGAATTATTTGTTTGTAAATAGGTACTTTGTTTTTAATGTTTAGACTACCGGAGGTAAGAATGAGGCGTAAGGAGGAGAGTATTCCTAGGCAGTGGGCTCGTTTTTTGGGGATATGGTTTTTCTAAGTAAGTTGGAGATCTAGTGTGAGTCCTAGGTATTTGGTTGTTCTGTTCCATGGTACTGTGTCGTTATCTATGTGCAATGCCATTGGTAGTTGTCTTCTAGATTTGGTGATAAGAATGGCTTGTGTCTTGTCTGTATTAGTCTTTATTTTCCATTTACGGAAGTATTACGACGGTAAGTTGAGGTTTTGAGGTGATGACTTCTGCTTGTCTTGAAGTATTGTATATGCAAGTGTCGTCGCCATATAGAGATACTTGAACATTGTTTGTAAGATTGGGATGTCTGCGGTGTACAGATTGTATAGTATTGGTGAGATGGGTAACCCCTGCGGAACTCGAACTTTAATAGTTCGCAGGCTGGAGAAGTGATCTTCCAGCCTAACTCTAAAAGATCGACCTTTTAGGAAGATGTTTTTGTTAATTATGTCTGTCAGGGTAATAAGCGTGTTGTCTGGGAGCTACTTTAGCATTGTGTTGGACATTACGTCGGATCCGGATGCTTTTCGTTTTCCAGCTTTTGTGTAAGTTCGATAGTTTTTTGTACGTCAAGTGGCCGTATAACGTTCTCTGCCTGACGCTTGGTCTTGATGAGCTCAAATATAGTATAATCCTCGTTCCTAATAATCCCTTTAAATATAATCCTCGTTGTCACGGTCCTCATCCCAGTCGGTATTATCGTGAAATTGTAACTCTAGGGTGTCTGCAATGGATTGTGCTTTTCCTAATGGAAAATGGTATGGGTGGCGCAACTTCCTTATTCCGTATGCGGAAGTATTTGGACAACCTCCGGAAGGCATTCTCGCCAGGTTCGGGGCTCTGCAAGAAACTCTCCCATTGTTCGTTTCAAAACTGATGGATACGGTCTCGAATTTCATTTGTCAATTTCGTGCTCCTAGCTCTTCTCCGATATTGGTTCTTCCTCCTTATCATGATTTTAATTCCGCGCGGGAGCTCGTAGGGATTGTATTCCTTTATCGTTGTTGTAACTGTGTTGTAATTTTTTTGGCTGCTTGATTTTATTTGTAACTATTTCTAAAGTTTTTTCGACGTCATCGGCTGTATTTAATTCTTGGGTGAAATTTTCAATAGCCAGATGGTCATGGAAAGCTTGCCAGTAGGTTTCTTCTTTCTTCTAATAGGTTCATCTATGTAAACGTCCTCTTAATAGAGACCGACTGGGATCCTCTATTAAGAGGACGTTTCTCGTTCTCAACGAGGATTGTCCTCATTGAGGGCATTTATACGTATGCTGGAGTGTAATTCGCGGGAGACTCCCAAGTCTAGGACGTTTCCGCGCGTCATACCAAAGTGCGTTGGCTCATCAGAAAGATGCAGACTAGCATGTGATGAATCTGTTTAGCTCAGTCCTACCTTGATTGCTTCTGAGATAGTCATTGAAGACTTCAGTGACCAGCAGTGACCCTTCAATTTCAAACAGCGTGCAGTCTTGTTCAAAGTGCCTGTTGTTTGTTGGATTGCACACCGGAATAACCAGAAATTAAAACGAATTCGTCCGCACGTTGATTGCTGTTGCTTCAGTTGTGTGAAATTGTGGTATATGAATCAGATGATGGTTCACATTTCTCTTCACGAGAACGACCGTTCCTCCTCACCTGCCTGTCAATCTATTATTCCTGTATAGGTTGTAGTAAGGGATCCGGGCTTCAACAAAGTTTCCTGGAGGAAGATTATTTCAAATTTATTGCTGTTTAAGATACGTCTTGTGATCTTGAGGAAAAACCTTACAAAGTTGAAGCCTAAACAGCGCAATGTGGAGGAAGAAGTGTTGATTTGAACATATGGCTCCCAATCCTGAAAATCCTTACACCAACAAGGAGTAGCATTTTCATGAATAAATTTCAAGAAAGAAGCTATAACCTTTATCTTGCACATCTGTAAAAATTATTTCTAGGCTTTTGTGATGAACTGAAACCAAAAGTGTTGAGCAAATCGCTAAAATGGCGACGTAAACTTCCAAGCAACATAGAGGCCAAGCACACTTATGATTTTCAATTGGTATCGCATATTTTTCCACAAATTTGGCTTAGGATTTTCGCCGGGCACTCAATGAAGCCTCGACTTCAACCTCTGATTCCGAAGATATTCGTTTGAAAGAAAACTACGCATTGTTCTAAAAGGACTAAGGACAGACTACAAAGTATGTTATCAGATAAGTAAAGCCGGATAAAGACATCAATCAAAATTTTATGGTAATACCTGCCAGGATGAGCCGTGCATTCATCTTCCGAATTGTTAGGATATGTTTTCTGGGAATGAATCTTCTAGATATTTAGAAAAATTGTAAGCGAAGTTGAAAGCGAAAAGATATGAATTCAATTGCATATTCCGATAATTGTTCAATATTTTGGGATCGAGAGCTGTTAAAAACGATTTGATTGTGATCGTTTCAAAATGCCTATAAAAAACGTCTTCGGGTTAGCCTCAGCTCTTCAGGTGTCATTTTACTTTCAATTACATGTGTTTGCATTGGAAGTCACTTCCCCTAATATGAAGCGGTAACTGATCACACATGAATTTCAATGACTAATCGTCGAGCGTCAGAGCCCATTCTGGTTCAACACACATGAGCTGCCTGCAGTGCATGACTCATCGCTGGTGTGTAACCTATTTCAGCGGATTCCAGATAATGAAGACCTCGATAGTTGCCTTCGGTGGCTCTAACGTCGGAAGATGCATCACACCGAATACCTTAAAAAGAGAAATCGCAACACATATCATTCGTCATCTAACGGACGCAACGAGCTGGAGGATGGTGCAAACGCTTGTTTACAGCCGCGTCATGGATGGCGTGATTTGCTGTCCATTCGATTAGCGATTGTGTTTAATCAATTACGATTTATGTACCTTGCTGCGGTCCCAGCTTATCAGCCAACAAGGTGTTGGTCGATGTTTGATACGATGTTAACACGTTAGAGGTTTCACTCGGACCAGACACAGTGACGGCACAGTCAAGTTGTTAGCAGTTAAACATGTTGGACTAACGGCCGAAAAGAGTACTCAAACTGACGAGTGGTAAAGAAAATATTAACGATATTCATCAAACAAAGTATGTGGTATTAATATGTTATCAGTTGCATATAAGCATAATTCCATGCAGGAAACATATTTGAGTGGTTAATTCTCGACAGAATTGCATACCAGCTGACAAAAGGGTACGGGCATCAACTCCTATCCGTCTTTCTTACATAGACCAGACCTTAACAGTGATTGTATGCAATGACAAACGTTTCAAAATGAGTATTCAATGCAACTCCAAAAATTCATGAAAACTGTCTGTTAGGCACAGAAATTAAGTTTGGTCAAAGGGAAATTATCCTGCAGTTGTGGAAGAAAGGTAATTCGTATCGACAAACCAGTGTAATTTTTGGCAGACCTCATTTAGCTGTCTAATCGGTTGCGAATAACTGTAAAAACACAAGAGTTATAGGTGTCGAAACCCAGATCGGAACTTCCTCGATACTTGAACCATCAAGACACTCGAAGTTTCCTCTTATCATATCATATCATATCAGTTTAGGCTGATTCTAAATTAACTGGAGCTGAAGTAACAAAGGACGTTTAGACAAGCTAGCCCAAGTCCCTGATGCTGTGCTTAAAATCATAAATAAGTACTGGTACCATGGAAGATTTTGGCTCATAATGTTTATTACACAACAAAGATAAACCTTAAAAAAGTTGGAATTAAAATTTAAAAAATAGCGTTTTTTAGAACTTAGAACTTGAAGTCTTTTGTTTTGTGGATGAAAAATATATGAAGACATTTATAATTTAGATTTAGAATTTCAAGGAAGATTTTTCATTTAAAACAAAACGAATGGATGAAAATTGATTGTATGAGTAAATTGCTTTCAACAATCAAGAAAAACCATTGAAAGTAAAATGTATTAGATGCGCAACTAAGTTCTCGCTGTTTTTTTATGAAATTGCAACTTTATTGTAAAATAATGGTTAAAAATGAATCATTCAAAATATTGCCCATCGCTAGCGACAACTTTTTCCCATCTTTCTGGCAGAGCTCGAATACTGTCACGGTAGAAGTGTTCGTCTTTTGATGCTATCCACGAATCAAGCCATTTTGAGATGTCTTCATATGAGTAGAACTGCTGATTAGCCAGACCATGTGCCATCGAACGGAATAAGTGATAATCGGACGGCGCAATATCTGGGAAATATGGCGGGTAGGATAGGACTTCCCATTTGAGCGTTTCTAAGTAGGTTTTAACGGGTTTGTCAACATGAGGCCAAGCGTTGTCATGATGTAGAATGACTTTTCCGTGCCTCTGCTCGTATTGTGGCCACAATCGCGCAGTGCTCGGCCCAATCGCATCAATTGAATTCGATGCCGTTCCCCATTGATGGTTTCGTTCAGTTTCAAGCTCATTACAAATAACACCGCCCTGGCCCCATTAAATACACAGCAAAAACTCCGCAGGGTGAATATTCGGTCGAGCCGACAGCCAGCTCCTGTTGCGTTTGGCACAGATCTTCATCGAGCAATATCTGCAATTCAGCGTCTTCGAAGGTTTTAGGTTTTCCTTCACGCGAACGGCCTTCAACACCAAAATCACCGTCTTTGCAGCAACGGAACCAATCACGCCACGTTGTCTCACTTATAGCAGTATCTCCATAAACTTTTTGTAGTTTTGCAGATGAGCTTCAGCCGCCGTTTTCTTTAAATGAAAAAAAAACATCACTCCCCACAAATGACGATTATTTGGCACAAAATTCGACATTTATACACAACCAAAAGTATATGACACAAAAACAAAATCACTTATATGTCGAAGCGGTTTGTTTACCATATGTCTAAGCTTGGTCCATGACGATTTCGTTATGTTGCAATCGACCAGCACTTATTACTGGAGCCATCTCTTGAAAAACAGCGGGAACTTAGTTGCTCACCTAATATTTAAAAATAATGTATTTTTTTTACCGTTATGAGACGATCGCTATTTACGCATGGAGTTCAGGAGCACAATCTGAGCCAATGGCACAAATCAGTTGGACTATAGGCTAAATACTTCACCTGCCGCACGAAGAACGTAGCCTAGAACCTGGACTTCTTACATAACTTTCGACTAGGCTGCTTTAGGCTTACCTAGCAGCAGTATACGTTGTAAAAGACTCCTTTTCCAGCAGGAGCCAACAGAAAAGAGAGTTCTCTTGACTATGCGCCAAACTTTCTTTAAATTTTCTTCCACGCTCCTTGAATTCCTCCGTAAGTAATGATGTTTCATCCGCCTTTCACATGTGACTAAGATATGGAAGGTATCACCCGCATTTCCGGGACATCGACAGCCAGCACACCGTGACACACCGATTTTATTATATGCGTTGCCTCACCCTGTAACTGAAGCCGCAGAAGCGCTTCAAACGAGGTATTGCATTCGACTGGATCAAGCATGGAACCTCACGCCGACTCTTAATCTTAATTGTATTCTTCATCAAACCCAAATTTTTCATAAATGAGCTCCCGGTTCTTGATGCTGTCCTCCAGTTTATACGTTTCTTACAATTTGATTCCACAGCGCTTAGAATACCAATCCACCTAGCGGAATTGAAGTCATTTCACACGAAGAGCGTCGCAAGTAGCAGTTTGCGTCTTGAGCTGGATTGCGAGCTTATGCCCGTTGGACCACGTTAACCTCGAATCTAGAAGAAACATCTAATTTAAAAGCCGTGCTGTTGAGAAGGAAGGTTCCCTACGGTTCAAATTGCCATATCGTGTACCTCTCTGACGAGCTTCTCTAAAAGTTTCCCAGTTTCCCAGTTTCTCCTTTCTGATCAGCAGAAGCCTCGTGTCTTTTAAGCATTTTGGAAATGTAAGCTCATGCCACCAAGAGATTTATGTTCTAAGCAGCACATCAGGACAACATTTAACAACGAACTTTCGTCACTTTATGCATCGAAACGAGCGTAATATAGAGGGAAAAGTACCCGAAAAACCTTTTCATTTTCTATACCTTAAGCATACAGGGCTTTCGCGAGGCTCCGAGCCATGCCGAGCTTTTAACCGAAATCGTACTATACTCTGTGGATATTTGCCAGCAGTGAGCCTTATTTCGGAAAACTATCCTGTGAAGTAGTTTCCTATCCGAGATGTAGGCCATTATTCAGGAATATTACTCATCCAGATCGTTACGCTTTGCAGTGACATTTTCTTCGGTTTCGAGCGATATCTGATAACCACCAGTTTACGGTAGCCTTATTATGTCGTGACCAACCCCAGACGTAGAGATGACGCAAGCAGATGTGTTAAGATCTGAGTATAACTTCATTTCCTTCCTTGGTTGTAGTCCTCATCATGGTTACACCGCTTAAAAGTACTCCGGCGGACTCCTCTACACACCTATTAGGAAATTTATAGCCTATGGTTGGAGGATGCGGTGTTATGTGTCAGGAAGAACGTTCGCCAGTTTGAAGGAAATGTACTGGTAATCGCTGCAGGAGTTGTCCTTTGGTACCCACTATTAGTATATTATGAGTACAGAAGATTCCGATGCTAATGTTACGTACAGAGTGGTACCAACGTGAATCATTAAGTAAAAGGGTTTACCGCCAAAGGCCGACAAGTATCCCTTTAGCCGTAATTTCTAGGATGCACTTACATCTCGAATTGTTACGAGACAATCCCCTCTGAATCACTTTAATTTATTGGGTTGTTCAAAAAGTAATTTCGATTAAGAGGATTTAATTGTATTTTTTTCACCCAACTTGGCACTAAAGCTGCATAATCATTATATGTTTTGAGAGCTGATATAGCAAGGCTTGTGTGTGAAAAAGTCAAATTGTGCCCTTTAAATGTGGAGAGCATAAGCAATATTTTCGTCATATTTTACTCTTTTGCCATAGAAATGGTAAAAATGCTGTTTAAGCCAGAAAGAAATAAACTGATGTGTTTGGAGAAGATGTGTTGACAGTACGCCAGTGCCAGAACTGGTTTACGAAATTTCGAACCGGCAATTTACATTTCGGAGCTATCCCACGTTTAGGAAGGCCGGTTGAAGATGATAAGGGCATTAATTGATGCAAGCCGGCGAATAACAAATCGTGTTATCGGCGACAGGTTAAGTTCATCCAATTCAACTGTTTCTAACCACTGGAAAGACCTAAGTTTTGCCTCGAAGCTCGATATATGGCTTCCCCATGTTCTCACGGAGAGAAATTTGTGTCTTCACGTTGACGCCTCTGATTCGCTTCTGAAACGTTCTGAAACTTCTTAAGCGTGAAAAAGATCCATTTTTTTGGTGCGCATCATTACCGGGGACGAAGAATGGGCTGTATATAACAATGTCAAAATCAAGAGAAAATGGAGGAAAATGATGAACCGCCCCCCTTTCCAGATCTGGCACCTTCAGGTTATTATTTGTTCTGGTTACTACAAAACTTTAGTCGGTAAAACCTTCACTTCATATGAGGAGGTCAAAACAACCTCGATAAGTTTTTTGCCAGCAAAGACCAAACATTTTAAGAGCGTTGAATCATCCTACTAATAGAAAGATGGCAAAAGGTATTGGACCAGAATGGCCAATATATAATTTACTAATAATACTACGGTTGTAGCACAGTTTTCTTCGAACAAGCACTTTTTACGTCGAAGAGATATTTTTGAAAGCTTATCACATGCTATGGATGTGTCTTGCGATACCCAAGCAACGGTCTGTCCAAAAAAGTATCTCGAGTATTGAATTTCTGCGGCCGACGTTTATTCGATGATCGATATTTTTGAGGTGTTATGTTGACACCTATGTCCCTGACTTATACTAGAAAGTTCGGCCATTTTGCATCTTCAATTACTTTTGACAGCTTATTTGTTTGGACGTATTTTGACTTGGATACGATTTTGCCGGACAGCCGATCTCGGCAACAACAGACGAAAGCATTCATAAAAACAAGAAAATAGTATTGGTCAATCGTCGAATCGGCATGAGAGAAGTTGCTCATCACATAAACAAATCAATTGACTCGGGCCATTCGATTTTGACTATTAATTTGGGCAGGGTCACTACCAAATTTCTACCAAAATGTCTCAATTTCGACTTAAAACATCATGAGGAGCTGTTGGACTCTCTCCGAGACGACTAAAATATGCTTCAAAATTTTGTTTAACTGGTGCTGAATCATGGGTTTAGTGGAAGTTCAATAATCTTCAAAATTAAAAGTTCAATGGTCGCTGTTACACGAGCAATGACCGAAAAAAGCGCGGGAAGTTCTGCTGCGTTGTTGGCTTTGCTTGCAGTTTTCGTCGATTGCAGGGGCGTGGTATATAATGAGTTCTTTCACAGTGTAGAATGGTCAATAACAAACATTCCCTGAAAGTTATCGCGAGTCGTGTGAATCAATCCGCCAGGAACGCCTGGGTTTGTGGAAGAACAAAATTTGGTTTTTGCACCATGATAACGCCCCTGCTTGCACATTGTTGCCCATGCGCGAATTTTTGGCCGAAAACAGGACAATAATTATGTCCCTGTGTTAGTGTCCCGTTATAAACACTGTTTTCTCCAGATCCAATTTCCTTCGACTTTTTTTGTTCTCGAAGCCTAGGAGGACCATGGCGATCGAAGAGATAAAGATGTCATCGAAGGATGAGCTGAAGAAGTTCACAAAAATGAGTTTTTCAAGTGCTTGGATGATTGGAAAAAACACTGGCCGGAGTGCATAATATATGATGGGGATTATTTTGAAGTGGATAAAATAGATTTTGATGAATATATAAATAATTTTAACAAAAACAATAAATTTGCAATTCTTTTTGAACCAACTTCGTATCTCGCCCCAAGATCTAGAGGAAGAATCTCTTGGATTGCTGCCGTACTTCGGGAAAACTGAAGTGTATATATCAAGTGCTGTACGAAAATGCTTGGAAAACGTCAGAAATAAAGTCGCATCCTCAGCAGCTGATTGAGGCAGAAATATCAAAGGAACACATGAAGGAGTAACAACGATTCACCGGTGATAATAAACTACAAAATATTAAATTATTCCCAAGTGAAAAGTATTGAAACCTTTTGCTTCTTGCTTGATAGAAGGGACATATTCTTCAATGGATGCAGTCCTGAATTGAAAAAGACGAATGACTGCAAGAACGTCGACTGTGATATTAAAAATCATAATGAAACTGAAAGAGGTGCATGTAACACTGCAAGGAAAGAGAAATCAGGCCTGCGCTTTGCTTTAAGAATTTGTTTCGAATGTAAGTTATTTATTTTTGACAAAGAAACAGAGTACGGTAAGCTAGTTTATTCAAAAATTCTGGTGTAATTTTTAGACTACTCAAGGCAACTTTTGCAAAAATTACCCCAGTTGGAATGCAGGAAGGATACGCTGAGAGATATGAGCAAGTCAAATTAAACAAAGTCCTTTGACATTCATATGTCAAATATACGCAATTATATTGTTGTTATTTGTGTACAGTAACATGAAAGATGACTTAGGAGAATTCTTGACGAAATATTGGTCAACGTTGTTTGTGTTTTGGGAATGCTCTGAACAACTGACCTTCCTTTCATTTTTTCCAGCGTCCGAATTTAATTATAATTTGCACCATTATCTTGACTGCAAGGTTGTGATAGGCCAGAGACAATTACTACTTAGTTTCCATCTTCATCAGCCTACAATTATCATTTTAATCAATATGGAGATTCCACTCTTGAATATCAACTTCTGTTATAAGATTATATTTGCAAACTGAAAATTATTAGCAAACTAAGTTTTGCGATAGTTTTTGCTCAAACCATGCATTTGAAGAAATAAAGTTCAATAAGACCGATACTTCCTGGTCTACGATATCATTTGCCTCCTCCAGCACTGCTGTAGGACTGTCAGGGGAACGTCATCATCTGGTCGATTTTCAGGGGATAAAATTTGCTTCCATGACTTTCTGATGGGTTATTGCCAACCAATCGATGTCCAGGTATTTAACATCATCTTTAGGAGACGTTCGTTGGAGTTTCTCGATAGGGTTTTCTGACATTGTAACCGAACTCGATAAACTCGGTCTACAACTTTGTCAAGCGAATTATTCCTTGGTCCGTTGATTGTATAAGTGATGAGACATTTTGAAGTAGGGATCTTTTAAAAATTAATCCATCATTAGACTAAAGTGAAGTTGGATGAGTGGCAAAGTTATCCAATAGAAACGTGGCTTTCATCCAAGAAAACCTTGTTATTGAACAAAAAATCCTGAAAACACCAAACAATTTCTTCAGGTACAATGGACTCGTGCAACTATGTAGTTAATAGTCCCTTTGTCATCCAACTATTTTTGGATGAATTCAAATACAACGGATTGACACAATTATTGAAACAACATGGTTTTGGTGATTTGCCATTTATGATATTTTATTTTCGTTTTACCGACCTTGTTACACTTTTTTTTCAATAAAAGTGGGTAGCTTACATTTCCCGCTTTTATTTTAAGTAAAAATTTTTTTGTGTCTCAACAAGCGTCAGACACTTTCGTATTTTTCGTTGCATTTTCCACTTTTCACGATATCCGGATGCGACTACTTTTCATGGGTACATCCAGAATGCAACTGTAGATATTTTACAAGAATATGTAATTCTATATTTCCTGTTATTTCATTTTTCATAGAAAATCATGTAGAGAATTAAGATAAAGGTAGGCCGCAAGCCCATATTTTTGACATATTTTCACCAAAATTTACGTATAATAACACAAATTCACCAATATTGCATAACAAATACTTATTAGTAGTAAAATGAATGGGCAAAATTTTCGTCACCTGAACTATAGTCACCAACGCTAAAATTTTATCTTGCTATAAATAAAGCACATGTTTTATTTTGATTCGCATTTCATTATTCGAATACTCATAAACAATATTTCGTTCTTAAATCAATAAAATTATGAAAGAATATCATCATATTTAGTTCCTCATCATCGACCAACCACTTAGCGGGAATGTTCACACGAATATCATTTCCCGAAGAATTAAGCCCCGGCCATTCCATACGATTTTGACAGATGCTCAATTTCGTATTTAATTTGCTCAAACCAAATGAATATGGGGAAACTGGAAATCTTAACCTGATTTCCCGGCTACACTAAGCTAATCAAATACGTAGGCTGCTATATATATTTCTGGGCTAGGCAACACTAAGTGTTGCCAGGTGCAATCTAACATTTCCATTGGAAAGTTTGACATTTTTTAGCATAAACGTACTCAGAACGTTTCGACGTACGACTATCATTTGTGTTGTTTAGAGTGACTTGAAAAAATCAATTTGGCAAAAAAATGGAATTTACTCGTGAACATTTTCGTGCGATCATTTTTCACAACTTTCGACGTGGATTATCACGACAAGAGTGCATCGATGAACTTAAATCTTTAGCACTGTGAAAAACTGGTACAACGAATTCAATCGTGGGCGACGCTCGCTCAAAGACGAATTTCGTGAAGGACGTCCAAAACCAGCTGTTGTGCCAGAAAACATCGATGCCGTGCGTGAAATGATAATGCAAGATCGTCATGTGACATACCGTGAGATAGAGGCATCCTTAGGCATTTTTCCCACCAGTATACATTCGATATTGCATGAACACCTGGCCGTAAAAAGGTTTGTTCTCGTTGGATCCCGCACAATTTGACAATCGCTCAAAAAATTGCTCGTGTGGATTGGGGTAAGGAAATGCTGAAAAAATACAATCGCGGTGCTTCAAAAGACGTTTATAAGATCGTCACAGGTGGCAAATCATGGATATATGCGTATGAGCCCGAAACAAATCAGCAATCAACCGATTCCAAAACGAGGCCAATCCAACAAAAGTTCCTCGCGCACGAAGCACTGCAAAGCAAATGATCGCTTGTTTCTTCGGCCGAATGGGTCATGTGGCCCCTGTTCCGCTTGAGCAACGTAGGACAATCAATTCTGAGTGGTACATGACCATTTGTTTGCCTGAAGTCTTCGGAGAAATTCGCAAAACGAACAAGAGAAGATGAATCATCCTCCATCATGACAATGCGAGCTCTCACACATCTCATCAAACACGTGATTATTTGAGCACTCAAAACATCGAATTGATGGGTCATCCGCCGTATAGCCCCAATTGGGCCCCCAACGACTTCCTTTTATTCCCACACATCAAGAACAAAATGCGTGGTCAACGGTTTTCGTCGCCAGAAGATGCTGTTGAAGCGTTCAAAACCCATGTTTTGGAGGTGTCTCAATCGGAGTGGAAAAAGTGCTTCGAAAATTGGTTTGAGCGCATGCAAAAGTGTATAGATCTTCATGGAGAATACTTTGAAAAACAATAAAACCATTTTAGATGATAAATATTCGCATTTTCATTATTAGGCCAGAAATATATATAGCAGCCCTCGTATGTTCAAATTTATAATTACGTTGTTAATGTCATTAATGAGCATATTCATCTGCTTGAGAAATGAGAATAAGTTATGCTCGATGTAAGCGTTTTCGGATTTTTAATAAATTTTGACAGAGTAAATTATTATTAGGATATTAGGATCAGATCTGATTAGCGTTTTGTTTTCAGTTTTCCCTGGAAGTTTTTATACTGAAGAGTAATTGACCCTAACATAAGCCCACAGGCTAAATAAAGTTTAATGTAATATGTTATAAACTAGTAATTAACTGACGCTTTAGTAAGTCATAATCATAAACAAAATTAATTAAAAATTTTTAAACAGTCGTCCATCTCTGTTAGTTCCGTCTCAATTCGATTGGAATCTCACTTTCCGCGATACCATCCTGCATGAGTATCAAATAGTTATTTAATCGTGTTTGAAACGAACTGATAAGACATTTAACGCTGCCTCGTTTTCCTGTGAATTGTACGCGTTACTCAATTGTTTATTACGGTAAACGTACGAAGCGTATAAACAAACCGCGGAGCATGCATTGCACATGTAGCAATTGTTTACACATATTCGCGATAAAGTTAATATTGATCGAAGCTAATGTAGTATCTGTGCAATTTCACATAATTGTACTATCCAATCAATAATTACAAGCTCGTCTCGTTGTACTTTTGTTGAACAAATAATGTTGCTGCCTTTCTAGGTCGTCGGGGAAATGGATTGATTTCTGAATGCAATTGGCTGGGTGTTTATCAAATAAATATGTGACGATGTTTTAAACTATTTGGATTCGCGATTGTAATCAAGTAGTTGGATTGTGCTTACATGTTTATTTTATGATCTTTTGACGATGTGTCAAATGATGTGTGATGAAAGTATCTACAATTACTTCGAACAAGAAAAGTACGACAAAAGTAGAGCTGACTCAAGGGGGTTATTGGTATTCCATGTGCAGTATTTTACTCATTATTGGTGAACTCATTTCGCACTTAGGCATGAGCTTAGGCAAAGATAACCGCAGAAACCTGATAAATTTCTCAAATTGGTTTGAAAAGATCGCTTGTGCTCCTGTAATCGTATGTGTCAACCACAGGAGCTAAATCTAATGTGATTTGAACAGATTGGTTCGCTGTGATATGCAGTGTGTTCCTGACAAGACTCCCGTAATCAAATAAATGAATGAAAGAGTGAAGGCATTTACTGATTCCTTACAATATGAATTCATGTCTGACTTGATTTTTACGAATTACGAACGAATTTTTCTTTATTTAAGTGACTTTGCTTGTCAGGTATCTAAATGTGCATTTTTCAATTTCTGTCAAATACTTATGGTCGGTTACTGCATTTGTTGACGTGCGCTTGTATCATGCACCCCCATGATTTTAGTTTAACTCTTTAAGAGGAAAGTGTAATTTTTAAAATTTCGCGCCTTTCTGTCAACCTTACTTTTTTTTATCTCTTTAAAGTCACTCTACTTTGTGAAGCTGTCATGCAAAGTACACTAAGAAAAGTAATCCATATAAATCTAAATAAACAGTGTCTCAGTGCATTATTGACAACAGGTTATGGGCGTAGTAGGCCCTAGTGGTCACAATGATTGTAAGAGAACATTGCGAAGGAAGTATGAGACAATCCAGCCAAAACATTTGGTGATTCAGGGCTTACATGCCGTGTTGGATTACTTCGGGAACTGTGTGCAACAACATTCACTAGTTGTGAGAAGGTAAGATCAGTAAGATGATGACTACCACGCACAAACTAAGAAACATTGAAGTTAAAGTAGACGACGAGAGTTCGGGAAACTTATTGCTCTCGGGTCTACCAAAGCCCTATCAATCCGTGATAATTGCAAATAAAAGTTCATGCATAAAAATCAGTGCAAGCTCAGTGAAATCAAAAATTCTGCAAGACGTTAAAATGAATGAGATTCAAACTTCAGCATTTGAAATAAACCAAAATTTCGTAAAGAAAGGAAATAAAAGTCGTTTCATTCAAAAGGTCTTCGATTTTATAGATGTAATAAGTACGGTTACATCAGCACCGAGATGTCAACGCCGAGATGATCAAATCCAAGAAGAAAGGTAAAACAGAAAGCTCAAGTTATACTGCAGTCTCTAAAAATAACGATGATGAATGATATGTTGACTCGAGAGCATCTGGGCACATGTTGGATGTTACTTATTATCACGAACGTGCAGCCAACAATTAGAAAAATCAAAGTTGCTAATAACCAAACCAATTCTGTGAAATGTTGTGGATCTTTAATTCTTGATGTCTGTGATCAACGAGGTTAGTTCAGAAAATTGCTATTCCAGAATGTGCTGTATGTACCCGAGCTGGCAACTTTTCTAATATCGGTTAGCCAAATAATAGAGAATGGTGGCCAAGTCAAATTCAAGGGATGGGATGTAAGGGATGTGTTATTCTTAACAAATATACGATGGCGGTTCAATAAGTACCCAAGCTAGAAAGGAAGATACGATTTTTCAAAATATTGTTTTTTTATTTATCAACATAGTCCCCTTTTAGAAAGATACACTTCTCCAAACGTTCCTGCCATTTCGTGATAATAAAATGGCAGAAATACTGAAGGAAAATGACAATTTAATATGCATAACATGTCTAAAAGCAAAGAGCACTGGATCGCCATTTAAAAATAAAGGAGCAAGATCCACAAAACTCCTAGTGCATTCTGATGTGTGTGTGGACCGATGGTGACAAAATCTATTGGCAGGACAAAGTATTTTCTTACTTTCGCCGATGACCACTCTAAAAATGTATTTGTTTACTTGTTACAGAAGAAATCAGAAATGATAAATAAATTGGAAAACTTCAAGACTTACTTAGAAAACCAACTAGATTGCGAAATCAAGTGTCTCCGCACTGATAATCATCTTGAGTTTACCAAGAAGAATATCTCTGATCTTTTAAGAAATAATTCTTACAACCTTACGTTCCACAGCAAAATTGTGCTGCTGAACGTCTGAATAGGACATTGGTAGAAAAAGCGATTGGGCAGAAGCAATGTAGACTACTGTTTATTTACTTAATAGAACTACAATAAGATCCTTTTCTTACAAAACTCCTCAAGAGAAAACTCCGTGTATTTGGATGTGAAGCCATGAGACAAAAAAGACAAGAAAGAACTGAGATCCAAAAGCAAAGAAGCAGTTTTCTCTGACTATTGTAGTAACAGCAAAGGCTAAAGTTTTATTGTTCCCACTTCTGAGTTGCTTGTGAAAAGCCGAGATGCAGTTTTTCTGGAATCAACAGTTGTAAGAAACTATGTTCCAGTGGATGTGACAGAATCGATAAACAAGTCCATAAGCAGATAGTTCCCTCATGCCAGCCCAAAATCATTCCCCACGGTGACTAGTTCAGATGAATCCGAATTTCATTATTCACCAAATAGCAGTATCTATGTACCAGAAAGAAAAATTCAAGATCTGCAAGTGACAAATACGAGGTCTGATCAAAAAATATGGTGAAAAATTTTTTATTAAAAAAAGTAATAGTCTTACATAGAATCTGATTTAATCTCCTTCAAATACTGTCCTTGGCTAGCAGTGCACTTATCTCAACGTTGACTCCATGACTGGAAGCATTTCTGGAAGGCATCTTTCGGAAGGACTTTCAGCTGCTCGGTCGTGGTTCTCTCAATGTCAGCAATGGTGTCAAAACGTTTTCCTTTAAGCACAGTTTTAATTTTTGGGAAGAGCCAAAGTTGCATGGTGCTAAATTCGGTGAATATGGGGGATGTGGATAGACAGGAACATTTTTTTCTGCCAAAAACTCACGAATGATAAGCGAGGTGTGGCACGGCGCATTGTCCTGGTGGAGAAGGAAGCCATTGGCCCATTTTCTTGGCCGCTTTCTTCGTATTTAGTTTCGCAAACGTTACAGTAAGCCCTTATAAAATTCAGAGTTGACAGTTGTGCCCTTTGGAATGAACTCTGATTGCACTACGCCCTGACTGTCGAGGAAAACAATGAGCATGACATTGATGTTGGATTTTGACTGACGTGCCTTTATAGGGCGAGGAGATCCACTGGTTTTCCATTGGGAACTCTGTATTTTGGTCTCAGGGTCATAGCCATAGACCCAACTTTCATATCCAGGTACGATTTTGGCCATAAAGTCGGGATCTGCATGAAGACGATCCTTTCACTAAGTGCAAATTGACATACGCTTTTCCATCAGTTCAGCACTCTAAAGTCTGGGAGCAAATTATGCACTCACTCGTCTCATTTGCAACTCATCAGTTTAAAAGCTTTGAACGGAGCCATACGAGATGTTAAGATCTTCCGATACCTCTCGAAAAGTCATTCGCTTGTTGGAATGAACCATTGTTTCCACTTTTTGCATATTTTCATTTGGTTTTGAAGCTTCTGGACGTCCCGCACGCTGCTCATCTTCAACAGACTCATTTCCGTTTTTAAATCGATCATACCACTTGTACATAGTCTTTATAGTTACCACATTATCGCCGTACACCGATTTTAACATTTCATGAGCTTGTATGGCATTCTGTTGCAACTTAAAGCAAAACTTAATGTTAATGCGTTGTTCGAAATCCATGTTGCGCGGCAGACACGGTAAACTCAACCTCACTCTAGCGGCTCTGGCAGCCGACTGACAAGTTCAAACGTGTTAAAACTTGTCCCTGCCTGTCTCAGCTGATCATGCTACTGGACAAATTGCGGCATATGGATGTAGCATCAGTCGTTGCCGGTATAAAAATTTATTCACCGTATTTTTTGATTACACTTCGAATAATAATTAGACCAAGTTACAATCAATTACATTTCATGATAGAAGATTTTGAAACATACTTATGTCATAATGAAGGAATTGTAAGTCAGAGGTACGTTAACCTCTAACTTGCAATTATACAATCAATTCAGCGGAAGTGGCAAATGTTAATAAGTGAAGAATTGAAGAAGTGAATAACTGAAATTTAATAGTGAAAATAAGCCCTGGACATTGATTGAGTGGAATTGCCAAACTGATCGAGTCTAAATAGATTTTCAGGATTAAAAAAGAAGCAACGGGTCCACGGTATAAGTCTCGTTTGCGTGCGAAAAGCTTACGCACAAACCAATAGTCAGGTATGATTCCATACGCACACGCTGCTGAACAAAATTTAGAAATAATACAATTTTACTTAAAGCTAAATTTTCCATATGGTGAGTTAATCGATATTGATTAGATTAGATTGGTGAGATTAATGGTTCCACTAGAGGGCTTAGAATGTGCAACAGGGTATGCAAACTCAATAAATTTCTTTCTGGCTTTAAGCAAGCTCCCAAGTGCTGGAGCACTAAAGTCAAGTTTGGTCTTGTCAAAAGCAAATCAGTGTGTCCATTTTGGCCATGTTCAAGGAATTAAATGCCATTTATGCCTTTACCGAGACGATGGTCTGTTGATGTCGCAAGAAAAGATGATATTTGAAGAAATAATTGAAGAATTGAAAATTAATTTTGATATAAAGACTCATCCTCGCTCCAATTTTGTTTGTATGCAATTAGAGCGAAATGAAAGACAAATTTTTGTTCATCAAACCAAATACATAGATAAATTACTGCAAAGATTTAACAGGAGCAGTGCTAACCCAAACATTAATCCTGCTAAACGGTAACCAGACCAGAAATTACGTATGCAGTCAGTGTGGTAAGTCAGTTTTTGAACTGTTATAACGAAATTCACTGGAACGCAGTCAAGAAAATATTAAAGCAGGTAAAAGGTAACATGGACCTGGGCTTATGTTATCAATTCAAGCCGCAGACAACTGATTTAGTTAGCTATAGTGATGCGAATTACACTAATGGTATAACATCAGGGCGCTCGATCACAGGACGAGTTTTTCATAAAAAGTGGAGCTGCTATCACAACGTCAAACCAACGCCAGCAAAGTGTAGACTTATCCAGAATTGAAGCTTAATTTATGGCTGCGTGCGTAGCTACCAGTGAAATATTGTGGTTAAAACAATTACTAGCGGATGTAGGAAAGTACAAACAAAGTTCTGTGCATCTAAATATTGACAACCAAAGTGCAATAAATGTTGTAAAAAAAGCGAATGTCATAAACGGTGCAAACATATGAACATTAAATATAATTTTGTAAAAGAAAACTACCATGAAAAACTCATAACTTTACACTATGCAACCACAGATCATTAACTTGCGGATATGTTCGCAAAAGCTTTGTCTCGAAATAAATTTAAACTATTGAGAACAAGTTTTGGTATGTTAAATTGAAAGAATTAATATATGGTTTTTAATTATGTAGTTCAGGAACGAAGGCTATAATATGAACAGAGTGTTGAAGTTTCGTAATGGAACGCAAACCTGATAATTGAGATACTATAAAAGTGTAATTGCGGTACTTTTCAGGAGGGGAAATCACACAGTACGAGAAATTTCCCGATTGCAAGGAGTGTGTTGCAGTGAGAGAGGTAAAGAAATTAAGGAGAATACGCCGGTCATTCAATTATGGACATTAAAAGTAGAGCACATCGTCAGTTGGTGTCAATATTTGTTGCAAGTCGGAGGCCGCCTTTCAAAAACTACTAGTACTACTACTACAAACTACTTTCAATGAAAACAGCCAGTGGATCAGTGAGGATGAAAAATGCAAAACTAATGAGTATTCATACGTCTCCAAAGAATGCTTTCCATAAATAAAATAATCGGCGTTGAAAGACAATATGGCATGGAGCGCTTGAGATAAAAGAATGTATCAAAGCTTGCATAGAGAGTGTGCCACGAAGAATTAGTTGAGATAAGCGAAGGATTTTATGTTGAGAAATATAGTGAAATAAAAAAATTGTGAATTTTCAGAACTGCAGTTTTTGCGCCAGGGACTCAAGCGCGTTCAGATTAGCTAGTTGTTTTTCCTAGCGGCTTTCCTGCGCTTTTACTTTACCCTTGTGTTAATACCCGATTTGAATGACGCTGTTTAGAACCCGGGTACTCACACGTTGTTACATGTAAAATTTGATTCTTGAAGAAAAGAAAGTAAGGTTAAAGTTATTTTCATTCAAATGTACAATATTATCGAGTTTCAAACAAGTTTAAGGAAGAATGCTAATAATATGGCTTAGAATTTGTACTCATATTTTTTTAAGTTACAGAAAATCATTCATAATAAAATAGTAGTAACACTAGAATTAAAATGGTATTTGTAATTAGAGATTAGAAAAAAATCCCCTATTAAAAAAATTACCCTCCTTAAAAAAATCTATTATTAAATTCTGGGAAGAAATTTTCCATTGATATAATTTGGGTGTTGGTAGTGAACCACCGCCTATAAGAAGCATAAATTTATTGCCTAAACTAATCAAGTCGGAGAAAGGAGTTTATTGAATTTCAGTCGTTGCCTTTTGATATTTGATTTATTTGTATTCCGATAAGCAAAACGCGATTTGGAAATATTATTTTCTAAAGAGAATAAGAACAAGAAAAAAAAAAAACAGTAAAATTAAATATTAAAGTAGAGAAAAAAAAGTGAAATTAAATATATTGAAGTAAAAAAATAAGTGCAATTAAATATATTTAATATTATTAATATTAAGAAGAACGAGTGAAAAGTGGGCATTGAGTTTCTAATACAAGAAGAAGGAAAAAACATCTTTAGAAAACGGGAGGGTGCATCGTAGAGAACCGAGTAGCGCGACGTGGATGTAATTTGTGGATTTTGAGTTACCGGTGAAGAATGCATGCACCGGATGGAATGCAGACGCCTGTGCAAAAGTCATCATCAATCAAGTCACAACACAAGTTTGATGTGCATAACTACAATGGCATCGCTACTGTGGACCTGATCGACAAATTGGCCGTAGAAGTTGTCTCATCTCACTGGTTTTGTGTCTTGTAGTAAAATGGTTGGTTACATCCATAAATTGCAATATATAACAACAATACCAAACTTAGAAAGCAGAAAAAAATGAATTTTATTTATGTTCTTTATATTTGTCTTTATTTATATAAAAAACACATGAAGGAATAAGTTTCTTTTATTTGTGTGTGTACGTGTCCTGAAAGGGTCAGGGTTTTCAGAATGCCCCTCACGCCCACGCGGTGAGTTAGTCGTAATTAGCTTCTTTCGGCTGTTATTATGCGGCCTTTGTACTTTCGATAATAAGTTTATCTCTTCTTCCCTTCCAGTAATTATTTATTCCTTCTATCCCCAGTAATTATTTATTTATTTTGTTACTCATAATTTTTTTATTGTTATTATTTTTTATTATTCTTATTTTTTTTATTATTGTAAAGTACGCAACATGGCGCCCAAATTGAGGCTCTATTTCGACTACAATTTTATATATTTATTACATTTTTTTGGTTCTTTGATTTTTGAAAATACATAATATGATACTGAAAATTAATGGGAAGGATTTCCTGAACAAACTGGAGGAAACATTCGCGACCACATAGAAGAACAATAAGAGGATGGATTAGAATAAAAAAGACGATGAACCAGAAACTGCATTGTCTGAAGGATCAGTTTCATTGCGAAGCATATAACCGTGTGAATAAAAATGCGAAAACATTAACAATAGATCGATGTTTTAAACTTACGGTTTAAAGATTTAACTTTACAACAACTTTACTTTACTTTGTAAATACTTTACAACTTTTGATTGCGATTTAAATACATTTCCCGAGTTGGCAGAGAACCGATTACGGCCAAATGAAAATCAGTGGAAAGATCTCTAAAGTTTGTGATATGACACGTTACCATAAGGACATATGAATGCATCTTATGTTCTTTTTTCTTTTGTGTTTTTACATTCATCGATTAACATACTTTCTAAGGACCTGCTTTCCAAAGCCGTTATGAGCTTGCGATAAGATTGCGGAAGCCTTCCCAGTAGAAAAGCTCGAAGCAAATTATAGTCCAAATCAGTTTCGAGAGCCGTTTGCTGATTGAGTTTATGCGATAGTTTTTCGCATAAACTCAATCAGCCACCAAACTCAATCAGGAATGTGAGCTTCCATTCCATTCTTTTTTCTTTCTTTTCTTTTAGCTACCTTTTAACAGCATAGTCTTATTGAGAACGAAACCTGTAAGTTATAGTCCTTAAGCGTTTTACAGCCTGCTTTGCGGTTGTGGTATGACTTATGTATATCAATTGATCGTCCCCGATCGTTATACTACGCGCGTCTAACTGTAGGTTTTAGTCGACTTTGTAAGTGTGGTTGGTCCCGTAGATTGTTGAGTATTTTCAAAATAATAGAACCAAAAAAAAATTTAGTTAACAAAATAAATAAATAAATAATGTGGCGGCTAATTGGTCGCACCTGCAGTAAGAAGAGGTAAGCTTATTTTTGAAAATACAAAAGCCACACAATGGCGGCCGAAGGAAGTTCATTACGACTAGCTCACAGCGTCGGCGCGGGGGACATTCTGAAAGCCCTGACCCTTCCAGGACACATACACACATCCAGAAAAGAAGCTTACCCTTTCATATTTCTTTTAAGTAAAATAATAAAAACAAGTACAAACACACATAAAGAATATAAACAACATTCGATTTTATTTACTTTCTAAGGTTTGTATTGTTGTTATAGGTTGCAATCAAGTGATGCAACCAACCTTTTTACTGCTAGACACAAAACCACTGAGATGATCATTTTCTACGGTCCATTTGTCGATCACGTCCAGAGAAGCGATGCAATAGTATTGTTGCACGTCAAACGTCTTCTAGTGTTGCGACTTGATTGATGATGTCTTTTCTACAGACGTATGCACTACACTCGGTGCATGCGTTTTTCACCGGGAATCCAAAATCCACAAATTCATCCACATTGCGCTACTCGGTCGTTCACGATGCACTCTTTCGTTATCCTTTTTAGTCTCAAGGATAAGGTTTTTTTCCTTTTATTGCAAACACATTTTGACTTTTTTTGGTTCTTTTTCTCTCTGCTTTAATTTTATTCCACTTTATTTTATTCTCCTCTACTTTAATATATTCAGTTTCACTTATTTTGTTCTTTTATATTTAACTTACGTTATCTTACTTTTCAGTTGGTTTCTTTTCTTACACTTTATCTCACTTTTTCTTTCATCGATATTTACGTCCTTATACTTCTCAGTACCATTTCTTCTTCTTCTGCTATATTTTAAACTTTCACTTTTTTGTCATCGGTGTTTAGTTTAAGTATAAACTTCTTCTTCACTTTATGTATAAATACTTTAAGTATAAAAAGTATTTCTTCTTCCTTCTTTGGTATATTCACCTTCTTATAGGTGGTGGTTCACAACCAACACCCGAAAGTTCTGGGAACTGGAAAGTTCCCAGAATTTAATACGGGATTTTTTTTGAGACTTGTTATTTTCTATCTTATTTTTACTGAGACTTTTTTCTTCTTCTTGTATTATTTACCTAAATATTGTTTAATACCTTAATCTAATTACAAATATTATTTTGATTCTAGTCTTAGTTCTATTTTATTATGTATGGTTTTCTTTTAACTTAAAAATATGAGTACAAACTAAAATTCAACCAAAATTTCATTCGATCATACAAATAATCATCATCCAATAGCGTTTAGTCTTTTTTATTATGACTTTATGTGTGACTTTATTCATTTATTATTTATTTGTTTTTATGTATTTGATCTCCTACAAACAGGAAATGTAACAAGATTTTTCTTTTTTGACCAGGCCCTCTAGGTCCTGATCCCTTAGCATAATCTCCATTCTGACTTCTTTCTAAGAGGAACTATCCACTCATTGCCTTACATCCGGTTCCAATTGTGTTTTGATATCAACATCTTCCTAATTATGTTTTCCGTAAATTTCACGCCTATTCTTTTTGAGAGGTGCAAACAGAGCCTGGTTCATCTTATGGATGCGAAGAAGCTTTGGCGAGCGTCGCTTGTCATCCTCGGACAGAAAAAACCAAGAGGGGACGGTGACTTACGTCACGCTTCGTTCATTCATGTTTCTTGCCACGAAGCAGAGGCCATTCTCTTTGGTTCTCAGCTAACAGCTGTTCTCTCAGCTGTTCGCTTCGACTCACTCCTACGTATTTATTTATTATTGTTATTGTACTGGGGTCCACTTGCTCCCCATGTGTAGTACTATTGTTTACAGATCGTCCATCCTGTCGTCCTACAGAAGCCAAGGAGTTCCCCAGTTCTGTGGCCGCCAAGTGTTCCAATTCTGTTACGCCAGTACACCTCAGCCAAGTAAGGCGTTTGTTGGCCAGACTCGGGCAATCTAGGAGGAAGTGTGCTGTACTTTCTTCCTCCTCGCCACAAGCTCGGCAAGTGTCATCCGTTTGGATTCCTATTCGTTTGTCGTGATGACGTAGAAGATTATGGCCCGTTAATTCTGCCACCAATGTTTTCACGCCATTTCTGTTTTTTTCCTAGGAGTTGTTTTGTCCTCGTTTTATTAGGATGAGGCCAAAGAGCTCGGCTTATCCTGCAGTCGTTCTTGTCGTTCCAAGCCGTATCTGTCTCTTTCCAGAGGATTTCGTCTAGTTCCCTTTTTACCGTTGCTAGTGGCACTTTAATTGTGTCTATTCTAGTGGCATTTTAGTCGGCTGATCCAGCTCTCGCTAGCACATCCGCTTTTTCGTGTCCCTCTACGCCGCTGTGTCCAGGGACCCATGTCAGTTTTACATTTACTCTGGTTGTTGCGGTTTTGAGAGCCTGCCAACAATCCTGCGCCAGTTGTAGAACTACACGGTTAGAGGCAAGCGCCTGCAGTGCCGACTTACTGTCCGAGGGTTTTTGTATTCTTCCATTAAGGTTGTTTGTTGCCGCTTCTATAGCCGCTTTTATTGGAAACATTTCTGACTAGAAAACTGTGGTGTGGCTCTCCGGTTTATAACTTCAGGTTGAGTTGCGGGTGATCTCGGAAAAAGATTCCGGTACCGCTTCCCTTATTCGTTTTGGAGCCATCGGTGTAGACTCTGTCCTACGTAAGTATGATCTGCTTCGCTCTTCAGTAACTTTGTTCATGGTAATCAGCACTGTTACTTCAGCAACAGTGCGGTATGTAGCTGATATCGGCAATGCTCTTCTCCTCTGTACCTGTGCGAGACACCACTCCTTACTAAGAGTGTCAGCCCGACTTTAGATCCATACAAGAGCACTGCATTCATTGCACTCATGAGTACACATATTTCACTCGAGGTTGCTCCTCCACTGTTGGCCATAAGGCTACTGAGATTCAAAACTCTCGCATCAGCCTTATCGTTTACCCTCGGACCTGATCGAAGAAGCTCATCTTTGAGTAAATACAAGGCATTTTATTGATTCCTCCGATTCGATGAACGTGTTTCTGCCAAAACGGGAATAACACGAGGGATCCACTGCTTGGTTGTTATGATAATCTCAGTTATTCCAGCGCTAGATTGTATCCGCGATCGGTCTTCCACTTGTACCTGTTCGATATTATGTCCAGCGACTAGTGCAGCTACGCCATTCACGTAGCCGCTCAGTCGCGACACCTATGGTAGATGCAAACTCAAAAGGTCGGTCTTTGAAGTCTTCCTTCAATATCCGAGTCAGATACATCGGCACCCTAAAATATTCCAGGCCACCGAGAAAATCTGTCCTCATAGCAGAATCGAAGTCATTCATCACATTGAGTGATATTATTGGTGATATTTGCCTTGAGTGTTGATTACGGACTTCTGTTTCCTGAACCGCGTTAGCCACCAGTGTTATTGCACCTATCTTGCATCAACGAGCCCAGAAGATATACTGTTGAGGAGATAGACACCCTGCAGCTCGGATGGCTTCAATTAATCTCTCTGTGATGGTTTCGTCGAGCACTTTCCGATGTTCCCGATGTGATGTTTGAATGTGCTGGGGAACATGTGAGGGCAAAGTTGATATACAAGCTGTACTTTTTCCGTTGGGAAACGTTGAGTCCCGTGGCTGTTTTCCTTTTTAAAGTCTTTACCGCTCACTCCAGCTGGGTGGCATTTCAAACTGGCACACAACACGACATTCGTCATATGAAGCATCGGGATGAACAGGATGAACAGGTAAAAGTCAGTGTTATGCTTTTGCTGAAAAGCCCTTCTTTATAATTCAAATATGTTTAGAAGAAGAAGTAAAATTTAGCAAAAGTTTATAATGGTTGGCTAATGGCTGGCCCTGGCTCTGCAGAGCTGAAAACGAAGTGACTTAAATCGAGGATGAAATTGAAATTTTGGAATCTGTTTCAAGAATGCAAGTGGGATGAATTATCAGATAGTGAAAAAGAATGTCGATAGACATTAGGTGTTCGCAGAACAATGATACGTATCCTATCTGATCCTGAATTTGAGAATGAGACAAGTATTACGAGATCGTCTCGAAATTTGGATGCATTCTGGGGAACAGAACTAGCGGTCTGTGGAACAACTTGCATGAAATGGGAATTGGCCGGATATAGTGGGTGATATCCTATGCACAAAATCTTAAAAGACATCCCTGGGCCCATTGACAACACAAAACGAGATGCGGTGGAAGGTAACGAAAGCAATGCTTTTACTTGATTTTAACGAAGAACGTGAAAGAACATACAAAGGGTTGTACTGAAGAAGAAGTACGGGGTGTTTTGAAAGGGGATTGGAAGATTTCAACGATGGAGTTAACTGCGTTTGTTGTGATTTTGTAGGTTAGGGAAGCGTATGATGCAGAATCGCTAATTGCTTATTATTTGTAGTCCAAGGAATGAGCGCCGTTTTTTTCTATAATGTAATGCCCAAGGATGAATTTATGTAAATTCTTCGATTTGTTTGATTTAATAAAAAGGACCATCTTATGGTTAACGCACCGACAAATTTGTAATGACACCGGAATTCGGAATGAATCACGAAAATATATCAGTAGACGAGCAATTGTTTCTTGCTAATGGCTGCTGCAAATGCACACAATACATGTCCAATAAACCGCATAAATTCGGCATAAAGTTTGGGTTGGCAGCGGATGTCCAATCTTAATTCATTATAAAAGGGTTTCTCTACTTAGATAAGGATGAACACGAGCTTCAATACCCTTGGGTGAATTCGAAGCTTTATAGTTGGTCGAATCATGTCTTCATCAAGGCGGAAATATAATCACGGAAAGTTTATTGGGAGCTAGAAAATTAGTTTTTCAGGTTTAAAAAAAAAAACAGTTTTGTTAGAGTTTTTCGAGCCAATAAGAGAGAACTTTTAAAGCTACTAAAAATTAAAAAGAAAAAATAAAGTTGCCGTCTTCAGAACATTGTAAAACCGGAAAATGCACTTATAAAAGTAAGTCAAATTTAAAGGTGCTGTTAGTAACTACTAAGCATACTTTTATATAAAAAAGGGCCCAAAAACAGTAGACATTACAATAAGATAAATTCTGGAATCAATTTAGGATTTTCTGTTTCAGTTGGCCAGAGAACTTGCAGCAGGAAAAAAACACCTGTCACCTAGTACTTCGGAAGAAGGCTTCTGAAGCAATTGGCTTTTCAGAAACAGGGGCAATAAGGATAAAGGACATAGTAGTATGGACATTTCAAAGGCTGTTAACTAGATGACATGCTAAGGCATATGTGATGTATACACATGAGTTTAGGCCAAAAACATGTCGTGACTACTAAGAAGCGCCCTCACTTTGGAAGGAATGCACGAAAAAAGAGATACAAACACCCCATGTAGCTGGGAATTGAGCGTAGTAGATATAGAGCGTAAAATGACACAACGAAGTTTAGAGAAGAGATGGCGACGGCTAGCTTTCTTGCGCTTAAGTGTGTGTGAGAACAATTTTTCCGGTGTAATAATATATGTGAATCATTGGGTATGACTACAGATTTCAAGGTGATCTTAATCGCATCTTTCCACGCTTTCGTCCTTATGTCCTACCTGCAACAGGGCTTGCTTAAAACACCAATGTCTCTGGAAAAGTGGTGTCGAAGACCATTCGTCTTGAAGCTTGCTCGTAGTGTTAATGCTTGTTTATGGTTGCCCTAAGCCCATATCATTATGTTTTGCATAGAATTCTGCGATTGATGATAGGTATACGTCGCAACGCGATATATCTCATTAATTGCTTGCTTTTAATAGTTTCAGGCTCCATTTCATATTAATTTAAGGTTTCTATAGTGCTATGTACATTTAAGTGTTGTCTGCTGTTTTATTATTTTCTATATAATAATAAATTCTATAATTCTCTGCTACCATCCAAACTATCATGAGAGCTTTATTGAAGCAGGGCCTCTAATATCCACTTATGTGCATTGAGTAAGCCATATCTCAATTGGTAATGGCCTTATTCCGACTCCTCCTTGTTGGGGAATCTTTTAATGAAAGTTCGGACAGCCTTTGCGTAATCGAACCTGCCCAACGGTTAATAGTTTGCACTAGCTTTTTGTTGATACACCCATGGACTTTGTTGATGCATGTACCGTGGATTTCCAAGATACGTTCACGCTTTTTTCCACCACGCATATACTGCAACACTCTTTTGTGATCTGTAATCTCGAAACACTTGTCTAATTCTTTTCATGACATGCTTCTGAAAAACGACAATAAAAACATCAAAATCTGAAACTTGAAGATTAACGTTTGAAGTGCTCACGCAGTACGCCATAAAAGATACATTATGGCCTGCGAGTAACTCGAAGATAATGGTTCGTGGCCGGGAGGAACGAAAGAGCGATAAGAAAAAAGTAAACAGTGACCGCTTGGACGGGTGATGCATAATTATCGAGACCCTAATTGAGTATAAAGAGGCCTCATGATAAAAATATCTTTGGCTACTGGTCTTGGCTGGGGAGGCCATCCAAACGATAACGAAAAATGCCTCGTAATGCATTCAAATGTGAATGAGCTTGGACTTCAGTACTTCTGGGCGCAGTAATTGGCCTGAAATTATTAGGAACAAAGAAAGATAACGAACGCCATGGTGTAAAAACGACCCAAATGGGTTGTGGCTTTTATCTGGCCTTAACAGTTTCGCTGAGCTACCTTAAAGAGTCCCAGTAATTAAGTGCGCAATTCAATTAAATCATCAACGGCTAGGTAATGAGCGCGAATGCACATTCAAAATCTACCCAATGTGCTAAATTCTGAACGCTCTTAGTTTGAATTTCACTAATCTGCAGATAGTGGAAATGAATTCTCAAGAAAGTCTGACAAATGTTTTTCATCTGGTTCACTTATTCCTTTCCTCTATGTTTTCAAACCTGAAGAAGGACACCAGAGAATGAAAGAATGGGTTATCATTTTCATTAGTTGAATTAGAGCTGAATCAAGGTGTCGCATTAGCTTCTGAGTTCATTTGATCCTGCGTGTCGCAGGCACGATTTTCGGTGCCATATTGACATACAGTCAATGGCCATTGAACTAGAAACACTGTCAAGTTCTTCCTGACTCTAAAAACTGAAGCCCAGGCATCTGGGAAATTTTTTCAAATTTCTATTGCAATTTTAGAAACTAAGGAAACCACAATCTTTAGTATTACTTTCTTGTTCTTTCGAATATTGTTACATTGCCTTATCCTTACTTTCCTTTTTAACCCTGCATTTATATGCAAATGATATGATATGATATATACGCGACTTTCCTGGCTACGGCGAAATGCTTAAGTTTTTTTAGGCGAGTTTTGTTATGTTTGTTTTGCTCTTGTCACACCTTTCGCACACAATAAATGTTCCGGAACGTGATCCTGTTGAGAATATGGACTGCCTTGTGAACTTCAACAGGCGTCATTCGTCCTGCAATGATGGCCATGAGTCGGCTGATTGCTGGCACTCTCGCTGAAAGTCTTGTCTGTCGCCGCCATTTATCGAAGGAACCTAGCCTTCGAATGCATTATAAAGTCCAAGTACTCCCCTGCGTTCTATCCTAGTTTCAGAGGATGAACCTTGTTGATTCGTTCACATGGTCAACCACCCATTCATAAGTCAAACCACAAGCTCAGCTTGAGTTGCGCCTTTTCTACCTAGCGTCTATTGACCAAGACAAAGTCTACGTAGTTAACCAGTCAAGCAACTTCTGGCAGTCGCGGCCTCGAAGTTCAGCATGTAAGGTATTCATAGATCAGGTTCCATAATAGATCATTCCGCTACTCCTCATATCACATACAGCACTCGTTCAACTTCCTGCCGCTGGCACGGCACTTTCAGGTATCCTCTAAAATCCTAATCAGATATTCCACTAATCTGTAGCTGCATACGGGGACACTAGTAACATCCGTCCAACTTACGGAATTGAAAGTAAAAAGTAGGCGGTATGACTCATTGTTCCTTGCCTCTTTCCAGCTAAGCGAAACTAAACCCTCCTATCAGGCGTTACAGGTGAGAAAAGAAAGGAAAAGACAGATTGAGGCACGAAAATAGATCAGTTACAAAGGCTCAGGTAGAATGCCGGTCTCGTAGCCTTTGCAGGTATAGGTACTTCCAGTCAAACAGGACGTCATCCCCCTGGATCTAGAACCAAGCTTCTGTCTCTATTCACACTGCCTTTGGTAACGTTTTCCACACGTCTTTTATTTTTAAAATTTTGAAAAGTATTTTCCTTTTGGTATACTACCATACAGCTAGACTTAATTGTTGTGTCCCCGAATGCTACGTACCACACCGGAGATTGTGGTAATTCCTTCGTTTCAGGCGATGCATTTTATGATTTCCTTCACCTAGGAAAGCAGAATCGCCAACATCTAGTGCCATATACTGATGGTCATATGCAGTGAAGCTCACGAATACCCTCAAGTTTTCTTACCCCAGGCACAAAGGAGTCCGCAGCAAGTGTCGCATGTGAGATCGCTCTATTGTTCCATTCCTTGCTTTCGCCGAAAGTTGGTCTATTGTTAAAGTTGTCACTATGGCTATTTCAAGGATCTGGCTTCCTCTGCAGTCTGTGCGGGTCAAGATTTATTCAATGGCTTCGGCATTGAAATAATATTAATCTTCTACAAAGATCCACTCTTGGTTGTTCGAGACACCATCCCGTAACGCTTCCGCCTTGTTCTAGAACGACAGAATTGGCCCTTTTGAGGTTGAATAGAAGCTGAAAATGTAACTAATCCTGAGGAACCGCTATTCGGTGCAAATTTATATCTTGAACTCGTATCGTCCCAGCATTGCTTTTGCCTGACTTAGTGCCTCTCGAAAGACCAAGTATTTTCTGAAGTGTTACTTCAAAACTGTACGATGGTCTTCTCAGGATTATGACGCCGCCCGATCAAGACCTCGGTACTAATGATTCAGGCTACTGCTTTCTTTCGAGGAAGGTCTGAATATTCGTTGAAGCTCCTATCTGTGATAGTTTGGCTTTCTTTCTCATCTTTTTATGTGTTTTAGACCTAACATTGGGAATTCAGCTTCTGTTATATCGTGTTTGCCTCTTATTTTACGTTTACGATCCAAGGGAGCCTTAAGCTCTTGTCTTTCTATGACTTGCGTCACAGATGGTTTCCACTATGTTTGAATACTAAATCGTTTTTCTTCAAAGTCAATGAAATGAAGATCGGAGAGGGGTGTCCCCATTGGAATGATACTCCATGCAACACATTCACCGAATACTCGACTTATTGAAAACGAAATTTGAAGAAAATATTATATTCCAAAATGTTGAATTCAAGTAAAGTCAGTCCTTGCTCTTCGCTAAGAAACATATGGCATAAGGCAAGTAGTTACTTATTCAACATAAGACCATGCCCAGCTGTATTGAAAAAACCGGCAAAAAAAACCTAAGTAAGTGGACAGCTAAGGGTAATCCATTACAATAGACATAACACTGAAGATGGAACCATATGGGCCTCGAAACAGCTGTCTATTCCAAAATAAAAATCTCAACCTAAAAATGGAACTTATTAAGGAGTTTTTTACAAGATAAATCAACCAAAAAATGTTTAACGTTTTAATTTTCAGTTTATGCTTAATTTTTTCATATAATCAATGCTTAATTGTAGCCTAAAGTTCAAAATATCTTATAAACTTCTAAATGGTTCTTGCTGGACCACTCGAGAATCATCTTCATGGTTCGGAAACCTGAAGGCAGTTATGAAGAGTCTGATTATTATTTGATTTTTGTAGTTCATACGTGGACATGCAGGTCTTCCAACCTCGCATGATAGTGATTTGAAACGGAAACTCGTAGAAACATAGCAGAGAGTGCAATGAATGCTAATGGATGAATCGCAACGCTTCCCACGTCTATGCGACATTTTTAACATTAGAAGCTCATCTCTGGAATATTATATACGAGAATATTCTGCCTCAGAAAAAGTGGATGTGTTTTTTGTAGGTTACAGTGCCGAGGAAGTAGGTGTCATTTTCGCCAGATCAGGTGGTATGATCATTGGTAGACTGAACATGAGCTCCAATTGGAGGTTAGAGAGGCAGAGGTGGCGGCTTTGCACAAATGGAAGATACTCACATCGGTCAGAATTATACACCTAACCTCGCCGGCACCCACTTTTCTGACTAGCAACACATGCATCAGGCGTATGATCAAGCTTTCTATGGCAGGCTTACGGCAAAGAGGTAAGTCCTGAAGGACCAAAGTGCCTACTGTTAATGACAACGATGAACTTCGTACCTTTGTAAGGCACCGGGATAGAGGCTGGCAATAAAGATAATAAAACTCCGAACTTTCATTTAAAATTTTCGGGGAGCAGCAACCTACTTATGGCCATGTGAGTATGGATGCAAGAAACCCCCTATGAGCCATGCGGAAGTTTTGAGCAAAACAGGTGGATAGTAAAAGTACTAGTAGCGCTGATGGAAGTAGTATGTAGTAGTAGTGGTAGTAGTCGTACCAGTAGTAGTAGTAGCTGCGCCGAAATTCCTGCCAATGATATAAGAAATTAACCCGAATAAAGTTATCGGCCAAACCAATCTTCAAAAATGTTGACTCCCACTTAAAATTTTCTCACAGCTACGTAGCTGAAGCATGTATTTTATTTTTTTGGTTAGGGAGATGAAGGCTATTTACGCCCTGAGTGTCTGACTCCCAGTGACACAACGAACCAACTGGACTACCGACTAAACACCTTCCCTGTCAACCGGAGCGCCTAGCCTGGAACCGTTTGACACATTACTTAGGGCTAGGCCTCCCAATTTTACGTCTTTTGGCGCCTTTGGGTTACAGGTATTCGTTCCCCAGCGAAAAGGGAAAGAGGAGGAGGATTTCTAGAGAAGGACCTCATCTTTTCCCTCCATCCTTGATGCCTCCAGCCGATCAAGTATGCCTTTTTTGTAGCTAGAATTGACCGAGCTTAATGTACCAGCTGTTTTCATTTGTTAACTGATTTCAGCATCTCTTCGATTCGGTAATTTGGACGGCGCTTTCCGGCAAGATCACCTTTTTCGGTAAGATCACCGCGCTATTTGTCCGATATTCTGCATGAAAAGAAGGTATGACAGGCGTCATCCTTCTCCCGACTGCAAAATATGTAATCTGGAAACCGTGACTTACCAATCATGTGCAGGTTAGACTGAAAACATCCGTCCGCTAAGAATCTCAGGTTGAAGTCAGTCTCACCATGCATTCGACGGAGCAACGATCTCAAGTCGTTGATGAGCCGCGCAGTCAATTTGCCTTTTAGCTCATGCAACTTTATCTTTGTTACCCTCGTGCCTTTATAGGTAGATTATTTTACGCTCTCTAGCAAGGACAGTTTCCGGCAGTTTAAGTCAGAGTAGTGCGTCGTAGGAGAATTTCCACAAGTCTGGACCGAGGATGGAGCCTTGGGCCACACCTGATGACTAGTTTTTCTCCGTCGACCTTGCGCCATGTCGTAGATCAGGCTGCAATACTTCAGGTAACTTCGAACTATCCACATAAGATATTCTTGTACTTGGAATGAGTTTTCCAGGGCTTCCAGAATATCCGTCCATCTAGCGGAGTTGAAAGCGCTCTTTATGTTCAGCGTTACAAAAAGGAGTAACCGCCGGTTGGACCGATGGCATGCGTCCCCCTGCTGGACCGCTGTCTACACCTTTACGACTGCATCTATAGTGGAACGTCCTGTTCTGAAACCGTACTGCTTTTGAGAAAGAACCCCAGCGGTGTGGATAACGTCAGTGAGTCTTCCCTTAATCAGTTTCTTAAGCACTTTCGCGGTCGTATCTAGCTTGCATGACGGTCAGTATGCTGACGGCGACTCGGGATTTCCCTTCCCCTTGCTGATCGGCACAAGTCTTGCCGTCTTCCATTGCACAGGGAAAGTGCCTTTTCATAGCTGAGGCATAGAATAGAAGAGAATAGCATAGAAGTTCTTTCCATACGAAGCGACAACATAAATTTAAACAGCAATACGAGAATAATGACTTTTATTTAAGAGTCAGCAAACACCGGTGAGAAAATTCGAAGAGGATTTGTAGATACACCATATATAATATGCAGACCCGTGATTCCTTTTTTCTTAGCTTTAAATTTTGAATCCTATAAATAAAAAAACATGAAGTGAATGTACCAATTTATGGATAGACTATTTTTTTGTACAAATACTAAAATCTTCCAGTGTCTTCAATGGATTGAATTGGAATTTTTTCGCGACTATAATGACAACTATTCAAACTCTAAAACGTATAGCAATTTGACGCGATTTGACGAAAGCAACATGAAAAAATGGTGCAATTCACAAAAAGGAAACGCGATCACAAAACAAATGACAAAATGGCTTTCCCAAGGCCATCGAAACGTATTAAGACGAAAGGTTCAGCAATAAATTCAGCCCATTGACTGAGGTTGGTAATATGATAGCCAGTCGACAGAATGGAATCGTGAGAATCAGCGATCCCGCAAATATTCCAGTAATACAGACTCCAAACTTCGACTTAAAGATTGGAAATTATTACAGGGTGAATATTCCGAGTGTTTTGCACAATGCTTTACTAATCAGTAATAATTCCTGGAAGGAAAGGGAGTGATTTTGATGCACAATAGGCGGCAATTCCTGCAGACAAACTAAAAAATTTTTGCAAAAATTTCAACGAACCACTTTTAGAGTGTATGGAAAACTTAGGAGGACATTTCATATTATTGGTTAGTAGTTACAAGTAGTTACAGTGGCAGTAGTTATAATAATGGCAGTGTTAGTAGTACTAGCAGCTGTAGTTATTTTTGCTGCTTTGTTGTAGTACAGGATCAGTGGTCGTATTACGAGTAGTATAAATAAAAGTAAAAGGTTTTTTATCAGTAACAATAAATATCTGTTCATGCCATTAAGAGTTTCATTGGAAAATATTTATCATTTTATCCACGTGTTTTAAGGTAGGATTCAGTATAAAATAGATATTATGAATCGTGCTGATGGATGATCTTAATCCTATTGAAAAATATATGCACACTGCAAATAAGTCCTTATTGCAACCGCGTGTGACATGGTATAAATCCAATGAATCTTTGTCAAGCCTTTTGATTGAGAATAGCGTTCAATTGTCGATAAGCAGTCGTTCCAATAAGTCTACATTTATATGGTAGAGTATGACCTCAAATAAGGTAAGCAACGTAAATGATTCATTCATTTATTTATTTGAGATTCAGAAGTATAAATTGAAGTAAACGGAAGTAAAGAGTTTACTTTGTGCGAGCCATCATGCCAAAGAAATTCATTCTCAACTATGAACGCCGCTTAAACTTCAGCACTGAAATGAAATCGCAAGAACTGAGTGGGACTGAATGTTTCAATTCAAAGAGTTGACCAACAGAACAAACATAACAATTTATTATTTTTCGAACAATATTATGAACAAAGCAACAATTATGATTGACTAATTCCACACGCAGAAACGCAGAAGCAGTAATCGCTACTCACCGCAGATATTTTCGCAAGTATCTGAATTTCAACGAATAAAAATATTCATAACTGCAATTTGTTTGATCATCTTTTGTTTTCGATTAGGACTACCCAAGAAACCGCGCAAACCGATATTGTGTAACTTTTACAGGCCTATCTGCATTGTGAACTTTTTTGGAAAGGCCACCGCGCACGTGACTGAAATTAAATTAAAGCCGCGAGCAAGCCGTCCGCGGATTCCCCAATTTATTCGTCGACATATTAAGGGCCACATTGAATGCAACCATATCACATGCTCATTTTCAATATAAATTAAGTACTCCTTTTTAATTCTGAAAACCAGTGAGTTGAACTTGAATTGGTGTTTTCGGACACATTATTCAATTTCGTTTTAACGACCATAAGGGTAATTTATTAGTCTAATTATTCGGCGAATGACATTCACCTTCATACCTGGACAATGTTTGAATAGATAATGGTATGACGAAGAAAATTAATAGGTGATATAAAAGAGAAACAGCTTGCAATGGGCAATCAGTTGTGACTTTTTTCTTACGCTGGTCGTTGCTTGCAAACAAAAAGATGTCGCGTGTAATTTTTTTGGTGGCGATTACCGTCGCGCTGACTGTTGTGCAAGCAGAACCCCCAAGATTCGCGAGACAGAGATTCCGACCCAATTATCCTGGTGTGGAACCGCCTCACCTTCCAGCTAGAAGATTCCGCGGAAGTGGCCCATTTTTCGCCCGGCAAGAAGTGGCTATCGCCACAGCAGTGGAAGGTGGAGAGTTTGCCTCGAATGCACCAGGAAGCACAGTTGGACAGAATAATGGTGGCAGACCAGAAGGGGCTGCGCCTCCGCTGAACGGAGCCAACCCTACAAACGGGGTGAACGGAGGAGCACCATATCCTCCACCCGCAGCTCCTTATCCAGCAGCCGGGTATAGGCCATCGAAGGCGTTCCTTTTGCCATCCGAGCAGAGAGCGGCACCTACTCCTGCAACGAAGTACGGACCTCCAGCACCTAGTTATCTTCCCCCATCTCCTAGTTATGGTCCCCCTCCTACTACTACCGAAGCTCCGGCTCAAGATGAAATTCCCACGCCAGAATTTCCAGAAGCTGAAGCTGACTCTGAAGACGCATCAGAGGCATCCGATTTAGCAAAATTGCGAGCTGAGAAAGTTCAAGCTGAAGATCCCGGAAAACTTCAGCCTATCTTTTTGATAAGTCTTCCAACTGCAACAGCGTTCCAGAAACTTGCACTGGTGAATGTTCCAGTTGCAAACCAAGCATTAGTTCAGGCACAGCCTTATCTGCTGAAACCGGAACAGTTGAATAGTGGTTTCACATATGTGGCACCATATTCTTCAGCTTGGTAACTTTTTCCATGCGTAAAAGTTAATTGTAATCTACTTCTTAGGCTGTATGTTATTTGTTGAAAGAGTGATTTGAAGTGATAGTTGAATAAATTTATTATTTTGAAATAAAGTTTCGTTTTCGAAGTATATTTTGCATTCGTGTTACAGATAAGGGAAGCGGTCGGTTAAGGATTGGTCGTTTTAGGGGTTAAACGCTTGGTTTTACGATTTTTTTCTCAGCAAAATTCAAGTTTAAATCACATGTGAAAAAGTGGTTCAAATTAGCGGCAATTAGGTTGATACAATTAGTTCGTTTTATGAATCAGCCAACATTTTGAAACTGAGCTGAGGCTCTCCAGTTCATAAATTCGGTTCAGTGGCCGGTGATCTGGGAAAAAGATTCCGGCGCCGATTCCCTCATCCAATTCGTAACCATCGGTGTAGATTGTAGTTTCAACTTCAGATATGAAAGCCTACACAATTTCCTACTGCACCAATTCCTACTTCTCAGGTTGGTATGCTGATCTTGTATCGAATTGTTGTTTCCACTATCGGTTGAATTCTATCCAGCTCCCTTTTACTTGACGGGGCCACACTGTCCATTTTTTCCAAAATGCATACGTGCCCCGTTTGTGTGTGGTTTGATAACCCATAAGTGGATTTTAATCTGATGCTTGCAAGGGATGCCTTTCTGAAAATAAATATATCCCTTGCAGCAGTTGGCGTAGTCCTAATGGCACCTGTAATACTAAGGCAGGCCATTCGCTGGATCTTTTCTAGCTCTTTTGCAATGGTTTTCTTTTGTAATGCCTGCCACCAAACTGATGCCACGTAAGTGGTTATAGGCCTCACTACTGATGTGTTAATCCAGCGGGCAATTTTGGGTTTTATTCCCCAGGTGTTCCCCACTAGTCTTTTCATTGTGAAGAATGCAGCTGTAGCTCTCCATCTGACTGCTCCTATGTATGGAGTCCTAGTTAGTTTACTGTCCAAGCTTACTCCTAAGTATTTCACCTTGTTTAGTTAACTGATGTCTTTTCTGTTAATGGTTCGGGATGAAAATATTTTCGGTTAACGGCGCTTTGTGTAAAGTATAAGCTTCGTTTTGTTGGCATTGATGCGTAGTTTCGCCGACTCAAAAAGATGTGAGAGTGCGGTCTGCATCAATTCCGACATGGTTTCCGAGAACTTTCCACTTATCATTATAACGATATCGTCAGCGTACGCTATCGTCTTGAAACCCTTCCAGTTGAGGTCTTCCACTATTTGGTTAACTGTGAGTGCCCCTGTTAGTCCATTCATTCAAGGTTACGCCGTTTTCCTCGGCTGTAATCTTCCTTTTAGCTAGTAGTTCCGTCATACATTTAGTAAGTTATGGGTCTATTGCATATCTTTGGATGGCTGCTACTATGCTCTCAGTTTTTACATTGTTGAAGGCTCCTTCGATATCAATGAAGACCGCCAAGGTGTAGTCTTTGATGGCAAGGTTCCTCCCTATTCTGCTTACTAGTTCGTGTAGTGCTGCCTCTGATGAGCGCCCTGGGAGGCATGCGTGTTGGTTGGGGCAAAGCTCCGTTATGTTCATGGTGCTTTTTATGTACCCATCTACCAGGTGTTCCAGGCATTCCGTCACGTGGTTTACTTGTTCTGTCTCTTTATCCGTTGAGCCAGGGAATTGTTGGTTTAGTAGGAGCTTGAGGCGTTCTATGCTATTTGTTGTCAACGATCCGTCCTCCTTTTAAATCATCGTGTTTACGTGTGGTTCTCTTTTCAGAGCCCTACTTAGCCTGAATCTCTCGTTTGCTCCCTCAATATTACTGCAAAAAAAATTCCACGATTTCCTTTTCTCTCTTCTTACAGCCGTTTTTAATATTTTCAGATTTCGCTTGTAGTCTTCCCAATCCTTAACTAGGTTTGTGAGGCGAGCTATTCTGAATAATCTTTGAGTGTTTTTTCTGATCTCTTCCAGCTCTTTGTTCCACTAGCCTACCCTTTTTTGTTTGAGGGTAGTGATTGGACACATTTCAATGAAACTTTCGACCAGCATACTTGTGATGTATCTCACTTCATGGTCGATGTCCTTTTGACTTCTCAATGGATTCGCCTGGTGTGAACCTACATATCTTTCAGTAGCGTCTGTGTAGTCGTCCCAGTCCGCATTTTTAGGATTGCGGTAGACCAATGGGATCTTCTCGCCTCTTCTCATTTGAAAGGCGACCCATTCGTGGTCCGACAGGCTAGGTGAGTCAGATACTCTCCAGCCGTGCAGGCCCTCCAATGTCTCTGTTGTGATTAGAGTGACGTCAATAACTTCCGGTCTATTTCTATTTCAGTCTTGCCAGGTTGAGGTTAGTGATTATTAAGTAATTCACTATGTGATCACTTTCGTTTCACTTGGTGCTTCACCAGAGTTCGTGTTGCGCGTTCGCATTGCATCAAATGATGGCCCACCTTCCCCGTATAATCTCCGATAGGGTGCGATGTTTGGTGGTCGGTATCGGATCATCAAACGGTAGGTATGCTGAGGCCAGCGTTACCTGCCCGTCCCTTCCGTCGAAACCCACTGATGGAAGGTCCAAATTAAATTAATTTCATTCCGGCATACAATGCAGCTACGGATTTTATTTACCCCGCTTGTGGCAAGGATTTTAAATTGTTTTGCACTGATTCCAAGTATCTTTCCATTGTGTTAGTAAGGCTCTTGTATCGGTGCTATGTCGGTGTTCCCATCTGCTAGATATCTAAAAAGGTTGGCTCTTGCCACCCTGCTGTGACGTACATTGGCTTGAATCACCCGCATTGGTTTTTCGTTTTTGCTTTAAGGGTTCGGTCGCCTTAGCTCTGGCAGTCACCTTGGTGAAGCCAGAACTCAGTCGCCCGTTTTTGTCCCTCAGAGTTATGACGTCTTCTTTTCGCATGCCCAGTACCAGGACCATGCCTTTGTTGGCGACTTCTTTCTCCGCGAAGAGATGCCACCTTTCCGTTTCATACCCCGTGTTTTGAAGTTTAAGCGTCTCGAATGCTTCCCATAAATTTGCAATCAATAGAACTCACTTCTTTGCTGTTAATATCTAGCTATAAGAATGAGAATATGTAAATATAGAGAGTGATATATTGTATGCTGATAGAGACACTTATATGTGGAAAGGATAATTACAATTTTGAAGCGACTACTATATAGGGCAACGAATTGTTCAGGATAAATAAAGAGTAAATAAGTGAAAACCAAAAGCTAACATTGCATGGCTCATAGTGCGTTAGAATGAGTGAAGAGTATAATTAAGTTGTAGAAGAGAATAAAGTGATCAAAGCGGACAATTTGAAACTGTTAGAAAATAATTGTGTCCTTATTGAAAAAGCCTGTGATAGTGATTAGACTGGCAATGATGGTAAAAGAAGGAATAAAAAAAAAAAAAACTCAGACACAAAAACACCGGTATAAATATTGAAAAATTGAAATTGATTTTAGTAGCGCAGTGCAGCGCGAAATAATAACCGAAAGTGACTGTTGCAGTTACATACCTCCAAGTTATATAAAAAAATAAAAACAACTTTGTGTCAGATAAATGGAAGACAGTTGAAAGAAGGAAAACCAGCAAGTGAAACGAGTAAACTACAGAAAGTAACGTTGCTGAAACTTCACACAACAGCAAGAAAGAACCAGAATTATCGGCTGTGAATATTACAATGACAACAGGCGGAGAAAGTATGACAGCGAGTACGATCAAGCGACCAGAAATGGATAATGGCAATAGTAGCCGTAAAGGAGTGTTTTCTAATGGTTCAAATGTCTGTCCTAGAAATAAGAATATCTCTTTCAATAATAGGGTATAATTTGAATAATCGTGCAGCAAGATTTGAAACAATTGCTCTCGGGATTAATCCAAACACTTTCACTTTCTCGCAAGGTTCCAATAAGGTATGTTGTGTAATTTATTAAGGAATTAGCTACGCGAAGTATAAAATAAGAGTTGTTAAAAGGCAAGAGGTCAATTATTTCACCTATACCCCTAAGGCTGACAAATGTGTGACCTTAATACTCAAAAATCGATGTGAAAGCTACTCCACTATGGTAATTTATAATGCACTAAGTTAATTAGGACTCAACGGACAGGATAAAGTGGTTAAGTTTAACTCTAAAAGACATCCTAATTTGATTGTTTTCATATCAAAGCTTGAGCCTATCGCCAGCGTAACTGATTACATGGAAACTAAATTTTTATTAAATCAGAGGGTTACAATTGAGAAACTCGTGAATCCTGAGCTGATATAATCTTTTAATTGCCAGCGGATTGGCCATATTTCATTGAATAGCAGCATGCAGACGAGGTGTGTAAAATGCCTAAAGGTACATGACAGGGGAATGTCTCAGCTACTGAGAAAGAAACTGTCGGCTGTGTTCTATGCAAGGAGGTCATAAAGCAAGTTTCTGAGGCTGTTCCAAATAACAGGAAATGCTCTGAAGAAAACAAGAAAAGAAAAAAGGGCAAGGCAAGTACCAATAATGTGACAAATACCTCGCACTTCTTATATATCGGAAAGTATTTTCATTTCACAGGCTATCCGAATTGGTCCAACCAACACAGTGCCAAACAGTCTACAAAAAATAATAATTTTAAGCCCTTTTTTGACGAAGCTTCGAATGAATGATCTGGTACTTAAACTTATTACAGGACACTGAATGATCCCACCGAGAAAAAGAAAGCGTTATTCGACTTTACGAGGCAATTGGAAATAAATTATTTCTAATCTTAAAATTCTAACTTTTAATGTGTTATCACTAGTTTCCTATGGAAAATACTAGAACTGGAGTAATTACTCAGTATAAAACCGGATGTTATACTTCTTACGGAAACTAGGCTCAGAAAAAGAAATCGGGTATTTTTTAAGGGTTTTGATTTAATAAGAATGATGAGGGCAGTGTTGGTGCAGCCATTCTTTTTAAAATTTGCTTTCAATACATGTAGAAACATTTACCCAACTATTCAAATGAAAATTTAACAATGCTGGAACTAAAAGTAGACGAAAGGTGGCTTCTTCTTGTTTCCGTATATATCAGGAGCGATGAACTGTCAACTGATCTACTTGGCAATATACAGCAATTTTGGAAGTAATTCCTCAATTGTTTTGGGAGGAGATTTCAACGCTATTCAACGACGCTACATAATAGCTTCAAGGCTATTTACGCCCTGAGTGTTGGACTCCCAGTGGACCTGCTGGACTACTGACTAAACACCTAACCTGTCAACCGGAGCAAGCAATTGTATTCTGACTTGCGAAGTACAATGGATATTAGGTCTTACTCATATATAGACTTTATAACGAGGCTCTAGATCTAGCTCTGAACCGCAACTAGTTCTGAACAACTTTCTAAAAACTATTGATTTTAAAAGTAAAATAAGGAGAAAAGAAAAGTCGATCAAGCATGAGGACAAGAAAAATAAAAAGGAAGGAAACCGGACCCTTGCTGTGAGTACAACTGCAATAACACAACTCGACAAAATATTATCTTCGTTCTCCCACCTAAGGAATATATATATTTCTAATCTTCGTAGCCAGGGTTTAAACGCACGATAAATAAAACCGAAATTAGCACTTGTTGTTTTTTCATTAATTTTATTCACGATTTTTAACATAAACAGCGATATTCACAATGGTTTAAAAGATTCCGATCGCTTAGCTCTTTTGGCTTTTCAGGTGTAGGACGACTCCGGTGTTTCTCTCACGATGGACCAACAATAATCGTCAAGCATAGAGGTTCCGATTTGCATTGTTGTCGGTTTCAAATGACGCGATATCACTTCCAACACTGCAGAAAGTTAATTTTTATGAACATTTTGCATCCCATCTTTTGATAAGGTTTTCATATCGTTTTGACAGTATTTACATATTGCGGAGATTTGTGTTTGCCAAGGAAATTTTTGGTCACTTTTAGAAACGATAACCAGGTTTCTTTTTCAACGTCGTTTAATGCTGTCCGAAACTCTGAATCCTCCATGAGTTTCCTTACGTCAGGTCCAACAAATATACTTTCTTTTATCTTGGCATCACTAAGAGAAGGAAATTTATTTTTCAAGTATAGAGTCACACAGGAAACAGCAGAATTTGGTAAAGCCAGTTTGGACGCCTGAAGTTAAACCAACTACCTTTAAATCAGCACAGATGGTCCACTAGTGGTCTGATAGTCTGGCGACTTCATGCGTGTCTTTAAAAATAGCACTGCATGTTATAGGAATATATGGAACTTCGTTAAGATTTTTTAGAAGGACAGCTTTTAAACTAGTCTTAGAGGAGTTGATGAAAAACGACCATCAGGAGGAATATGCTTATGACCTAGTTTACCCAAAAGGCAGTTAATATCATTACAAAACAGTAGGCTTTCCTCTTTCGAAAAAAAAACGAGAACAAATCTCAGACATTTGCGATATTTACATATGACGACTCCAGGGTCGAGCGAATTCGACTGTTTAAGTCGTGATCCGAAAAGTTTGAGGCTGAGACGTACTTGGCTCACTAGGACTGGAACACTGCTAGGAGATGGCTCATGAAATTCTTGATCAGAGGACCAATTTCCAGTAATGAATGCGCTGGTGAATCCTCATCACTGTAAACAGGTTTGTCAACCGATCGCACGTTGGGATACTTTGGCGTTTGTTTCCTTTTCCTGTTTTGCCCTTTGACATCAGTGAGACAAAAATAGCAGTCAGTAATGTGATCTTTTGGTTCACGGCAAATGACCAGTTTCGTAAAGGGCAGTATCTCAATTTTTTATGAGACCTAACGGTTAGGATTTTGTATCAAGTTGTACAGCATACATCTCGCCCCCACGATTTATCTAGATTTGCAACTCTAATTTCAAAATAGTTAGCACTCTTCGATATACACATTTATAGCCTTGTTTGGACATCTGTTGTGAACTTTCCACACGCGTAACAAAAGTGATCGGGAGATCTTATACCACTGCGTTGCGTAGCTTACTGCCTTGCGGTTCGAAAAGGACTGAACTTCTTTCAATAATGAGCTTATTCTATGAAGTATCGTAAAGAACAAAAGTGTAAACATGAAGAACTCATGCAAGTCATTTATTTTGATAACGAGAGCTAAGCAAACCTAAGTATTATTGTTTTTGTGGTAAGGCGATGAATACCTAACAAAAAAAATGCTAAGAGCTTGATTCATGAATATGGAGAGGGTCTTATGTAGCTATTAATATTTTCGATCTGTATAAATCTGTGTAAATTCCCTGGTACCGAAGAAGTAGAGGCAGTAATAATAACAGCGTGAATTCAAGTTGTCACTTTAATGTGGATTCAGAGCGCATATGACTTCGTTCTTATAAAGATTCATTCTATTCAAACAAGGAAACATTTCACTCCTAGCCAGCAGATGTCAGCTTCTATAAAGTCAGGTTAAGACATAAATCGTAAGAAGGACATTTATGCTACAAACCCTAGAGCATTTAGGAAATGATTTCAGCATGATGTAACAGATTTCCGCTTATCAGACAGTTCAACTAAGATAGTATTAGACAGTAGACAGCAGTAAAGAGAAGGATGGACCTCGCTATCAAAGAAAAGTCACTTACATCGAAACAACGTTGAATAAGATTGGCAAGTCAGGCAAAATTTACCATTTGCATATTGATTTGAAGATATTGATAACCTGAGCTGAATAAAGAATGACAAACACAAAGACAAAAAGTTTAGAATTCATTCCTAACAAAACACAGTTACGCAATGTTTATACGCTTAGGAATAATCTTTGGGATTCACTTCTAAACAACTGTTCGAAATAGGGGCGGTAATGTCAAAAAGGAGAAACAAGGAAAGAAAACGCAGTGATGCTCTTGAGAATGAACATGAACGTGAGGACTGACTTCCAATCTGGCCAACCAGATCGGTACGAAAGTGATGTGGAAACTACCCAGTCACAGATACGCTGGGGGTTAGCGACAACTGAAAGAAATACTCCATCAATGTGAACAAAAGTTCCAAAAATGATCGAGCTAGGCACCAGGGATGTATCGCGGAGACACATGATGACGAATCAACTGAAACTCCAGATGACAAACCAGATGAAAATCTTTCTAGGAAGAGATGGACATGGGTAACATTTACAGGGATAACCATGAGATAAACCTAGATTTTTGTTCTGACCTAAACATCTAATAGAAACGGATAAGAATGCCCTTAGAAAGTTAGAAGGGTTATCTGCAGCCGATGTCCTTCCGGGTCAATACAATGAAGAATGAAGCTTCTTTTTCTTTTAAACTTCCTTTCACTAGATCTGATTCTGATACAAAGGTCATGTAGTTTTTGTAAAGCGATGGAATGAGATATCTATGAAAAATACTCGAAAATGATCTGGATGGGCATGTGGGGTTCATGCGTTTTGTACAATAGTCCTCCGTTTCATTTTATACAATAGTCCTCCGTTTCATAGAAGGAGATCTACTTTTGAACCACTTTCAGACATGTTGGACCAGCCGTATCAATCGGAGTCTCAACAGATGATCATTATGAATCCTGACTGTCGTTCCGAAGTACGCCTGTTTCCCTCTGCAATATGCCACAAATTTGATTCTTCTTGTAACCTTGTATTTTATCTTCCTTTGGGTGATAGCAAGTGCTGTCAAGGATTATTTTATTCTTTTTTCTCCAAAATGTGATTTATATCGACCGTGTACGGTTCGTCTCAAGTTTCCTTGTTACTCATGCTTTTTCACTTCTTCACTTCTGTACAAAATGTAGTCTGGTCCTCGACGGGAGTCTCTGGGCTTAAGAAAGGGTCCTATGTCCTATTATGTCCTATTATGAGATGTTCTGGTATGTAAATTTAACCAATTCACCAAACCTTCAAAGGCGGGATTCACATTCCACATGAGAATTGTAATGTCACTCAAGTGATTACTTTGTACTAGTTAAGTATGGTAAGTAAGTGTTTGTTATGATAGGAAAGCTGGCAGCCTTTCAGGTAGACGCAAGCATATTGTCAAGGGTACAATTTCGAGAAATTCGGCAGATATTATCCTTTCTGTGTTCATAATTTTCGGTTAGCCTCCATGGTGTTGGTCTTTGGTGCTTTAGTACGAAAATTGATGGAATTCATAACATTTAGTGCACAGACCATGTGAATGACAGTTTTATGAAGGGGTGTCTGTAACCGCTTCAATATCTCTATTCGTTTTGGTTAAAAGGAAAAGAACCAATTTGGGCCACTTTTAATATTTTTGCATTCTACCTTATGCACGCATACAATTATGCGTGGTTCGTGTACTTATTGTTTTTGTTTTGAAAATCAGACGGAAAAAATTATTTGTTTTGAAATTTCTTTGGACCACCCGGATGGTGCGTTGTGGAAGGTCCGCTGTGCAAATGCAGGATATTGCCTTTACTAACTGTTTCTAGAATATTTTCATGAAATTTCAGACCTAGGAAAAGGATGAAAAATCTTATAGTCTAAGGAACTTTAGCGGTGTTGATTCAGGTGCTTTATTTTTGGAATTCCGCTTCTTACCACCTATCTACGAACGTTCTGTTCTTAGTGCCGTAATATATGGAAAGAATATCAGTAGGAATAGTTTTGAAATTTAGTACAAAATTCAAGTGCAGGCAAACATGTGTTTCGTTTTGGCGACTTTCATCAGTTGTTCTCGGCCTTCCTGTTGTTCTTACGTTGTTCAGTTGTTCAATTTCAGGATTAACCCCATTCAATCGATTCTGATTGAGTGGAATCCGATCATAGACTGACGGGTGTGAAGCGGCTTCTTGCGGAAATTGAGACGTATGTGGAATATAAGCACGTTGAACCATTGACAGACGAACTGGAGAACCCATGTATGTAGTACGATGTCATGTTGTCTTGATTAATCGAAGATGAAGGTCGAAGTTAAAGAGAAAGTAGTTGGGAAGAACGAAGTAAAATGAGTACCGATGAAATCGAAAATAAGAGACCGATTTGCGTTGATTTGATGCTCACAAGACTCGGTGCTTACTGATGACTTGACTTGACAAGAACTAAGGAGAGACCTAAATAAACATATTGGATCTAAACTGATGTGCCATTGAATGAAGAAATAAGAAGTAATGAAGAAAATGGTGCTAGTGAAAGTTCCTATATTTTGTAAACTGGTGCAAGACGTACAGCTGACATGATTTACAATAATTAATTATGTTGATGAGATGGATGCGAGGGTAGTACACTTGCCAATAGTGGTGCAAAGAATGTGCTCATAAAATGCGCATGTGTATTGGAATCCATGTTTTGACAGTTGTTAACCTGGATCCTATTGACTTGTGCTATAGGAATATCGGGTGACGCTGGCGGGCTGATAAGTCAGAGCTTCAGCTTAGTCTCTTCCGTGTTTGGGAGATACCGTCCCCAACTCCCCGAGTTTGTAAGAAAAGACGATCATTCCCAGTTCCAAAAAACTGAGAGTTTGTGTCAGACTGCAGAGAAAGGCAAGCCAATCTGAGGTTTATCTGAACCAATGGCATGGCGACGCCTATGACAAGTTACTGTCGGCTCCTCACACGAGAAGGAGCTCATCCTGGCTGCAACGTGGTGGTTGTGGTTTAGAAGGTTTGAAAGTATATTTAGCGAGAGTGATTATTGAGATTGAGTTGTATTCGGCATCCAGATAGTTTGAATGAAATTGGAACCCAAGACTGAAACTTATTTCAGATCATTGGGGTGATGTTTAACACATTGTTTTAACTACGACTGTTTTCATCTTGCCTGGTCAGCAACATTCATTATTTGGTCATTCTTATCGTAATTAAGGCTGCAAAGCATCTCAAGAAATAATCTATGGAGAAAGTTCCATTAAGGCGAAGCTAATCTGAATTGAGTAGAATTTGATGACTCTGCGATTTCTGCGATTGAATTGGTTGTGGGAAACAGAACCTGCAACATCGAAACCAAGGGTAATATGGACTCACTTGATCAGAAAAGTGCAACATATTCTGTTGGTAGAATATCTCGACGTTGACGATCTACTGTCTTTGGAGAGATTTTAGTTATTTTGGAGCAAGCAGTTTGTTATTTGGAAAGCAACCTACGAAGGTAGCGAGTTGTGTGAGTGTGATTATATGTGTGATACGGAACAAAGATGTTAGAACTATCATTTTCGAAATGTGACAACTTTATTTGTGTATTATGTTCGAAAGAAACAAAAATCTGCACATATGGTGATTAATGAAACGCTCTGCCATTACATACTTTTTAATCTTTGAATCAAATTCGAAGCCAGAATAAGAGCTTCCTTACGTTACATTTTGTCCTGAATATTAAATCATAGCAAGACATCATTTCAATGTTTATATGTATGATCAAATAAAAAATTGGCGCTTGTAAGTTTTAATTTAACGTTTCCTTAAATTTAAAATAGTTCATGCAATTTGCAAATAATTAGTCTTACGAATTTTTTCAAATAACAAAAAGAAACTCTATTTTTTGCTGAAAAAAAAACGTGTTTTGAAACAATAAACAACAATATATAATTTAATTTGGGTAAAACTAAGAAATGTATTGTACTTCTCCCAAAAACTTTCTTTGAGTATACAATATCTTGCAAAATATACAAAAATATTTATCAGTTTAGAAATCTAGGCCACGAATGAAATTTAGTTGATAAAAATAGCCAATGTAGTTAAGTGTGCAAAGTGTATTTTAGTTTTTAGTATAGTTTATAATTTAGTTTTATTAGTTTATAAATTCAGTTTATTTTGCAGGCCCATAAACTAAGAGGAACCCCTAATGACCTGTAGATCCTTTTCTTCGTTTACCATCTCTTTCAGGGGGCACGGTATGGAGTTGCGGTGGTCACTCGTTCCATCTCTTGGGCCTGGAATGTTTTGCTTCAATATGAGCTCGAGACGTTCTCTACTGTTTGTTGTCCATGATCCATCTTGTTGCTATAGCTTAGTATCCATATGTGATTCTCTTTCCAGAGTGTTACTTAGCATGTCTGTAAAAATAGACACATCACTAAAAATGATATTCACAACACTATACAAATAATAACTAACCCTCTTATCACCATCGCCGAAAACATGCTCCTACACGTACCCCGAAATATTTTAAATGCGGTGCGTTATTCCCGACTACCTTATCTCTTGTCAGACTTCGTAATCGATGCCTACAAAAACTTAAGAGAATATATAAAAGGCATTTAAATAGAGTCACTTCCCAATATGTACGAATAAAATAACAGATACATATTATTACAAACTTTTTCAAGGCACAAATGTGCCTTACACATACAACCTTATACAACGACATACCTTCCAACCCGGCAGGGGGCTCCACTCTGCCTTTTTCACAAAAGAGTCCGGGCGCTCGAAGCCATTACTTCACTAAAAAGTTAAAAAATCTACTGGAGCAGATGGGGTTTCTGATTTCTTATTTAAAAAAGTTGCAAGCCCCATAGCTCCCAAACTTACAGTTATTTTTTACTTACAAGTGTAAGTTATGGGCACTTTACAAACCCTTAGAAGGTTGCAAGATTAACCCCAGTTCCAAAAAAAAAAAACAATTTAACAGGGAAATTGCAAATCTCCACCCCATAACAATACTCTAACAACTTGGAATCCTGGTAAAGATCATCGCAAAAAAATTTCGACTAATTTTAGTTTACATAGTTTAAGTTAGTACTCTACAGAGCATCCTGCCATGGTACTGCAAAATGAACATAATTGCTGGGCTAAGAACGAAACAGGCAACGATGGCCTGCGCTTTGGATCTAGAGAGAGCTTTTGATAAGGTATGGACAAATGATTTGTTTCACAAACTGATTACAAATCAATGTCCTATTCTTCTTCTCACATTCATGGTTAGCATAAACAGAAAAAAAGCTTTTTGTTGCCATTGATAACTCCCTTTCGAGACTTGATGTTAAAAGTGGTGTCTCACAAGGCTCAATCCTGGGGCCGAAATTATTCAACTTTTTTATGCACGACATTCCTATAGCTCGCAAACTCAGCATTGTCTCTATCATCCGAAGACTCATGTATGCAGATGATACGATTCTATACGCAACAGCAGGCAGAACGACGGACATGCTGGTCGCAGCGAAAAATCATCTAAATTTCATACTGGAGTATTTCAATAAGTCCCCAACAAGTCTGAACTTATTTGCTTTCGCAACGCCAGTGGAAAGGTCACTCATCTACAGTTCAGGAAAATATTACCCTCTGCATTAACAACACAAAAATATCTCTAACAAACTCTATCAAGTACCTTGGTGTAACCATCCATCATCGCCTTAAAGTTAACCCACATGGAAAAATGGTACTCAATAAAGTACTGATAGCCTCACAACTCCTAAAGTCCCTATTCAGATCTCAATTCCCAATCCGAAATCCTCATGTGTAAAGCGCTGATTCGACTGATACTTACTTATGGGTTTCCGCTATGGATGCAGATGTCGTCAACAATAGCCGAAAATTTTCAAGTCTTTGAGAGGAAAATACTCAGGGCCTGCTCTAGAAAATATAGAGCAACTGATCTTAAATATTTCAAAATGCCATACTGCATGAATACACGCAAATAACATCATTGCTAAACTATGCAACTAATCAAGAAAGCAAAAGAATACAAAACCTTTATGAACACCCGAAGCCACTCGTTAGAAAAATCGTAACTGATAATATTGGAGCATCAAAATAATTACTATGCCTCCCCTATTGCGCTTCTGGGAGATGAGAAGGTGTAATGGCTTCAGGGTTCCTCTGAAAAAATGCAAAATCCTTTATTCTATAACGAACCTCCGAAAAATCTTTTTATTTGATAAAACAAAAAGTTAAGCACTCATCAAGCAAATTATGTTAAGAAAAAAAAAAAGAACAACAAGAAATAAATACAGAGAAGTACATCCGAATAGTACCTAGTAATTAGAAACTATTCAAACTCAATATAAGTATAAAAATGTGAAATAAACAATGGCAAAAAAATTATGAAAAATAAAAGATTCGCTCGGAGTGTGGGACTCTTAGGAGCACATGCTACCAGACTACCCACTAAACACCCCCCTGTCAACTGACCCTAGCCTGGAAATGTATGACACATTACTTCGGGCTAGGCCTCTTCTTACTTCGCCCTAGGGCACCGTCAGCTTAGAGAAATCTCCGTCCAGCGGGAGGTAGCAGGATGGAGGAGGACAGCTGGAAAGGAAACCCCTCTAGACCCCGCGCCCAAGGTTATCCATGGTCACTATTTTCGATGTCAGTATTGCCCGAGAGTAATGTGCCACACAGGTCCATTTGTCGAAACTTTTCAGCATTTCTCCGACCAGATTGTCTGGAAAAAGCTCTCGCATTACCTCCCACAAGTCCTGCCGCATCCTGTTCCAACTTCTACAGTTCAAGAAGGTGTAACATGCATCATCCCTTTCCCCTGTGCAGAAAATGTAGCCTGGGGACCGTGATTTACAAATCTTGTGCAAATAAGACTGAAAATACCCATGCCCGCTAAGAAGCTGAGTAAGGTAATAATCAGTCACACCGTGCCTTCTATTTAGCCACGATCCCACGTCCCCTATAAGGAAGGCAGTTCAGCGACCATTAGAGTCACCTTCCCAGGACTGTTTCCACTCGAGTATTACGCGCTGCCTCTCCTCTCGGTTGACAGCATATCTTGAGCCCTCATCTTTTCGGTCATAAATTCTCTGTCGCTCCCTAGCAAGGAGGGTGATGGGTATCACTCCTGCGATCACCAGCACCGCCGACTCAGAGACAGTGCGGTATGCAGACGCAACCCGCAAAGCTCCTCGTCTCTGTACCTGGGCCAAGCGCTTTCGGTACAGCTCCTTACTGAGAGCTCCGGCCCAAAACTCAGAGCGGTACAGTAGCACTGACTTTACAGCACTCATGTCGGCGTTTGCTCGGTGTGGGCCCACCGATGTTGCACATTAGTCGACTTGAAGCCGAAACGCTTATCGCGGCTTTTTTCGCCGTTGCCCTGATCTGTTCCGAAAAGCTCATTTTGGAATCGATCAATAGTCCCAAATATTTTATTGCGACTTTAGACTCAACAGTCGCATCTCCGATCCGCAAAGGAATCACCGTGGGAATTCTTTTCTTCGTGAGAATGAGAATGACCACCTTGGTTTTCTCTAGTGCCAAACTGAACCCGCGGGTGGTCATCCACTCCTCCACTCGACGCATTGGCATTCCCAGTCTGCGCTGCGCATGTTCGACTGTGCGCCCGGTGATCAGTGTTGCTATATCATCTGCATAGCCGACCAAGCGCGACTCATCTGGCAGCTCAAGCCTCAATAGTCCATCATATGAGGCGTTCCACAAGTCTGGTCCAAGTATGGAGCCTTGCGCTACACCAGACGTTATCTCCATACTGCGCCGCCCATCTTGTGTGTCATAGAGCAGACTGCGGCCCTTTAAGTAATCCCTCAAAATCCGCATCAGATCTCTGGCAATCGGAAAAAATTTTCCAATGTGCCAAGAAAATCCGACAATCTGGCGGAGTTGAAGGCGTTCCTGGCGTCAGGCGTCACTAGCAAGACGACTCGTTTGGAGTCAGTTTTGTGCGCTTAGGCTCGACGGACTGCATTCACCACTTCCATGATGGCATCGGAAGTGGATCGCCCTGCTCTAAAGCCATACTGCCGAGGAGAAAGATCCCCTACAGTTCGAATTGCGTCAGTGAGTCTTCCCTTGATGAGCTTTTCGAACACATTTCCAGCTGTGTTCAGCATACAGAGCGGACGGTATGTAGAAGGCAGTCCGGGGTCCCCTTTTCCCTTGTTGATCAATACGAGCCTCGCCACCTTCCAGCGGGATGGAAATACACCTTTTCTAAGGCAAGCCTTAAACACATTGAGTAGTAAGTCAAGACAATCGTGGAAGACCATTTGTAGCACCTCGGTTGGAACGCCGTCTGGTCCTGGTGCCTTCCGAGCTTTCATAGAAAGCACCGCATCCTCCAGCTCATCTTTTGTAATCAATGGACATTCCACTGAATTGACCTCGTGGGCAGCATCAATACGGACAGGATGAGTAGGGAAAAGCGCCTGCACTATGTCGTCCATCTTGTCTGCTTGAAGCAAACAGGGTGTCCGTAAGGTACCGAGCTTGCGCCACACTACCTTGTAGCCGAGCAACCATGGATCCCTGTTCACGTCGAGCACAAGTTCTGGTCAGCAGCGTGCCTTACTCTCATTGATGAGTCTTCGGAGTAGTTTCCTCGCTGACCTGTATGCTGACGTCCTATTAAATGCTTCCTCTACGCTTCTCGAGCGCTGAGCTGCCCAGCGAAGTCTCCACGTCCATTTTCTGATGTTCAATCCGGGAATGAAAGATCATTGAGACGAGCGAGGAGTGGTATCGCCGATCTCGAACGCGATGTATTGTTGGTCACTCGCTGAATAATAGTCGTGTACTCTCCGCTTCAACGTCGTCGAAACGAGGGACTTCGAGGCGAATGTCACATCTGGAATTGTTCCTTCGCAGCCCGTGCCGGAAGGTAGGTACATTATCGGTATTCAATACCACTAACCCGGTCCTCGCCGACATGTCCAGAATGCGTTTCCCTCTGAAATCGGCTTGAGACATGCCCCACTCAACGGCTCTCGCGTTGAAGTCTCCTGCTACGAGTACTTTTCTATCTGTATTGAAACATCCTCCAGCGCGTACAGTCTAGTTTGAAAAGATGGCATGGACTCATTAGACGTCAGGTATACGCTGAAGAACGTTATACCCGGGCACCGAATGCACACACAACCATCTCCTCGGCCATGACGCTAGATCTGGAGTCGCATGCCGCCTTGAACCCAAACGGTAGCAGTATGGGAGTCATCGGAGAACCAGGCTGGTGAGGTCTTGTTTCGATGTTGTTCACTCAGCAGTAGCAGATCAGCCCCCTTTTCTCTGGCGAACAAATCTAATCCTTTTCTCTAACAAATCTTGTGCATTGATGCTACGGTGCAAGTTAATTTGAAGTGCCCTGATCATCATCTCAGAGCTGCTTTTGCTTTTGCTAGTGTCTATCTAAAGATTGGGCACGCGCCTGTACCTGCAACGTGAGGGTGCTCTGTCGGTTGAGAGTTAAGATGATTACATAACAAAAAGCGTGGAGGACCAAGAACTCTCAAGGACTCTTAGCTTTCTTTTGTTAGTTTGTCCACGGTATTCATCGTTGTTTGAACAGGCACTGTTTGCTGGCTAAGCCTATGTTCACGTTTTTCGGATTTTTTGCCGCCTTAGTTATCACCATTTGGAAGGCGCCTTTTCTTTGTGGCGTTTCTCTTTCTGGCTCAGCGTTCTCTTTACGCCTTTTCTCCTGTTCTCTTTCAAAAGGGCTAGCAGCAGTCCTCTTGATACTGGGGAGGAAAGGTTGGGTGACTTTAACGTACACCGTTTTCTAGAGTCTTCTGTAGTGGCAAGCACGATCCAAGAGGTCTTCGAGCTCAAACACTCCATTTTTTACATCCTTACTGATTGTATTTTGATTTATGCACGCTCCTTGCATACCTTTGAGGATCGCATAACATTTTTTTGGTCACCCGTTCTTCCTCGGAACGGTTCTCCGCGATAACCTCCTTAACCATCAGGTCTTTTTCGCCGACTTTCTCTTCCGGGATCTTAGGTTCTATACTGTTAGTTCCTCCTACTGAGGTCGATTCAACAGTAGCAACCTCAGGAGTGAGGTGGTCGTAAACCTCTGGAGCCACATTTACTATCGGCCCATCACTGCTCCTTCCGCTTGAGGCTGAGTGAGACCGTGGTGGTGAACGCAAGGTTTTTCCACTCCGGGCAAACACGCCAAGATAATCATTGTGGTTGTCAGAATTATGTTCATCGACTCGTGTGTTCGTCTCCTCTGCATTATTCTGTTTGTTGTTTTTCATCATTTTGTTCTTAAGGGTGCCCCCTCAGAGCCGCTATTTCCACACGGATGTGTAGTCGCCTTAATTATCCCATGGTTTTCTATTCAATTAGGAAGGCCACGCGAGGGTTGGCACCAGCCCTTATGAAGTCAGGTGCTCAGAGTCAGATCAGCGCTAATCGGGAGTACGACTCAACTGGACCTACACCACCAACTCAACGGTGCGAGCTTCGAACGAACTCTGAGGCCTGCCAAGGTTTTATCGGTACGGAGACGGCTTGATATTAGCCTGGAGCTGTTTGCGCACGGGTTTCACCCCGGCTGTATCGCGCAAGAACCCACTAGTTCCAGAATAGCATGGCCGCCAGTCCATATGCGTTAAATAAAGGCGAGAGTTAAAACATAGTCCGGGTTCAGTGCTGTTTTCCCATTAGTCCCCTATTATGACAAGTTGGATTACTGTGGATGTATTCTAGCCTCTCCCATCCACAGGGGTAAACTTTTCATTATTGTAAATATCAATTTTAATTTTATTTTTAATTTCTAATCTATTGTATTCTACTATAGAATTAAGCGATATGTTATGCGCCTGAGCAAGGGTTATTAATAACTTCACGTCACTTAAATTTTTTCCAACATATGTATAAATAAAAATTAAACATCACAACGAAGTTTAAGTGAAATACTGTAACAGTCATTAACCCATTTGCAAAATAAACTTTTATTTCTTCTACACTGATCTTTTCAAAATGATTATCATTTTCACCAAACCTGTTTTTTCCGTTACAATATCTTCCAGAATGTCTTCCTTCAAAAATAATTCGAAAACATTTTGTCTGGTAAAATTTGAAATATCTTTGTTTATACTACCAGCACTTAAAAATTTGTTAAGCTTTAGTATTTCATTTTTTTCCTTCCAATCGAATTCACTACCACTATCATCACTATCGGATATTATTTTTCTAATTTGACTTCTTTGCAGCGGCCTAATTTCTTCTCAAATGCAATCAGAAAAATTTCTTTCAAATTCAGGAATTCCTTCCATTTTCATTTTTAAGGTTGCAAAAAACTTTAGCGACTAACAAATTTCGGAATGTGAATAGCACCCGCGATACTGATTGCAGAGATAAAAAAAGAAGCAAAATAACAAATCATCATTGCATCACAGAAGTATAACAGTTATCAGTATCCCTGCTTGACTCTGTGATGTTTTACTGTTAGGGAGTGTGGTATTTTAATTAAATAATTGGATTCAATGTCGAACACAGCTGTGTATATACACGCTCCAGTGATAGTGACCAGGAAAATTAAGCGTATATATTTAGGTATAACAAGCATTTTCTAAAGTAATAATCAACTTATTAGTTCATCTACAATGGCTGGACCATATAAAATTAAAACGTTATCTTTTTAATACTATTATCTTTTTAAATACAACAATGAATATTTTAATCGAAGCTAATTTAACGAGCTCACAATAAATACTCACTATTTTTTTATCATTTTTCAATTACATTAAAAACTATTTTTTGAATAGGTTACTCGGTTAAAATTTTTAATAACGATGAGTGATTTTCGATATTAATGTTCCTTTCAAAATCCGACATAAAAGTGTTTTCGAAATTAATACTCTGTACCAAACCGCGCATAAACAATGAGCTCTGAAAAACATTTTTAAAACGAACACCACATATATACGCTAATGATGCAAATAGGTCAACCAATCTTGTCAATGTATTCTTAGTATAAGCTCATGTTATACGAGGTTTGTTCAAAAAGTATCGCGAATTTAATGTTTTTTCAAGAATTATTTATTTATTCGTGAATATCAACTTTGTCCCCTTCAAAGTAATCCCCATCAGACATTATACACTTGTGATAACGTTTTTTCCAACCCTCGAAACATTTTGAAAAATCATTTTTTGTGATCGTGTTCAGCTCCTCCTTCGATGCCGTCTTTATCTGCTCAATCGTGGCGTAGCGTCGTCCTTTCATGGGTTTCTTCAGTTTCGGGAACAAGAAAAAGTCACAGAGGGCCAGTTCTGGGGAATACGGTGGCTGCGGCATTATTAGTGTGTTGTTTTTGGCCAAAAATTCGCGCACAAGGAACGATGTGTGAGCAGGGGTGCTATCATGGTGCAAAAGCCAATTTTTGTACTTCCACAAATCCGTGCGTTTCTGGCGGATTGCTTCTCGCAAATTGCGCATTACTTGAAGGTAATATTCCTTATTGACCGTTCTACCCTGCGGCAAGAACTCATAATGCACCACGCGTCTGCAGTCGAAGAAAACTGTCAGCAAAACCATCACATTCGACCGAACTTGGCGGGCTTTTTTCGGTTCCTCTGAGAATATTTTGTACCACCGATAAACGTTATTTTTGTCCAAAGTAGCTTCACCGTATGCAACAGTCAACATTCTGAATGCATCCGCGCACTTTAAGTTGTTCTTCACACAAAATTTAATATAAATTCTTTGATTAATTTTTTGGGATAGACGAAAATCGAAGACAAGCTAAAACACGTCCACGCGCAATAACTGTCAAAAAATGACTTGACATTCAAAATGGCCGGAATTGTCAACATAAGTGAGGGTCATGAGGACCATCATAACGCCACCAAAAGATCAAAAATCGAACATACGTAGCCCGCGAAAATTCAAAATTCTCGATACTTTTTGAACAAACCTCTCAGTTCAAGTCTCAATAAACGTCTGAAAAAGCTTAGCTTAGAAGGATGGCTGTACGGGCAAGACAAAAAGAACTTATTTTATTTTACAGGATGAATACAATGTCTCTTTATTCTCTAATAGTTGTATTCTTAATGACTTATAAAAGATTGTCAGATGAATTCATTTATTTTCGAACAAAGACTTTGCCGATTTGCAAATTTAGATGAACAGCTGACACAGGTATTCAATTAATTTTAATAATTGGTCTTTTTCAAATGAAACTTTCAATGAACTTTTGATAAACATGTTCAATTGAACCGTTATCTAACCAGCTAGCCTCTGTCACCAGGTGAAAGTAGTCATTCTTCGTAAGTACTTCAGAGTAGACTGACCTAACAGTGAATTTGTTTTCTTTCCAAACAAAGAAAATACAAAAGGAATATTGTTGGTTTTTCGAAGTTGAGAAGTATTGAATTGGACTCGGATGGGATGAGAGTGGAGGAGGATACTTACGAGGAGGATGAAGGTTTTGTGCGGAAAATAACGCCTTTGTTGACTATGAAACTGATCTGTTTCAGTTTTCAAATCGCATTTGACGGCGAAATTAGAGATAATATTATTTTCCAAACCAACTTGTATGCAGATCACAGAAACGGCAGGAAACCATTGAGAACCGCCAAAAATGAAGTTTCTGCATTTCCTGGAATTCAGTCATAATCAGGAATAAAAAGCCTTCTCAGCTACAAATTATACTTGTCACGCATCGCAAAATCATTTCAATGATAATATAATACTGAAACGAAGATGAGGAACGAAAAAGGCTAAGACAAGCTGTTTCAAGGAAACAGCGACGACGGTTTCAAGGAAAACCTATTAACATTAAAGCCTGAAAAGCACAATGCTATGGACGAAGTCTTGATTCCGTGCAAGAACTAAGGCAGCCTAATACAGTACAATAAAAGCAGGCCTCATATGTGGGGCATAAAGTTGTTTGCTGGATGCGGTATAATGCGTCTAATTTGCATATGGCGTAGTTGGTTTAACCCTGGAAAGATAATCTGCGTAAAAATTACGAACACACTTTTGAAAAATTGTTCTGCAGCTCTAGATTGTACCTTTCGTGGGATGAATGCGGCATTTTCGAGATATAGTGATCATATGCGTAAAAATTACGCATGATTATCTTTAAAGTGATTTTTGGGATTTCCACTTAACTAAATATTGGCGTAAGTTTCCGGGATCTCCAACAATTAACCTACATATTTTAAATAAATCTTGTAAATTTTATCCTTTTTTATTACCTTTTGTTTTAACACTCACTACATGTGATATCCCTTTTTAATTGATTAAGAATTTTACTGTTTCGCTACATGTCCTTTTTCCTCATTTTATTGCTTTATGAGGTGTCGGCATTTCAAAGATTTTATGAAGATTCTGTATACAGGCTAGACTAATGATCACTTTCGTTTATGGTGCATCATTGCCGATTTTAAGAATATGCCAAAAACCCAATATACATATAATAGAAATTAGCAATTAATCAGTAAGGATTTAAACGCAGTCAAATAAATATTTTAAAGCTTTCGAAAAAGACGATTTTAATATCATAATCATAATTTTGTGTTGTGATATTTTTGTGATTGCACTCAGTTATTACGGCCAGCAGAGGCTTACGATACGATGAAATCCTGGCTGGTCTGTTAGTAAGGGACGATGATAGTCAGTTCTGTGATACTGATAGTGAAATTGAAAGCCATATAAGTGAAGATGACATTGAAAGTGATGTAGAAGAAGCCTTTGAAGATGAGATAGCTGAAGAACTACTAGTTGATGATAATGAGTTGTGGGGTGCATTATCTGGTAATCGTCGAGTTACACCTTTGTCGCACAAAACTTTCAAAAGCAAAACAAAAATTGCTGGTCGACTTCGAAGCCTGATAGGCGCAACCGCCGAGTTTCTGCATTGAACATTTTTACAGCTCAAAGAGGTCCGACACGCATGTATCGAAATCGATGTGATCCTTTTACACGCTTCGAAATTTTTTCCGTAGAAAAAACAGTCAGTGAAATCGTAAGATGGTTGAATGCTGAGATATCATTGAAGCGAAAGGAGTCTATGACTGCTGCTACATTTCTGGAAACGAGTAGAGATGAAATACGCGCAATTTTTGGAATCCTGGGAATGACAACTATGAGAAAAGATAATCACTTGAGTACGGATGAGCTTATCGACCAATCGTCATCAATGATTTATGTTTCGGTGATGAGTCGCGATCGTTTTCATTTTCCAATAAGATGCCTTCGTATTGATGACAAACGCATACGCTCCACACATCGAGCTGCTGATATCTTCAGTCCTATCCGCAAAATATGGGATCTTTTCATTTACCAATGTGTAAGCAGTTATACTCCAGGAGCTCACGTAACAGTTGAGGAGCGATTGCTTGGATTTCGAGGTCGGTGTTTATTCAAAATATATATACCCAGCAAGCCAAGTAAGTATGGCATTAAAATCTTGGTGTTGTGTGACAGTGGCACAAAATTCATGTTTGATGCAATACCTTATTTGGAAAGAGGAACTCAGGCAAGTGGCGTACCTTTCGGAGAATATTTTGTCAAAGAGTTGTCGAGGCGTCTACATGGCAGTCGTCGTTAGGGGTGTCACTTAGTAAATACATCGATGTTTTTTTCGATGCAATCGAACATCGCGGCTGTGCATCGATATTTTTCGATGCATCGGTTATAAACATCGATATTTTCTCAAAATCGAGTACTTTTTCTAATGTTGCATCACAAGCTGTAGTCGGCCTCCTGAACACATTTTTAATTAAAGATTACTCCTACAACAGCACTTTTCTTTTTGCCTTTTGTATGTGTGTTTAAGGAATCTATATTATGAAAATAAAAAAGAAAGACTTTTCATGCAGTAGTCATTTATTAAATAAAAAACATGGCAATGTGTGACAATGACTTATAACCAATGTTCTTTTGGAAGACTTTGCTAAAACAAAAGCTTATCTAAACGTTTCCCTTTCAGTCTGTTTCGTTGCTGATTGAAGATTAATGCTGCTTTAGAAAATAAACGCTCAGACGGTACTGACGTTCCCACCATGGTCAAGTATTTGTAAGCAATTTTATGAAGTTTAGGAAGCTGAATTTTCAGATCATTCCAAATTTCCAATGGGTTCTTATTGAGTCTTCCTACTGGACTACGCAAGTAAATATACAGCTCGTCAGAAATAGTATCGTCAGACTTTCCAGTTTTCATGGTCGTGTGTACAAATTTGTGGTGATCATCTCATAAAGAAAAGCTATCTCCTGGTTTGTCAGAATGATCTGAAGAATCAAATTCCACCGCGGCCTCATTTTGTATTGTAGTTTTCACAAATTCTTTGACTTGTGCCACAGCTGAAGAGCAAGCAAGTGGGTTTGTAAGATGCATTTTTGTTAAACCTCGGATCTAATATCGTGGATATGGCGAGAGGAGTCACTCTCTCTATAACACCCATTCTCTTGTCAATCTCTTTAAGGACCAATGACTGTAATTCTTTGGCAAGAGATTCTTCGAGTCTGAGAGTTATAACTTTCAAAAGAAGGCAATGGATAAGTGGTATTACCTTGCTACGAGTGCAGTACTTATCCCCTGACACTTCCTTAGTTGCAGCTTCGATTGGTCGCAGAACTTGTACAACCGAAGAATGAATTGATAGTTCTGACGCTGTAAGCATCGGTAGTGCATTTTTATGCCGAATGATTATGTTATTAACGATAGTGCGAGGCTCAAAAATCTTTCGATCATAAAATATGTACTATTCCTTCTAGCTAAGTAGCTAAGTACTGAAGACGGGAGTAAGTCGCTCCCGAAATACGCGTATATGCGAAAAATAAACATTATTGTAGAAGGAGAGGCTGCTCGTTTTCTTTCATATATCTACAAGAATCGGGAACAGTTATTTTTTATGTACTATTCCATCTGGTCGGAACCTCTTGTATCAATTTAGTTTCTTTCTGGGTTGCTTTACGTAATTCATTACTGGCTATATTGCTCTGTTTGAACCAGGTCACAATATCTTTGACTTTAGTTATCAAGTTTCGCAGCTCAGTACACTGTTGCATAGAATTTTGTGCCACCAAATTCAGAGTATGTGCAAAACATGGTATGTGTTTTGTTCCAAAAGCCAAATCGACGGCCTTTACCATGTTGGCTGCGTTGTCAGTCACTACAGCCTAAACTTTATCTTTGTCAATACCCCATTCGGTACAAGTTTGAAGCAACATTTCAGCGATGTGTTCTGAAGTATGACGTTCACTTGACTGGTACACTCCAAGCGTCATTGAAAATAATTAATTACCAACACCGAAGTGTGCCGTTATTCCTAAAAAAAACTTCTCATGCTCATTGTTTCAGACCACATGTCAGTAGCAATAGTAAAGTTTTCAATATTTGATAACTTTTCTTTGAAGACTGTTGATAATGCTGCGTATTTATCATCAACCCATCGAGTCAACCTCGTCTTATTGGGAAGTTTATAATGTCGACTTTAATCAAATTGCGAAATCCTTCATTTTCAAGTATTGTAAATGGTTGATTGTCCTTGCATATCATACAAATTAAGGCATTATTTATTTCTAAAGTTTTATCACCACCCGCCAAAAAAGCGTGAATTTCTTGAAAACTTGATATAATAGAACTTTGACGTTTGGGCGCCAGAGGAACAGGAACTTCGTCGTCTTTTGAACAGTCAGATATTTTATCAGTTTCTTTAGTCAATTCTATTACATCAGCTGAGCTCGTTGACGGTAGCATGTCAGCATCTTTAGGGACTGATTGTGTTTTTTTATGTATAGTCTCGTTATCAATATTAAATTTTTTCGAAATTCCAATATTGAACTCCCGAAAAGCAGCCTTATGTATATTTTTTATACGACCAATTAAGTTGGTTGTATTGCCACAAGATTTGATAGCTTTTTGACAAAGTCTACATTTGGCAGAGTTACTATCTCCTTCAGATTTATCATAAAATTGCCACACACCACTCTTCTTGGAAAGTGCCATCCTTTTGTATAATCAACTTAACCTAAAAAAAAAAGATACGGTAAATTAGCAGAAGTCAATAAATTCATCAATCGATAATATCACATCACTAATCCTCCCTATCTTAAAAAGTAAAAAATTGTGAGTGACAATAGTGGCAAGACTGACGAGTAATATTGACAGAATGACACAAAATAATTAGATGTTGAATGATATTCAGATGTTATTACGTATTGATTGTATTAATTTTAGCGTAATGGTTCGACAAATTGTTAACCTATTCAATTTGTCCAATTTGACGAATGATCTCGAAAAAAATATCTTTTATTCCAATAAATTATGAATGCTTTGCATAAGTTAGAATACGTGAGTTATCCTAACCTTACATTATTTACCTGTCCATCGAACTTATGAGGAAACGATGAAATTTTACTCTAAAGAGTATATTATATCCAAATCCAATCTTATTTTATGTTGTTAAGTATGCACATTTACGACACAAGTAAAAACATTTAACCTTTTTGTCTCACAATAAATCCGACGCAGAACCAAAACAAACGAGGTTTTTTTAAATTCTCTCTGGCGCAGTGTTGCCAATGTCAATTTCCAAATTAGCCAACTAGCGCCAGTAAAAAAAAGATTTAAGTTTTATTTTTATTAAATCAGAGCTACTGAATAGTAATAGATGTACAATGATTAGTTGGTTACCATTGATTCGATGTTTTATGACAAAACATCGATACATCGAGTAAATCAATACCTTTTCAAAGCATCGAATCGTTTCGATGCATCGAACTATAAACATCGAGTGAATTCGATACATCGATGTATATCGAATATCCCTAGTCGTCGTAATATTGCTTGTGACAACTGGTTTACCTCGATGGCGTTGGCAAAAAAATGCTTCAGGAGCCATATAAGTTGACAATATTGAGAACTGTGCGGTCGAATAAGCCCGAGATACCTGAAGAAATGAAAAACAGCCGCTCTAAACCAGTGGGAACATCAATGTTTTGTCTTGATGGTCCCCTTATTCTGGCATCCTATAAACATAAGGCAAATAAAAGGGTCTACTTGCTATTATATTGCGATGAACATGCTTCCATTAACGAAGTTTCCGGAAAACCTGAGATGATTATGTATTATAATCAAACTTAGGGTGGAGTTGACACACTAGATGAAATGTGCCCACTTATGTTTTGCAGTAGGAAGACTAATAGATGGCCCATGGCTGTGTTTTACGGAATGATCAATGTTGCATCCGTATATGCTTATATTATATACAGCTATAACGTAAGCAGCAAAGGCGAGAAGCCCTTAAATCGAAAAACTTTTATAAAGAAGCTGAGCACGGAACTTTCAGCGCCGTTTTTGGGTACGAGATTACAGGCCCAAATTTTAGAAAGATATCTTCGGTAAAATATATGCCAAACTTTGTCAAAAGATACTCCCGATTCATCGCGAGATATTGTAGACACTTGTAGATCTTGAGATACTTTTAATGTTTAGTATTAAAGTGAAAATGTGGGATATTGGAATAAGGATTTTTGATGAAATGTTAAGTTAAAGTTAAGTTTTGTTGCTTTTTGGAATAGTTTAGAAACTCGCGTTTTGTTTGTCAATGGATAAAAATATATTCACTTTTTCAAATATAAAAATTCAAATATAAGAAATAAATTAGTTTATTTACATCAGTGAAGAAAATTGTTCATAGCAGACAATTGAAACTTATGCGAGAAATTTACGCATGATTATCTTTTCCGTAATACTAAATATGATTATCTTTCCAGGGTTAAAGGACAAACTACATCTCTACATCGGTAACATTGGCACTAAAAAGTATAACATGAGAGTGTTTTGCTATATCTTGGATGTGTCTGTTGTGAACGCTTGTTTGTTGTACAGGAAACAGTATAACAACAGAAAAGTAGAAAGAAAAATCATAAAACCCTTGTCCAATTTAGATCCGAAGTAACACATAATTTTTTTATATCCAGAAAAGTGTGGTCGGCCCTGCCATAGTCCTAAATCACCAAATAGCTCAATCAGTTTTGGAAGTTCGAGCACAAGCCCTAAATCTTTAGAATCCGCCAGTGGATATTCTACGCACTCATAATTTTCCCCTTCCAAAACATACATCGAAGAAACTACGATTTTTTACTCTAAGGACCGGAAAAGTTTCTCAAGATATCTCGGTGCATAAAAAGACTGCTTTTACGATTCTCACGTCTTCACAATGGAAGAAACTTTTAAGGAAGAGTTTCTGTTTAATGCAAATAAAAGTTAATTTGAAATATTAATTCGAAAATGGAAACAAATAAATGTTCATATTTTCCCATGGTAGACATATCCTTAAATCCTCACAGAAACAGGCCAAGCCATTTCCGCTTAAAATTATTAAGAAACTAATGATAATCTTTAGCTTAAACATCATTAGAAATTATTTCCAGTCTTTTTGGATAATTGCGGACAGAAAGGGTTCATACATATAATATACGTATCTTGCTGTGATTCAGCGGGATCGCTGCGTTTGGTATTATAACTAGTTGATTGAATTATCCCAGATTTACTGCCCTGTGCAGGGAACCGATTGCAGACAGAGATACATTTTCCGATTTGGTTAGAAAAACGAGATCTTCTAATTAAGTCACGCTGATAACATCGTCCTCAAATCCAGTGGCACATATTTATCTCTTCACCTCCATGAACATGAACCACAAATCTTCAGAATGAACTAATTTGTCATCCATTTCACAAGCTTGCTCGCATGTGCCAGTGCAACTCCTTTACAGCAATCATAATAATAGCACATATGACCCTCTAGCATTCATCGAGAAATTATGGAGCGTTACAGCGCGATTTCCGTCGTTTTCGCTGCTGGTCCTTTATCTGCAGTAATTAGTCTTGAATGGTGGATTAGGGTGGAGGGATAAAAATAGTAGCCTGAATGTGGAGGATGGAAGTGCGTGGCAGAGTGTTCGGCTCCCTCGAATGGGCGCAGGATTGTCATTCAATAAATCATCGAATTTGCCGCGTGTACAGGAACTCAATTTGCTTTGCCTAAGAAGAATCATTGAAAGTGCGCGGAGAGTAATTGGCGCTGCAGCATCTGACGCGCTAATGGCTGGGATTGAAGGGTCCAATGTTGGCGGGAACTCATACGCAATTTGTATTTTCCCGCAGAGTGTAGTGGCCTTCGACAGCATGTTTACACTACGGGACTGATAGAGACGTTCTTATCAGTCAACTTGGTGGTCGGAAGGCCTCCAGCGTCAACAGTTTTCCGCCCAAACAAGTCAGCGAAGGTCACCAAACCCTGCAGTGCATACTTTTTATCAGATGCGTTTTGCCTTGGTTCTAAAAATAAACAAACTGCCTTCCATTTGCTGGTTGCGTTTCACGGCACAAGCCAAACGCGAGCCTTGTCGGTGCGACCTTTGATTTATCTGCGGTTTCCCATCTTGCCTTCATATGTGTAATGTGGCTCGGTTGCATTTCACGCGTGCCGGGAACATGAACGTTTGATGCACTTCACGTTCATGCAATGGCTCGACTACTTGTCGTTCAAATGCACTCAACTAGCAGTTTATTTGTTTATTGCGGTGACAAACGTGGAAATTCCGTTACGCGCCAAATTTGAATCGCTAAGTAAAGGGTGCACGTAATATTTATAGCTTCTGTTACTGCAAGGCAAATTGAAGAAGATGGTAAGGTTAATGAGGCTCATACACGTTGCGAAAGTAAAACATCTTTTCAATATTGTACATTGCTTACCTTCGAAATAGTTTAAAATGGACCTAACACTTCCTCATATGCTTTTAATAGGCTTGTAAGGCTTACTCAGCTAATTGGCATGCGTTTTTTAATATATTTTAAGGAATTGTTAATAATTTCGTGTTATTAGACATGATCTTTATTTTAAATTAAACTTTATATGCTCTTTGTTTTAAATTAAAGTACTTCAAAGGTACAATAGTACTTTCAAAACGAATTGAAAAAACGTACCGGGGAAATAAAAGTTGAGAGGCCATTATTCTCGAGGAAAAAACTTAAAATAGAAATTGTTCCTACGAAGTCCAAGAACATTCCAGGACCAGACGGTATTCCAGTCCAGGTATTGCAACCGGCTTATCATTTTCCTCTGATTTGCTTCTCGGTACCATTGATGCCAGCTCATGAGAAGAGAGTTATCCCCCAAACAATGTCAGATTGCAAGATTCGTGTCGATCGGCAAGAGGAAGGGAAATCATCTGAGTACGCGGTCAATTATGCATATTAAAAATTGCCGGGAAATGGGTGGAGAAATTCATAAAGGGTCGATTCAGTCAAGTCAAACACGGAGTAGGATATCTTTCTTCAGACCAGTACGTACTTCAAGCAGGACATTCCACTATAGTCGCAGCTCCGGAGACGAACAATTGAAAATTATTCTAAGTATCTGAATATTTGACATGAGTAATTCGGATTATTTGAAGGACAACAGTCTGGTCTACGACACGAAGGAAGGCCGAAGTAAGACTTTACGAATATCAGCAGTGGCATGGGCTCGCGCGCTATCTCACTCCTTTTTTGCGTAAACAGTTACCAAGCATTCCAAAGCATGTTTGCTTCGGAGCAAGCATTTTTTTCCGTTCATGATGTATAAACATATGTTCATATTAAGCGACTGTGTCAATATAACTTGTAAAATTGTTCATTTTCTAAAACAAAGTCGTCGTTTTTACCCAATATTTCAACAGCACCACTTACTCTGCGTTTGACGACTCTACCCTTGATCGCTTGGTTATCACGACACACACTGGTGCGCAATTTGCCAGAAAGTGGCCACGTTTAACGGGTTAAGGCCTTACATACGTCCAGCAGCGCCTAAAATGAGAAAAAATTTTTTTTAGTGAGGATAACAAAAAAAATTAGTAAAAATAAATAGTACACATTGTTTATTGATATATAAAGTTTACAAAAAACTTTATTTTACTTTATTTCTACAAAAATTACAATATAAAAAATTACGTGATTCCCAACACTAAGAAAAAACAGTCGCTGGACGGTGTGCATCATATCTCCAGCAAATGTTGATCGATTTTCGAAATTGAAAAAAAATCTTGTAAAATTAAGTTGTTATTATAGTATGTCAAGCCGGAATTTCGAATTTCGAAAAATTTATCAATTTAAGGCAGTTTAAACAAAGTATGCGTTTTACATCATTTTACATCGTTTTACATCATGTAAACTTACGTTTGATCCTCCATTTTGTATGCCTTCCTAGTCGGTAATTAATTGTTCTTGTTTATTTTTTTCCAGTCGACGAGCTATTCCGGCCTTTTTTGTTGCTTTAGAAGCGGCTGTTGAACTTCTTGAATATTTTTTACAACTGAATCAAAGCTTGTTTGTGCGATACATGATGCTAAATCCGACACCGCAAAAAGCTGCATTGCTTTCAATCCTTTTCCTAACAGTCGAAAGGTGAATGTGAAGTGTCGATTTATCTCGTATACAGAGTTTATCAAAGGAGATAAAACATTCAACGTGAAACCAAGCCCAAGGCTACTTGGTTTCAAAAATATCACATTTCCATCACATGTACGACAGACCACACATTTCGAAATAGCTGTTAAAACAGCAGCAAACTGTAAAATACAGTATGAGAACGTAGGATCGAATGAAACCTCATGTGATTGTCCTTCTAATTTTTTTGCAGCCGAACTAGTATATTAAGTTTCACTCTCCATCTTTTCTGGCCTTTGGGGAGGCTTCTACTTTTTAGGGCGTGAAGATTGTTGACTCTCACAGCCTGTACGATCTATACTACAACGTTTCAACATTTAAAAAATCTCAAATGAGACATAACTGTACGGTTTGAAAAGTCAAAGACAACTAACATTCGACACAAGAAATCCTAGCAATTGACCGTAAATATATTTTAATAATGCTTTACAAACGTCCCCAAATTTATTTTGTCGTAATAAGGCAGGTGAAGGCACTCCGAAAGTGACGGTCAGCCGTCTCTACCTGCGCGCACCAAACTCTCATTCAGTCGCATTTTTTACTATAACTTTGGATCTACGGGGAATTTTTACAATTGACTTTTACAGAAAGAAGCCTGAAACGATATAGAACAACAATCAGTTTAAAAAAATATCGATTTTTTGAAAATTCTGGACGTATGTAAGGCCTTAAGCGGAATTAAGACCGAACGTACCAATGCACAGGGCTCATGCTCATAAGTATACTTAGTGCTATGATGAAATGAAACAGGAAATATCCTGGCAAGAAAAGGATCGTAGAGTAAGACCGATCAGTTTTGAGGATGTGTTAATAGTTTAGCAACTATCAGCTTAATTGCTGATGACTCTAAGCTGAGTTTTTGTTGTAGAATTAACGGTTCATTGCTCAGCAGTGGTATGAAATGAGGTTCACAACAAGCTGTGCCAATAACGCCAAAAGCATACTGGACTCAGCGATGATGGTAGTCTCAGTGGTGATACGCAGACGGCGTAGAATAATTGCCTTTCAGGGTTAAGGGAGCGAAACAGAAACAAATGGTAGCGACAAAAAGCGTCACCTGTTCGACGAAGAACAACAACCTTGGGGCGTGGCTAAAAGGAGGATACAGCACGCAGCTCAGCAATGATTTGAGACAAGCATTCATTTGAAAGCCTGAGACTGATCTCTACTTTTCAGCTTACCTGCATAATATCGATGAGCTACACTTGCCAGTATGCATATTCTGGATCAAAAAAAAAAGAAAGAATTCCTCTTGTCATACTTTCTTGCCATGCTAAATATAGAAAAAAAACAGGGTGGTGATCTTGTCAAGAGATTGGGATCGCACTGTTCAGAGAGCTTTATTCAAGAGATATCGAAATCGACTGAATAATGGAACCAAGTGGTATATTGGGCCGAGACGTTGTTGACAACAAATAAGACAAGATGGAAGAGTTTTCCTTTTTAACAATTCTCCTTTTCTGTCCCTTGTCGATGGGAATGGATTCCGGTGACAATGTGAACTTTGAAGTAATATATTAAATCGTTCTAAGCTAGGTTCTCAGGTCAACAGGAGATATCAACAGCTTTGACATCTGGATTCTAAGACTTACCCTTGGCATATTCTGAGAACCTTCACTATTGAATTATAATAATATTAAATTTTAAAATATAAATCTGAGGTTTTCCTTTTCTGATTCTCGTACGACAGATTCTCTCCTGTTATTACCAAGATTCCAGGTTTGAACAGTTCCAGGCCTTGTTTTTATCGTAATTCCTTAAGTTTATCATATGTTCTCTTTAGATCATCTGTGTTCCTACCACGTCCCCTACCACGATTCATAATCTTAATGTGCTCGTATATTATAAAAATGTGCTGTTATGTTATAAAAATGCGCTGGTCGAGAACTTTTTTTAAGTGTTCTTAATTTGTTAGCAATGATTTAAGAGACATAAGATTCCAACATGAAAGGGATTTCTTCAACCATGGTTCCTGGACATTGGTTCCATAAGTTATCTTCACATGTTCCGATACCCTTTTTAAAGAGGTTTACAAGTCATCTTATCTTTATGTTATCTGTGAAATATTCGTGAAGAAATCACTGATAATATTTATGCATATCAGTCCTGATTAAGATGCTAAAGATGGTGCTTCTTATATCTTAACAGTTGTTGTCGTGTCGTGACAGTTGTTGTCGTATATGGATTTTTTATGATTGTAGTGTACTCCCGATTTTTTTTCAAATTTTTTTAATGCTTCGTTCAGTGCGAAGACATGCAAATAATAACAATATTATCAGTTCTATTTAAAGACCGAAGTATGTCTGCTTTAATTCGTGGTCGTCGGAAGGTCAAACACCTGTATATCGTCTAGCTTTAAAGAGTTAGTTCTGAGCCAATCGTGTGATTGATCCCGATTTTAGGAACTCTGTAGCGACACGTTTTTCAGTCAAGAGTGGAGGTCATTGCAGAGCTTTGCATCAAAAGCCATTCTCTCTGTATATTTGGTATTGCCTCTGACATTTGTAGGCATTTATCTCCGGTAAGTTCGAGATAGCCGCCCCTAAGGTTCTCTACTAGTTGTCCGAATAATTTCGTTTTTTCTGAGCCCCACAGATTTTTGTGTAAACTGGGTGCTGCCCTTTAGAGATTATTTTCTCTGAACAAAAAACCATTATAGCCTGAGGAGGTAGCTTTACATAATCTCTGAGGGTCCTTTATGACCATTACTGTAAGAAAAAGCAGCACCAGCAGTATCTTGTGATATGAAGTTGCATTCGATAGTATCTGATAAATAGATACCTATTTTTTGAGTGACCTTGCATCGCAAAACATGTTTACAATTAAGAAGTTTTTTAAATGTTAGATTATGCAAACTTGATAGGTCCCAGTAATTTCTCGCAATTCGCCAAAGTTCTCCTGTATGCCATTCATGTTTCACTGGAAAAAACATATGCTATCAGTTTGGTTTGTATTGGTCGTTGCGTGGTACGCTAGTGCATGCATATTTGAAGATATCATTGGAAATCGAAACTCCAAGAATGTTACCCCCACAGGTGTGTCCATTATCCACCAACTCAGCTTTGACATCTACTCCTATAACTTACTGTTGGGGTTATAGCTGTATATGGATTCATTTACTCAATGCAAGATCTCTGCAAACATTTTTCAATGGCTCCAGCAAAAGTCTCATCTAATGGAACAAGTTAGTTCCTTCTATATTTTTATTTGGATTTTTTATTGGATTTCTTCCTGTCATAAGCAGGTAAAGTTAGACTTCTTTTGATCACTGGTTTGGGGTTTTTTCGGAATTCAACTAAACAGGGAGGTTTTCATTTGATTGGAGGTAACCTGATCCTGAAACTGGCCGAAGTTGAAGCTTACGTCGTTTCGATATTTCAAACTTTGAGAATAGCTAGGAATCTCTATTGATTACTTTTCCACAGCTTTTGACATTATCGCAACATCGCTGATCACCTGACTCGCCTATTTTTCATTAATCTCTTCGGCGATACAACCCACTAGTTTGTAATATTCGAAGACACTTTTGGTATAATTTTATCTTTCCTTTATTTTGAATACCATTTCTTGTTTTCCAAGCCATGAATGGTGTTTTATTTCTTCAACTTGTGAGTTTGGCGTTTAATTTTCATATTTAAATTGAATAATGATTTACTTGTTCTGTCAAAGACAGTTGCATTATCTTTACAAATATCATTTGTCATTCAACCCCTTCAAACTTTCTTAGTTGTCTTTTTTCAATCTTTTTTGAAATTTTTTCAATTTTCGGAATTACGGCAATTGTTTCCTTTGACTTCGATTTTCCGTGATCTTCTTATTCGATTTTCTTTTTCATGCTTGGATCAGTAACAGTTCTCTCCATTCTAAAGCCACTCAAAAACGCTGTGTGTCACAGTAGCTTTAGACGTGGAAGTGACGTTACGCAAACCCTTCCTGGAGGGAACAGCTTGTGATGTAGAAACAACTTATGACCATAGGAGAGTAACATCTTAAGAGTAAGAATCTGAACGGTTTCTTAACCGATCTAAGACAACCGACATCTTGATACGAAAGAAGGCTCCATTGTAAGTTCAGAGCGATGCTTGAGAAGCCAACGTAGTGTTTGTAAGGTCCTGTAATATGTATGTCATTGCAATCCTTTCGGAGCAGTTACAGTGCAATGAGCGATGCTCTTTCGTGCAACCAGTGACGAAAGAGCATCTAAAGAGCAATTTAAAAAACTCAATTGCAGGATGAATGATTACGGGCTAGTCATTTAGCTACAATCACTACTTAGGACCCTTAATCTGTCACTTGTTTCTCGGCCCAACCTTTTGTAAAGCGTGTAAAGTCACGAGATCTGGTGGAGATCTTTGTCGGGTAACTCATGGGAACTCTGTTATGAGGCCCTTCACATCTTACTCTGGTGACTACGACATGGCACGATATCGTAGACCCATTCCATGATATCATAGGTTTGCAACTGTTTCAAATTCGATGATATGTGAAAGTAGTTAACGAGCCCTGGCACGAAGCCAAAAGTTACAGCGTTCGAAGTGAGTTTCGAGCTAGAGATACATTGAGCTGAAAACAGGAAAATCAGGGTTTTGATGAGAGGACATAAGCGAGGTTATGTAAGCAAAATAGGGGGCTAAGGTAAGTCATACTTTTGGACTCAACTATACATTATTGCCACTGACGTACATAAAAATGTACTTTATTCGGTAAGCACAAGCGTACAGCCACTATCTTAAATGTATTGTGCCATTAATAGAACTGGAAATAATGAATATCTTCATTTTCGAAAGTTGGACAAGTATTCTCATGAAGAAGAGACTGCGGATACAAGACAGCGCTTAAAAAACTAAATATACTATACTGTGTGTATTCTCACGTGTTTAGCACTTCCAAACAATGCTTTATTTTTTTGGTTTTCCATTTCAAAATGCTATGTTTTGTTTTAATTTTGACAGATATATTTCGCTAGTATGTTGTTCTCTTCTTCACTGTCAAATAGTTTCTGATATTACAATGCCTATTTATACTAAACTAACAAAAAGTTCAAATTACCAAAGATTCAATTGCTTAAGGTCTAATTACTATGGGATTTTATAATCTGCGTACCTATTTTTAATTTAATTATTTTTACTTAAGGTCTAATTGCAATGAGGTTTTATTACCTGGGTTTATATCTATGTACTACTTAAATTATTTTTATTACTGCTTATTTATTTATTTGGAAAAAAGAGAACAAACTTAGCGCGTTTTCACTGTATCCAGGAGGCCAGAGTATCCATTTCCCACGTCCTCATTGAGCTTCGTTTCGGTTGACTGCCTCATAATCCAAAATGATTCGTCCAGTTTTCGCATGTTTCTTTCTTTCTTTACTACCGTGAGATCGTTCCATTCTATTTGATGACTGAAGATTTCTCACGTTTCCACGTCTTATCGCTAATTGTGCTCCTCGAAACTTGTTTTAACCTTTCGTCTTGTTTGTCAAATATATACTTTATCACAGCATTTAATTTTGTAGTTGCCGCACTTCTCTTCTTTCTTCTCTCTGTGCTTAATGTTTGTAAACCTCCTCTTCAGTTGAAACTAGACACTGCTTGGGATAAGCTGGATGTTGACATCTTTTAGTAATCTGCCTAAGGTTCCTATTAGATCTGAGTTCACGACCACTGCACTCTGTTGTTCTCTTTTTTTGGCTTCCACTTTGAGTGTAGAGCGTAGAAAAGCGATCTGGTGTTCTTCTTGCTCCAATTTTCTTCATCGTGCCTGAGACCAATTTTCTTCGCTGTGTCCAGAATGTTATTTATTTCCTTAATTCGGAATTTTATGTTCAAGGGTACTGACAGAATCCATGCTCGAACATATGCCATTTTTTGTGAGTTGTCATGTTATGATGTCCGTGGTTCGATGCTTTGAGTGCTTGATATTTTTTCAGTGTATATCCAATTCTAATTTCCTGCCAGCTTGGTAAGGCTTGGTTGCTGGTTGAAATATGCTCTCCAATGCTCAGTTTGAACGGCGTTGACGCTCTCGCTGCCGTACGCGCTTTATATAGAACTAGGATCTTAGTTCAGCGGCAACGCTTGCAAGCTACTATCGTATGGAGTACCTCGTCTGCAAACCCGAACCTTATTAAGCAGCTTATTTGGTTAAGGCTTAGTTCAACGGCATAAGGGTGCATAAGGCTGATGTTGTCCCTAACAACCTTTAGAAAGTCTGGGTACCGTATCAACCAGTTTAAAATTTGGGTTCCATTAATGTTCACTGGTATCTCATTAGGATTTAATGCCAGATGCAAGTTGAGGAATCGTAATTCTTGTCTAAAAGTCGGTGTTGGGCCTGTACAAGGCGGGTACGCACAATAAATTGAATTGGTTGTTAAATTGGTTGTAAATGACTTCTACAAAAGGTGCCAGCAGTCGTTTCTAACAACATAATTTGGAGCTATGAAATTAAACCAAATTTGACCGGTGCATTTTTAAACGGCTCGAATAGCTTGAACGTTTTTGATTTCTTTTGTTAAGAGTATAGTCGGAATAATTTTCCTAGAGTTTCTAGGGAAACTCTGTTTTCTATCAGGTACAAGTGTAATTGCCTTAAATATGGGTTAACAGTTTAAGCAAAGATGAGGTTAAGTTAAGGAAAGATATTAAAATCTAGTTGGCTGTTAAGTGTTCGGAATTCCCTGTTTTTGCATAATTTTCTGATTTTCCAAAAGACTCACTTTCCTTCCTTTTCCAAAAACATCTTGAATTTTTGAGCTCTCAATAATTGTTGTATGCTTTGTACACACAATATGCTCTGAAGTTGAGGATATATAATCACAGGATGCATTTTCTTTTAAGCGCGCTCTAAGACTACATCCAGTTGGTCCTATATAGGCTGCTGCGCAATTGTTGCAATTTTTCATGTAAATACCCGACTTAACATTTCTTTTGTATTCAAAATAATTTCGCCTATGCTAGGACTAATTGAAAACGATTTTTGAATGTTGAATTTTCAAAAACTGTTTTCTATGGTATTTGAAAGTGCATGAACATTTCAAAACGAGCATTTCTGCTTCTCATCCTATAATGGAGCACAATAAAAGTGAAGGTGGTTCGCGTTTTTTCCTATTAATAATCAGAAAGTAAACACGTATCTCCCTCATATGACACAAACTGAGTCAAGTGAGTTAAGTTTGTTAAGTGAGAAATAATTGCTGCTTGCATTAGGATAAAATATATGAAATAACCAAACATAAAAGGACTCTTGCGGAATCAAACTCCTTTCGAAAAATAGCGCAAGCAAAATAATTTTCACTGATTGTTGCATGGGACTGTATGCAATGAGTGTAATTTGCTGAATTACATAATTCTGTCTATAGAACCAACTTTGATGCCTGTTTTGCGTGTTATGCAGCAAACATTGAACGTTTCTTTACTACGATGAAACTAAAGAAATTATAGAATATTTATTTGAAAAGAAATTTTGAATACGCATCAAGTGTGTATTAGGGCCCTTTTGTGCACCAGAAAGGTTGAAATCTGAGACAGATGCGAGTGCTGAAGAGGAATAATAAACTTGTGTCATTATCGTCAAGTAGTATTTGGCATCGTTCCAAATGCCCCCTGTGAGACGAACGCCTAGTCATTTGTTTTCTGATCCTGACTGAGCAGCTTGAGTACACAGATGCATTTGCAATTCTATTTTCTACCACTGGGTTGTGAATTGGCCATCGGCAATAGATGCAGCACTTTCTTTCTCCCACAGTTACATTGCAAGACGAAAACGTATCGAAGCGACGTGATACAAAGCTAAATGTTGTAGCTGACGGCTTCAATTAAGTTGAAAATTCACTTAAGAAAATTATCAGTTAAACTCAAATGTTTAAGTTTCCAAGGAATTAAATCAACATGAGAATATCTTTACGGATGTCCTCAGCTGCGGTTGAATTCCATGTGACACATTCGAATGAGGTTGAAATCTGAATCGCAGCTAGTCGCGACAAGCTCAGCATTTGTTCTCGGAATATATTTCGGTCACAGGACAAACGCTAAAATATTGATTACTCCAAAATCGGGATCATCTGCTTATAATTAAGTATTTTATGTCTCCTGTGTGCAAAAATAGTTGGTTAGCTTTCGTTATTTTCATTAGTTCTTTATGACTGGTCTCGATCGTTTTCGATTGAAATTGTTGTACGCAACCCTCTTTTCGTTTCCAGTGATAAATTGATTTTAAAACAGGATTCACAACCGCTGAGGCACTATGTCAGATGAGTTTCTCTCAAATCGCGCGGAATCAAAATATCCAACTTCTTAACAAGACCGGCACATTTTTAATGCTTCTTAACTGCTGTCTGTGAAACGTTTGACTTCTTTGCAATATACCGTGTAGTTAAGTGACGAACTACTTACATGAAAGGTTAGATTTCATCTTCATTAAGGGATTATACCTATGTGAAGGCTAAAAACAAGCCTTTTTTCAGGACTTTTTTCTCAAGGATTTTGAACAAAAGCTTTGATAAATAATATATCAATATAAACGGCAACTTTTCGGAAGTACAAAAAAATTTTTTTATTTTAAATTCAATACAAAATGGCGGATGTAGGGCACGTCAAAGTCACTAGTATTTACAAAAGACGTTCCGCGGCCGGACAAGTTTCTCAGCTCCATCTGCATCTGGAACAATAAAAAAAATTTTTCATAAATTCCATGAGTTTTGCTAGTGAAGTACACACTGTAATAGTTTAATATCGATTTTTCACAAAATGGCGACCATTTAACAAAAAAATTGCATTTTCGACCCAAAAAAATGACTTTAATTGCTTATAACTTTTTTTAAACAAAACCAGTCGCTAAAATCGTGTGTACTTCACTAGATAATCATATCAAGAAGCAACAGTTATAACGGCAAGTCAATCGGATGAAAACTGAAAACGTTTCGTTTCCGGCAAATTTCAAAAGTACACTTTCGGGATAAACGTGCTTAAAGTTTCAAAACCATATAAAGTTATGAATTTTCAAAATTTTACTATATACAAATTTTTTTTACCTTTACTCTGCTATCCTAGCACCATACAGTTGGCCTATCAAGACCGTGGATTTCTCCTCCTCGTCCTTTCTTGATGCTTAAAGGCCGCGTCTCGCCTCTTTTACAACGTCGGAAATTGAGCGCTCAGCAGCCTTTATTCGCTCGGCGTCTGTTTCTAAGCAGAAGTTGTGAAAATTAGGTCCTGCAGTCAATCCTAATGAGTCGTAGATGAGGTGAAGGCCCGACAGTCCATCATTTAATAAGATAACTGCGATATCCGTCACAATATCGAGCACCAACTTGCTGCTCGACACATGTTTCGGCGCGATGGACCACACGACTGCATTGAACGATTCATTTGTATTTTGTGTGTATCCACCCAAGCAGCGCCAAAGATGGTCATCGGAGCTGAGCTCTTCGTAAATTGATTTTACGGCCTTGAAGACATCCTCATACATGGCTGGCTTGTGTTGGTAAGTTGGCAGGGAACCCAATGCTTTACTGCGCTGCCAAGAGCACTAAGACGCTGCTCCGGCCGGGCACGTCTCGTGTTGCGTCTTTTTGTCCGTGGAAATTTTATGAAATAAGGTGGCCCAAATCTCATTTCCCCTTTTTTCTACAGATCCTGTGTTTTTTCTGATTGCTAGTCCGAAATAAATTGTGAGCTCATCGATAAGCTTACCTGTTAATTTACCGCACCCGCCGAGACCTTTCGTATTTTTTTTTTAAATTGCGCAAACGACTGACCATCCTTTTTTGCACGTGTCCAATACACTCTTTTTTTGCAACCGCACAATCTCCATAGGGCTTTGCGTCAACAATACCTTTGTATGTTTTCGAATCTCCATCGCCAATATAATTGATGTATTTAATATTATGCAATTTTTCGGAGCGGTGAAATATTTCAACTACCGCATCGACTTCTTACCGGGAGATCCTTGATGATTAGCATCGCAGTTGGGCTCGTGAGCGGCATATACTTCCTCGTATTCGGCGGTACCCTCTTTTTTCTTCCAGTACTCACACACTTTGCAATACTTAGATTTAACACGGACATCTAGTACTTGGCCAGTATACCAGCCGATCAAAGTCACTAAGCTAAATAGCGATGAAAAGCCTCGCTTTCTCCATGAACCGTCGCCAGAAACTGTGAGCCCATTAACTTCATTGTGCTCCATAGATTTCTGCTTCTCCTCTGCAACTGCTTTTTTTATGCAGAGTTCTCGTACACGTACAGTAGCTATTGAAATATTTAAAATAATATTATGATACGTCGCTTGAAAGACTGGCTTCGGGAGATCCATAAACGCGCAGAACTTTTTAATGTCATTGATCCCTATGCCTAACATTCGCATGGCTAAAGTAATGCGAGTGTTGATCTCATAAGCTCGATCGTTTATTACTGGGCAGCTATTGATTGATACATTATCGCAATTTGAGCAGCTAACAATAATTTTTGAACCAAGTCCGCGTCTGCTTCCCTCCGGAAATCGCAATTCACCATGACACTGTTTACATGAAACTGCGTCAGACAGAGCGGTAAAAACAGTAAAAAAGTTAATAAGTCTGTAGCCAGAATGACTATTTACATCACTTTCATTATTCAAATCGCTCAATTTTAATTTCTTTGATGACGCGCTCACGTACTCCGAATCGTTCTCAAACAAATGGCGATTAGGCGGACGCCTGTTGCTGATCTTGCTGCGCTTCTGCGATGAACTACTTGCTTTACTGCCTTTACGGCCGCTGTACAGTTTACTACTCATTTCTAACTCTTTACTCTAACTCTTATACAAAACAACAGTAAACATACCAATCAAAACACAGTACCTTAACCTCAGATACAGCGTGTAGTCGATTGAGTAAACAGAAGTTCTCCTAGCATCGTTTACGAAGGAACGTGCCCTATACAGTGTATATTAATTACTATATAGTATAAAGCGATCTAATTTTACGTTTTCGAGCATAGTTGCTATAGAAAATTGATTCTCAAAAATTTTCTGAAGTATATTAGTATGTGGACCTTTTTGATTTCAATTCCAGGGATGTGTTAGCAAACTTTTAGCCAATAAAGAAATTCACATAGGTATAACCGCTTAAGCTCAACTCGTGGACCTGAACGTTAGCCATCGTTAAGATAAATAAGTACAGGGAAAGATTGGAACGATTTATACCCGGGGAAGTTTCATACAGTTACTGTTACAGCTTTAGTTCTGGGAATTTATGCCAATTTCGTTTGAATGAGCTATGAAGCTTAAAACGAAGCGTTTTGCAAGCTTCGAATAAATAATTGTTCAATGTTTTCAGATAATTCGTAATTGTATGAAGTATCAAATTCTATCGGAACCTTCCTGACTACAAAATAATTACCATAACGATAATTCTGCAACTATAATGTTGGTTTTGCTTCATAATTTTTGTTTAGGTAAAAATCTTTTGTTTTTTGACCTCAGTTGTGGTGCCTATGCCTACCCTGGTGCCAGCGTTACCTTTATCACAGTCCTGGCAGTACAAGCCCCTATCATTTTGGAAGCAAATCGTCTTACAAAATTACCTTGTGTTCGGAGAATCGGTTGAAAAATATGGAAATGGGGCTGACCCGATCCATACATATTGGTCTTAATTCGTAAGTTACCAAGTATAGAAAACTGCGAAAATGCATAAGGGGCTCACGATATTACAATTTGGGTAACAAACTGACATGCGATTAATCCAAAGATATGATATGTCGCAAGAATGGGATGAATCTGGGTTAGCTGTTATAGACTGGATCCATAGATTTTGGAAGAGAATTAGTAATATAAGTTAAGGAAAACATCAAAGTACGAGTACTGCCATATTATTTGCTTTTAATAAAACTGTCGTGTATGAGTTTTACGATGTTTTTAAAATTGACAGTTTCAGACAGTTCAAAGGTACTGACACAAAGAAATAGAAACAAGTCGCGCAAATTGTGTCTGCAGAAAGAGATAAACTGACACTCTTTGGTGGCATTATTTCTACAAGTTGAAACACAATTCTGCCACTATTAGTATTGCTGCGACTACTTTGTAAAGACGACTTAGTGGAATGAGCTTCCAATGGTAGTATTGGGATTATAAATAGAACAGGCTGCTATGACAGGCGCTATCTTCTAATAAGATACATCTGTCAACAAGCGAATCGTTTCGACGTTTATTCAGCATTGGAAATTTAGGCGATGCAGAAAACTCCTCGACTGCCAGAAGTTTAGTACATTATTTCAGGGTCAAAAAGAAAACTTTTTTCACCAGCAATGAAACCTATAGCTTTAACCTATAGCTAAGAAAAATATTAAAAACCACAAAGAAGGAAAGTCAAGAAAGGAAACAAACCAGTAAAGTCCAGAATTTCAGCCAACCAATTAAACGCTGGAGAAAAGAGAGGAAAGATTTACAGGACACGAAGCATTCAACGAAAAGAGAAGAGACAAGAATCGCGTGGCAGTTCTGAAACATAAAAAAATTCTGACACTCAATGGAGCATAAGCAGAATCGGTAATTAATAGAATTTTAGAGTAGTACTCTATTCCCTTCATTTTCGTCCTGCTGAAGAAGGGATCCCCGTGATATGAATGCGCCTTTAAGTATAGGAATGCAAGGCCTAGTACGAAGTATCTTGTGAAACGGTCGAGGAATGGGTTCTCAGGTTGACAAGGGAGGTGTTTAGAGGATTGTTAGAGCTCTCTTTAAGATTTCCACGAGCTATCCCCCAAATTAAACACAACGTTATGCAAGTGTATGAAGTATGAAGAAAGTGTCGATTCCATTTTGATTGCAAACAGTTTGGTGTCGTTTTACGTTTTTCAGGGGTACGTTTTTTTTCATCGGCCGAACCCGGTAACATCTGGTGGAGATTAACTAAAACAAAAGAGGTTGATTTTGTGTCCTTTTTTGGCGAGAAAGTTTCATTATTTGGTTGTACCATAGCTAACGACATCAAAAAAGATTCAAATATGCACGAGTTAGCCTGATAGCGCTCCAATTTTGCATCACTGAAAGAGATACAAAATTTTATCAAGATTGTGAGGGTTCTTTCTCTATTCACCCACCGCTTTTAGACGCCGTCTATGATGAAATACCTATGCCTAGGAATAAAACTTTGATTTTTTGGTCCGGGATAATTGAAATGGAATAAAGTATCAAAATCTCATTTATGGCTTTCTCAAAACGCGTATTCCTTGGTTTTGAACTCATATTGACGATCTTCTTGACTCATGCGTACACAATATATGAAGTTCGAAAAAAGTGTCTTGAGGCAATAGAGGAACGGAACAGAGAAATGATTTGAAAGGACCCGAAAAATCAACATACTGAGTGCTTGAAGTGCATACTAATGCAAATTAAATTAAATCGGTTGGAAAAATATGAGATTCCCCACTCTAGCATCTGCTTGTAGGGATAAGCTTCGCTCAGCAGTTCCAAATTTTCAAGGATTGCCAGATGTTTTTGACACCAAAACGTCAACTACAAAAACCTAAATTTTTTTCTTCAGAATTAAGAGAACCTCAGCTGTTCGCCAAGAGGTCTTAGATGATTACATACGGTAAGATCTTTCTAACGGGCAAGCAGAAAAATCATCATTTTTTACTTACGAGTATAAAGCGACGCGGTTAAAACATTTCGTTACATGGATATCAAAGCAGATAATTTTTGTCATTCTTCAGGAATGACACCGATTTTGAGCATTTGTTCTTGGAATCAACAATCAAATTGAACAACACAACTAGTCCTTTTAACACTTCACTACCAACTTCAATACTTCCAAATAAATTTCAGTGTCGCATAACTAACTGCACTTTTCAAGCTTCGAAGAATTGGCCCGTCCTGCGAATTGCGGAAACCCTGGAAACCCTTTGCAATGAGGAAACGAAATGTTTGGTCTCCACACAAAAAATAATATTGCATGTAAAGTTGCGATTGATGAAGCAGTATGTGAAGTTCCTAGATGAAAGTGGTTCTTCTTTAAGTAGTGATAATTTGAAAACTGGCGTTTTCCATTGGACAGAAATATGACGTTTGTTGAAGGATAATCATTTTGTATCCAATATGACTGAATAAAACTTGGCAATGTTGAAGTCATACAAGTGTCAGCCAATTTCACAAGATTTTTGGACTATCATAAGACAGCGCCTTACACAACTTAGTCATGGAGATCCTGGAAAAAAACGCTTGGTTGCCATATGAGTTTCAAGGTCCACATTTTCCACTGCGGTTTGACATTATCCAGTAATCTTGGCTTCTACAGGCTAAGACATGGAGAGCGTTTCCATTAAGGGTTTTTTTTTTGGGTTGGAAGGTGAAGGCAATTTACACCCGGAGTGTGGGACTCCTAGCTGCGCATGCTACCAGACTACCCACTAAACTACCCACACCCAGACTACCCACACTATTAAGGGTTGGAGATTATTGGAGACAGATACCAAGGACGCTGTGATGATCACATGCCGACGAATTACTGCTTTCCATAACGAGGAAAGTTTTACAGAAACTCATGTCAAAAAATCTCGTCGACAAACTTTTTGAATTTAGAATTAAATAAAAATTTTCAATCCTCAAAGCTTGTATTAATTATTGATTATTCATAATCTATCTCGAGTTGTTTTTATCATATACGATAGGAACAAAACGTAGTATCTAAAAAACACACTAACACTTACAATATGCAGAGGTAGTATGCAAATAAACTACTAAGGCGTTTGCGCACCATCGCCACTGTAAATCTGTATTATCAACGGAATGACCTCTTTTTACGAAAATGAGCGAGCAGTCATGTTTATGAAGCTAAGAAAGGCTCCAAGACCAAGAATATCTGATTTCAGGTCCTACCGATAATATTTCACTTTTGCCTCTCCTGCTGCTGGTTTGCCGCTCTGTACGTTCAACGTTCATGGTGAAGTCTTCTCAGAGTGCTGAAACGTGATAAGACTCATGCTGAACAGTAAGAAGAAGAATCCCGAATGAAGAATTGCTTTATGCCTAATTTGTATCCTTGTCATGGCTGGTAATCTCGAAAATGTTAATCTTATGCAGTCCGGATCACTGTGGACTTATCTCTATGGCAATAAAGCTATTTGTTTCAGGATCGGTGGGATTGAATAAATTGTGAGTGCAATCCAGCTAGGTGAGGGACAAAAGTTTTTCCTGGTGTATTCGGCCCTAACCTGGCAAACATCACCAATGATGGAGAACTCATGCGTAAACTATCGGAATCTTGCTCCGTTTTTAGGTGAACTGTTTGTGGCGCTAGTTTTTGCAAGACAGTAGACCATACGCGACTAAGACAAGATATGATAGAAAGCAGATCCAAGCTGGCATTCAAAAAAAAACAACAAATTATAACCCTGTCACAATAGTCAGGCCTATGGATTCTGGGAAAGCACATGCTAATAACGGTGTAGCTGGACTGGGAATAGTTCGCAGGGCTGCAGTGTGAGTAATGGCGCTCAATTGATTGATGGTCAAAGTAGGGTGGGTCACCTCATCAAGGTGACAACTTCTAATGACCGTCATATAGTGTTTTCTACTCTGTGGAGTAGAAAAGGGGAAAGAAGCCTTGGAAAGGAGAAAAATTCAGAAGAAATCACAAAATGCTTTCCAAATTGCATGCGCAAATTGACTAAAATGCTGGAAATGAAATGAAAATGACTAAAATGCTGGAAATCTCATGGGTAATCGTTATCCTGTATCGCTCTCCATTTTAAAGCTGAGAAATATTTACCTGCGCAGAAGGGAAGATAATCAAGACGGCATCACCTTTTAAGAGAAAAAGGGAGAGAGAGAAAACGGAACACACATGTTTCGCCTGCATTACATAAAATAACCAGAACGAGGCCTTTTTGGCAATGTTGAAGAGCTCTCCCCGGGAACTATACTTGGAGAGATTCGTTAAACAGTTGAGCGATGGAAATACGTGGGTATGCCAAGTGCTTCAATTTTTTTAAACAGGCTAGTTTCTCAAGTTTGTGGGTAGTCTACATGGATTGCACGTTTGGGAGTCCTACACTGTTGCCGTAACCAGCCTTCATTTCCCGCAAATCAAAACCATACTTGACAGATTAAAATGTAGCAGTCATGGAAAGTTAGGTAAAGCTACAAGCATTTTCCTTAAGGATAACCATTTCAGTGGGCAAGTAATGTTCCTGCGTAATCATCAACAAAATCATTATGTCACGGCGTCACAGTGAATGTCGTTCACAAAAACCAATCGAGGCATCTTTTAAGGCTGACGTAAATTGCGCTTTTCTAGAGAATTTGATTCAGTGAGAATCAAAATAATAAATTCAGCAGAAAGTATGGTCACAAACAACACTAGACAATATCAAAGACCAATATCAAAAAAAAAAAACTAATTCATTTGCGGAAGAAAGAGCGCACTTTTGTGACACCAACGGCTATTCCACAGCCCAACAGCCACCGTTTTGCAAAACTTTGTGGTTCCTGACAGTGGATTGACAGAAGTTCATGTATTAATTATTATTTTATTTTCCCCTTATTGAAAGTCGTTAAATCGTGCAGTAGGAATGTCTTAAGTGCAGGTTCTTCCATAAGAAGTCCCATGGGTTCCGAATTCAATAACCTTGTGGATCGAGTTGGTCGGAAAGAGTTGATTCAGTAGTGTGAGTAGGAGTCCGGTCCGTTTTTCGCTCTGAAATGTTTACGATTTATGCCTCTTTGGCATATCTTTGGCTATCAGTTCCTATAAACTCTTTTAATATAGCCGTCGACAGACTCAATGTTATCGTTTATTTTTGCAACTTAATAGAAAGCCTTTTTTGGGGTAGGGAGGTGAAGGTTATTTACGCCCTGAGTGTCGGACTCCCAGTGGCCCAACGGACATATTGGACTACCGACTAAACACCTCCCCTGTCAACTGTCGCGCGTAGCCTAGAACCGTTCGAAACATTACTTCGGTATAGACCTCCCAATTTTACGTCTTTGGGTTACAGGGATTCCTTCTCCAGTTGGATGGGAAAGAGGAGGAAGATTGCTAGAGAAGGAAACGCTCCACCCTCGACGCCTCCAGCCAATCAACTATGCATTTTTTCATGACTAGCATTGCCCGAGCGTAATGTGCCACTTGATTCCATTTGTCAAATGATTTAAGCATCTCTTCGACTAGGCTATCAGGGTGGAGCTTTCAAACTTTTTCGGCAAGATCACCGCGGTCTTTGTCCCATCTTCTGCATGAAAAGAAAGAATGACAGTCGTCATCCTTCACATCAATGCAAAAACTGCAATCTGGAGACCGTGACTTACCAATCTTGTGCAGGTAAGTCTGAAAGAATAAGAGTAAGAACCGTGACCGCTCAGTAGTTGGGTCAGGTAGAAGTCAGTCTCACCATACGTTCGACTCAGCCACGAACTCAAGTCGTTGATGAGCCGAGCAGTCCATCTTGCTTTTAGCTCACGTACCCATGATTGTTGCCATTTGTCGAGAGTACATCGTATCTCATCGCGAGCAACTTTTTTCCTTACTACCCTCGTGCCTTCGGAGATAGACTCTTTAACGCTCTCTAGCAAGGAGAGCGATTGGTATCACCCCTGCAATTACCAAAACCGCTGACTCAGAGACTGTACGGTATGCTGATGCAATCCGCAGTCCTCCTCGACTCTGCACCTGTGCCAGCCGTTTTCGGTGTAGTTCCTTGTTGAGAGCTTCACTCCATATCTCTGCTCAATATAGAAGCGTAAATTGCACGATACTCATCAGCAGTCGCCTTTTTGTTGGACTTGGTCCCCCATGGTTGGCCATTAGTCGACTGATTGCCGAGACCCCTGCTGTGAAGTTGTTTGTCGTAGCCTTGATTTGCTCCTTGATACTCAGCTTAGAGTCTATAAACAAGCCCCTGCATGGCCAATCAGTCCCGATTCTTCCGGTAGTTTAAGTCTGAACAGTCCGTCGTAGGACTGCAATCCTTCAGTTATTGTCAAACTATCTGCATCAGGTATTCTGGTGCTTGGAATAAGTTTTCCAGAGCTTCCAGAATATCCGTCCAGCATGCGGAGTTAAAAGCATCCCTTGTGTCTAGCGTCACTAGAAAGACTACCCGCTGGTTAGACTGACTGCGTGCCGCCGCCTATTGGACCGCACTCACCACTTCCGCGACTGCATCTGTAGTGGAACATTCCGTTCTGAAGATCCCCAGTGGCGTGCATAACGTCAGCGAGTCTTGATCAGTTTATCCAGCACTTTCCCGGCCATGTCTAGCATGCATAACGGTCGGTATGCTGACGGCGACTCGGGATTTCCCTTCCCTTGCTGATCAGCACGTGTCTTGCCGTCCCCCAATTTTCAGGGAAAACGCCTTCGCGCAAGCAGGCATTAAGTGCACTGAGCAGCAAGTCAAGGCAAGAGTGATAGGCCAGTTGCAGTACCTCCGCTAGAGTACCGTCCGGTCCTCGAGCCATCTTCGCCTTCATGGAAAGAACTTCTAGTTCCTCCTCTTTCCTCGTGGAGAATGGACAGTCTTGAGTTGTTTCCCTGTGGGCGGCATCAACACGGACGGGATGTTGGGGAAAAAGTGCCCGTACTATCTCGTTCATTATGTCGGCTTGAAGTATGAGGGCGCCCGTAGAACACCGAGCTTCCGCATAACGAGCTTATAGCCCAGGCCCCATGGGTCCCTGTTCACGTCTTTGACGACGTGTTGACAGCAATGGGTCTTACTCCTGTTGATCGTGAAGTCTCGTGGATTAACGTGGACATCTGTCTTGTACGGCTTAATCCCACGGTCTCCATAGACGGGGTTGAAACAATGTGTCAACCACCACCCCTAGAATCTGAGACAAGTCTCAATCCTAGGTACTAGTTTATTTAAGCTTCCTGGATTCCCGAACACAAAGGGTGAGTACTCTTCGCCACTCTCTAGCCTTCGAAACCACAACCACCACGTCATGGGCGTCCCCCTAACCCGTGGTTCAGATAACCTCTGATCAGGTTGCGCTTCTCTACTGTCCGAGAAAACCTCTCAGTTTTTGTTCCAGACACACGGGACTGATGGCCCTTTCTCACACCTCAGGTACGTGGGGTCAGTACTCCCCAAAGACTGAATGGATCAAGCCGAAGCCTAAACCATCATCCCCCTGCGTTCACCCGGATTCCTATAGCACTAGTTTATAGGGTTCGGGTTAATACCGTCACAACATACGAACAACATTTAATGCAACAAATACTCAACGTTTTCTATTTCACATCTTTAGCAGGTGTACTAGTCACGCATCCACATGATCAACATAGTTGATGTTGCAATACGAGCTTTTCGACCTGCAAACAACATTTAACTCACTTCGTTTACATGACACTCAGTCAGTTACATTCCGTTATTCAAGTCGTCATTCAGTCAAGAAACATATATCACTATCACCAATTACATCATTACCAACAATTATACATCAGTTTCTCATCTCTCCGTCAATTCCATCAATCTTCTTCTTTAATCCAATCCATTCCAATACACCACTTCAACACCTTCAGATTCTTTTATTAAATCTTCTTCTTCCACTGCACTCATTCCTCTACTTCTTCTTCCTCTTCTTCTTCTTCTCCTTCTTTTTCTTCTTCTCCTTCTTTTTCTTCTTCTCCTTCTTTTTCTTCTTCTTCTACAACATTTCTTCTTCCATTCAACTCTTCCGTCAACTCCATAAACAACTCTTCTGTACCTCTAATCAATCTTCTCCTTCCTCCACTTCATCACTTCCTCAATTCATCCACCATCCTCAGGCAAATCAACGATTCCCTTTGGAACATCAGACACTTGCACTACAGTCGACATACAGTTCGTCAATTTCAGTCACACCTACTTTCATCTCAGTCAAAAATCAATTAGTCAATCATCATGGTCATGAAACCATCTAGGCTGCTATAACCCCTCGGTTCAGCTTCACTTAATTTTTTCATAGTACACGTATGATACTCGTTAGATCAACCTCTCCTCAGCAGTATAGACCTCGAATCCTCGCTTTTCGTCCGTTACATCTTTACTTCGGTCCTTCGGTTCATCAGTTCAGCAGTTCACACGTTCAACAGCAGCGGCTAGGTTACTGTACTTTCCCGCAGTACTAATACAGTCAGGTCCTGCCGACTGCAACTCCTTACCCTCATACAACGGTTTCAGCTTTGTCAACGGATTTTTCACAAACATAAATCAACAGCAGCGGCTAGGCTGCTATATGTTTCCCTCGGTACACTACGGGCAGGGCCGTAAGCGACGTCTTCGGTACTAATGATAGTCAGATCCTGCCGACTGGAACTCCTTCCTCTCATACAACTCTCCTTCCATACTTCGGTATCAACTTGTTAACTCGCGGACTTTTCACAAACATATATCGTTCTTTTGTACGTCTGTCGTCACTTCTTTTTAACAACGATTCAACTCAATATAGGACCAACGCCACTGACACCTTCCCTCCCCATTTACACGGGCTTGGGACCATCATGAGGTAGAACCGAAGTTCCAACCCCAAGGCTGGGTTAAGCTGAATCTGATCCTGAAAATCAAGGTCGGCCTGTAATTTTTATTTGCTTCAATGAGGTTAATAGTAACTGGTAAAGGCAATCAATTGGTCGACTCTCTCGTTGAAGTTGGTGCTGCGCTCAGTTCTTTGCCCTTTGGCGTTACTAACTTTGTCTTTGGTTCAAAAAATCATTGGTACCAGTGGATAGATATGCTGCTGTCAGAATTGTTGGCTCAGTTCATCATCATTCAGCGCACATCAACGTTCCTAAGTCACTTAAGTTGTACAGCAGTAGAAAGATCAGAAGAATTTAAGAAACGCCTAGCAGATTCGCTATGGCCTCTCTACAAGGTTGTCGGTTGATTTGGTTTACCACATGTGTTGTCCTCTTGGTTCTTACAGGTGACACGATGGGTCCATGTGATTGGTCGGGACCTCTTACCTTGTTGTTGGAGTTTGGTGCTATTCTTCTCTTACTTTTTCCAAGCAAGTTGGTCGCTGTCATTCGAACGCATTCATTTGGGGTTTCCTCTAGTTTTCCTCGGTTGATTTTTGGTTGCGCCAGGCTCCTTCTATTCAGGCTTTTCTTGTCTTCTGTACATTTTCGTGCCTTCTTTTTACCGTTCGGCTTTTAATATTTTTTTAATTGGAATTTTCGTCCTATATTTTTGTTCGTAATCATTAGTATCACTGCTCTCTAGTGCATTCCGTAGGTTAGACCCCTAGGGTCCACTGAATTGTCTTCCAGCTGACGGAGCCCCTCATCATTATAAGGAGAGTATCCTCGATAAGGAATACTACTGGTATTTACGTATCTCAACCTGCATGAAATTATGTCAATAGAAAAAGAAAAGTTTTCGTGCTGGAAGGATGCTTGCTTGCACCGGGGAATTTCAAGGTAGGCAAATACTATACTAATGATGACGCTGAACCGAAAAAATTAAACAAATTGCAGTTGAAAAAATTTGTTTTATTGAAAGATTTGTTTTGACCCCAGAAGTGGAAGAATGTATACATAGTGTTAAATCTAAAGTATAAACGTTAATATTTCTCCTTACTTCCATTTGTGGGATTTTCAGAACGCAAAACGCGCGAACAATTTTATTAGATTAATGAATCGCCTTTAAACTATTTTATAGTTCGTGCACGACCTTTGCTACGGGAAGGATATGTACTTAGTATTCCATTAGCATTCTTAAATATATGCCTCATTTGTTGATAGGCACTGGCAGCGATTCAATTTTCATTAGTTTTTATTAACGAGGCATAGGTCCGTTGAACTTTACCATATTCGGTAATTGAGCGTATACCAGCAGACTACTTTCTTTTACATATGCACCACGCTGCATCTTATCTCCATTTCGACAATTACAGCGACATCCCAAGCGAACGCCATAAAGTCTTATTACTAGCACCATCTGAGATCCGGGCGAGCAGGAGCGAGGCCTCGAAAAGATTATCTTCAATCCATTCGGATATTAAATTCTTGCCACTTAATGCACTTCTACAACTTAATGCCTACTACGGAGATTAGAATCACTTTCTTCTGCTCCAAATGTTTTTCCGAGTTCAAAGATGCGTTAAATTTCAATAATTGTTCCACTCACGAGGAGTTTGGTTGGGTTAATCCCATCACGACATAATCTTTGATTTGGACACAGCACCAAATAAGTATTAGTGTTATCAGTAACGGCCGATCTACAAACTCAAATGAGGTACGCAGGGGTCACGCAAAGAGGACTCACATACGAAATATGAGCAGTAACATTTGACAGGGAAATGAAGCATGTTAATAAAAAAACAAAGTCGATCTTTTGTCCGGCACTCATGTGGGTATAATACATAGGAAATTATGCTAAATTGAGGCAATTATAGCTTAGTCGAATGTAATCCAGTATTGAAAATATTACAGTTTGCACAGCAAAGGTAAAAAAGGCTTTTAAATATTCTTATAATAAAAAATCATCTGACATTGAGAAAATCAGCGCAGGAAGATGAACAAATTAAATTTACCCGGTTAAGCTTGTCACAGTAAATATTGATTGCAGTTTCATTAAAATGCCAAAATGTGCCAATAAAAAGTGTTACAAATTTATTTAAAACTAATATACATTCATCTACTATGAAAGGACATCCAGATTCAATTGGAAGCAGTTTCATGTTTGCTTATAATTATTATTTATGAAGCTCAACTGTTGCAAAAAGCTAAGGCCCTTTTCTCCATTCCCCTGCGCATTGTGCTTTTGTTCAGAGTTGGTCCATCGTATCGTCCTACAGAACCAAACAAGGACCTTAAGCTGCAACGTTAGTACACCTTCCAGAGAGTTTTCCATTTCTGTTTTTGCCTCCTAGTTGGTTTGTCCTCGTTTTGTTATGGTAAGGCCAAATTTTTTGGCTTATTCTGCAGCCATTTTGTGATCCCGAGCCGTATGCATCTATTTCTAGGATGCTAAGTCAGGTTCTCTTTTTAATGTTGCCGGTGGCACTATGGTGGGTCTGTTCCAGTTGCATTTAAGTTGGCCGATGTAGCTGTAACTACTATTATTTCCCACTAAACCACCGTTTCTAGGGACCCATATTAGTTTTGCGTTTACTCGGGTTGTTCCCGTTTTTAATCTACGTGGTGAAAGGCAAACGGCATGATGAACTGAGTTTATGCCAGAAAAAACTTATGTTTCTCCGCCATGGGTACATAGTTTAGTGATGCCACTTCTTTAGACGCTTTTAATGCAAATGATGCAAATAGAAAACCGTGTTTTGGCTCCCAAGTTTAAAGCCTCGGCTCAGTTGCATATAATGTCGGAAGAAAATTTTTGTCCGACCATGGAAATTTTGCATAGTTTCCCGCCCTTGCCTTGTCGATGTGCTAATAATGTTTCGAATTTTTTAGTTCTATGACGGGGTTCCACTTCCTTTGACGGGGATCAAAATCTCCATTTGTTTAAGAATGTATAGCTGTCTCGTTTGGGAGGATAATATGATGTAATTGTGGATTTGATTTTTTCTCACAAGTTTTAGCTCTCTGAAAACGAACTTGTTGATCAGTATGAGCTTCAATGCATTGAGGCAATTGACGCATTTTTATAGGCGCCTGCAATTTGGAAGCCGTTTGAGCTCGCAACGAAGTTGGGAGTTGGTTTCTGGGAGTCTTTCACTGAGTAGCATTCTATCGTTGTGAAAATCTTTCTGTTTATGTGTTCAACTATTGGTTGATACTATGCAATTCAATGCCACCCGTCGGTGTCCCCAGCTAGCCCATTGATTCCATGTCATTTCTTAGTATCCTTTTTAGTGTACAAATCCGTTATACTTTCAGGTGTGAATCTATTCCATGGTTGCTTCTATGTTTTCTGTTTTTAACATTGTTGAAAACTCATTTGAAGTCGAGGAAGATCATCAATGTTTAATTTTTAATGACAAGATTCCTCTCAATCTTACAAATAAAATCATGATGTACTGTTTGGGTAAGCATTCGTTCGATTTGTAAGGTCAGCATAGGTAGGACAGATTCGTAATTTTCACTGCAGCGTGTGTTCATCCACCAAGCATTCCAGGGTTTTCAGCCTAAAAGCTGTTGAGCTGATAGTTATGCAATTCGGTATGTTAAATATTGGCTTTAGCTGGATCTAAGGTGGTAACTACTTAAGCCTCTCTCCAGTTTCAAGATATATATCCTTTGTGTAGATAGGTTCTATATATATTCACCAAGATCCGTATTATTGTGAAGTCTGTTTAAAAGCATAATCAGATAAACTTGGTCGGTTTTTGTTGGTTCGCATTGTTCCGGAGTGTTAAAAGCCTAAAGAACCTTTTCTATGCTTTATTTCTTTGAGGGTGACCATAGTAAGCAGTCGCAATAGGATTTCGCTCGATCTTTGCGTCCAATGTATTCAGAAAATGTTGGCTTGTAGGAAGCTAGTACTTGGATTGTTGACAATGATCTGTCGCTCTTTGAAGTTTCCTGCCCATATGTTATTCTCTTTTCAAGTCTCTGCTTAGTCTAGATGTGGGAGAAATGCTGCCGAAAGGATTCTATCAATGTTGCAGCAGATAAGATTCAAAAACTACTTTTTTCTTTTGGCAACTTGCAAATTTCACTTGTAGTTCCCCCAATCCGTCTCGCAGTTCGTGAGGGGGGCTAATCTGAATAGTATTTGAGTGTTTTTCCTGATCCCTTCGAGGTTTCCGTTCCAACAGCTTACCTTCTTTTGTTTGGTTGTAATTAGTCGACACATTTCCCTGAATATTTTGATCAGTGTATTTGTGATATACTTCTCTTCTATTCAATGTCTTTTCTCTTCTCAATAATAATTTGTCATGATGACAACGTAATTATCATTTTGTAGTGTTTTATAGCCTTTCCAATCCGCTTCTCGTAGATTTCACTAGACCATTGAGTTATGCCCACTTCATGACACTGCAAAGGTAATCCTTTGGGGTAGTCCTATGCTATGAAATTCATTCAATGACTCGATTCGCATTTGACTGAAGCAGTGGCGGCTAGCGCATATATTCTGCAGAGCTGCAGATTTCATCACAATTTGATGAAAATTCTGCATATGAATTTAAATAAACTAATTGTAACCATATTCTCAAGATCTACATTTTATATTAAATTGGCTAAATAGCTTTGTTGGGAATAAAAGGGTTAAACATATGTACTATCTCCCACCAGGTCTGTGCACACAAACGTCCATATCATCTGCCCCTGCACCGCATACGCTGAATTTGTTTCTTTCGTTTTGTCCTACATGAATGCAGAACGAATGGCTTCTTCGCGTCGTAATATTCTATTGTAGTTCTGCGCACTGATAAGCAAATCCTCTGCCTCTCAAATCCTCTAAATGAAGAACTTTTCCCGGCCGAACGATCTAACCGATAATTTATATAATACCATTTCAACCTCAACGGATCATCTGATTTGTACATAAACAATAACAACATTTTATAATTGATGAAAAATTTTTCATTTTATAAAGTTTTATAATTTTTATATTTTTTTCAAATAGAAAATAAATATTAAGGGCAGGCACCATCGGGTGCCTGCAAAGCTCTTGACTGCCGTTTGAATTTTACTTTTGATCAATAAAATAAAGGAAAATAAATTTTTTGAATAATAAAGGAAGTTAATTTTTGAAGGATGCAAGTTGTTTGGAATTATTTTTAGATTGTTGCAATTGTCGTTATAAGATGTTTCAATTTTAATTCTAACCGTTATTGCAGTAATGGGAAACTGCAATTTTTATTGTCGTTTTTAGTTCAATGACCATGCTTTGAAATCATACTGGATTTGATGGAAAATTGATTTTTGGCGTTATGAAATTATTGGAAAATCCCTTTATTGTTCTCGGGTATTCGTTGGAGTTTCGAGGACGTAATTTTGATAAAAAGTGAAAGTGAAGTGCACAGTTTTCTTTGAAGTCGAAGATTTAATTTTGTTAAATGAATGATATTTATAATCTTATCCACACGAAAATGTTTGCCGCATACACTTTTGCGGAAAAGGTGGATATCAAAAGTAAAGGTCAGCCTATACCAAACATTGTAATCGAAGCATGTGGCAGCAGTCGTGGCAAACAGTACAAACGGTAATTAAATATCTAAATATATTCAAGGAATAATTGGATTTGTGGATGTAACAAAACCAACGGTCTATTTGGCATTCCGTGCTCGCTATTTGGCGGCGATAAGCTGTGGACACCAGTTGGCGTCATGGACTAGATTCACCTCTCAGAAAAAATCAAACGTCATGAAAATTCCCGAACTCACCTCTACAAATGGCGCTCAACATACTGGGAACTGTGAATAAACAAGCTCAACTTGATTCAGCTTATTGGCGAAATATTTCTTTTGTGTATACACAATTATATACAATACAATTATACACAAAAGAAAATATGTCAGAATAGAAATATTCGAAAACGGATGGACGAAAAGTAAGAAATCTGGTACAACCAGAGATTTTAACAGCATTTGGGCGCAGCAAGAAAACCATGCGCACACCAGAGCGACCAAAAAAAGAAGAACAGAGCCTCTTGCAGCCTGGAAGAGACGAACACACGTTAGAGAAATGCGAAACGGTTTAGAAACCTTTGATTGTTGCCATCACCACCGAAGCGATTGAAGCACGGGACATAAATAAAGAAATCGCTGCACGGCAGACACGGAGCACTTTGATGATCATGGATCGTGCAGAGGAAGAGCGGCTATACCGTAAAGCAGAAAGGGTTATTAAACGCATCACTGCCACATGCAACGCACAAACGAACCTTAGCAAAGAGGTTGGAAGACCTCCTAACCCGAATAGGTCATTATAGACGCAGTTGGCTAAAGGCAGAGGAAGAGCAACATGCTAATACATTTGACAGCGCAGTAGTCGCCCAAATTTCTACTGCCACCAAAAGGTTGGCCTGCAGCCCAATCAAAGGGTATCGGGATAAACGGGGGAAAGGCGAGGACAGAACGCCGAAAGATCAAATCGCGATTGAGGAGGGTTTGCAGACGGCTTTATCCACAGCTGCCAAGAAGGCAGCTAAAAAGCGGCTCTAAAGTTCAAAATCGATAAAACTCCACAGGAACCGAAATGCAATGAATCATCAGATAACCCAAGAAACACAGATTAAGAAGCGTCTAAAATCCACTGGGCAGGCACTGCTGGTTAAACCCCCAGACGTTAGATCCTATGCGGATGTTCTGCGAGAAACCAAGGGAGCGGTAAAACCTGGAGATATACAAACTGCAATAAAAGCTGTACGGCCAACTCGCCTGGGGTTATCATCTTGTTGAGTTCGGATCAGATGCAAACAATAAAGACGCGTTCCGTGACGCAGTCAAAAGAGTCCTTGGAGAGAAGGCAACTGTAGTCTCACTCGAGCCTAAGGCCACACTGGAAATTAGAGACATTAACTGCGTTACCGGTCTTAAAACGCCTTAAAACGCGACTTCCCCGTACTAGGCGAGACGAAAGTCAGGCTGGCCAAACAAAACAACAACATGGCCATAATCGACCTCACAGAGAGGGAAGCAGAACAGCTTTTGAAGCAGGGCAAAATAAGAATAGGGTGGGTTATTTGTCGGATACGGCGGAGGGCCATTCCCCTTCGGTGTTTCAAGTGCCTCGGATACGGTCATAACGCATAGACATGTAATGGAACTGACCGAAGCTCCTTGTGCTACAATTGCGGTAAGACAAAGGCAAAAGTGCTTCTGCAATGATTCGTATACTTCAAATCAATCTACATCGAAGCATCATCGTCCAAGATCTACTGGAATAGTTTGCGAGAGACAGGCAAGCTGACTTACTACTGCTGAGCGAGCAACATCACACCAGAAACTCACCAACATGGTATCCTGGCAAATCCGGCACTGCCGCCATCTGGGTTCGGAACAGTGTTCACCTACATGTTTTCCCCACTAGTCTTGTGAAGAACGCCACTATAGTTCTACGTCGGACTGATTCTTTGTGTGGAGTCCAAGTTAGCTTACTATCCAAGGTTACTCCTATGTATTTCACCTTGTTTACTAAACTGATGCGTTTTCCTTCAATGATCTGGGATGAAACTGTTTCCGCTTTACGACGCTTTGTGTAAAGCATAAACTCCGTTTTTTCGGCATTGATGCGCAGTCCGTTTAGCTTCGCCCACTCAAAAAGATGTGAGAGTGCGGTCTGCATCAATTCCGACATGGTTTCCGGCAACATTCCTCTTATCAGTATAACGATATCGTCAGTGTACGTTATCGTTTTGAACCCCTTCCCGTTGAGGTATTCCACTATTTGTCATCCACAATTTAAAGGCTACTCCGTTTGCTTCGGCTGTAATCTTCATTTTAGCTAATAGTTCCGTCATCCATTTAGTAAGATATGGGTCTATTGCATATCTTTTGTTGTTTGGACAAAGCTCCGTTATGTTCACGGTGCTTTTTATGTACCCATCCATCAGGCGTTCCAGGGTTTTCATCATGAAAGATGTTAAGCTGATAGGTCGGTAATCCGTTGCTTTCTAGTGGCTGGCTTTTGCCTGCTTCGGTATAGAAACTACTTTACCTTCTCTCCAGTCCAAAGGAATGTAGCCTTTGGATATGGAGGCTCTATATATTTTCACCAAAATCCGTATTATTGTGATATCCGCTTTCATGAGCATGATCGGATACACTTTGTCGGTTCCTGGTGATTTGTAAGGTTCGAAGGTATTAATGGCCCAAAGGACCTTTTCTTCGCTTACCATTTCTTTTAAGAGGGGCCACGGTAAGGAGTCGCGTTGTTTACTTGTTGTGTCTCTTCATCCGTTAAGCCCGAAAAGTGTTGATTTAGTTCGAGCTTGAACCGTTCTATACTATTTGTTGTCCACGATCCGTCCTCCTTTTGAAGCATCGTGTCCACATATGGTTTGCTTTTCAGAGCTCTACTTAGCCCAGATGTTTCGCTTCCTCACTTAATATTGATACAAAAAAGATTCCAAAATTTCCTTTTCTCTGTTCTAACAGCTGTTTTATACTTATACTTCATTTTCGATGTTCGTTCGACTTCTCAATGGATTCGCTTGCTGTTAACCTTTATATCTTTTAGTAGCTTTTCAGTCAATCAGTTTCAGAGTCAATCACTTCCGCTGTCTTTGTTGTTATGAAAGTCGGTTTGTTACCCTTATTTGCTAGGTTCAGGTTAGAAGTTATTAAGTAATTGACTAACTACGCAGCTCTTTCACTGCACTTGGTGCTTCGCCTGAGTTCATGTTGCGCGTTCTCATCGCAGCCGGTGATGGCCCGTTTCCCCCGTATATGTTCAGATAGGGCGCGGGACTCAGTGGTCGGCATCGGAGCGTCAAACGGTAGGTATGCTGAGGCCGCTGTTAACTGCTCGTCCCTTCCGTCGAACACGGCTGAAATTAAGTCCATGTTGCTGAAATGCTGTTGAAAAATTAAATTAACTTCCTTCCGACATATAATGCAGCTTCAGATGTTATTTACCCCGCTTGTAGCGAAGATTTTAAATTGTTTTGCACTGATTCCACGTATCTTTCCTCTCAGCTGCTAAGGCTCTTGTATCAGGGCTATGTCGGTGCTCCCATCTGCTAGATGCTTAAGCAGGTTGGCTGTTGCCGCCCTGATGTGGTATAGATTTGCTTGGGTCACCCGCACCAGTTTTCCGTTTTTGCTCTAAAGTCTCGGTCGCCTTAGCTCTGGCAGTCACCTGAGTGAAACCAAAACTTTCGCATGCCCAATGCCAGGAAAATGCCTTTGTTGGCGACTTCTTTCTCCGCGAAGAGATGCCACTTTTCCGTTTCGTACTCCTTGTTCTGCAAATTTAGGGTCTCGTAGGCTTACTGCGGTGTCTGCTCCGTTTCAGGTTCATATACCTTGACGGTGCATAAGCGCGGTACCTCCTGTATGGGGATGACTCTAAACTCCTCGTTCAGGGTGGTTTTTACCTTGGCGACAACATAGATAAAACATGTTTAGGTAATTCTATAGCCAAACGCCAAATTACGGATAGGCTACGAGATCGGAAAGACTGTCTTCAATTTGTTCGGTATCCTGCTAGATAACATATGCGGGAAGATCATGTGTAATAGAGGTCATATGTCCATGAAGGACAGGGAAATGTGCGACAGTGCAAGTGATGTCATAAAGTGTACCTCTATCCTCTGTATCCTATATTTGTGTCATAAAATATGTGTTTTGGCTGAGTTAAAGTATCTGATTAGTACATTTGTTTTGTTTTTATAGATGAGCAAAAATGATAGTTATAATAGTTAATAGTTCTTAACTGAAATGGCATATAAGTCAATCAAATTCTATTATAGGTATTCACAAAAATCTATCTTGTTAAGGGCTTAGCACCTCTTTTCTTATCCACGTTACAATTCGAACTGGTTAAAGCATATTATAATCCTATACAAAATTACGTCACTTATTCTTAAGAAATCTAATTTTTTTCTTCTTTGAACTTCTTCTTTTGTGTACTCAGTTTAGTGCTTAGTTCAGCAAATTAACTAAATCCTCTAACTGTCGTTTCTATTTGCAGGGAAAATATAACCAATAGAAGAATAAACTAGTTCAGCTATACCTGCAAACTCGGCATTGCATGCGTAGTTTATACATATATGATACTAACGTTTGTTTTTTTACTATGGAGGACAGGAATAGAAACTAAAGACTAAAAAACGGTAACAGCCTGGATTTGACTTGCGGACTAAACTGTTTGCATAATATATTAAGTGTCCTTTTCACAAACCTGCTCATGATTCAACAAACAAATGTCTTATAATGCCCAAGAAAACAAAAATGCATAAGAAAGTCCCTTAAATCATCTACGGAGCTATTACATGAACTCCAAGTGGCTGTCACAGCTCATCTTTTGAGGTGCATATCTGTTGAATTTGCGTGTGTTTACTCTTCAGAAGCTGATAAAATGCCACTTAATCTCGAGTAAATATTTGAAATGATATGCACATAAAAGCTACCGTGATGCATGCCAGTGCCAAGGATCCAAACGAACATGAATGCATCACGCGGAAAAATTTGCAATCCACACAAAAACGTCGTGCAGCATAAGTGATGTCAGATGTCAACTTCACACAGCTACCGGCGAATCTCCAACCCAAAGGCAGGATGTGTACGAGGAATGAGCAACTATAAAAAGGAACTATTGGCACTGCAGTGAACCAGCGGGAATCCAACGTTCACTGGTAGCACGTTCCTTGGATGTGTCCTCAAATTGTTAGTTATCGATTGAAGGAGCTTTCAAACATCTTAACATTATGGCAAGTTGGGAGCGTTTATGTTAACCCTTTTTGAAACGGTGGAAAACAATTATGCACTCTTAGCCATTCCCGCATTGTCATTCAAATGCATGTCACTTTTTTAAAGCAACCAAATAAAACGTCTGATAATCTAGTAAATGTTTCGTCACAGGATTCAACATGATTAATGCATTTTCAGCTTCAAGAGTATACGGGTTAAATGAAGCAACTTTTGTAACTCGAAACTTCTAGCAAAGCTTCTACTTAACGATCCGAAGGACACAGCTTGGCATTGACATTGACATTAGTTCCATGTCAATTGTTGACATAAGAAAGAAACAGCGAAAGAGAGACAAAGAAAACCTTGGCAAATGCCAAGGACGAGCTACATTCGCAGTGATACCGCTATCCTGGAATAAAAACTTTATAACGCTAACGCCACGTGCTGAGCGCAACACTTTAAGGATGCAAGTTTCCGCTGCTGATCCAACTTTGTGTTTGAATTTAATGAAAATCGAAATTCTCACTGTGGCTGCTATTATTTCAGCAGTTCATGCCGTACTTTGTTTTTGATGGGGACGACAAGAATTGCAAACTTAATTATCAGGATATCTTTATATCTAGTAGTATTATATCTCCTATAGCTAGTATTATGTCTCCAAGATATAATACTAGCTACTACCCTTTTCAATATTATTCTAAATAAAAGCAGAATACTTCTATAGACATTGTATATTAGCTGTGCACGTACAGAATCACACATGGAAAGCTGAGAATTTCGAACGTGAGGATGTCATGAAAAATGTCAGATGTCTGGCTCAAATTTGTATATACTTTATTTCAGGGACTCAATACTGAACAACAATACAGGACAAGTTGTTGAGAAATAGTGACAAACGATTCTTCATATTATTAATAATGAAATAATAAATCAAAACTTTGGATTATTTTCGGGAAATTCACCTCACATAGAAAGTTGGCTTCGCAATTGCTTTCGATAAGTATTTCGTTGCGAACTTCCGATTAGCTTTTACTTGACGAATATACGATTCGGCATTGACTCTATTGGAGTATGAACAAAATTTATCATTACTTAGCCTTTATTTATCAATATAAATCCGTACTTATTTATATGTAGATGGTAACGTTTTCCTGTTTATTATGGTCCACATCTTAAGCTTATGTTACTATTCGAAGAATGTTTATATTGTTTATTGAATCTCATTTAGGACTGATTAAATATAATGAGAGTTAGTTCATGAAAGTCTTTCAGGCCGTGAGGACATACTTGCCAATCTTTCATGAATAATAAATTAAAAATAAGATTTTTTGTTTTTTCAATTACTAAACTAACTTCCCTTAAAGATAAATCCAATAGACTGAAAAAACTAGTTTTTTACGAAAAAACTTCAATTGGTTGATGAATGGAGTTTTCCAGTTGGAAGTATTTGCAATAACAGTGACTGCAGAAGCGACAATAAATCAACTTATATGTTTCGTTCACGATCACCTATATGTAGGACATTGTTCTTTCCTACTATTTTCATCTGACGTTTCTTTGTGACGTATTCTAGAATATTCTTACGTTGCTGCTTACACTTGGCAGCGTTTGAAAAAGGCAAAAAAACGAAGTAAATGACTTTAGGTTCGTTGCTACGTCGTGAAAAAGTCTTTCCCAATACATTAGACATACGTACCCAACGGTCGCGAAAAAAAGCCTGAGCATATATAAGATTTTGCTGGTTTTTGGTGCTCGGCAATTGCTTCTGTTAGATTCTAGTGTGAAAAATGACACATAAGACCCTTCTAAATTGAGTTCTTTCTAAATTAAAATGGAGTATGAATGAAGCCCAGACGAAGGAGAAATTCTTAGTGAACTCGGCAGACTATCATCAACAACGAATGGGATAGCAAGGCGATGATTAGGAACTCGATGTGTCAGACGTTCGCTTTGGCGATTAGTGGAATCGAGTAGCCCGCGGACGTGGCAACGATTCATTTGAATCGAGAAGAATTCAAAGTGCCGGGTTTTGATTTGGAAGAGGTTGGTGTCGATTTTAACGTGGTTCTTCACATAGTCCCACCGAAAAAAGAAACTCAAATCAATTGCAATAAAGCGGAAGACATCAAATGACCTAAGTGACCAACTGCTGCGATGCAACGCCACGCATTATTCAGCTTCGCATTGATGAGGGGTGGATTGAGAGAACCAATGTCGAAACTGTTTTTTATATAAATGCAATAGCTTTTTAGACTTAATAGTCCGCTATTCAGCAAGGTTTGTCTGTTTTGTTTGTTTACCTTTGGATGTTATATGTCCTATTCCTTGATCAACTTTGTAGGCAACAATAAATCAGACCGTGTGGTACTAATGTGGTCAGAACTTTCTTCGCCCTGCACAAGCTGATCAGTGTCTACAAATTCCCGCGGGTAAGAATGTCGTTAAGTTGGCGATATGGGCTTCCTTTTCTTCTGCAAAAATGAGCAGCCAATCGATTGCTCCGACGAAGCTCCGACATGACAGGACAGATAAACAAAGGCTGCTAGTAGGCGCGGTTCCAGCGGATTGTGCTACACCTCTGGCCTTAAAGTCATTACCACTCGTTAATTTGACAACAAATTTGGCAATTTTAATTCAAACTTCGTTGGGAACGGCGTCCCAGATTGAACACAACAATGAGACTAACAGGAGAATAGATACATTGATAATGAGAGCATGGGTGGGGATCATCCACTCGATCTAATGATCTAGAAATATCTATCCTCGATCTGACTTTCATTGCGATTTGGGTGGAGGACACAAGTGACTACATGAAAGTCTCTTTACCCGGCAAGGGTGTTTTGGATTCGATGCCATCGAAGCAAGCCAGCAAGCAAGCGTATCCCCTATTCCTATTTTACCCAGCATCGAGTCCAAAATACGCTTGCTTCAAATCGTAGGCATTGTCAGACGGAAAAACAATGAATGCAGCGAATTCCTGAACTAAAATCTCGGCAAATACTAGCGCGAACACAATGTCAAAAGAGGACTCAGGAGTCCATTGTTCGGGCGTCCTACCGTGTAGAAAGAAAATGGAGCATCAAGCCTTCCACAGGAAGAACTCCCAACAGGCAAGAACTTGCATCTTCTCATATTTGTCAACGAAAAGGTTAACGAAGGAAAAGAATTCAGACTAGTCATGCATACGGGAACAGAAAACACATTCGAAATTTATTTACCACAAGAAAATGCAATGATTGCGTTTCTGAAAAAGTTCTAAAAAAGTGTTATATAAGAATAATTTATCTGTTCAAGCATTCATGTATATAACGCCTCTAATCAGCTTGTGTACGTAATATCATTTGTATTATTGAGCTTAGTGGAATAAAGTGCTTGTTCAAAGATATGAGTGTATTTTTCACTCTATGTTGTGCCACTCTTCGGTACAAAAATGACACTTGCCTCTAACGATATATAGTGCACGACAGTAGTTAGGCCATCAAAAAAGCAACCTTTCGAGTAAATGCAAAACTGATTTAAGTTCTTAGGCACAGCTGTGCAAAGAGATATGAAACAGAGTTTGATTTAGCAAACGTTACAGTGTCAACCAAAATGCAAATATTGGGTTAGTAACTAAGTAATTGCCAATTTGTGCAATAAAATAAATTTTTTTTCTACTTGAAATGAAGTTTAATTCAAAATAAATTTTCAATTTTGTTCAATGACCTTTTGCCATCTCTCAGACAACTTGAAAATTCCACACTCGTAGGAAGTCTGACCCGTTTGGCCAAAAACTGAGTTAAGTGAGACTTTACGCTGTGATCATCAGGAATCCAGGAATCAAAATAAGAATTCATCCGATGGCGCGAGATCAGTGCTACATGGTGGGTATTACATCAATTTTAACGAGTGGCCAATTACGTGTTCAGCCTAGCGTTGTCCTGGTGGAAAACGAGACCAATAATGGTCACTTTCTTTGACAGCTGCATTCAATTTGTCCAGATGCCGACAGTGACATCCGAATTAATGGTTTGGTTCCTCTCAAGCAAAACAAAATAAACAAGGCCTTTCCAATTCCACCAAATTGAGCAAAATCTTTTTTTGTTGGATACGTACCTTTGAAGTGGTTTACGATGGCTCATTAGGTGTGCACCACAATCGTTTTTAATTAACATGATTGAACGCAATCCACTTTTTGTTTTCAGTAATGATTCGTTTTGAAAAATGATCGATTTCACTGCGTTTAAGCAAAAATCTGTAAACCACTGATGCGAATCTTAAGCGACAAATAACCAAAACCATTACCATACACATCTCGTAACATTTTATCCGCTTGCACTTTTTCCTTTACGGAATAAATAGAGAGAAAACTAGCGAAAATGTTAGGTTTTGCCCTCCATATTAATATTGACATAACGAAAACTGTAAGAAAATATATACTCAATGCACTTGTACATAAAGCTAGGTAAGAATGACAGTTAACATATATGAAAAGAAGACGACGAGAACATTTACCGATATTATAAAAGTGTAGCGAATCTGTATCGCGACCCCAAATAACACCAAGTTCGAGAGCTCGCCACCGAGACTCCTTGAGTTTTCAATTTCTAACGAATTTGTATGCACTTTAATTTGAATTTGTATGTACTCTTTAATAAATTGACAATGACAACATAGCAACTCAAATTTCCCCACAAAAGTGGGAGTGAGAGACATCTATAACTGAAATCGGCAACTACTTAGTTGCCAACTAAATAGAACAGGCACGATCTAAGTGTGATTAGCAACAGTAAAAAGGAAACAAGACGAAAGACTCTGGGAAGAGATAGACAGGGCTTGGGTTGACAGTAGCAATAGCAGGATAAGCCGAGCCAATCTCTTGTCTGATACAGAAATGGTTTGAAAATACGAGTGGTAGTAATGGCAGACCACAAACGAATTGATCAAATCGGATGGTCCTATTGACCTTAAAGATTTGACCAAATTTGATCAAATTCGTTTGAACCCAAGACCAAACGGATGATACCAGCCGAGCTTGTGGCGAGGTATAAACGAGAACGCAACACTTCCTTTTAGATTGTCCAAGCCTGGCAACAAACGCCTAACTTGACTAAGATTTGACTTACTTTGCCGACCACAGATCTAAGACGCCCTCGCAGTTTCTGAACGGTACTGTGGTGGACCATCTGTTTTTGTTCCTAGCCGGTGCCTATCTTTTCCAGCATCGGACCCTGGTAAATAATAAACGTTTTCTGTAGTTTATTGTGCTTAAATAAATAGTGATACGTGTGATTCGGAAATGGGATATTGTTTTTTTTACATCGGAATAAGGATATTCGGAATAACTCAAAAAATTTGTTTGAGCTGAATAGTTCCCTTTGTGTTCTTGTCAAAAATAAATTGTAATAATGTTTGTCGGTTTCTCACATTGGGAAAGATGTGGGGAATGATGGGGAACATCATTTGAAAATAATTTTCTTATATAAAACTGTTATATTTGTTGATCAACCTTTTTCAATATAATATGATTTTCTTTAAAGAGCGTTTTGGCCCATTAAGTTTTTTTTGAAATTGTTGTAATTAAATTAGTGTTTTTGATTTTACTTCCAATTCCTTCTATTATATCTTCACTGCAATAAACCAAGTTTCGGATTTGATTAGAACGTTTGATTTGGTACTTATTGTTTTCCTCGTTTCGAATCTAGATTTCTTTCAAAGTATTTAGAGCAATAAAACATCAAAAAATATGTATCCACAAACGTACTAAAGGTAACATCGAAATTTCATTTTCAAAGAAATTCCATAAACCTTACGAGTTGCTCTGGAGGGAAAATGCTCTTGAAATAAATTTTTATGCATTCGTTTCGTGGCTATGAAAAATTTGTTTTCCTGTTAATCAGATAATATCAAGCAATGTATATCCAAAAAACAATAAAATTGTAACCCGAAACTGCTAGTATCATCAGTTCTCCATCGAATTCAATGCAAGGAGTAACTCAAAACGCATTCTGATATTCACCTGATTTGGAAATGATATCAATAACGACCACGTATTAATGTTCTTTCTAGAGCAATTAACGTTATGAGCGTAATACACCTAATATCAGGAGTCCTATATTATTTCGATTTGACGAAGGGTTTTCTCAGCGTCAATTAAAAATCAATCTCTTCTTGAAAGGTTCTAATGATGTGAAGTAAAAACCTGCGAGCAATTAAATTAATTTAAGACTGAACGCAGTGGTTAAATGAGTGTTTGATGCATCTTGAAATGCATACCCTTGAAGATGATACAAAGCAAATAATTGGGAGGGAAAAATGTCGGCGCAACTCACGCCACTAATAGACGATTCTGGTAATAGTTGAAATTTTTATTTAATTGATTCGTTTGGGGAAAACCAGAGCAAACATACCAATTGTCCATCCAAATCCAGACATTTAGTGAATAATTATTTTTAATGGCTGGGAAATTATTACCATTCCCACTTACTGTCGGAATACATCTGTGTCGAGCGATAAAATTTCTGATCTGTCGATAAACGCGAGGCTCTCCCCCGCTTCTGGGCATATCCATAAATCAGCGGTGCATACCATCGTGCAATTACGCGGGGATCATGCATTCAATTATCCATCAAAGTAACAAATTGTAATTGGTTCGACCCTTGCGACATCGAAGCATTTTTTCACACTGAAAGGAATCTTGGCCGACAGTTGATAATTTTTCTCCCTCACTTATGGCATTCACTCAGGATTAACGAAGACGTTTCTATTTGCTACGGACGACATGCATCCCGTCGAGAAGTCGTAATTCAAATAAATGTGACAAAATAATGCGGCAATGGTTGGCCTGCGAAGCAATTTCCAGGCAAGTCGTCCAAATCAGGTGTGGCTCCTTTTGCCAGGAAACACATTATTGAAGTGATCATAGCTGGGAGCGTATGGTGGCATCATTCCGCAGGGCATTGTCATGTTTCCGTGACCATGAAATGAGTTTTGCGTAGTGTATGTGGGACGCAATGATAATATCTCTACTTTAGATACTTGTAAGAGTAATTATAATAATTATTATTTCCTAGCAGTTCCTTGCACCTAGCGTTCACGGTTAAATATGTACAAAATACGATTTTCACAGGTGAATGTAATCTTATTCTGTTAATAAACTTATTCTGAAATGAACGACTCTGTTTTAATTTTTGTTTTTATAACAATCTACCATTGTTTATTTGTGCTTCTAGATTTTTTGACCATCGCTGTTCCTTAATTTAGTGAAACAACAAAATAACAAAACTGTTCACTACTCTCGCATTGAGGAGGATGAGAAATTTATACCTGCATTTCACAATTTTAAACTTCTAAGGAACCTGTTTAGGATAGATATTTAGAAAACTATGTATGTAGATGTTTATTTAGGACAAGGTGTGATTCCTCATTGTGTAGGCAATGTATTAGGGTTAGAGGATACGTTTATTGTTTTAGCATAGGCAACGTATTCGTAGCTTAAATACATTGGTAATAAGGATTAAAGGATGCGTTTGTTTACAACATTGAATTGTTTTGGTAAAATGCAACAAACATAGAATAAATATGTAGAAATTTTATGTTTGTATGAGTCACACTAAATCCCACACTAGGAGATCATTTGTACAATAAAAAGCAAAGTTCAAACTCTAGAATAAGTCAAGACTGTTAGAGTTAAGTTATTTTAAAGAAAATTCTTGTTAGAATTAAGACGAATCATGTAATATAGCCAATAAATAAAATGTTGTTTTCGTTAAATAAAACAGTTAGACAGTGACCACTGGACCGTGCATATCATATTCGCGTGTGTACCCGACGGAGTGTTGAACAGTTGTTTTCTCGTGTGCCGCGGACATTGGTTTAAGTGGCTGTGAGAAGCGGAATGTTCGGTATGGCCATCAGTGTATGCGGCTGTGAGAAGCCGAAAGAATGGCTCGGCCACAGAAGTTGCTCTGACTCGTCAATGCTAACAAACTGGCTACTTTGGGTGTGTGCGATTTTTCATTCTGATTTATCTGATTTAGAAGGGGCTATATTAAAAATAATAATTATATTTTTAAAAAATAACTTGATATATTGGAAAAAAATATATATACCTGAAATATTGATCGATTGGGACAGGTTGCGTCCCAATTATCTTTACGCTACCTGAAGCCTAGGGCTGAAGGATGGAAGACAAGGACAGACAGATTGCGATGCTGATCGAGCAGCTCAGTATGGCAAAAAGAATGGAAAAACAACTGCAAGAAGTTGTTAGAGAATTGCAGCTAACGCGGGAAGAGCCTAAGGGTACAAGAGCTAAACTTGACCACTGCCATTCTGAGCTGGCAGAAGAACTTCGCAAAAATGACGAACTCACGATGAGGCTGTTTCAAAAGATGAGACCAAAAGCGTTACCACCACCTTCGGCTAAAACTGCTTCTTCAGATGAACAAACGATAGAAGTTGAAGTCGACCCAGATATGATCACGGAGACCCAATCCAAAAATGATATGGAAGAAGAGACAGAAAATGCAGTCGAGGACGATGAGGATTCCATCCCTCCCCCCAAAAGAGCCCAAACAATCAATGAATTGTCTGTTCTCAACAAAGCAATAAAAAGGCAATCCCTCAACCAAACCCTACAGCAGGCCACTCAAAAGATGAAACTAAACAACGGACGGCTCCCATCATACTAAGAGAACCGGACAAGTCGACAAAGCTTAACCGACTTTTGAAAACTACCAATATAAACATTGTAACAGCCAAACGAGTATACCTAGGTATATACATTATACCTAAGACAACAACGGACCACCGAAAACTAACGAAACTCCTCACTGAACTAAAATAGCAGTACCACACTTATTACCTTCCCGAGGAAAGGAACCTGAATGTTATCATAAGGGGACTATATGGCCTAGAGGCCGAAGACATCAAATCCGACCTGGAAGAACCAGGCTTCCACCCAATACAAGTTCATTTTTTCATTCATTTCAACGCCCTCAAGATTAGTGAAAGTCCTCCTCCCAAAGGAAGAAACCCATATATATAACATCTCCACCATATGCCATCTCATCTGCAAGGTCGAAGCGCCAAAGCCACGAAATGGTCAAATTATGTGTCACAACTGCAAGCAGTTTGGACAATCCTCAGGCAACTGCCATGCGCAGGCAAATCGTGTCAAGTGAGACGGGCTCCACCACTTTTCTGAGTGTAAAATGCCACCTGAACAAAAGCTGAAATGCGTCAATTACGGAGAAGAACATCCCGCAAGTTACGGAGGTTGTAACTTGCAAATAAACCAACACCACCAAACACTAGTCTAAATCAATAAAATACCACACAATCACAAAAAAGCCCGGCACCAAACATGGACCAATTCATGACCAAAATGCAAAATCAATTTGCACAAATGATGCAAACGATGATCATCAGTCATGAACAAAATGTTAGCACAACACACTGCGAATAAGCCATAATGGCTGTGAATCATGTATCACTCCTCACATGGAATACAAATTCCATGAAGGAAAAAACTAGAGAACTCAGGCAATTTATATTGGATAATAAATTCCATGTAGTCCTGATCCAGGAAACGTTTTTGAAACCAGGAACACGATACAACGTACCCAAATACAATGTGTTCAGAAATGCCAGATTCGCTGATCGGGAAGGTGGTACGGCCATCCTAGTGAGGAGAAAAATGAAACACTACCAGATAAACATTCCACAATTGCAACGCATGGAAGCCACGGCAATAAAGGTGAGTACAAGTGTCTTCGAATTTACAGTGATTTCTTTGTACAATCCCGTAAAAAACCATCAGTTCATCTTGAACAGTTGCTTACACTAGAGGGTCCCTTATTGATAATAGGAGACTTCAACGCATATTACAGAGGCTGAGCCTAGAGAAGCAATCAAGCTGGAACTGAGCTAAACCGATTCATCACGAACGAACAAATAAGCCTGCACCAGCATGAAGAACCGACACATTTTGGTCCAAGAAACGGCAACATACTAGACTTTATCATATCTCGCGACTTTCGACATGCGGATAAATGTCCTCGAGGGGCTCTCATCACATCAAAAACCGGTCCACTTCCTAATAGAGGACATCTATATAGATGAACCTCTAAAACTAAGGAAGAAAACTAACTGGCAAGCTTTCCACAACGCTCTGGCTAATAAAAATTTCACCCAAGGTCTAATTACAGTCAGAGACATAAACTCAATGATCGTGGAAATAACTAACAAAATGAAGCACGCATAAGAGGACACAACAGTCACAACTTTGGCAAGGTTATATAACCCCTATGAACTCCCTCAGGATATCAAGCTTCTGATAAGGAGGAAGAAACAAGACCGAAGAAGAGCTACGAGCACGGGTGATCCTAGATTACAAACGAAAGCAAACCAGCTAACAGATCAAGTACGAAACCGTATATCTGAATTTAATAACCATGAATGGGAAACTTTCCTTCAAAGTCTAGAGCCCGGTGAAAAGCCGTTCTGGAGAATGGCCAAATACTTCAGAGTAAAAAACAAAGCAGTTGTGCCACCAATTCACGGTCCAAACGGACTGCAATTCGACAACAAAGGCAAAGCTGAAGCCTTTGCAGACACCTTGGAGATGCAATTTCGTAAAATCATACCGAAGAAGAGAGCTTCCACCACAAGGACCAGGTAGAAAATGCAGTAAGATGGATATTGCCCTCAAGACTGGAAGAGGAAGAAGATGTGATACGGCCACTAGAGCTGACAGAGACCAAAGACATGATACAAGGACTAAACAAAAACAAAGCACCAGGATACGACACACTCACAAATACAATGTTACGATGGCTTCCCAAAAACCTGTTACAGAACATCACGGATATCATTAATGCTTTTTTCCGTCTACGACAATACCCAGAAGAAAGGAAAACAGCAGTCATTATAATCATCCCAAAACCAGGCAAAAATCTAACTTTTCCGCAGAATTGGAGGCCCATTAGTCTTCTCTCAGCTGTATCAAAATTAGCGGAAAGAGCGTTGCTCAATCGGCTGAACGAATTAATTGAAGAAAAGCACTTCATTCCTTATATACAATATGGTTTTCGACCAGCAAATTCTTCGGAACTCCAGCTTACAAGTGTGGTCCAACATATTCGAAATGGGATAAATCGCAGAAAGTCGAAAGGATTAGTTATGTTTGACATAGTTAAAGCCTTTGACAAAGTCTGGCATCCAGGACTCATTTATAAAATGCATGCATTGAAAATTCCGCTACGCGTCATCCAAATCAACCACTCATTCTTACATGGCAGAACATTTCGCATCAAAATAGGCAACCATCTTTCCGAACTGCGCCCGATTCAACTTGCAGTTCCACAAGGATCACCACTCTCCCCAAATCTCTATAGCCTCTACATAGCGGATATGCCTCGCGTGCCAAATAATGTCCAAACAGCTTTATACGCTGATGACACATGCATCTATTACTCAGCCATACAAGCAGAAGTCATCTCTTTGTTGAAAATGGAAAAATAGACATTGACACAGACAAAACGCAAGCCATGTTTATAACTAGGAAAAGAAACCTACAGCCGAACTCACTCACCATCAACAACGAGGAGAGATAGATTCAGATTCAGATATCTTTATTGAGACTTTATCGTACATTGTGTTGTTATTTGACATGCGTCATAGTTATTTGACAGCGACTCTATTGTCAATTACCTTATTTGTCTAAATTCGACCGTGGTCAATGCTGATTTGAATTTGCTTTTTTTTATGACAATGTGGTAGATATTTTACCTTTGCTCACAGGCTTTTACATAATGTGCTTATACCTAACTTAATCTAGAATAACTTACACCTATTTACAATTTTCAGAATTTTAAGTAATGGGGGATTGTTTGGAATCAGTGAATTGCCGCAATGAAGTTATCCTCGATCGCCCTGGTTTGAATTTGTATAAAAGGATGGTTTCAAGTAAGGCCTCAGGGGAGGGTTAGCAAACTCGGAATGGTTGGCACAGAGAAGTTGTATGGGGGATAAGTAATTTGACGAGTTGTTTAGGGACAGGTTCCGATCATACATTTCTCTGATCATGGGTTCTGGATGGTCAGACCACTTTTTGAGTCGTTTTGTTGCCTGTTCGATCATATATTCCAGGATAGGGGTTATTTTAGATTCTTTGTAGAGGAGGAAGCTCTTGAAGTGCTTTTTATCAGGCCGCCTGTATTTTGAAAGGCACTTCCGAAGAATTTTTCTTTCGAAGATTTGTATTTCTTCCGCGGTAGAGGGGGATATCGTGATCCACACGGGGAAACAGTACGTAATGATAGGCCGTATTAGCGTCTTGTATATGAGCAGCTTCGTACTTTTGTCGATAGAATTGCTTGACAACAGAGGCGCTAGTGCAGCCGATGCTCTGGTGGCTTTATCAAGTGCTTGGCGGGCGTGGGGGTTAAATTTTAAGCGATGATGGAAATTGACTCCCAGGTATTTGATAGATTTTTTTAAAGGGACATTTAGTCCGTTTAATGATAGAGAAATTTCTTTACTTTCTGCAGGAGCGGCCCGGTGACCTTTCCCGTAGGCATTTCGGAAGCAAATTAGTTCGCATTTTTCTGCGTTTACGTTTAGAGCCCTTCTTTTGAAGTAGTTGTGGAGAGATTCGATGAGCGAAGTTAACGAGCGAAGAGCTTTCATCGGGCTGAAGTGCTTGGATAGCACGAGAACATCATCGGCGTACAAAATTGCTAGGGGAGATACCCAGTTACGAGGAATGTGGTTTGTGCTGTTTCCGTCAGATAGTTGGCGAATGCTTGTGGGCATATCGTGTAGAAAAAAGTTAAATAGGTGTGGTCCGAGGATCGAGCCCTGTGGGACTCCGGAGCGAACATTGATAGGTTCTGAAAAAGTGTTGGCGATTTTTATCCTTAGAGAACGTTTATGCAGGAAATTGGTGAGGAATTGGGCATTTAGCCTGGAGAAGTTTGTACATAAGTCCTTTTGACCAGACTGAGTCAAAAGCCTTTTCAAGGTCAATCGTGCATGCTACGGTGGCAGTTTTCTTTCTTAAGCCGGTGGAGATGTAGTCATGTAAAAAGACAGAGGCTTGTTCAGTAGAGACTTTTTCCTTGAACCCGAATTGCTCGCAGGGGATTAGGGGTTTTGCGAATATCTTGAAAGGTTTGAGTATTGCCTTTTCCAGTATTTTGCCAAGGTTAGAAAGTAGTGATATTGGCCTGAATTTGCTTAACTCTCCTTTCAGCCCTTTCTTGGGGATAGGAAGAAGCGTAGCGGTTTTCCAGGCATTAGGGAAATAACCGTTGTTGATGCAATGGTTTATGATCTTGGTGAGTGGTCTGTAGATGGCCTCGCTACATTTCTTGAGTACGTAATTGGGAATGCCGTCAGGACCGGCCGACTTTTTGCTGTTGAGTGATTGAAGGTAGAAGAGTACTTCATCTCGTGTTGCGAAGAATTCTTTGAATTTGCAGCATGTAGGATTTGAAGCGGTATTGTTTGGTGAGAAGACGGTTAAAAGGGAGCTCTGATATCCATTCACGAAGAAGCGCACTTTCATTTCGGCGGCAGCAGTTATTGATTCATCTTCAGGGGACTTTTCACAGAAAGCCTGGCTGTAATAGGATGAGCAAACGATTATCTTTTCCTCAAGGGTGGTGTATGTCTGACCGTTATGTTTTATTTGGTCTTTGTTTATGTTGAACTCTGCAGTGAGGCGTCCTGTCAGCGAGTTGATCGCTCTGAAAACGTGAGGGGCAGGTTTCATAGCGGCCAGACGGGTTTTGAATGCCGCGTTTGTCTCGGCTCGAGCTTTTAATCTTATGAGTGTGTCTAGACAGCTAATTTGCGATTTTAGCGTTATATACTCGCTGTTCACACGGTTCCAGTTCCGATGAAATATACGCTTTAGTCATTGCTGCCACCTGGCACGGGTGCGTATCAGGTGTAAGGTGCATTGGGAGACTTCTCCGAACTTTGTTAACAGGGGCGCCTTTGCTGGGGCATGCATATCGATCGAATTGCGGATATTCGGGGACAGAATTTGAACCTTGCTTTCTATGTCTTGGTCACTGTATACCTGATTTTCAGCAACTTTCCCCTCTAATTGAAATACAAATCTTCGTTTATTCTGTTCCAATCCACACTGGCATATGAACGGGAGAGCGTAGCGGGAGGAGTGATTGGAGCGGTTTCTGGGAGGCATATGTTGAGTATCAACGCATGGTGGTCTGAGGGGGCCGGCACACTTATGCAATTGATGTTACTAGTGTCCGGACTGATGAGAGCTGCGGACACCAGGAAGTTATCTAGGAAGAGCTTCCTCTGGGAAAAGTAGGCACTCCAGCATTGATAACGCACAGAGAAGTTTGGTTACCCGAGAAGATCCAGTCGAAGAGAGAGCTTCTGTTGGCGTTTGTGATGTGATCTCCCCAATTTGTGTGTCTCGCATTTAGGTCTCCACCTAAAATTACACCATCGTGACCGCCTTCTCTATTTAAAATACTATTGAGGTCGGATTCTATCGTTTGACCCGTCCCACAGGGTATGTATAGAGATCCTAGCAATATTTTGTGAGTTGCTCCCCAAGGCTTTCGCAGGTAAAGGGAGGCTAGAGTGCAAGATAGGTTAGTTGCCTGGCAATTAATTTGATGAGCAGTGTGCTTGGATCTTACTAGAATTGCTGTTCCTCGCCCGTAGTCATTGCGAAGCAAAGCGTAGTTCGGGAAGTGTGGCCTGTGCCTCGCGTGAAGCCGAGTCTCGTTTAGAAACACCAAGTCAGGAGAATAACGTTCCAGCATATGTTGGAGAGCTATTCTTTTGTCTTGTCCCTGTAGCGAATTTATATTACACGCTAAAATCTTGAGGCTATTATCCGGTGACATGTATACAAAAGTTGAAAAGTGCCTCTGATTTTTCTTCCTCAGGAAGATTTCTATATACAGGCCAGAATTCCCACGCTTTTTTAAAGAGTCCCATAAAGGAGATCCCGAATTGCTTCATTGTTTCTTTCAACAACGAGGACATACCATGGAAACCAACAACTGTACTGCAGTAGTACTGCACTAAGCCAAACTACCCGGACAAACAAAAAAGTCTTCCAGAACATGGCGAACATCTTACGAATTTCATAGTATGTAAGAAACATAGGCATTGAAAAAGATTTTAAAACAGACACAATTGACCAATACATACGTGAATGAGCACTGAAATTATTTGACAAACTCGAGACAAACCCAAGACGTAGGGATTCGGAAGGACGGCAGGTGTACCCGAGCCTTAGATCGATTAACCAATAACATACCCTCTATCATAAAATTAAATTATAGCTTTTTAACGATATAATCAGCTGGTGGGAGATCCGCACCTACAGACATAAGGGAGTAAGGGTGTTTTATCACACAAACTCCAGGTATGACCAACGAAAGAATAGAAAGCAGGGCAAAATCAGACAGCGAGCGTTTCACTTCGTTAGTCCTTTTTTGGATTTCTATCTACTACTTATTGGAAAACACGTGACACTTGTGTTAGAGCTTCCTAAGCCAGTACACGTTGCGATCTAATAGTAGTCAGACCTACAAACGTTTAAGCCAAGTCCATTGGTCACATACCCTTCAATTCCGGTGTAAACAGGACCCATTGAAGAATTATACTATACTATATAGAACTATATATAACAGTCTTGCATCGCAATTATCCAATTTTACGCTGGCTTCTTTTTTAAGACTTTCTTCCGAATTTCAATATTATCATCTCGTAGTTCTCCTCTATTTTGCGACTTTTCACAGGTGATTGTCACCATGTCCATGTCATTGTCCATTAGTCTCATTCCGTGGCTGAACACTTATTTCATGCAGTTCCAATTTTAAAATTTGTAGCATTAATTAGAAAGCGATTAAAAAAATAAAAGATTTAAAGGCCAAGTTTTAAAGAAATATTCATATTTTAAGTTTCTAACTTCAAAAGTGACAAAATTGTGGAAAAAAAACAAAACCATGTGCTTATTATTAAATATATTTATATTATTAAATGTTTAGTTAAAACCAAAAAAAATTATTGTGATATTTTGTGTAGGATTCAGTACTCCGTATGGTGGCCCTTTCCATTCAGTACATCCTTTAGTCCATTTTGGTGCGGAATCCATAAGTTTATTGGGTAATTGCTGTAGCAACCTTTCATCCAAAAAAGCTATTTTAATTATTCCTTGTTAGAAAAACTCCACATATTATTTTCCCAATTGCCCACCAATTTGCAATAACATTTAAACCATGGCTCTGGGCGGGCGGGACTACAAAATCAGCCAAGACTAGACAACTCCAGACTTATGCTTGGGATCGTTGCTTTGGTAGAAGCGAAATGTTTTGGATATTTCAAAGTTCGCAGAATTTTGGAGAAAATTTTGTTTGCCTCAAATAATTCAAAAAGACCATGTTCTTGGACCATGTTACGATTTTTGAAATCCAGTTGCTGACATACGCACCTAAACCATTACACTTCCGCTACCTTCAAAATAGCTTTAAATTTTTCTTTGTGTTTTGTAGGGTTGCAACAAATATTCGGTATTCGGCCTGTTCGGGCTACATTCCGCTATTCGGGCGAATACCGATTATCAAATCGATAAACTAAACACCGAATACAGAATATATACAAACAGGTGTAAGAAATAATAGATGAGTCTTATAAATATAAGTTTTATTACCGCAGAATATACATTTAAGTTCCGAGAAATGCAGTTTTGCTTATTTATCCAAAAGTACAATCAAAATGGATCATTATTTACTGGTTTTAATTATTCAAGAGAACAAAGAAGGCAAAGAATCATAGCGAAAGTAACTACCTATAATTTCATACTAAAATAAATTGAAATTTTCGGTAATTAGTCAAACTCAGGTGAAATCAACAACTTTTCCGTATTTTTCGGCAGCAGTCTGTTCCTCTTTTCTTCGTAAACGTCTCCTGCTTCACTAAAAAGTCTCTCCGAATACACACTGCTTGCAGGAGCTGATAAATATTTAGCATCCAGTTTGACTAGACTTTGGGAAAACTTTGACTTTTATGTAGCCCACCAAGTAAATGGATTGTCATTTCTCTTTAAAATTTTCATGCTCAAGTACTAATCAAGGTCACGTGATATGGATCTCTTCGAAATTGTAGTAATACCAACTCCGTCGGTATCATCGATGAAGCTCTCAGTAACTACTTCTTCGTAGCACTCCCAGAAAGATGGTTCTCTTACGTTTAGACTGCATAGAATAAAAAGAAATACCTATTTGCAGCTGCTTTATGAAGAAATTCATCTTAAACCTTGGATCTAACAAAGTTGCCATCAGCCAGTTTTTATCATCGTAGTTTCATCGCTTGTTGCATGGTCATTGCCATAGGTATTAATTTCGATGTAAGGTCAGAAGACATGGCCATGTCGCAGTAGCAGTTGAGAGTGACAAATGAGGAATAACTTCGGATAAGCAGAAGAAGTTTGAGCTTGTAATTTTTGACACCTCTTCAAATGGCTTAAATAACTTCAGCAATTGGTCTACTATCTTCCACTGATCTGCACTTAGATAAGATATGCTTGATGTAAATATAAAAAAATACTTCGTTTTTGTTGAAAAAGCCTTTCATACAAATAAGACGTAGAATTCTAACCATAGCCCATAGCCATAGTTTCCTTAACCTCAGGTTGAATTTTGAGAGATTCTTTGACTAATAACTGTAGTGTGGGTATGAAGCAACAAACATAATTGATTCTAGCTTCACTGACAGCCTTGACAATATTGCGCCCATTGTCTTGAACAATAACGTGATTTTATGATACAGGAAATCCCCATCGGCTCCGTTTTTCTTGCAAGACATTTGCGATGTTTTGACGTGGGTGTTGTCCTTCAAAGTGTTTTACGTTCAGTACAGCGTGCCTAAAGTTGAAATCGCTGTCAAGCCAGTAAAACTAACATAGTTTTGCAAACACATCCACTGTCGGTAGTGACTGATATAGAGTCTGTGTCTTCAAGCACCTTTTATATTTTTATTCCTAGTTTTTCATAAAGATCAGGAATAATTTTCCTGCAAAGTACGGTCTACTCGGTTTCTTATATGTCGGCAGAGTCAAAGGTTACTAAGTAACCTTTGAAAACCAGATTTTTCAACGATGCCCATTGGTGGATTATCAACCGCTATCATCTCGGCAATAATATGATGGTATTTTACCGCCTTAGGGTAATTCATATCCCATTTTCTTGTTTTCTCTTGGCAGTCGTAAATAGTTTATTGTTTTGTGGACTTACTTGACCAAATAATGACATTATCTGCTGCGTTTTCTTCTTTTGGGGTCGAGTAGGAATTTGTTGGGTAAGGAATGCAATGAATGTTGCTTATGCACCAACTTTTTTAAGTTGGTTCATTAAACCGAATAGTCCGGCCAAATATTCGGCCAAGCTCCTAACCGAATGGCCGAGTATACTATTCGTTGTAACACTAATGTCTTGTCTGCAATTTAGACTTCTTGGAAATATGGCGTTGATCCAAAAGTTTAAATTTTTGTTGGTAAAAATAATTGATTCAATTTTCGGTTTGAACGAAGACAAGTAGACTCTTTTGATTGATCCTAGGGGCCCGCAACGGTCATTTTACTGCATGACTCACCTAGTCTTTGCCGAATCTCCATAACTAGTTTTGAAGTCGATAGCCATGGGTTTGATATGATTTAATATGCAATGAATCATTCGATGAAACCGCTGAGCATTTTTTGGCAACGGGGCTCTAAGTAATTTAAGCCTTAAATGATGCCAATTTTCGCTAGGATTAGCCGTTCCAGAAATGACTTATCACCCATTCCCGGTGCTCAATTTTTGTTGAACGACCATTTTTTAAGAAAACTGCTTCTCGACCTTTACACGAATAATATCACACTAAGTATTGACTACAAATGTTTTTGAGTTCTGTAGAAAAAGCCTACGAAACAATATCCCGTTATACATTGCGACAAGCTTGAACAACAGTGGAGACAAGCATCTGCATGAAGTAAGTTGTGGTCTGCAATTGTGTTGATTAATCGCTTTTCCATCCTTACGTTGGTCGGGATTTATTTTCAATATTTTTGTTTGTTTTGTTTACTTTGTATTAAATAGTGCGCGGTTGAATATAAGTACAACATTTCATGATTTTCTTATTAGTTTTAACGTTACAGTGTTCTATTGTTCATAAGGAGCACAGCATGAAATAAGCTGTGAGCCTCTTTGTATTTTATTATTCTATGTGCTCCTTATGAATTTATCCATGGCATCTATAGAAGACTAGAAAAGGAATTAAAGCCATAGCTCCATTCAATACACTTAGGCCGCATCATTGCTATCGTAAACGATGCTGAATCAAAATAACATCAAATAAAATACATAATACAAACATTACGTTTTGAAAAAATGAAAAGTTTGAAAAATTTAAAAATTTGCATATATTTGTATCGTCCTTTTATTCACAATTTAGAGCCAATTGTAAAACTGGTGGAGTTAAGTTTCATATTTAAGTGTCGCAAACGATGATGAATAAATGAATCAATCTTTATGCGTATTGATCGTCTTTGGTACTACTTTTATTTTCCTCTTCACAAGTACTTTCCCTACCTGAGCTCTTGAAGTTGGAGGTTATTTCCTTCCTCAACTTCACCATTCAATGGGTATCTCTGAAGGTTTTGCTTGAATTCTTGTGCGAATAAGAATCCTTACGCTGACGTATTGGTAACAACAATGTTTATTTGAAGATGCACTTTTTCCAACGTAGATTGAATATTTATCATTTAACAAACGGTTTGAGCTTATCGGAGTTTTTCAATGGAATTCGAACGCAATTATAGATGGCATACCAATAGGGAATACCAGCATTGGCCAAAAGTAGTAGGTACGCAATAATTTACTTCAAATAATGAAAAAACCAACGTCTCCTTTCTTAAAATCTAGTTCGACTTAAAACTAATAAACTTAAAATCTAGTCGACCTCCATGGATTAATGCAATAACTCTGACTGCCATGTTGCAATCAAGTTTACAACCGTTTGTAATGGCATGCGATTCTTGCACTAACGCATTTTCAATGCAGTTTTATATGCTATACTCTATAGTTCTCCGTTTCAAACTACCTCAAAGATATTCAATTTTGTTTACATCTGGGGACTGTGCTGGCCAATCAAACAAGTCAATATTGTTCTCAGTAAACCAGTGCATCGTGGTGCTCCTTTTGAAATATGACTTCGTCTAGGTTGGTTTTGATGCAAATAGTGGTTGGTGAAGGCACAAGCGCAGTTTCAAGTACTTCTTGATACTTTGTGTTATTTGCATCAGCATCCATTCGCTATTCCATCAGCAGTTATGCACCCCAGATCATTAAACTGCCTCCCCCGTGCTTGATCGTTAGGAAGACGCAATCTGGATTGAATTCTTCATGTGTATGCAAAAAAACCAGTAAAATTCTTTTACCTCAATAGTAGATTTGTCAAACCACATCACATTGGACCAAGAATCGTATAAAAAATATTGGTGGTGTAGAGCCCGCACTAGCCGTTTCCTTTTCTTGACTTCTTCCTTCCTGGTTTTGCACCCTTTAAGACTCGCTTTTCCAAGTCTTCTTCTGGTTGTTATGGTTGAGCACTTGTTGGCTCCGCAGCCTCTTCGTGCAAGCAGGAGCAAGCTCTGATGAGGTTCTCATCCGATCTTTCAGAAATTCACACAGTAGTATGTTATCCTCGCGTTTTATGGTTACTCATTTTCGGCTGGTTCTTGGTTTATAAGGATTTGATCCTTTTGCAAGCTTCATGGAGAAGTTCTATTTTAGCTCGATTCTCGAAACGAATTCCACTTGATTTCGGCATTTTGAATCAACTGGGCAACAATTTAATAACATCACCATTAAGAATAATTTTTTCGTTAGAGTCCACAACACAATTGACCAAGCGTTGATTGATTAGACCGCAAAAACAACAATGCTATGTTTTGGGGCATTCGGTGTTTTATGGCCTTAACAATATGGCCGTTACTAATCTAGGTAATGATTTATGAGTGTATCATGTCATCTAAGATAAGCATTTATTCATTGTTCAATAAGGAAACATGCAGTGCGATATTTTATGGGGTATCTAATGTTTCTGGCTAAGGCTGTATGTCTTTCAGAATATTTGACACGGGACCTAGTGCATCAGATGAGCTTTACTATGGTTAGTGAAAAATCCTGGACAGAGTAATTATATCAGTCTTTCTTTAGGTAAATGCGGGATACATTTCGCTATTGGAAGTTCACAGGCTAGTAGAGCGATGTGTTACGAAAAATATACCTTTCTTGATTGGATGCAAAGCTGTCCATGATGTCCACAATGGCCTATGGCAGAGTACTTATATAAAGTAAAGAGGGAGATAGTGTTCTCATTTTAATGAGATCAACTATGATCATCCACGGAATACCTAAATCACGGAACTTTAACGCCGAGCTATAAAATCCTGAAGTACGACCTAGAAGAACTGAGGATGGAGCGTATTGCAATAAAAAATTTAAATCTTACCAATGGGACAGTGTCCAACAACATGTTTCGGGAAAATCTCCAGCAGTTTGTTTTCGAGTGTGCCCAGTTCCCAGGAAGTGTCATAAAGAATGAAAGGACCGATTTGCTGGGAAACTATGGTGGAATGCGAATTCAGTATAAGTACCTAAAGTGAATAGGAATAATAAAACTAATCCACTGACTGATAAGTTTAACGTTGTTTGTCTCAAAATAATTGAAAAAATGGCAAATAGGTATACAAGAACAACTAGTCTACCAAAATACCCACTAAATCCACTGGCTATCAGCGTGCCAGTGGTGTAAAATGGGAACAAGCACTATCAACTATTCAAAAGAAGGAATAGTGACCTTACTATGGTATCTTGTGGCAGACGAAGTCATCGTGAGACTGTCAGGAGCCAAGGTAAAATGTCACGCGTATCATAACTTTAACAAGTACGAGGGGACACTGTGGGATAGGGTTACTTCGAGATGTAAACTAGCGATGCCAGGAAATAGATTTAAGATTTAACCCTAATAAAACCGCTCTGGTGCCTTTCGCAACAAGATGAACTATGAATGGATAAGTACAAGTGGAACGGTCACATTAAGGCAGTGCCTACAAATGCCAACAAACCCATGAAATGCAAATCCTGGTAGAAACGGGGTATTCTGTGGTGGATTTATTTCATTATGATGAGACAATTCATAGCCTAAGGAACAGTGGCTTGGGCAGAGCACATGTAAGAGTCCAACGTTTGGTAGGTGCCTTTTTCGCAGAAGACTTAAGGCCATATGCTAAAGCAGTCTTTGAGTTGATTTTTATCTCCTTTAATTGATAATAGAAACATTAGTTACACGTTAACCGTCAAATCTAATCTCAGAAGGAATAGGCAATGATCTCCGGATTTGGCACAAAGACATAGTCAAATTATTTAGGGTGTCTTGATTCATATGACGATCTCATTCACAACCGTTGGGTTGTTCTGAATGACAAGAGATAAGACAAGATCAAGACAACATGCGCCTTATAAGACAGAATTCCATAAAATGGTAAACAGATGATTCTAAACATGGCAGGGAAAAGGGATTGGAGTGTTCAGCTCTGGTGCCAAATGCTCATAACCACAACGGGTCGGTATTATGACAAACATCTTTCATACTGAGGTTTATGTCATCAATGGAAGCGGACAACCCAGTATAAAAAGATGATACAAAAGATAGCTAGGGTTGTGTTTATCCTGAAATTGTAAATTCAACTACAATTAAAAATTTAATTACAACTAGAATGATTCTACATTGCTGTATTATACTCTATAGGTCGAGTGCAGAAAATTATGTTAACCTATAGAAGGTTCAGGGCAACTTATTTGCAAGCGTATCAATCAGCAGAAAAACCAGCTTCAGCAGCTTTCTTTGGACCTTCACTTAAACCGAAATCAATTCCATTTACAGGACCCTACATAAAACTGAGAATGAAATGGACTATGAGGGAGAATGAAATGGACTATGGAGTTGAGTTCCATAGTCAGTCCCTAAAATTTCGAAGGTATTATTCAACGTCGAAGACAAGAAGAAGATTTAAACGGGAATTAACGTGGACGAACAAAAGCTGAAGGCCCCTAAAGAAGCTTCACAAGGATTTGCATACTTGGAGAACATTTCAAAAAATGGGCCTGAAAGCAAGCAGTGAGTGCATCTGCTTGCACATACGGATGTAACGGCCACTTCCTTGACGAAGATAAATGAGAACGTCCGAACATATAATGTTATATTATATTACCTAAGGCGCTCCAAGAGTTACAAAAGAAACACAAAAAAACATAAAAAGGTTGACTTTAAACTTTAAAGTTTAAAGGTTGACGTACACCTACACCGACTACAGTCAATGGGTCCTAAGATATAAATTATATCTTAGGACTTTATAAGATATAAATTATATCTAATTTGTCTTTTTTAGCATGATGTAATTATGAAAGAAGTTCATCGAGATAAAAAAAACATTGAGTCAATAATTTGATTTCGAAGGGTTCTTAATAAAAACTTGATCCCTTGTGTAGGAAACCCTATTGGCACTTTTTAAAGCAGAATGGGGCGTGCAAGGAGTCAGAATGGGGCAGAATGCAGAACGGGGAGTGCAAGGATCAGCAGCTGAAATACTAGAAAGCAAAATTTTTCGATGAATGGGGATTTCACAGAGTATCAGTTGGACGAGAAATAAACACGAGTTGGCACGAAACTCTGTTGGAACCTCCGACAGAGTTGGAGGATTCATGGTATCGGGAGCAATTTCATTCAACAGAGCTGCTGATCTACTTCCTTTACTGGGTGTACATTCCATGCCCCTCTGCCATACTATAAGATTATTTTTAGATGCTCAAAGGGATAACATAAAAAAAATGAATTGTAGAAACAGGCTCCTCCAGCGACAAAATACAATGATTACTACTATTATTAATACTACCAAGTCTACTCTGCGGACTTAATTGCCATTGAAAATAATTGGGTTTGGCCAGTCAAAAAGATCGATGAAGCCGACGACTGTGATAATTTCAAAGAGACCATTGAAGTGTGGGAGCAAAGCAATTTCATTATGCAAGAAAATTACATACTACTTAGTAGAAAATAATTATTAGGTTTAGTACGCATCCAATAATTATTTTATACTAAGTAGCATGTATAACTTCTTGCATAATGAAATTACTTGCGTTTGGATTCCGAATTAAATAATTATTTTTTTCTAGTCACTTATTTATTTAAACTTATTAACTTGCTAATATATAAGTTATTCATCGTTATGATCTATAATATGTCTCCAACATTCTGGAAGTTTCCTGTAAAAATCTTCCCCTCACTCTCGAAAAAGATTGCTAGTCCTCTGTCGGGTTGTAACTCCTTTTTATATCCAGGGATCGAAACATGGCATGGTGACCGTTTGTACAAGAACGGCAGAATATCGTTGGTTGCGTTAAAGTTCCCAGTTAGTGATCGATCTGGCATTGTTGGTGGTGAAAGGAAATTCTATGATGAATAACTAATTCAAGACCCTTCACGACCCTTCCAAGCCACTCCAATTGCTGACACTGAAAGTCCGTATATAAGGATTGATTTAATTTCAGAAGCTCGCAATGAATGACTTCTCCAAAAACACTAAACGCCTGGATGAACGCCTGGATGAACGCCTGGTTGTCCGATGCCGTTTCACGTTTTCCGTACAGGACCCACCTTCTATCTCCAGCAATCACATGTAACAAGAATCCTTCAAGACCAAGAAAGGACACAGCGGGCCATTCTGTCTACTTTGTTTCGTGCGGAGGTTCGTGGGGTACCGAATGATACAAATTTATGACATTTCAAAGCGCAAGAGTTCTTCCTGTAGAACTGAAGTGTAGAACTGTAACCTCTAGTAGAGAACTAGAACATATCGAATGGTTCTGTAGAACTATAACCTCTTCGATAATTCTGCGATAGTCGTCTAACCACCTCCTTGAATGACTTCTAATACAACAAAAAATAAAAAAAAATTATTTATTATTACCTGGCTTTCTTCTTAATTTTTGCTTATTGCCAGACGTATCATTGGCTATGTTCGACTATGGAGCTTATCATCGGCCGTTCTTGCAAAGCGAACTCTTTAGGACGCTTTCCTGTTGGTTCGGGTTGCTACCGCCGGGAAGTCATCGTGAAACGTAGCTTCTATGTTCGCTGCTTCATCCTTCCAATTCTGTGGCGATATCCTTGAAATGGGCTTCTGAGAATTTTTCGGTAGTGCAATGCGCTAATATCACTTACGTTTCGACCGGGGGCTTCGTATTTCGCTGTTCCTCCGCTTTCACCTACTTGCATCTGTAGTACCTCATTCTATTGGAGAGCTCTCCTTACATATCGTTATTAATGTTTTCTGTACTTTGAAGGAACCTTGGATCTTCTTTAATACATTTCCTGCTTTTTCCGCGACAGATTCTTATTGGTGGCTCTCTAGTACAACGCAATTTCCCTGCTTTAGAGAAGAAGAATAAGAATCTGGAGAATGGAATCTGACCCTTTGATGGTGTCATATGCTAATATTAGTTACAACATCACGTCGCATAGTGCAAGAGTAGTTTCTCAAGTCTATTATGCAAGGAATTACTGTTTGCAAACTTCCAAATTTCTTACAAGATGTTCCGGCGTGTGTAGTTTTTTGCTACGCCGGAATTTCGCTAGTGTTTCCACTGGTTAAAATTTTCTACCTTTTTGTCTTCATTTTTGTTTGTCAGGGATTTGCTGATTATTTGTTGTTGTCCAGGATTTGCGGTGGTAGCCTTACTGAGACCTGATAATGTATTGTAACCTAAGCCATGTCTCATAATTTTATATGACTGTTGCTATAAATGCGGTCAAAACTTCAATCTTCAATATATAAAACGCAGTTCTTCTAGTTTGTCACTCGGAAAAGCATTGAATACTATTTTTCGACAAGTTTCCCAGAAATTGTTTTTGTAGTTCTGTCGTTCCAACTACTTATGCCGTCGTCCTTCTCCTGTGTTTATTATCACTCTCGGTGTTGAATGTTCTTGGAAATCAAATTTATTTAGCAGCTAAAATTTGAAGCAAATATTGAAAGACTAAAGACCATAACATATATGTCCTTTAAAGAAAATTACGAAGCGTTTTTCATTGGAAGACTACCCAAACATGAGAGTCTCAAACTTATAGACTGTATGCAATTTGTTTTGGGCGGGTAAGTAAATACCAAGTACAAACTAAGATAAGGTTCCTCGTGGGATTAAGGCAGTATGCTAAACACCGGAGATTCTGCCGGACAGATTATCAGTGAGGTTCATCAGATAGCTCAAGTCGACATTGAAAGGATGTCATCCACTTCTTATTTGAACTTTACAGGTGACCTATCATAATATTTACTTGGAACCCTTTTCACGAGACCCTGATACATATAAATGTTAATCTTATTAAGAGCGCAGAAGACGACAATGTTTCTGTGCTATTTTATTCCAAACATGGAGGAAAAAATCAGACCCTCTAATCCCTTCCATTCAGGGAAGGTATTGTAACTGCGTGCATAATAAAAGTTTTTACCAACATTAGATGCGTTCCCTATTCAACATTGCAATCGGGAAAAAAACTAGGGGTTCATTTAATACATTTCTTATGTGAGTTGGAAAGTATACATGTAGAAGAGATCTTGCTGAAGCAAATGTGGAAGATGAGCGTGGAAGGCAAAAAAGAAAACATATGGATCAATCATGTAAGCTGAAAGATGAAACGGCGATCAGGGTCGAGGCATGGCTCTGGTGTCATTACGCTACAAAGAAAGGTAAGACAGGTAGCGCATCGGGCAGAAGAAATGTGTGCACAAGTGTTTCGGAATTAGATCCCTTTGGAACATGTGAGATCTCGAGATCAGATATGATCACGAAACCAATCGTACATGAAAACCTACAAAACGACCGTCTTCAACGAATTTAAATACCGGTCATAGTGACTGACTGATTTTTATTGCATGGGCTTCCAAGGTTTGATGAACTTTGCAGCTCTATTGATATGATCCGAAGAATGATCTCCACGGCGAAGCTATAACCAGCACTTACCAATAAAAAATCTTCCTTGAACAGTAGCATTTATTGCATTTGTTCGAATTCTTTCTCACCCTCCGTCGAGTGTGATTTCAATGTTTTTTCTCCTGGCGTTGACAATGAAACTCACTCTTTTGTTGTATGTTTTTTTGCTATCTCGAATTAAATTATAATAATTTCCTAATTAAGGCTTCGTTGAGAAGTCCTTTTTTCTAACCGGAATCCGTACCCTTAAATGTATCCGTTGTTTGGAGGGAGCTGGTGTCATGGCTAATGATATGCAAAGATGTCACACTATTCAAGTATATTGATGCGGTTATTACTAGGCGGTTAGTTATTGATCTACAGAGTAAACGTTAGACCATTAATCTCGCGTAGTTAACGGTTTCTTGGTTCATATGTGGTGGCAGTGCAGAGAACGCAATAAAGAAAGCAGAATTTTATTCATTTTAAATAACTATTTGCAATACTTTTTATTCCAAGAGCTATAAGGCAACTTTCAATTAGTTCACGCAAAATATTGTATGAACAATAACTGCCCAATAAATTCATTCGATGTAGTCTTATCCTTAGTGTAGGACGCTGTTCAATTGCAAGGGAAACATTCAGCGCATAATTAGTTTAAGTATTTAATTTATCCCTTATTTTAACATGGCATTTTTACCTTCCTTGTTATGCGAAGGCATAAATCGCATGAATCTTGGCATAAGGCTTAGTCTCGAATATTTATTATCCTTACTTTAAGGTTTACTATAAATGCTCCCTGAATTTCACCTCGAATAAATTATTTAATTGTAGTTTGCCTACTTCCTCTGCTAAGAAAACAAATTGTCAGCGAAGTATCAACGATTGGAAAAACTATGAAAAATGTCCTTTCAAAGTAAAGCTAAGGTTTATGTTTTCATCTGATATGGGTCCTATTGATCCCAGAAAGTTTGTACTAATAAATCTACTGGAACGCACTCTTATTTGGGTTATGGAAAAATATGAAGTTTTTTTCTTAAATACTGAAAATAATCATAAACTATAGGCTGTAGATTTGCTTTAAATGGTACAGGAAAAATGGTTTAGGTTAATTCAAAATAAAAAAAAACATAAAATTATTTAACCTAAGTCAAATCTGTATTAAGCCGACGCCAGACAATTATCCGATAATTCCCCCCCCCCCCCCCCGATAATTTTCTTTGTGGCCATTTTCGTGTTCACATGCGTTATCGATTTGGGGTTTTATGCATGGGCTTAATGACTTTAATGACGAAATTTATTATACCACATTAAGTTCAACTGAATGAATATATTTTTTGAGTGGCTTCTTATTTTACCATCCATATCAATCTAAAAGAATACTGGCAAGGAGCTTCGCCAAATACATTGCTTAAGCGAATCAAAAAAATCATATTGCTCATAGTTTTATATCAAATTTATAAAAGTGATTTATTTAAGCTGTTCAGAATATTAAAGTGCATAACATGAACATGTTGGAAAAATTTTTTTATGAAAATTACGGAAATTTGAGCTATTGACATCCGATTTACGAAAATCGACGATTTTTATCATAAGCAGTATATATCAGAATAGCTTATTTGGTATTAAAGTTTTTACTGGGACGAAGGATTCTAAAAGTAATGAAATTTAAATTTCAACAGCGTTTTTGACAAAAATTGAATAGTTTTCAAAATTTCTATGAATATTTTTTCAACTACTTTGTTCAATACAATACAATACGGAAGAAGTTTTAGAAATTTCACTAAGATTTGATTAAGAGTTTTCGGTAGATTGTCTACCATATTCAAAAAAAAGATTTTGAGAAAGACGCGTTTAAAGTAAATTTTTTGTTTTGAAACTAATAAAAACATATTTTTCTCATACCGAGCCATCCATTCCAGGCGCATAGTGCAGGAGTACTTGTTCAGTTCTATTTCTCCCAAATTATTCGAAGTGCCTTTTTGCATGATGTGTTTCTTTTTCTTAGCACGACAGCCACTCTCGAGTCTTGGTTTCCCACTAAAAGCGCATCGAACTGACTCGGTCCATTGACCGCGTCCTCCTTTTTTGAAATCCGAGTAGCGATGACCTGCCTTCGTCAACAGAGTCAGACAAGGTTCTCGGTTTCCGCACTAGTCTCCGCCTTTCAGTCCTACCAAAGAATACTTTTTTCCATATCCACTGTTCGTCTAAACTTTTCATTTGGTCAACCCATTGCAGCTTCTGCAGTAATACAACCATAGAGCCCTCCGGCTCGTCTAAAAGTTTCATACGGCTTACGGTTGTATCGAATTGTCATTGGTCTCCGTTTAGCTTCGCAGGAAATAACCGCTTCGGGACACGTCGCTCAAAAACGTTCAATATATTTGCGATGCCTGGGTTTGGGTCCATCACAGTCTTAGTTAGGGTCTCATCACATGTTCATATACTTGGACACTACAAGCCTTCATAGTCGTCAGGACTGCAAAAAAAGGTTTTTTTCGAAAAATTCGTCCACATTTGCGAGACTTTATTCACAGACTATAATTTTATGGGCTTTTGAGGTATTTTTGTAGCTTGTCACCTGTTTGTGTATAGGCAATTTAATTGATTGTCTCTACTCGTTCAGCATATGTTCCTGTTGCCAGAAGTGCTGCATGGTTTTGTGGATGGCTTTGTGAACACTGCTGCTCCCATAGTTAATAAGCTCGAATAAGTAATCTCATCAATGCTCGGCGCTTTATTTTTCTTTTAGACTTTAAAGGCGGAACAGACTTCATGAAGAATTGGTGAGGCCAATAGAAACTCTTAAGGAATAACTATATCTAAAGGCACCAAGGTTCCGGAGTTGTGCGGAGGATTATCTTTCATTATCATTTTCGCTTTCATCAGCGATGATATCATCACGGCAGGGCGTGATCTTGGGCTGATAACCTCGCTTCAATCGTTACATTTGTCTTGTGTAGTTACTCGGTAGCCTTACATCTGTACTCTTCAACTGGTCGTCATAGTATTTTATTTTCTTAATTATAATTATTTTATTCGCTGCTCTTCTGAAATTTTAAATAAAGAGTCTCATAAGAATACGAAAAGTGCTTCAATTGTTGCATTTTAAAAGACACATTGCTATCTTTATGAATTCCTCTCCCCTGAGTTTGTGTTGCTATGTTTGAGTCACCATCGCTTAAAATCTAAATCGTGCTCTATTTTGGAACCCTTACAAGAAACTTTTTCTTTGGAGGACACTCAGATATGCGTTTTGTATGTTGTTTTTAAGTGTAGGTGTAATCAAATCTCTCTCAGCGCCTTTTGACAACTAAAAAGTCACGATCAAACCGATCACGTGGTGATCAAACAGTCACGATCACGTGGTGACCTCTTATTAGAAAGAACTTGTTGGTTATGCCAAAACCCCTGGAAAAAAATAGTGCCATAAGCATTCTAACTATTTTATTTCTATTATTCTGTGCTAGATATTCATCAACAAAAGATGTAGGTACATAATGTTTTCTGAGATGTTTAGATATAGGCAATTAGAAAAGAGCAAACTTCTGCCGGTCACTCTGCAGCAGTTCCTCCATCATGAACAAAAAATACAGCCGGGATGTGGCCTATGTTAAGTAAACAGAAAACATTTAGAACAAGTTGCTAAATAGAATAAAATGCTGTAGAATATTTTGCATATAATCAATGTGTCCGCTAAACGTTTGAAACTTCCGGCAGTTTCGTATGGAATCAAACTTGAGCTCTTCTCAGATTTAGGTTAATTTGAAGATGTAAGGCTTGATATATGCCGCATGTATTTACATTTGGGCTTAAGCACATGCACCGCTTTTCTAATAGTGCTTCATCACATACTGTTTTAACGTATGAGGAGTGCAACTGTATCTTCCGTTCCGTTCCGTCTTCCGTTGGTAGACAGTTACACTTACAGATACAATTTTAGTGTCTGCTGTGGTGGTGTGCTCGGAATTGGCAGTTGTATGCGCAGGCTCACGAACGCAGTAGTGACATTCCTTCAAAGCGTTTTTTCTCGAGTTGAAAATGTCGACTTTCATACCGAAAAAGCTGCATTTGCGGGAAATTATTTCTTCTTCTTATTTCACTTCATTATTTCATTCTCACGAAAAGTACTGCGGAAACTTATCGTTTAATGCTCGATGTTTTCGGTGATCATGCTCCATCAGAGACAACTTGCAGAGAGTGGTTTCGGCGTTTTAAAAATGGTGATTTTGACGTGACTGATAAAGGTCGTGAAGGGGAACCGAAAAAGTTTGAAGATTTACAACCAAGGGAAATATTGGTTGGATTGGCTCTGAAGGAAAAAGGGCCAGAATGGGATGACAGACATGACAAGCTGATTTTGCTGCAAGACAACGCAAGGTCTCATGTAGCAAAGCCGATCAAAGTAATTTGGAAGTTGTGAATTAGGAAATTTTGCCCCACCCGCCGTATTCTCCAGACATTGGTCCTTCGGATTTCCTTTTGTTCCGCTCCATGCAATCGGCCCCCACTGGAGAACGATTTACTTCTTATAAAGGTATGAAATACTGGTTCGATTACTGGATCGAATCGAAAGATGAGGATTTTTTCCGTCAAGAAATCCATCTACCTACTACCAGGATAAACTTTCAAACTTTTGATGGCATTTGAAAGATCCGTGGCTTCGGAGTGAAGATGCTTTAGATGCGGAAAGCCTCCGGTGTACTGGTGGTCCACTGAAATAGCTGAACAACGAAGGCAGTGTCACAAACTCGAAGACGAGGCATGCACCTGAATGGCAGTATATCGGTCGGCCAGGAAATGCCTTCGTGGACTGATTAACAGGATTAAGGCCCGTTGCTGGCAGAACCTTGTGAAAGACGAGAACAGGGACCCGTGTGGCGAGGGCTATAAGCTAGTTATGCGGAAGCGCGGTGCTCTACGGGTGTCCTTGATAATACTTGAAGCAGAAATGATGGACGAGATAGTACTGGCACTTTTTCCCAAACATCCCGTCCGTGTTGATGGCGCCCACAGGGAAACAACATCATACTGTTCGCTCTTTGCGAAAAACGAGCTGGAACTAGCAGTTCTCTCCATGAAGGCGAAGAACGCTCCGGGCCAAGACAGTACTCCAGCCGAGGTGCTGCAACTGGCCTATCACTCTTGCCCTGACAACTGCTCAGTGCACTTAATGCCTGCTTGCGGGAAGACGTTTTCCCTGAGCATTGAAAGACGGCAAGATTCGTGCTGATAAAGGGAAATCCTGAGTCGCCGTCAGCATACCGACCGTTATGCATGCTACACACGACCGGGAAAGTGTTCCAGAAACTGATAAAGAGAAGATCCACGCCACTGTGGATCTTTCTCCAAGGCAGTATGGTTTCAGAACGGGACGTTCCACTATAGATGCAGTCGCGGAAGTGGTAAGTGCGGTCCAACAGGTGGAGGCACGCAGTGGATCCAACCGTTGGGTAGTCCTTCTAGTGACGCTGGACATAAGGAATGCTCTCAATTCCGCTAGATGGACGGATATTCTGGAAGCCCTGGAAAATTCTTTCCAAATACGAGAATATCTGATGCGAATAGTCCGAAATTACCTGAAGGATGGCAGCCTGATCTACGATCCGGCGCAAGGTCGTCGGAGTATGCTAGTCACATCAGGTGTGGCCCAAGGCTCCACCCTCGGTCCGGACTTGTGGAACGTCTCCTACGACGGACTGTTCAGACTTGAACTGCCGAAAGAGTCGTGACTGATCGGCTATGCAGATGATGTTGCAGCACTATTGGCTGGGCGCACGGTCGATCAGGCGTAATTAAGGCTAGATGTACTAATGCGCCGGGTGAGGAGCTGCGTGAACAGCGTTACAGAAAACCGAAGTGGTCATCTTGACCAAGAAGAGGATCCCCAGAGTAAGAATGGTCCGAGTCGGAGCCACATTAGTAGAGTCAAAACTATCAGTCCAGTATCTGGGCTTGCTGATAGTTTCTAAACTGAGTTTCTCGGAACAAATCAAGGTAACGACTAGCAAGGACGCAGCAGGGGTTTCGGCAAATAGTTAACTAATGGCGAATCATTGGGACCAAGTCCAACTAAAAGGCGTCTGCTAATGAGTGTAGTACAATCTACGCTGCTATATGGAGCAGAGATATGGAGTGAAGCTCTCAACAAGGAACTGCACCGAAAACGGCTGGCACAGGTGCATAGACGAGGAGCACTGCATATTGCATCAGCATACCGTACAGTCTCTGAGTCAGCGGTGTTGGTAATTGCAGGGGTAATATCACTGTCCTTGCTAGAGAGCGTAAAAGAATGGCACGACAGTAGTAAAGAAAAAGTTGCTCGCGATGAAAGACGATACACTCTCGACGAATGGCAACAATCATGGGAACGTGAGCTTAAAGGAAGATGGACCGTGCGGCTCATCAACGATTTGAGATCGTGGCTTAGTCGAACGCATGGTGAGACTGACTTCTACCTGAGCGGACACGGATGTTCACTCTGTCTTACCTGCACAAGATAGGTAATTCGCGGTCTCCAGATTGTATTTTCTGCATTAGTATGAAGGATGACACTTGGCATACTTTCTTTTCATGCTGAAGATGGGACAAACTGGACAAACAAACAAGATGCTGGAGCTCCATCCAGATAGCCTGATCGAAGAGATGCTAAAATCAGTTGCCAAATGGAATCAAGCGGCACATTACGCTCGGGCAATCCTGGTAATGAAAAAAGGCATACTTGATCGGCTGAAGGCGTCGAGGGTAGAGGAATTCCTCTCTAGCATTCCTTCTCTTCTTTTCCATGCAACTGGAGAAGGAATCCCTGTAACCCGAAGGCGCCAAAAGGCGTAAAATTGGGAGGCCTAGCCCGTGTTAAACGGTTCCAGGCTAGGCGCTCCGGTTGACAGGGGAGGTGTTTAGTCGGTAGTCTAGTAAGTCAATTGGGAGTCCGACACTCAGGGCGTAAATGGCTTTCACCTCCCTACCCAAAAAAAAAGTTCTCGATCTGCTTCTTGAGTTAAGCAGCTTCATTTCCTTCTTCTGATTTGCAATTTAACAGGATCGTTTTCGTTAGCGCTTTTTGGACTACAACTCACCAAACTTTCAATGATTTATAATGCTAACGAAGTTGACGAAGACTCCCTTTCTAAATCAGATATACAACTTACTAAAAATATTCCACCCATTGATAATGTGGCGAATTTACTTTGACGAATCTACAATCTTAATAATGTTGCGAACTTCTCGTCTATTTATTCTGTTATTTTATTGTTATATATTTATTCAGAAGTCAAAAGAAAAATAAATAAATAATTAATATTAAGAGAAAGTTGACAGGAGAACAGATAAACAATACACGTGTTTTATTCCAGCGAACATAATTTCATTTTTTTAACTTTGTGTTCGGAATCATCTCTACTAGAGGATCCAATTCTGGATCCATACATTCCGTTTATTATAATACTATCTCCAAAAAAATTGTTTAGTAAAAAAACTGTTTCGAAAAAATATTTATACCTCTATAGTCCTAGAAATGTGTCTTTAATGCCGAGCTCTTTCGAGATTCCCTTATCCCCTTTCTCGATCATATAATAACGGTAAAATTACATATTTCACCTGATTTTGGAATACGTTATTTTGTAACGAAAACAATGAATACTATTTATAAGTGCATTTCATATTTTAAGAACCGGAACAGAAATCAGCCCATATTGATTTTTGGACTTAAGTATTTTACCTGATCCTTTAGATAACATAACAATAGTTGCATCGGTCGGGTCGCTAATAAGTGGAAACTGGTATTGCTAAGAAATCAAAAAAATTACTCGCGTGTGGTTCATTAGTATCTTCCTTTTCTCTGAAGTCTCGAAAGGTAACACATTAAAAGTGACAGAGTAACCCCAAGGAATCCAGATAGTGCTTGGCACCAAAAAGATTTTTCTTACTTGATCTTGGACCTTTACTTTTCATCCAGTGTTCTATGAAACCGCCGCAATTGATACGTAAGACAAAAATCGTGGAGGTTAATTTTCGGTATTTCGTGCCTTCATAGAGCATTTATATGATTCCAGCCGTCATAGCTCTCCAATGTAACGTTTTCCACTTTTTCCGGATGCTGGACTTGTGAATAGCCCTCATAATCCACAATACGCTATCTGAAGTATATTTGTATGCATACGCTAGCCTTGGAAATAATATAGTAATGTTTTTCCAACAAAGGTCTACAATCTGTGTTTTTCAAAAGGACCCATAGGTTTACAATGACTGTTGTTAATCAGGAAGCGTTTCCATTAGCTCTTCAACCCAATACAGCATAAAGTTCGAGAAAACGGACGCAAATAAAATGCAAATATTTCGTTAAAAAATATCACTTCGTAGTAGTTAATTTTTTTCACATTGGCAAGCCCATTTACAACGAATTAATAATAAACGTTATTCATAATCTGTATTTCTCGAAAATGGTGAATCACGGTCTGTGCAATTTTAGAAAAGGATAAGATTAATTTTGTTTTTCTCGCAAACTAACTTTTTACAATTTATCTAAAGCTTTTAAACGTCAAAATTCAATTGTTTGTGGTAGTGTGTACATACGTAAGCTGTATATTGCGTCACTAGCAATAGTTTGTTTTTTACATGTTGAACTTAGATGCCGTCTGAAATATTGGACGTTTGGCGCAGCGAGGGCTTACATCTTATGTTTGGTTGCTTTTTGCGAGTTATGGAAAGAAGTATGTGGAACCACGGGAAATGTTATTTAGCGTGAGCCGCCCGTTGAAAGGAGTTGTCAGATGAGGTCGCACTTGTTGTCGAAAAGATACGAAAGCCAAGAAAAAGTGGATTACACTGAGGAAAAGTTAACTACCATATTTTTAGTGTACACAATATAACATAATACAAATATCGGAGGAAAGTCAACAATTATCGAATTTCCGTTCGAATTTTTCAAGCTTTTTCTCGACAAAGATTTAGTAAGGCATATTGTAAACTAAATAAGTCTTTACGAGGGGCAGGAAAATCAGCCTTTGAATGTCACTGAAGATAGAATATATATAATATTGGGCAGTAAGTCAAGATATACAAAGTTATCAAATCAAATACTATAATTTTCCAGAGACAACGATTTGCCAAAGCTATTTTCAGAGAGCATCCGAAGCAATAGATTTAAAGCGAAAGTTTAATGATAACACCTAAATGATAAATACAAATGATACAAATTTTATCGACTTTTCAATGGACGTCAGCTATTGGATCTAAGTGAATCTTTTCGGAAACACTATGGTCTCGCCGAGTATTACAGTGTTGACGAAAACTTGAGACCAATACTATGGAGAACAAAGAATTTCGGATTAGCCTGTGACGTAGTTCTCAACGTATAAAGAAGGCAAGTTGCCAGCCAAAAATGGTGTCAAAAAATATCATGATCTTCGGACGTGAATGCGATTCAGGAAAAGGCTTAGGCTTTAAAAGGCTAAATTAAGCTTGCTTTTCACACATGGCACTCCACCGCACCAAAGGCATATGCCGGCAATATCCACATCCACTACAAGATATAATGGCGAACAGTATTGGATTGTTCCCATAAGCATGGACCGGTGCATACATGGAGCCAATCAATGTGGAGAACTGTTCACTCGCTTTTGATTCAATAAACTCTTCATTACCAAAGTACTGATTAATTTTAGGCATCTTTTTTTTCCTTCTGTCCCCTTCTTGCTTTTTCGATTTTCGCTCCCACTTTGATATTTTCAGAATCGGACATGTTGATATCTAATTTTCACAATAAATTTTATTTTACTTCTATTTGCAGGTTCAATGAAACGAAAATGACGAAAAATCAAAAGCACAAATGACAAATTGTTATAAGAGTCAAACGAACGATATTTCAATTTAATAAATTAAATGTCATAGTTTATAAATTTTTAATATTTATAAATTTATTATTATAAATTATTTTTATAAATGGCCTCCAGGCTCCAGCGGCAGCTTTACGGGAAGAATACTTTCATGGCTAAAAAATTGGGGAATTCCCCGCGCATTACTAGCTCGCTCGTGCCACTAAACTATCGATGCGTTCTTAGACTATTCACATCCCTTGGTGGTGAATTTAATAATTAACTTGGCTTAGTTGGGCTTTAGTTGTGTTAACTTGAATTTATTTTGGACCCTTAACCCAGGAAAGATAATCATATTTAGTTGTACGGAAAATATAATCATGCGTAAATTTCACTCATAAGTTTCAATTGTCTGCTGTGTACGATTTTCTTTACTGATGTAAATAAACTAATTGAGTTCTTATATTTGAATACAAATCAAATAAAGCCCATGATAATAAGTGAATATATTTTTATTCATTGACAAACAAAACGCGAATTTTCTAAACTCTTTTTTCCTTCTAAACTCTTCCTTCAAGTCTCTTCAAAACTTAAATCTAAATATCATTTATCTTTTTCTAAATATCCCACTTTTTCACTTTAGCACTAAACATTAAAAGTATTTCTAGAACACATATCGGTAAAAAAATTATCTACAAACAGTTTTGACACACATAAATACTGTGTTCGCGACTTATCACATTCCGACATTTATTGCAGGATGCGCTTGCCTTGCGCCTTATTTGATGAGGACAATTCGTAGAGTACATACTTTTTTTGATTCAGGTTCCTCTAAAATATCTCTCGATGAATTGGGAGTATCTTTTGACAAAGTTTGGCATATATTTTACCGCCGATATCTTTCTAAAGTTGGGGCCTGTAATCTCGTACCTATAAACAGCTTCTCACCTTTGCTGCTTACGTTATGGCTGTATATAATATAAGCATTTACGCATGCAACATTGATCATTGGCACAGCCATGGGCCATCTATTAGTCTTCCTACTGCAAGACATAAGTGCGCACATTTCATCTAGTGTGTCAACTCCACTCTTAATTTGATTACAATGCATGATAATCTCAGGTTTTCCGGAAACTTCGTCAATGGAAGCATCTTCATCGCAAGATGATAGCAAGTAGACCATTTTATTTGCCATAGGTTTATATGATGCCAGAGTAAGGGGACCATCAAAACAAAACATTGATGTTCCCACTGGTTTAGAGCGGCTGTTTTTCATTTCTTCAGGTATCTCGGGCTTATTCGACCGCACAGTTCTCAATATTGTCAACTTATATGGCTCCTGAAGCATTTTTTTGCCAACGCCATCGAGGTAAACCAGTTGTCACATGTAATATTACGACGACTGCCATGCAGGGGCCTCGATAACTCTTTGACAAAGTACTCTCCGAAAGGTACGCCACTTGCCTGAGTTACTCTTCCCAAATAAGGTATTGCATGAACAGTGTGTTTTGTGCCACTATCATACAACATCAAGATTTTAATGCCATTTTTACTTGGCTTGCTGGGTATATATATATATATTTTGAATGGACACCGACCTCGAAATCCAAGCTACTGCTCATCAACTGTTACGTGAGCTCCTGGAGTATAACTGCTTACACATTGTTAAATGAAAAGATCCAATAATTTGCGGATAGGACTGAAGATATCAGCAGCTCGATGTGTGGAGCGTATGCGTTTGTCATCCATCCGAAGGCATCTTATTAAAAAATCAAAACGATCACGACTCATCACCGAGACATAAATCATTGATAACGATTGGTCGATAAGCTCATCTGTACTCAAGTGATTATCTTTTCTGATAGCTGTCATTCCCAGGATTTCAAAAAGTGCACGTATTTCATCTCTTCTCGTATCCTGAAATGTAGCAGCAGTCATAGACTCCTTTCGCTTCACTGATATCTCAGCATTCGTCCATCTTACGATTTCGCTGACTATTTCTTCAGTGAAAACATTCGAAGCATTAAACAGGATCACATCGATTACGGTACATGTGTGTCGGACCTCTTTGAGCTGTAAAAATGTTCAATGCAGAAACTCGGCGGTTGCGCCTATCAGGCTTCGAAGTCGACCAGCAATATTTTTGTTTTGCCTTTGAAAGTTTTCTGCGACAAAGATGTAACTCGACGATTACCAGATAATGCACCCCACGACTCATTATCATCAACTAGTAGTTCTTCAGCTATCTCATCTTCAAAGGCTTCTTCTACATCACTTTCAATGTCATCTTCGCTTATATGGCTTTCAATTTCACTTTCAGTATTACTGAACTGACTATCATCGTCCCTTACTAACAGACCAGCCAGGATTTCATCGTCTCGTAAGCCTCTGCTGGACATAATAACTGAGTGCAATCAGAAAAATATCACAACACAAAATTATTACTATGATATTAAACTCGTCTTTTTCGATGACTTTAAAATATTTATTTCACTGCGTCTAGATCCTTACTGAGTAATTACAAAACATTGTCGGCTATTTATATTTTGCTTATACTCTAATTTCTATTATATGTATATTGGATTTTTACCATATTCCGAAAATCAGCAATGATGTTTTAGGACAAAATTATTTCAGATATAATAACCGCACAAATATTTTGTTTAATTGGCGGAGATCCCGGAAACTCGCACCAATATTTAGTCCAATGGAAATCCCAAAAATCACTTTAACACTAGGTTTACGAGACCCGGCAATTTGACGGTTTTCAAATTTTGAAATGAAATACCCAAGCTACCATAGCATTAATTTTAACAATTTTGCATCGTAAAGTAATAATTTCTTCAAAAGAATTTATGTACACACTTATTATGTTCCTAAGCTTCGAAAATTTTGAAATTTTTATGTAGTATACCTGTCTCTACAAAACCCGTCAAATTGACGGGCTAGCTGATTTCATGAACAATCCTTACATATTTGCTTCGTTCGTAAAATCATTCTTCGAAAAATAAATACCCTCAAATAAACCCTCAATTCTTTATGTCAATACCGCTTCGATAATGTGAACCAAAGCGAATTATATGGTCTGAGTGCTATCATATTTAGCATTCAATGAAAACTCTAAAACAAGAGACGATCTTCAGTACGGTTGCTGCAGTGCCAGTGGTAAGAACACTTTTCAAAAACAGTGTGCAAAAGTTTCAGTTATTGTAAACAGCCTACATTAGCCAAAAATTACATTGTAGACAGTCTCCGCTTGTTGTAAGTATTTACAACAGTGTAATAGAATTTGGCACAGTATTTTTTTATTTTGACCAATCATCCTTTTCTAGCAATGATGAGTAAATTCAGGAGACATAATAAGATATTGAACAAAATTTTCAACATCAACGAAGATTGTTCTGAGGATACCTCCGAAGACGATCAGTATGAATTAGGGCAAAGTGAAGATTACAGTGAAAGTTCTGAATACATTGAAAGAGGAGAGATGGAAGGATCTTCGGACAGTGAAGAGGAAAACTTCTTGAAAGTGAATCGTAACAAGAAAAGGCTGCGTATTCTTTCTAGTTCTCACTCCGAGGATGCAAGCACGAGCACATCCTGAAATGTAATTGCAGTTGACGGGACACAGTGGACAAAATTGAAACCAGGTAGATCTAAGGGTAGAACGCCCGTTCGTATGATATTCAAGGATATCGCAGGGCCTACCGGCTACGCTAAAAGAAATATCATGTCGGGTTGTGTAATTAGTGCTTTCGAATTAATAATTGACAGTCACATAATGGAACACATACAAAACTGCACTGAAATCGAAGCACATCGAGTTTCGAAAAATGACTGGACAATTACAGTTGCTGAGTTACGTAGTTTTCTACAAATTCTATATGCCCGAGGCACATATGAAGCGAGTTCATTGAAAGTTTTTTATATATGGTCGAAAAAATGGGGATCCTCCTTCTTCCAAAACACAATGCGGAGAGATAGATTTACAAACAAAAAAAAAAAGATAGATAGATTTTGACAAAAAAAAACCAACGATCCGAAAGATTACAAACAGATAAATTTGCGCTGATATGAGAAATATGGAATCGATTTATAAATAATAGCCACGCTTGTTATAAGCCATATCAAAGTATTTCAATAGATGAACAATTATTTCCAAAGAAAGCCCGGTGCAGGTTTACGCAATATATGCCAAGCAAGCCTCATAAATTTGGCATTAAGTTGTGGCTAGCAGTTGACGTCCAATCAAAATATATTTTGAATGATTTCCCTTATATGGGGAAAGATGAAACTCGGAACACAAAATCGTTAGGCGAGTTCGTAACATTAAAATTAGCCGAAGCATACAGTTGGGGACAAAACTTTCAAAATTTCTCTCACAAAATTTCATAAATTTCGTAGAAAATACACATCTATATGAGAATTTTATATGCATCATTCCTGTAAATGTACCTTTATTAACAGAAATTTTTTTAAAAATTACATTAATCAACTTATAACTGTAAGAACACAAAAAAAAAACCAAATTCAGTAGGGACAATAGTGTTCATACATTAAGTAATTTAACTGAAAATTCCACATTATTTATATAATTTTATTTATCAATATTTTGTTGGGCCACCGTTTGCATCAATGACAGCCTGCAACCGTCTTGGCATTGATTCCACCAAATTTTTAGTGACTCCCGGAGTTATTTCTTCCCAGGCTTGTTGAAGCGCAGTTTTGAGTGATTCCTTGCTCCTGGTGTGAATTTTCGAGATTTTTCTTTTCATAAGTTCCCAAATGTGTTCAATGGGGTTTAAGTCTGGCGATTGAGGAGGAGAATACAGCTGCCTTGGTGCATAATAAAGCAACCAGTTCTTTAAAAAGCGTGCAGTATATTTAGGATCGTTGTCCTGTTGGAATATCCAATGCTGGCCAAGACCCAAATTGTCCACGGAAGGTTGCAAGTTTTCTTCTAACAGTCTTTTATAATAGTATTGGTCCATAATACCATCTATAAAGACCAATCGGCCAACCCCACCAGCTGCAGTTCCACCCCACACCATCACATTGCCACCGCTGTGTTTTACTGTTCGTATCAAATTCTTCAGTTGCAATGCTGTTCCCTTTTTTCGCCAGATTCTTCCTTCCTTTTTCATTACCGAACAAGTTGAACTTGCTTTCATCAGTAAATAAGACAGTTTTCCAGAACTCTAAGTCCTTTACTAAATTTCGCTTTGCAAATTCAAGTCGAAGCTGCCTATTCTTTTCAGATATTAGCGGTTTTTTACAAGGAACTCTACTTGCATATCCATCGGAACGTATCATTCTTCGGATGGTTTTAGGGTGAACACACTTATTCGACGTATTAGCGACATGTTCCGCCAGTTGCCGACCGGTTACCCCTGGGTTTTTGTACACCTCTTTTAAGATCATGCTGATATCCCGCCTGGAAAGTTTCTTTGGTCGTCCATTTCTTGGCTTATATTCCACTGATCCTGTGTTTTTATGCTTTTGAACAATATGTTGGACAGTGGCATGGGATAAATTAAGTAAAGCTCCAATTGTGCGGTATGATTTTCCATTTCTATGCTCAGCAATAATTAAATTTTTTATTTCAACACTTACTTCCTGACGCTGGCTCATTTTCCACTTCCTATGCTCACAGATTATTGAAACAAACTAGTCATTAGATCGTACTAACGCATTTCATGGGAAATGCAACGGTTCTTCCAAGAAAAACAACAGCTAAGCAATGCTCTGAAGACCAGAGTACACGATATGATGAATGTATGAACACTTTGGTCCCAACAAAATTTGTTTCATACTGTTATTTTTACACTTGTAACTTAAGAAATTTTGGTTATTTTAACTTATTATTGACAAAAATTCATTTGTAGTGAAGCTGCATACAAATATTTTATATATATTTTTATTTTCTAGTAAATTTATGAAATTTTGAGGGTGTATGGAGACTTTTGTCCCTGACTGTTTTACTGTATTTACAAGAAGGCAGAAATATAACGACAGATAATTTCTTCACAAGCATTCCGCTAACCGAAAAATTGCTTGCAGAGAAAACAACCTTGGTTAGGACCATCCGATCGAACAAAAGAGAATTGCCAAAACCAGCGAAGGAAAAAAAGGACAAAATGACATTGTTTACCTCACATTTATACAAATCAGAAAACTGCACGCTTACTGTGTATAAAAGTAAGCCTACCGTAAAAGTTCTCCTTCTAAGCACCAAGCACACAGGTGCACAAATAGGAGACAATTATAAACGTATTCCCGAAACGATTACTTTTTATAATAAAACAAAGTTTGGCGTAGACGTCGTTGACCAGATGGCACGCAAATATAGTGTGAAGGCAGGGTGTTTCCGATGGCCCCTCCAAGTGTTTTACAATATTTTAGACTTGGCAGCGATAAACGCGTGGATATTATATAAAGAGTGCACCGGATCGAAAATATCCAGAAAGGAGTTTCTACTTTGTTTAGGTGAGGAATTAGCTGGAGAAAATAAGGAGAATATTTATCAAAGTTCAGACGCTTCATTTCTGTTACCTTCAACGTCAGAAGTACGAAAAAGTGTGCTACTGCAACAAAAATAGAAACAATAATTGTTGTATATATTGCAAAAAGATCGTATGCGGATAATGCAAAATGAAAACTACGTATATTTGTAAAAAATGTGCTCAATAAATATGATTGCACTACGCCGTTAATATCATTGTTATCATTTTACGTGATAATTTTCAAAAAAAAAAAAAAAATTTTTTTACTTATTAATAGTTTATTTAAGCGCGAAGCTGCATATTGTTCAATTCAGACTTATTTTTACTACACTTTACACTTTGTTCTTAGCCATAAGGCCGAGAAGCGATGGTTGTTGGACACGGTTATTTTCAGTCTTTCCTGCACAAGATAGGTAAGTCACGGTCTCCAGATTGCATATTCTGCATTGGTGTGAAGGATGACGCCTGTCATACTTTCTTTTCATGCAGAAGATGGGACAAAGAGCGCGGTGATCTTGCCGAAAAAGTGGGAGGGCTCCATCCGAATACCCTAATCGACGAGATGCTGAAATCAGTTGACAAATGCAATCAAGTGGCAAGTGGTAATCTTAGTAATGAAAAAAAGCATACTTGATCGGCTGGAGGGTGGAGGGTTTCCTTCTTTAGCAATCCTCCTCCTCTTTTCCATCCGACTGGAGAAGGAATTCCTGTAACCCGAAGACGGCAAAAGGCGTAAAATTGGGAGGCCTAGCCCGAAGTAATGTGTCAAACGGTTCCAGGCTAGGCGCTCCGGTTGACAGGGGAGGTGTTTAGTCGGTAGTCCAGTTGGTTCGTTGTGCCACTGGGAGTCCGACACTCAGGGCGTAAAACGCCTTCACCCCTACCCAAAAAAAAAGATTTATTGTTAGTTTAAATAAATGGTTTTTTTTGAAGAAAATGCGTATTTTCGTCTACCCGTCAATTTGACGGGTGCTCGTAGAGATAGGAATATAAGAAATGCCCGTAAACCTAGTGCTAAAGACAATCATGCGTGTTTTTCACGCATACTATATGATCACTTTATCCCGAAAATGCCGACACTGTGCTGGACGGCGCATTCATCACACCAAAGGTACAACCTAGGAATGAGATATCATGAAAAACTAGCAATGCAGCTGCATTGCCTAGAGCTGGAGAACAATTTTTCAAAAGTGTTTACGTAATTTTTAACGCAGATTATCTTTCCAGGTTATTTCTGGGTTGAGTTATTTCTGAACTCGCGGGATCTTGGGGCAAGACCCTTTCGGGGCGTTAGTCGGTGGCATTTCCCAGCCCTGACACCTTTTAATTACGCTTCTGACCAGGCACTGAATGTTTCCAGTTCTTCTGACCAGGCACTGAATGTTTCCAGTTCTTCTGACCAGGCCCTTTCATACGGGCGACCCCATTATAAATGCAACACAAACATGAATTCGATGGTGCTTGCTCCATCTCTTTCAGCTAGAAGGCACTCGGGGGTGTAGTTGCTGTTTAGTTATTTTGCTGATCTGTGGTGGCAGGTGTTGAATATTCTTTGTCTCATTTCAGATTCATTACTCCTTTGGAACAGATCAGAAACTAAAGAATGACAATAGACAGGATCATGAGAAACCTTATTAAACTCAAGATACGCAAGTGATTTGCATCGGAAATGACACCGAATCTACCAGCAGATCTTGAAAAACGAACGTCCTGTAGGTAAAGTATAACATGCGTAATTAAATAATGATTGCTTCAACATTTGATCGAAAATTACTAATCTAATCGCGATATTCGAAATTGGAGTATTATTGCTGCTATCGCAGTTTCCCATCAGCAATTTTTCCAAAAGCGGCGCACCAATCCCATTAACAACGATCGAACGACTCAATCCTGACAGATTGCATGTTCCTCCAAACGTTGGTTGACCCAACGCCAGGTAACTGCAGCTCCTTTTCGTGTCCACGCCGTTGTTTCGCTGCTCTGCACGCAGAGGTGTGGTCGATTTCTCACGGTGTTGCGCTTCAGTGATGATGGACTAATGGGGTCTCAATTACAAGGCTATTATAAAAGTGATTGGCTCTGTTCCCGTGACCACAAATATTAAATTAAGGAAAACTTAATACGCCGGTTCCGGGCTCCCTTCGCTTTAATGGCTATTTATTCATAATTTTCCCTGGATTTCGGGCGATTTAATCGATTATCTTAGTTTGATGGTTCTCGGGGAGGCACATTCATTTTTAATGTGGTGATAAAGTTGAAGGGAGCCATTAGACGTTTTCCTGACGAGAATAAATTAATTAAATGTATTCTAGATTGAATAAATCCATTCGGAACGCATCCACGAAAGACGAGTAGCCATAGTATGTGTTGCTATTTGTGTTTCCAATGAATTTTCGCGATTAAATGGTTTATCTACGGCCCAGGCTACCGCTCTTACAATTTTCCAATCCTTGCTGCATATGTGTGATTTTTTTCACAGAGCGCTGAGCCGAATTAGAATGCACAAAATCCTTTAGGATGATTAATGGCCTGTTAATGACTCTTCACTTTGTTTACTTTTTACCAAGTGTGGAAACAGTAGTGGACTGAGTTCCAAAACGCAATTTGCATTGAAAGGTCATAAAATTAACGACTCTCGTTACATTTGTTAGACAGCATTTAAAACGTCATATCGAAGGGTTGGATGAGGGCCGATGCAAGGCACACGGTTTACGTTTTCACATTTTTTTCTCAGACAGATTATCACATATTTAACCGATCAAATCTATGCAAATGAGTTGACTATAGTTAGGTGGCTGCTGTGAACACTTTTTCAGTTTGTGGTGCCACATTGTTTATTAAAAGAGGCAATGTTACTTTCGTCCTCAAGTTCCTAATGGTTAATGTTCACAACTTAAGAAAATGTCAATCAAATAGTTTTTTGGCGGTTAATTTATTGCGTTCAAGATATTAGTCAAAATCGTAATAGCTTTGAAGGATGTATGTTATGTTTTCCTCTTTGGTTCGGCACCGAAACTCGATGTAAATTTCGGTGCAAGGAAGGCATGTATGTAAATTATGATATTCATAAATCAGGAAATCGTTAAGGGAGACAATGCAACGTAATTTATATTTATGGGACAGTGTTGGTTTCTTTTTTTTTGTTTATGATAAAAAATGCGATTTTCTAAGCAAACTACGACCTGTGAGAAAAGGCATTGCAACTTGTTATATTTTGGTTCGGATCGTTCCTGGCCAAGGGATACATCTTTTTACAGACACGCAATTAGTTAATGATAGCATTAATTAAGTTTAAATTTATATAAAATATATTATGCATTATTATATAAAATCTGGAGATTTTTATTATACATATACTAGGCACAAGGCCCGCCGAATTTCCTCACATTTCCTACCGAATTTAACTCACATTCGCATTTAAAAGTTAAAGCTTTGATGTTCCGAAACCAACTTTCTGGAGAATTGAATCACGCAACAATCAAAAAAACCGTCGAATTATTTGAAAATGCAGTTGTAATAAACGGAAATAATACCAAAAATACCAATTGCTATACCAAGTGAATTTCACTGCTTTATTGAATTCTGAGATACCAAGGTTCAACAGACAGGCAAAAAGGGAGGACCGAAGCACTCTGGTAGTTAAAAACAAAATAGACATGAAATTATAATGAAAATATTTAGTGCCAATTATATGAGGGACTGAAAATACTGAAGCACGGGTAATTGGAGCTATTGGCCTAGGAAGCAGCGTTAACCCAGAAGTTTCGGGACCGGATAGTGCGTTGTAAGATTAAAATATTCTTATGAATAGCAACTGCAACAAGACAAGGGTTATGGCACATACCGAAACTTTTGGGAAAATAGGAGGGTACGCCTTGATGGTATGAAGAGGGTGGGATGATTATCAAAAACAAACATAGAGAACGATGCTCCAAAAAGGTGGAATACAACCAATGGAACCCTAGAAAACATGCTGCGCCCCTATGGAAACGGTTCTGTTACCCAAAAAGGCGAAGGCTGAAACTAGACCTGAGCAAATGTAGTCAGATAGCAGTATCCTAAGTACGGGAAAAAGAGAACGTATGGTAACTCCTGGACTTCACACTTAAAAGCGGAAGTCATTTACAGGCATTGCAAACGACGTACTAACAATGGGTAAACAGCTTCCATGGTTTTTAAAGCTGAAAATAATCCTAACGATGGATATCGAGGCCATTAGCCGGAAAGTTTAAAGCCGCTTAAGATGCTGAGCCATCGGGCCATTATGTAGTGAGCAAGACCATCACAACGTCTTTGGAATATCTGATGACCCCAAGCCAGCGGATTTAGTAAATCTGGCACTTCCATATTACTAAAATCATCAAGACAGTAAAACAGTTTTTAGTTTCGGTTAAAACGACTTAAAATCGTTGCCTTTTTGAGGTGTGTGGAACCCTTTATCGATAAAAAACCTGATACTGAATTTGATTTTTTATCGAATTTCGGCAATGTACGTTCAACTTCAGTGGTTTTCCAAAGAAATTATAAAGTGTAGAGTAGTCTAATTTCGACACAACAATATTATGACAATCCAATGTCAACCACCGAGTTTTTTCGCTTTAGCAGTAGACAGAGAAACGGGTGAAAACGGGATTGAATGTGATAAAAATGCGTTCGTATCAATCGAAACAAAAGAGATGAGCAGCTAGTGAATTAACTGACAACCACTAACCTCGATTAAGTAAATAAAGGATATTTAGATTACTTCCCTTCAATACCGACAATAGAAACACAAGAAATGAAGCACATCACAAATATACACATTGATACTTTCAAAGAAATGTGTCCAGTCACTGCTGTCACGCTGAATACGGTGCTGGAAGAGAATGAACTCATAACACTGCTCATAACACTGAAAAATGAAATGCGGGTTGTAAGAATTTCAACAGAGATCAAAAAATCGTCTAAGTTTCTGTGAGAAGTAAAAAGGAAGTGTTGAATGTCTCTTGGCACTGAATGTTTCCAGTGAGCGACGGACTGTGAATAACAAATAGCGAAAATCTCCCAAAACAATATTTTCAATACTCAGTGGAACAAGATATCGAACAAGTCTTTTTGGTGATAATATAAAAGAGTAACAATTTTTTGGGTCAAAGTGTTTTTTTTTTGTGGAAGTGAGGTGAAGGCTGTTAACGCTCTGAGTGTGGGACTTCCAGATGTACAATTTTTTTGGACAACCCACTAAACACCTCCCCTGTCAACCTGAGAACCTAGCCTGGAACCTTTTAGCACATTACTTCGGGCTAGGCTTCGTGTTCCTACGCCTAGAGGTGCCTTCGGATTATGGGAATCTCTTCTCCAACGGGGAGGAAGGAAGTGCTGGAAAAGATATCCCCCAATTCCCGATGCATCCCAGCGCTCCAATTAAGTTTTGTTCATTATCAGCACTGCTCGAGCATATTGTGCCACGCAATGCTAATCATAAACCGTTTTCAACAATACTCCGGACATAGTTTCTGGACAAAGCTCTACAATCACGCTGAAATGGTCTCCTCGCTGCTGGCTCAATCTTTTACAGTATGAGAATGTTTGATAGGCGTCATTCAACCCTCCTGCACAAAACACGAAGTTAGGAGACCGTGCTTTGTCAACTTTGTGCAGGTAGGACCGAAAAAAATCGTGCCCGCTTAAGAGCTGGGTCAAATAGTAATCAGTCAGGTCAGGGATCAGACATGTAGTCCACCTTCCCCTTGTGTCGTGTTAATTGTAGCCAATCGCTGAGAGAGCGACGTCTCTCTTCCCTGGTGATCTCTTCTGTTCGTTCTTCGCCTCTGTGCAGGTAAATGCTTCTGCGCTTTCTCTGAAGAAGGGCGATGGGTATTACCCCTGCGATAACCAGCACTACCACCCCGAAGACTATTCGATACGGGCATGAGATTCGCAATGCTCCTTGTCTCTGCACTTGTGCCAACCGCTTCCGGTTAAACTCCTTGCTGAGTGCGTCGCTCAACAGTTCTAACCCAAAGAGTATAAGGGAGTGGTGGGCCCCGTTGGCCATAAACTAGGTGAGTGCCGTTACACATGCTGCAGCCTTGTCAGCTATTTGATGGGATGATTTGATGGGAAAAACTCATCTTCGAGTCTATCAGGACGCTCAGATACTTTACTGCTGAACTCGGTTCAACAAGCCCGTCCCTAACACTGATAGGCCTTACTCTAGGGATTCTTTTCTTTGTCAGGATGACTACTTCGGTTTTTTCCAATGCTAGCTTGAAACCGTGAGCGGTTATCCAGTCCATTACCCTCCGCATTAACATATTGAGTTTGAGTTGTGCATGATCTATTGTGCGTCCAGTGACCAGGGTCGCGACATCGTCCGGACAGCCGATCAAGCGTGACTCATCTGGCAGTTCAAGCCGCAACAGTCCATTGTCAAAGTGTCAAACGAATGAAAATCCAAAAATCCGATCGAAAATTAAATTTTTTAATGAACTGACGTATAATTGGACTCATTTCACTAGTCCCCTTAGCTGTTAATTATACAATTCCGAGTGGATTTTGTATGGTATTCAAAGTTATCGGTACTTTATTATGTAAGTAATTATTCCCTGTTTCACCTCACATACCCTGTAACACATGTAAATGTAAGTACTGATAAATTTCTATTATATAAAGATGAAATTTTAAGATTAAAAGAGGATGTATAAGAATAAAATCGTGATCTCAGTTATTTTATTTTATTTCATAATCGGACAGTCCAAGACAGCTATTTGTTGAAAAAGTGTCGAACAAATAAGGTAATGTTTTGGATGAATTCGTATGAAGTGTGTATTTTGTGCATATCTAACAATAATCCTGGCTGCGTAGCTGTATCAAAAGCTTCTGCTTTATAAATGTAATAACCACAACGACCATGTCCCGCTCGTCCCTATTGCCACACTATAAAGAGTGTTACAGATATTCCCCAAAAGACGACCAGAAACGTGTTTTCAATGCACTAAGCGAGACGAACTTTAGGTTCCAACTAATGTTGCTGGTTATGTTGTTATGTTGTTGACATAAGTCATGGCCATAGCTTACCTCGCCTCAAGAGAAAAACCGAAAATCATGGCATGTTTGTCGGATACACGAGGACCGATACCACGCGCTTGTTTCGAGTACTTCGCAAGGAGGCCGATGGGAGCTCTTTGTACTATCATTGTGGCAAGCAGGTAGTGTTTTTCCCAAGAAGTCTGATCCAATATCCTTGAATACGCCTTGAACCAATCCCAGGACCACAAGCATTGCATGCGTATACGAGAGCCCTCTGGCACGTCGATGTTGGTGACCGCAAAGTTACTACCCACTGTCCTTCTTGCTAGCAAGTGCAGAAATATTTACCGACCAAGAAGAGAAGAGAATAGAGAAGTTGTCATCGGAAAAGAAAGACAGCACCCTGCCAGTGGTTGGAAGAAAGACTGTAATGCTAGATCATTAATCAAAGGCTCTTATTGAATTCATCGTTTGGTTGATTTAGGCTTGACTCTGTTATTGACCGGGTATTGATATTTCGCGTGTTACGCATTTTTTGTGTGCAAATGACAGAGCAAGTATCACAATGAACTTTTCAGTGATATTGGCGAGCTCTTCTCAGAAACTGTTATCGAGGAAACGCTGATCACGATTGACAAATGAACTCGCGCGCACATTTATTTTGGGGTTTCTTGGCAATAAAAAAGGAGTACTTGAGAGTCAGGAAGTATCGACGATATTGTTGTTAGCTCCTCCTTTCATTCCATTCTAATCTCCTTTTTTCCATTCTGTTTATTGGTATCCCATTGCAAAAGCGATCCTTTCAATCTATAGGCGTTGAAAACCAGACTTAAACCGAAGTAATTCAAAAATTGGTTCCAGATATGATTCTGAAGTTGGCTAATCTGATCATTAAAGGGTATTTGAGAAGCATTGCGCGCCTGGTAGTTCCACATTCAAGGCATAAATAACCATCACTTCTCCACCACTTAAAATACGTTGACAATAAGTGGAGCGATATGATAATGAAAACTTGGTAAAATTTTCAAAATAGCCCAACAGAAAAGGAATTGTGCTGTGGCACAGTAATGCTAGGCAGGTGTGGCAAGATTAGCTCAAGAAACAAATGAAAGAGGCTAGAGAGGTTTTGCCGCATCCTTTGTATATTGCAGAACGATCCATTTCGATTTCCATTTTTTTTGATGCATGAGACATTTCCCAGGAAATAAAATCTTAAAAATAGCAATGATGTGCGAGTTTACTTATTATCATATTTGCCTTTAAAGGAAGCAAAATTTCATCGCCAGAGGATGGAAATTTCAACAGAATAGTGAAAAGTCATAGACAATAATGGACATCACTCAACTTACTAAAACTTAAAATAATTTTGTATATATTTTGCGTACAAAAACTCTCTTTATATGTATATAGATGGCTCTATTTTGTTAGAAACTAAATAAACCAAACCCCCCTTATAAACCAATAATTAAATCTGAGATGGAAATGACATTTGAGTAAATAATAATCGTTGGAGTTTCCTAAGCTATCGCTAACATCAAAGCCATTAGAAAGCAAACGTCAGTGATTAAATAATTAAATAAAGAAAAATGCAGATTGTTCAAGTGAAAAAAGGACAACCATATCATCCAACCTTATCAAGCATATGAATAGAATATTTGAAAGAGAATAAGTGCTCAACGAAAGCTGTGTTAGTTGCAAACTTAGCAATCTGCTTGGATCATAATGTCACAAAGATGACATGCGAGTTCTGTTTAAAAAGGTTTAAAGTACGTTAACTTTGTATTTTTAGGAAAAAATTTATTCATTCGTAATATTTATGTTGTCTCCTTCAAAGTAATCACCTCCAGAAACAATACATTTGTGCCAACGCTTTTTCCAATCCTCGAAGCATTTCCCATAAGGACTTTGCGATATAGCCTCGAGCTCTTCCAGCGATGCAGTCTTTCTCTCTTCGATCGCTGCAAAGCTCCGTCCTTTCATAGGTCTTTTCAGGTTTGGAAACAAGAAAAAGTCACATGGGGTCAAATCCGGTGAATTTGCTGGCTGAGGTGTTGTTTTTTGATGGTGTTGTTTTGCTCATGCACTACATCACGGTAATCGAAGGAAACAGTGAGCGTAACATTGACATTTGAACGAATTTGCTTTTTTGGTCTTGGCTCACCTGGGTTCTTTCATGGGGATGATTGGGCTTTGGTTTCGGTACAATAACCATATACCCATGATTGGTCTCTAGTTATGACCCTTTTGAACAAATCAGGATCGTTATTGTTTTCTGTGAACAGCTCATGAGCGATGCTCATGCAACGATTCTTTTGGTCAAAACTAAGCGGCTTGGGAACAAACTTCGCTGCCAAAGTTTCATGCCCAAAACGTTCGAAAAAATTTCATGGAACGAGCCAGCCGATATGCCAACACCCTCAGCAACTTCCCTGATTGATTCGATGGTTTCCCAAATCAATTTTCTTCACTGCTTGAACGTTTTCATCTGTTTTTGACGCGCTTGGTCGTTGGCATCTTCCCGGCCATCTTGGAAGAGTTTGTAACCCCTGTAACTATTTCTGTAACAAAACAGTTTCACCATACGCCACTGTCAACAAGTATTTTGGAGCATTTCATTTGATTTTTACACTAAATTCGATGCAAATTCTTTGATCCATTTTTTTCGATAACAAAAAATCTACGAGCACACAAAACACTTCTCACCGTTATGCCTCTCACAAACAAACTCAACATATTATGCAACAGAAAAGAGTGTACGAACATTAAAAAATAAAAAAATTGAAAATCGAATGCATGTTGCCCGAGAAATTTGAAATGTCACCTTAATTTTTGAATACACCTCGTGTAGTACTTAAATATGTCATTCGCTGCACTCGTTGTGTGTTATCTTCGTTCAGGAACTGAGCTTGGTACTGGCTTTCGTGGAATTGAAGTGTTTCAGTTACCAGGAACCAAACGAGCCAAATGACCAATTTTATTTTTATGCGACTTTTCTGTGAGTTTTTCGCGAGACTATTCGTTGACTCGTTCTACGCTCTCGAATGACACTTTTAACCTTAATATCAAACGATAACTTGTCATTGTGATATACTGTTCGGAGGACTGTTCCTGCTCGGCCTTATACGACGACTGGCCAGTGTGTGTCCGTGTTTTTTTCTTATCTAAATCCTTAAATGAATACTGGATACATAATGAAATTTTCGCATATCAAAAAGAGGTGTTTATGCTAGGCAAGATGCACTTTGGGAATGAGTTTTTAGGCAGTTTTAGGTGATTTTAACGTTGAAGCTACCAGGACTTGAATTTTTCAATTTATCATAAAATTTCTATTTCCACTCTGGAAGGAAGTGGTGAGGGAGTAAGAATTCGTTATTGTGTTCTTGAATAAAGTTCTGATTGCAGCCAAACAAGGAATCGAGAAATGAAAAACTTCTTCAAACAATATTCTAATGGCGAACTTTTCAATATTCAGGAACAACATTTTGGGAACACCGCACATTGCCAACGAAAGCGTGAATAGCTTTGTTTTGCAACTAAATTTTAATGCTCGACCACACAGGAGTCAACAATAAGAAGATTTGGTGGTTGAATTCATTTCTGGCTTTGGGTATTGAAAGACCATAGAGCGCGTTATAATGTTACCAATATATCCACAGAGAAATTGAATATCTGGAATGAAGCAATTGAATCAATCGCAAGTATCTCCAGACGAGAAAAATGGAAGGATTAGTGGCTGATACGCCCGATGACTTGCAGTTTTTCTTTTCATCGTGAAAAGTACATCCAAATCTCTTGCCCGGCTTAAATTTAGCTACTGCCCTCCCTTTCAAAGTGCTAAATAATACTAGGTGATTACCATAGGATGCGATGTATGTTACTTTGTGCTCAGACTAAGCCGGATGATGATTTTGTGATTGAACTGGATTAGCTTCCACTATCGGTGAGTCATGGATTTGGGTGTATATCAATATTCACGCCATCAAATGTTTCAAGAACCACCGAATGTACTTCAAATAAATTTGAGCTTCATTGAATTGCATTCTCTGCAACTTACCTCTGGATTCGGAAAATTTTCGCACATGGCGGTAAAGATAGCCAAATTCATCCATTTGACCAAATTCAAGGACACGAAGAAGCAGAAAATATAATTTTATCATATAATTCAGTTGAAATTTGATCAAAAATAAATTTTTATGATGGTGCATGATGGCTCCGAAAATTATAAGTTTTATTTTTCGTTATTGATGTGAATATTGATATTGATAGCTTATATAATGATGTGTGTTATTATTATCAAAGCTTTTATATTCAAAGCTTGATTTTTCGCTCATGCATTCAGGGTTATTCTAGTCCATGAATATAAATATCAAATACAAAGATATTGACTGAGAGAACAACAGCCACCAATGAAAGGAGAAAAAGGATTTAAAAGTATTTACGGCCAATTTAAAGTGTTAATTTAATTTAAAGTGTCTCATCCAGATTATCAATACACCTATACCAAATGTTGTTGGAGAAAATTTCAGGTGCTCAGGGGCAACACATGTACACGGACCGCTACTATATTAGTTAAGGCTTAGCTCAAGAACTAGCAGAATTGAAATGTAATCTTACCGGAACAATTTGAACGAAAAGTGAAGAATTGCCAAAGGAAAGCCAAAATTTTCAACAATACCAACGGTCGCGTATTAACGGGACAACAACTTTGTTTAAGGGTGGAAAGATAAGACTGATGTCACATTTTGACTACGAGGAGTGACACAGGAAACACGGCATTCAAAGGATTACACTCGGTGGTATGGATATCATGATTGCGAAACCCAACATTGTATTGAACTATATCAAAAATATACGGGTAGTATCAACCGGGCGGACCAGTAAGCATCAAACTGTTGTTTTCTGCGGAAATCGCTTAAATGGTAGCGTAAGTTTTTTTGGGGCATAGAAATTTCGCTGGTCAATTCGTTTTAGAAAAGAAGGAAGAACCTTTTAAATGTTTACCCAATTTTGACGAAATCGTTTCCAACTGCTGGTTCGCGCAAGGAAAATGGTCTGGATTGCAAAGGGTTAATATAAATGAAAATGTACACCACTACTCAAAAGAAAAAGTATGTTGATCACCGAACTCAGAAATAATGTTCCCTGAGGTAATGAACAAATTACCTGAATAGAGCCCAGGAAATTAAAATGAGACTTCCCTTCGAAGCACAATTCAATAAGAACTACCAGCCGAGTGGAATTGCGTTCACAGGAGCGGAAGTGCTTCCAAAGGAAAGCCTTTTGCGGTGGCCACTGAAGCACATAAAGAAACCATATTTCCGCTTACGTTGGCCTCAGTTAAATCTTATCTGCTTGTCAACTTGTTTCCTTGCATCTAAAAACATGCAACATGCAAGAGTACTTAGTAGTAGTAGTAATAGTAGTAGTAGTAGTAGTAGTAGTAGTAGTAGTAGTAATAGTAGTAGCAGTAGAAGTAGTAGTAATAGTGCTTTATTGAGACTTTTGTTTGCATGCATGTCTTAACCTAGTATAACGTAAGTACGTAACGTAACGTAACGTACGTAACGTAAGTAAACGGCCGGACTCCATACGTGCAATTTTTCTTTTTATTTTCAATGTAAATTTTTCTACCGTTACGTCATACTGTTTGCTTCGTTAGTGGTTAACAAAATAAAACTTAAAACCAATAACATTTAACCTATTTGAAGCGTAAACTGTGGTACTATAGTTATATATATAGTATTATTTATGTTTATTTTCAAGGTTCAACCTTCTCGTTTGTTCTGGCTGGTTGTATGCTCTCTTATCAGCGTTGATACAATCCAACGTTTTGAAGAAGAGATGTTTCCATCCGACCTGATCTCCAAGATATGAAGAGGTCTTTGGGAAACTTCTAGTTTAGGAATCAACTCATTTAAACCCAGACATGACCTATATTTTCTACTGACATATGCTTAAAAAAATTTTATGAAAAATTTATGCCAGTTTTAAGGGACTATGGAGGGGTTCGGCACAGGTTTAATATTCTTCGAAAATTCTGAGTGGTGAAATATAGTAAGAATTTTCGGAGCAAGGAGTATTTTTGTATAGGTTTCAAATTTGTGGAGAGTCATATGTCTACCATTTTATTCTTATCTTGCTTGGTTTGGTCATTAATTGCGAAATGGGGATAATATTTCTCTCTTTATAAAGTGTTTGATTTTAATAATATTATTTTGTTGGGAATTCGATATTATGAAGCACATTTTCAATGTATGCTTCTTTCAAATATGTCTACCGTCTCTGTCGCTGTCAGTGAAGTGATCATCCAAGCTTGGAAAAAGTAGTTGAGCCGGATGAACGTTTTAATTATAAGAAAATTTATATTTTGAAAAGTAGATGAAAGCTAAGTTGAAATTAATGCTGCTGCTCCTTTAGCTCTGTTTAAATCTTTCTTTGCGTGGGGGTTCATTTTGAACCTATTGGTGAAATTTATGCCTCAATACTTAGGCGGCATTATCTCGCTATCAATGCTGGATTGTACCCAATTGCTTTGGTGGACTGCCTGTCTGTGTCCTATGCCGCTCGTGTTAGGGAAGCATGTTAATTTCGATTTCGAGGCATTCATTTTGAGACCACAATCTTTTAAGTAGCTCGTTATTTCGTGAGGTGCTCTTTGCTCCTTTTTTTATGGAATGGGAAGAGCGCGACTAGCCATTACTAGTATATTGTCTGCAAACATACTAACTTTCGGGTTGCTGGAGAGGCTTTGGTTTTTCCATGTAGAGTTAGTGGGAATACGGAACATCGTCAAGGAAAAAATTAAAAAGGTAGGGCCCGAGTATGGGACCTTTAGGCACCCCTGATACGATGGGTATTGATTTCGAAGTTGATGAGTGATTTTGAAACAAGTATCCGGTAACCTTATAAGGGGGAGAGGACAATTCGAGGAGATAAATTTGAATCCGAGACTGCCTGTTCAAGCGAAGTCAAAGGCCTTTTGTAGATCCAGTGCGTAAACTATATACTGTGTTTTTTCGTTTTTCGGGCTCTGTTATTGGTATAGGTTACTATAAAAGGAGGAAATTATCGCATAGGAGTTTTTCATCGCATGTCGAAAAGAACTGCCCCCACTTTTGAAGGGATCTCGATCGAAACCGAAGTGTTGTTTCTGTCGCCCTGTTTAGATGTTTAATTCTTTAAACACATCTGAAAATGTCTTTAGGCTGCTCAGTCTACATGGCATTGATTTCCGCTTTATGAGAAACATTTCCCACTTACTTTGTTAAAGTGTCTATAGTTTCCCATGGTTCCAATTGGTTGTCCTCATATTACGTGCGGGAGCGTTCAATGAGCAAAAGTTGCTCAACTAACCCAACGATTTAGAACGAAGGTTATGTATGTTTTATTTTATTTTAGGACGCGAACTTTTGAAAAGAAATCTTCCAAAGATTTTCACACTACTCAAGATTTAAATGATGATGCCAAGGCGTCAACGACTTGGGATAAAGTATGAATGCCACCGCCAAAGAATTCGGTATCAAAAGGACGACTTTGATTATACTTTTGCAGAAATTAAAGTCCGATGTTTCGTCAATGGGTTCTGCAACATCCAGGCAAGTGTTTTCTTCTTGTGTCTGAAAGACTTGTGCCGCCTTGACTTCGAGTGTCCTGCTGAATTTGACATCAAAATTCCACCTTCCAGGACTGCTTATATGATGGCCGGAAAAGAATGCCTCACAATGTTTTTGAAACGAAATTCGGAGCTATCTTTTCGAAAGCCAGAACCCACCAGCCTTTGTAGAGCAACATAATTTAATGCACAAAACGTAAAAGTTTGTTCGACAAATAAACTGACGCAATGGATGAATATGGATTCTGAGCGTCAGATATATAGAATTCGGATGAAACTGGTATATCTACTGTACTGAAGACAAATGAACTGCCAACAGTAACCTTAACGTCAGCGCCATGACCCCTGTAGAGCGAGGGACTAACGTTACAGTATTTATTGATTGCTGCATCTGCTTATGGAAACATATCACTTTCTATGTTTACATTTTTCAGAAAAAAATTTTTAACTTAATTTTTCGCCACTATCTTAATGGTGGTGCTAAATGCCATGCCAAAGGACGGGTTACAAATGGAGAATTCTTTAAGTTTATCCGGCATTTCATAAAAGGTGTAAAACAGCCCAAGGAGTACCGTTTCTTGGTAGTATTAGATAATCCCTCCTCGTACTTAAGGAGGCACTATATTTGGCTAAAGAAAGCGAGATTATAATGTTGTCGTTTCCCCCACATTCTAGCGACAGGCTGCAATTATTGGATGTCTCAGTGTTTGGACCATTCAAAAAGTATTGCCCTGCTGCTAATGATACCTGGCTGTGTTATAGCTCAGACAAGCCTCCAACTAGTTATGACATACGAACAATTATCGCTGATTCATTACCGTTGGCTTAAACAAGTATGAATAATGTCAAGGGTTTCCGAAAGACTGGCATCTTCCAATATAATCCCACATAAAAACATCTTTAATGAGGATGAGTTTTCACCATCGTTTGTAACTGATCCAGAAACTGTCGAGCTGGAAAAGGATCGTCCAGAACAGGCTACAACATCCAATACTCAACTAGATCCTATTTCATCTACCTCCATCAGCCACAATAAACCCAAACCTCATCCAAGCAACAAAGAAAATGATTGACAATGGTCCAGAAATTGTTTGACACTACCCAAAAGCAGGTCCTAGAAGAGCAACCAAAAGCATCAGAAGAAGAGGCAAGTTTCCGAAAATAATGCACTAAAATAAGAACAAAATAAAAAATTTAAAAAAAGTTAAGCCAAAGAAGAAGACTGAGAAAAAACGAAAGAAGAGTGTTTCTAAAAAATCCTTCAGTCAAGCGAGGAAATCTACTTTGAGGACTTTTCATGCTTGGCTTCCCGAAAAGCTTTTTTAAAGTTTACCAGAAGAAACAAGGATCCAGTGCCAAGATTGCAAATTATGGGGACATATAACTTATAGGCCAGGTGATGGTATTTCCTTGTCGGTATAAATTGCGAAAGCAACAACAATGACGGCAGAGCTATGGCCAAGCAAATAAAAAATTGCTCAACTAGTCTCGTTCTACCCTTCATATTTATAACATACATTTTCCGGTCGTATGAACTCGTATGAACTTTTTCCAAACTAACATGTTATTTCACCTTTGCTTTTATAAAAATATATAAAATAACTAGCTCATATTCTTATGTTGTTGGGATGTTGAAGCTTTTTAAGACCTAAGACTTAGATTCTGAGTGGTGCAAACTCCTTGAATACTGGATAAATACCTCCCCTAGTACAACAAGAACCAAGCCTGGAACGGTTTGTCAAGTGACTTCGGGCTTTGAGTCTCATCCAGCAGTGTCTTTGAATTGTGCAAATGCATCTCCTTCAGCAGACGACACAGAGATAAGAAATTCCTATCCCGCAAAGTATCGAAGATGTTTACCTAAACGACCGTGCGTTTTTTCCATGAAGCTATTATTGAGCTAATGGGAGTTCATCTATTATCTCCCCAACAAATGTAAAGATTTCATCTTGAATCCCCAGACAATCAGTCATCCTGAAGAGAATGACCTCCCCGTTTTGTGCTCGCAAGACTCGACATACCTGTGGCCGAGTAGAGTAGATCAAGAGTATTTTGCTTGAGATGGGCTTTACTAAACTAATCTGCGCTTAATCGTCAAACCAACGTCTTCTTGATCCCAATTGTCACATCCAATCTGTACCGAAATAACTCTTGGTACCTTCTTTTAGCCAAACGACATCCTTTGCTTTTGAGGAAATTTGTTTTACCATTGGTTTGTTATGCACTCTCTCACTGGACGCATTACAATAATTTGTCAAATTGTGCTTCACAGGGCCTCGGGCTGATAATACTGCTGCATCATCTGCATACCAGATCAAATGCGTCTTACCCGATAATTACTCCGTCATATGAGAAATTTGACAATTTTGCACCAAAAATGGAACCCTCCCATGTCCTGATGTGACCCTCCAATGTATTACAGACTAGGTTGCATCTTGAAAGCATCCACAGCTATCAGCTCTGAAAACTACTAAATCTATCAGTTCTGAAAATACTTATCACCAGAAGGTAAATCCCTACTCATAATGATATTGAACAAAAATGTTATATTGTATTCTTTTTCAGAACTGAGCACATTTGATGGGTGTCTACTTTTGCTTTGAAACATCATTTTACGTGACATGGACGCTTCTATTCCTTGACAATTTACATTAATGACATTCGCGTGTGATTTAGAATGTTTTCCCGTAAGGTACCTTATTTAATTCTGTGTTGCTTGGGTCCGCCGGGCTTTGCTTGATTGGTTTCGAGGACGCGTTTCGGCTGTATTTTCTGTATTTGTCTTATTTGTTCTGTATTTGCCTGTATTTGTCGGTTTCCTGTAAATTTTGTGTTCCAAATGGGCTTCTTTTCGTATGATGGTCAGGTCCATATAGTTGAATTCTCTGTTTGACTCTTTCTCCATGGTGAACTTTATGTTGGGGTGGATGTTGTTCATATACGTGAGGAGTTCGTCCTCCACGTTTGAGTCGATGATAATAAAGCAGTCGTCCACATACCGTTTGTAGTATAAGACTTTGAATTTTTCCACTATTTTTGGTATGTGTATTTCCTCTATACTTTGCAGGAATACTTCGGCCATTATAGATGATATTGAGTGTCCCATGCCCAGTTCGTCTTCTGCAATGTAGATGTTGTTGTCGAACTCAAAGTAGTTCTGCTGGAGTGTGATCCTGATGAGGTTCACCAGTTCTTCAGTGAATCGTCGGCTGTTGTTTAGTTGTATTTTTTCTCTTGCGAGAGCCAGCGTTTCATCTACGGGTATTGAGGTGTAGAGGTTGGTGATTTTGTTCCGATAATTGTTGTTCAGTGTTAAAGATTTGGTCGAGGTGGCTAGTTCCTGACTGTTTTTGATGGTGTATACGTCTTCAAGGTTGAGGACGTCTACCAGTACAGATGCTAGCTGTTTTGACAGTTTGTAGGCGGGGGCTGGCGGTAGTTGACGATGGGTCTGATGGGGATGTTGGGCTTGTGAAGTTTGGGTAGTGCTTTGAGGAGTGGTGTTGAAGGGTTAGGGTCTATGTACCGATATTTAGCGTTTGGGGGCGAGTGGTGCTCGCAAAAGTGCATTCCGTATGGCCGTTTGGTAGTTGTTCGTGGGGTCTTCTTGCCCAAATGAAAACAAAGCAGGATACAATCGCTGCCCGACGAACACAACGCAGCGCTGAGACTTTAAGGATCAGGAACGAGATGAAAGGACTGCACATCAAGAAGGACGAAATCAACACACAGTTACTAAAGATCCACCTTCAAATTGCCAACACGATACAAACGGAAAACTACCTACTACTACACGAAAACTTAAGGCAACGATGACATGCCGAATTAAAGGACAAGTACGAAGCAATGAAGAAGAAAATCAAAAAACTAACCCGGAAATCGAACGCAAAGACCACGCAGTCAACAAACAGCTTTTATCAACGCACAGTCAATCTCACGACACAAGTTAAGTTGGTGAAGAACCCACAATGATGAGAATACAGATTAAGCTTCACGAACCCGCATCTTTTCCAACGGTTCTCCGCGAGGAATATATTTCATACTGTTTTTTTTTTTAAATATTTCCTTAAATGGAATGGAAGATGGACTACTCTAATGAGCTAGAGAAATACTGTATGTGTTCGACCTGCAATTCATATGAGCCGAAATAAATGAGGTGACTAATGCCTGCAGCCAAACTTAACGTAGGAGTTGAAAAGATCGAATGAAATGCTCAAACAATTAAATCCCAACGATACATTTTTGTAGACGAATAAACTACTCGTCATTGAATCGTCGCTGTCCTTTAAAGAGAGAGTGACGTTTCTGGGATTAAGCTTCAGCAAAAAACTGACTTCGCAATATCAATTTAGAGGCTAAGAAAATAATGCAAATCAGACGATGTATTCTGGACGAAAGCTATCTATTCTGAGGCGGGGAAGGGGGGTTCTTCCAGCTATAGACGAATTAACCTCTACGAGCATTCAAAACATGCACTCTGCCACATATTTTATAATCCGAATTCCCCGAAAATTTATACTTGGAGACAATAAAGCAGCCAAAGGCCAAAATGAGACAATTAAAAGTGCTGAGAGGCTTAGGATAGACTTCTGTCCAGTGAATAAGGTATAATTTAGAGATTCAACAACCTCTTCCAACAAGGTTCGAAACTTTGCTTTGCGTAGACGCCCATCTTATGTCATATGGACTCTTATCGACCGCTCGCTTATGTAGGAAAAACTAAAAGATTGTCTATCGATCATTTCTTGATTGACTTCTGGATTTCTTTCGACCGCGAACTACAAGTGTGTAATGCATAATGGCTATTCTGTTTTACTCTACCAGAGCCTAATAGTGAAGGCTACAAAAAAATAATTTTTTTTTAAAGAAGTATAGAACTTTGAGTTGGCAACACTTTTTAATGCAACATATGGTGTTAGAGCTGTCAGTTAATTAAATGGTTAATTTGAATTTACCTTTTATAATAAACAGTCTGACACCTGAGTAGCCAATGCAAAGTATGCACATTTATTTCGAAAAAACGACTCTGTTCGAGAATTTCATCACGTACTTCGTCAATTTGATAGCCGGCATAATCGTTCATCTGAACAATTCATTCGAAAAACCATGGATCGTTTCAACACCACGTTTACTCTCACTGATAAGACGCATCAATCAAAGCGTCGTACATTGCGTAATGAAGAAACCATAGCAGCAGTAAGTGCGAAATCAACAATGAATCAAGTGAGTCCATTCGAGATCGTACTTAACAATTAAACCTGTTCCTGTTCCTGTCACGTTCCTAGTCGTCCAAAGCTAATGGACTTAAGATACTAGATAAACTTGTCATATCTCAGTTGGTCTGCAACTGTTTCTAGAATTATTTCAAGTTGTTTCCCACCAAACTGGTAAGGTAGATTAATTTTTAAAGTAGAAAGTATGAAGAAAATAAGATTTGCCGCGGAGGTGATCTTTGTTCCATCTGTCCAGACAAGCAATCGAATATGCGGCTCGTTATAAAATATAGCACCAAAGTTTAGTGTGACTTCCAGTTCCGTTTCTGCTATAATTGGAGAATATTTTCTGCTAAGAGATCTGGAGAGAGCTCATCCATTCTCTCCCGGAGATATAAATGGTGACTCGCTCTCTTTTCTCACATGAAGAAAATGGAGCAGATTTCATTCGAGATTTCCAGGGAAAATTAGCAATCGGCAGATAGCGAGTTTTGAACTTCATGCAACTAAGAATGAATGAGCCGAGAGCTGCTTCAAATATGTCAGAGAATAATCACTTTCTCGATGCTTTCAGTTGAGCTACAACTAATGGTCGCTGATAATGCGCGAAGTCGATTCAACCGCGGTTAATGCTATAAAGGTAGGGTCTTCGCTCTCTCTTCTCGTGATGTAGTTACTCAATCTCCTCCAACCTGACAGATAGATGTTCCCTCAGCTTTAGGCTAGAGGCATCATAGTTACATCATAGTACATAGGGAATACTACTGGGAATACCGACTGCTCCGAGAAAATGCGGCAGGTTAAATGCCTCCTCGTCAATATACCTACACGGACAACTCTTGGTGAGACGGTATAATATGTATACTTGCAGCTTCAATTCAAGCCTCGAAGCGAAAAATGCACGGAGTCTGCAGCGTTCATCAACTCGCACCACTCTCAATGAACTGCGCTTTGTTAACACAGTACTGAAACTAAAGGAACGTCCTTTTCCACAAATGCTCTGATTCGATCGAAAATGCTTACTTTCGCTTATTGGGCTCGATTTCTAATAAATGAAATGAATAGATAAGGTTCTTAGAAATCGGTTTGAAGACATAATTGCTACCTTAGTTTCTTTCAGCGATAGACTGAACGCAGAGTATACCATCCACTCAATTGTTTTAGGCTGAAAAACACCTAATTTTAGTTAGATTTAACCGGAGTGATGTTCGATCACTAAGATAACTTTATCTTGGAGGGTTTCAGAATGGAAACAGAATGGAATCCTTGTGCGTCTTCTGATGTGCATTCTTCGTTGATCTTCCGCTGTAAATAAGCTTATCACAGAAAATCCCTTAGTATACACATTAGATATTTCGGCTGCTGGTAAAGTTCCTGAACGCTGAGTATATTTATCCACATGATAAAAATAAAAGTTTTTTCCTCACACTAGAAGTTACAATTAGTACTACAAGCCTGAAGTTCTGGTTGTGATTTGGTGCCTCTGGTTGCAAATTTACCACTTCTGTGTTTGCGCCTACCGTCGATTATCTACCTCTGAAGCTGAGGAATAAACATCCCTTCGGTTCGGAATCGAGTCTCTCCCTGATGGGAATCTCGAGCAAGTTCAAATTGACGTCATGTAGTGTTGGAAGTTCAAAAAAAAGGGTTTTCTTTATGCTTTATAGTTTATATATACTTTTCAAACATTTTGTTGCATTCTGCCAGCACCTAACTGAAACATAGATGAACATAGATATGATTTGAAGCCTAAACACACGAGGTTATATTACTCATGCGATTATTGAGTTTTTCCAATGAAAATTACCATTTTTATCTCCCCATAAAATTCAGGATTAGAACTTGTGGTCTGCAGACTAAAGACTGTTTTCTCTTTCTCCATCGTGAACGACGGGCCGGTGCCGAAATTTTAGTTCAATAACTTCGAATAAATTATTTTTATCTTAGTCCTATGACAAATATTTGATAGTCTTACAACTTTTTTTAGGGAGGCCTTTACTATACGTTTCTTGCTATTGATAAATAAAGACTATTCAATTTTTTCAAAATTCATGTCTTGTTATTTTCGGAAATATCTATTCCAATGTCTTTGACTTAGTAGTATATTTTTCGTAGGTTGACAAAATTTTGAACTTAACAGATAAACGAATAATTTTCACATTTTCAGTTTTTACTTTAATTTTTTTTATTTATACACTGCAGTTTCATTTTATCGCACCTCTCTCGCATCTATTTCTGCAAAACTCGTGTCTTACTGTTTTCTGTATAGATGCGAATTTCTAGAAATATCTGCCAAAAACACAAAATTCTTCATTTCATGTTTAACATTATAACAAGTAATATTTCAGCGCATTCGAATCTTAGAGGATAATTGGATCAAAAATTTCCTGATGCACTCTTGTTCTTTTTTTCTTTGAAAATAAATGACATGTATTAAGAATGAATTTAATTTGTGGTTAGTGTTTGGTTTTATTGATAACAAGCCAATCCTGCAAATAGGGCGGTGGATTTTAGAGTAGTTGTAGAATCGCAAAACGTTCATTATTTCAAACTGTTTTGTTATATCCTTGTTTTCTAGGGCATAAATATTTCGAAATACAAAACTTAATTGTAATCATTAAACCCAATTTAATGATAATTACGACATAGTCATAAAGAAGATCAAATAAAAGCTAAGCGTGACTTCTCTTCCACTTTCCTAGAATCGAATTCGAAAGTTGTTAAGTTCACAACACACTTCAGTTCACGTACTGCATCGCTAACAATATGCGAGATTATTTGATATTTGTAACTCGGACCGCAAAATTACGAAGAAAAACATCAAACCAAAAAGAAACTTTATTCAAATCGTAGACAATTGACACATGTGTGTGTATACTTCACATGAATTTTCATCGAGCTGCGGGCAGCTCTGAACTCCTAGAACCGAACTTTGACTCATCTTCAATTCTAAGATGTCTCATAAATCTCCAAACAAAAACGAGAAGTGTAGGGCGCAAAAGATACAGCAGGAAAAGTAGCGCAATCAACGCAGATACTATTCGTTTCACAAAGCTGGTAAAAAAAGTATCGAAATACGCGCCATCGAGTCCATGCCCAGACAAAAGAACTGCGAAGGTGCCAAACAAATCCAACAAAAGTTGCGGGAACTAGTTTCCAGACTCGGACACCTGCGTTGTCTATAGCAATTTGGGTTCGTGGACGAGGAGTCTGCAAAGGGAATAACGTCTTTCAGTGCTAACTTCGAAATCTTATGTTAGCACATGCAGAGCCTTGAGGAATGGTCGATCGTAGTGCGCATGCAACTGTGTACGAGTGTGTAGAACGTAAGCCAGTAAAACCAAAACAACTTGATATCAAACTTAGTTCAAGAATCCTACACAGAAGATAAGATGCATATCTAAATCTCAGCCTAAGATAAGATTTTCTAAAAGGCCCATAACCCTCATCCAGCTAGTGTTGCATCCTTTTGCATTGGACTCGCGGTTTAATTAAACATTAACGCGGGCCGGATGCGATGAACCTCAACCTTCCCTGCTTAATGGCTGTTTGGGAATTGCGCAGAAATTAGCAAAGGTCAAGAGTGTTGACTTCATTCAATCACGACAATACACACAAGATGAAGATGATGACATTGAGGATGCACTGAAATGTTTCTCCTTTTATAATAAAATTAAGCAGGAGAAAATTAAAAAAAAAATATTCAGGACAGGGTATGTGTATATTACACAAAAAGGTTTGCCGCTATAAAAATACAAAAAAAAACACGAATTTGCTTAAAAACAAATAAGGGACGCCTTAGTTCTATTCGATCACGGCTTTCATTGCAAAAATTAACGAACGATTCTGCATGCGATGAATTCTGCATTCATAAACATCCCAGATATTTTCAGTTGGATTTCAACACGGTGACTGAGGAAGTGAATAAATTAGGCAGTTATTCAGCAATCAAAAGTCGCTCAAAAGTGCCTTATTCAGATTCATTATCTTCATAAAATATGAACGCAATTCAATCTTTCACTTACCCAGATCTATGCTTCAGTGTGGGCGTTCCACATATCCCAGCAAACCATGTAATTATTTTATAAGGCCTAACTCGATGTAGTTTATTCCTTAGTGCATAAGACCTATCACTTGTAAGGAATAACAGTTTGCATATACTTTGCCTTATTTTATCCCTTAATTTAACATGGGCCATGTCAATGGCAATCAGATTTACAGCTTTTATCATTATATTTACCTTATGATAAGGCATTAATTATGATTGCACTGCGCAAAATGCACTTACCCAAGAATTATCGCTCACACGAGATAGTTGTCACTCACTTTTGTTGACAAAAGTTGACAAAAAATAGTTGACACACTCTTCACATTCACTGTCCTAGTACAATTGGCACATACAATGATAATCTTTGGTCACGCCTACACTCACATTCCTGTTACCACGTTGACACGGACCTTGAATCTGTTCGCGTACGTCCGATCTTCTCAACTTCACAACTTGAAACTGACTTGACTTGGAAATGCCAATAAAGACAGAATATTTTAAAAGAACAGTTCAAAACTAGTATAATCATGAGAATAAGGCTTAGCTAAGGCTTCTACTAATCATGAGTTAAACATAAGCCTGATATGCCTGATCGTTCTTTTTGCTGGGATGGTTGTACAACCACAACCTAAACCAAACACATTAAATTCGCTTTCATAGCCAAACATTTCTTGTTACAATTTAAATCAAAAAATTATTTTCTTCTCGTTCCTTAAATTCTACGAAATTCTCTAAAGATTCTTAGTGCACACTCCGCATCATATTAATATTTTCCATAATACGAAAGTTATAACCTGATTTCTTTTTCTGGGTCCTCTTTCTTACTGCCTTACTGATTGACATCAAAATCTGCATCAGTATTTAAATTTTTTATTACTTCTCAACTTAAGACCTATTCTCTCTCTCTATCTGTTCTCTCAGCTATTTCGAAGTTAAAGATTTGACATTTCAGTCCTTCAATTTGATATTTTTATTGGTTTTGTGAATAACGAAGACTGCGCAGCTGTCGTATTGTCGCGTCTCCGCGTAAAGTTCATCGAAATTTTGGCAGCAGTGGCTCAAAGAATTATCGGATGAAGAGGAAGAAAGTGATCCCGAAGAATTAGATTCAGGCGAGATTGATCATCAAAGTGAGAGTGATCACAATACCAATTCCAAGCAGTCAGCTAATGAAGATGATGATTACGAGGGTGAGCCACAAAGTTCGTTTTACCTCGGGAAAGATGGCAAAACAAAATGGTTGACATATTTACCTAAAAAAACGTTAAAACCCACTCAGAAAATATCGTAGCGCACCTCCCTGGTTCAAAAGGAATAGCCTCCAAGATAAATTCTGAAGTCCAGTTGCTTGACCTTTTTTTAGATAGCAGTATTTATGGGCTAATTGTGAGTTCAACAAATATTTACATAAATAATTTGAAAAAAGATATTCACGAGATAGAGATGTCAGGACAACAGATGAAGTTGAACTTCGAGCATTATTTGGTCTTTTATATTTGATAGGGAGTTACGGAATGTCCAGGACTAATGTTCAAAAATTGTGGGACAATTCCAAGGGGAATGTCGTGGAGTCATGTTATCTTGCGATGAGTAGGCAAAGATTTGCTTTTCTGCTGTGATGTTTACGATTCGATAATATGCATGATCGAGCTTCACGTAGAGAAATTTATATATTTGCTCCAATCAGAGAGGTGTTTGAGATTATAAATAATAACTTTCCCAAATACTTCATTCCCAGTGAATACCTCACCATAGACGAGCAGTAATTAGCTTTCCAAAGTAACTGCCCATTCAGGCAATACATTCCGAATAAGCCAGCTAAATACAGCATCAAAACATTTGCACTAGTAGATGCTAAAATGGTACACACGTTCAAGCTAGAAACATATGTAGGTGCTCAGCCGGAGGGTCCATCCCTAATTTTTAATTAATTCTCCAATGAATTAATGTGATTCTCCAATGGAGGTGGTACTGAGATTGGTGGAACCGGTAAAAGGGTCCCACAGAAATACAACAGTAGACAATTGGTTCAGCAGTATTCCGTTGGCGAAAAAATTGTTAGAAACCAAAGGCCTCACATATGTTGGCACCCTCAGGAAAAACAAAACTGAAATCCCCATGGAATTTCAGCCAGCCAAACAACGTTCTGCGTACTCATCAATGTTTCGATTTCAAGAAGAGTGCACACTAGTCTTTTACTGTCCAAAAAGAAATCGGGCAGTTCTCCCAATTTCAACTTTGCACCATGATAATTATATCGATGAGGAAACAGGTGAGTTGTCAAAGCCTGAAAATGTCACATTTTATAACCACACCAAAATTGGTGTTGATTTACTTGCCCAACTGATAGCGAGGTATAATGTGGCAAAAAATACTCGTCGATGGCCAATGGTTGTGTTTTTCAATCTATTGAATACTTCAGCGATCAATGCACATTGTATTTATAAATCAAATTGGGAAAAAAATGTGAGCAGAAGTATATTTTTACAAAGTTTGGCATGGGAAATGATTAAATCTCAAATTCAATATCGATGGACAATACTGCAACTACCCATTGAATTGAGGCGCCGCGCATGTATCCTTCTTGGTAGTTCAATACAAGAGCCAGCATCAACAAAAGGAAGAGAAGGTGCTAGAGGACGTTGCCATGACTGTGGGCGACAAAGAGATAAAACCACAAGGAAATGGTGTGGTAAATGTGAAAAGTGGATGTGCAACGACCATTTGAAAAGTGTTTGCCAAAATTGTTTTTAAAATATAAGGATTTTGTAATAAATTATGATATTCATAACAGTTAAAAACGTGTTTGCTGTTATACTAAATTTGAGAGTTTAATTTTTACCTTAAAATGTTTATGTTTGATTTTAAAATATATTTTTCAATTTATTTCAAGATTGTTTTTATTTGTAAGCCTTTTCCAACATTAGAGCAAGGCATAAAGGGTAATAATTAAGTAAGTAATTAAATTTTAGGATACAAAAAACAAAATAATTCTGTGGGTGACACAGGTTAACCATGTGACCGTTCATGTAACTGTTAACCGCGCGACTACTCCAGGGTTAAGTCTCGTCTAAAGAAGTCCAGAGAAAGTGAACAAAAGTGTCGTTCTTTGGAATGAATGCCGAGGCAGCGTAATGTGATACACAGTTCCGTTTGTTCTTACACACCAGGAACTTATCTATCAAGGTATCTCAGAAAAAGCACCTGTTTTCTCCCTGAGATTTTAGCCTCGCTCTTCATCCCCGTGAAAAGCAAGTCTGGCAAATATTATCGACAGTCAAAACAGATAGTCAGGAGACCATGACTTTTCCATGTGCATGCCAGACGGAAAATGCATGTTGCCGTCAGGTGCTTTTGGTTGAGCCACGAATCCAGGTCCCTAAAAAGGAGCGTGATCCACTTGTTTTCCCTCGCTTATCCAGCCATATAGCGAGACAAATTCCTATCTCCTCGCATGCGGCCTCTCTTTTTTCTTCTCACCTAAACAGGTAGATCCTTCTCCGTTACATAGCCAAGAGCACAATAGGTATCGTATTTGGAGTAACCAGAAGTACCAGCTCAGAGACAGTGCCGTATGTACTTGAAACTCACAGAGTGCCTCATCTCTATCCATGTATAAATCGCTTCCGATACAACCTCTCCCTGAGAGCTGCACTTATCCACTGCACTCATTAATTGGTGTCCCTGGTCGCGATGGGTCCTCTGATGTTCGCCTTTATTCCTCATCTTTAGCCTTGCTTGCTGAACGCTCTGATTTGTTCATGTTCAAGTCAACTGTTAAGCCATGGTATTTTATTGTACTCTGGAAGTCGTTGCCCGCATTGGCAATCCAGATGGGTGTCACTCTGATGATCTGCATTTTTGTCAGAAGCATAATTTCTGTTCTTTAAGTGCTGAGCTCAACTTTCGGTCTGTTATCCACTCGCTCATTTGAAGCACCACCACACCTTATTTGAGTTGCGCCTCTTTAACAATATGTTTGGTGATGTTTGCCACGACATCATCAGCATAATCAATCAAACACAACTCTAAGCTGTAGCCGCTGTAACAAACTATTTCTAGGGGAAAGAAACGAACCTTGCGCTATTTTTCGTGCTCTTCGTCAACCCCTATCGTATATCAGATGAGCTGCCGGTCATTTACGTGGTCCGTCAATGTCCAATTTAGGTGCACAGATAATCTGGAAGATTTCAGATGGTCGATAAGATCTACTAACTCAACAGAATTGAAAGCGTACCTCATGTTGGGTGTCACAAGAAGTAGTCTGCACCTTGAGTAGTGATTGGAGGTTTCCGCTCGTTGGTCCAGCCTGAAAGCGTATTTGTCAGCATATAACCCCGCCCAGGGTATTTCTGTCTCTCTCTGTATCTGAGAAGTTTCATTTGCATATTCCAAGTAGAAATATACAGATAGTAGCTGCAGTTTTGTTTTTCCCTTTCTGATCAGCATAAAACTCGCCTCCTTCTTGTAAGCAGTCGTTAAATGGGCTATGGGCACACTATATCAGGATATCGAAGATAACTTCTTGATGCTTTTGCTGATATGCTGTCTGCAAATGAAAGCTTTTCGCATTTTGTTGGATTGCGCAACTTTGTCCAGCTTGTTTCCGGCCAGCCTGCTGGGCTCTCCTCGCATTAAGCATCAATACGAGCGGGATACATAGAGAAGAGTGGCCTAGAAACCTTGTTCGTTTCTTCCACCTCAAGAAAACTGGGCTATTTAGAGGCTCCAATCGTTCTCCGTAGATGCCCTCAAAACTGTTTCAAACTGTTTCTGTGCAAAGGAGTTTCCTAGCTGATCCGTATGCCACGGTTGGAAAGCAGAATGCTATCTCGCACCCAAATGACGGCAGCACCACATCGGTTACAGTGTCACTCAGCCTCCTCTCTGCTGTGATGATGTTCAGATACTTCTCCCTTACAACCTTGCCAAGCAAGATCTGCGCGGTTGTACTAAGATGTAGGTTCATCTACAGGATTTGAAACATATTGTTGCCTTCTACTTGCTAAGTACCTCTTTGAATAGCTAGCACCTTCCATTCCCTGGAATATGCAGCTTGGTTTTTTTTTGTGAACTCTCTTGCCCTATGGCTGGAAGTGCAAGAAATATAACACAGGTTACAACTAACGCGCTAAGGCTTTTAAAGCAACGAATAAGGACCATTTTTTGTCGAATTCTGCACTCTAGCTAGCCAATTTTTTCCACTTCTAGCCTATTTTTTTTCCTTGGCCAGGAGTTGCGCTGCATCTTCCTTTGGAATACATATCAAATTGACCTGTTTCTCTCTAGGGTTGGTAGGCGTCAACTTTACCTTAACTTGTCTGCCCTACGAAGAGTTTGTCTGCTTCGACGTCCGCAACACAACCAATTCGCTGTAAATAACATCTTTAGAGCCAAGGCGGTCTTTGAACGCAGTCTCGAAAAACTCCTTGCCCGTGAGCCCCGCCTCGAGGTATACGAACAGCCCTCCTATTTCGAAAGCGCGTATCTTACGTATGCCGACTCCTGTTTTTCGCGCACTACTTTATCCTTTAGATCTTTGAGGACAACAATGTAAGTTATCCAGTCTTGCGATTTTATCGGTAGTGCGTCCCTACTCTTCTTCTGACTGGTTTTTAAGGCATAACACGGAGTTTTGCATAGCATTGATTTGATCGTTTTGTTAGCGCTCATTCACTGCATCTTTACCGCGACCATCTGTTGCGATTTGAAGCGTACTAGTTGAAAGTCAGCGTCAATTGAGGTCTGTTATATTTTATTGTCTGTTGTATTATTTGACTGAGGTCTGTTGTTTTCGATCGTTTTACTCTTTTGCCATGACTTCGTTTGAGGGGGCTGCATGACAGCCTTTTGCCGTTTATACAGATAGTGACCTTTCTGTTGACTTTTCTAACTTATTTCAGCTCATTTTTTGCACAAAACCACCTCCAGATCTGAATCCTGACGACCAGGTTTCTATGTTCACGGATCCCATTTTCAATGACTTTGATTAAGTCTTGATTGAGTCTTGTGTCTGCCTAGCATCATATTTCCCGCTTCCCTCAGAGTGCGATAGGTAGCGATCAACAGTCTTTATGGGAACGACCCTTGGGGTTGACAGTTTCCCTCTCATACATCACAACTACACTTCTTGTACGTTTTGTTCCATCGCCTTGAACAGAAGAAGCCTGGGCACAGCAGGGTTCGGGACACGCACTTTTGTCGTATATAAAAAGCGCTCAATGCAAGGATGCTTTAGTCATCAAAATTTGTTCCAATGTAATTAATGGAATATATATACGAAGAAAGTGTGACAATCATCAACTGTAGTCTCCGGCAAAATAAGCAATGTGATGTAGGCAATGCTGAAAAGGCTCTTGCCTGAAAATATTCCTGCTGAAAATGGTATTAATCGGTCTCACTATTACTTCGGCAAAGTCACCATCCAAAAGCCACTGTTGAGATGTGCGGTCCACCTGCCTGACGCTTCATGTAAGCACAATTCCTCCTTCGTTTCGCTCGGCTAACAGTGTCTCATTCCAATCCTGGGGTCTGCTTCTCCTTAGCTATTGTGAATTTCTGGTCTATCGTCACCTCGCTCATTGGACAAATTATTACATATATTTTGGATTGCACTTACTCTTTGTTCTGCTTAATAAAAATCCCACGTGTAAATACCTATGATATATTCTTCACAAAGTCAGGAAAACGTAATGTAGCTGTGAAACTCATGTAGCTCAATGAATCAATCATTTTTGAGTAAACATTTATTCCTCAATGGTAGGAAACACCTAACTTATTTTCCGCATCCTTTGACAATCTGAGCATCTCGCGATTTTCATGTTTTTTCTTACACAAGCAACTTTGTCCAATTTTTTTATACGGTTGTGATTCACTAATTTACCATACCATCCAGGTATACTTTACGTTCTTCCTTTTAATTTAGTCTTAACACTGCAGTATTCGCGCGGATTACTATTGTAATCCGACCCTACAAAATATTTTTTCCCTTACAGTTGGCAGCACTGACGAGCTCTTATCTTTCAATACCTTCCTAAAAACAATCAGTCAGCATGGTTGCAAGACATTGTGTGTATCGAATTTTTTTTGGTATTGAAACTTCATGTTTTTTCAGAAAAATTCAGAAATTCAGAAAAAAAATTTGTGTTGTAAATTTGTCTGTCTAGTAAAAAAAATGAATGATGAACAAATATTGAAGCAGCTCGATGAAGAGCATAGTGGTGACGAATTCCTAGAAGACATATGGGATGATGATGAATGGTAGCCAGCTATTGTAGAACAACAGAATTTAGAAGTTGATGAACAAGAAAACAATGAAGAAATTGACAGGTTGTATCAACAGCCTTTTTTACTTTTAAAGATGAGGTCACAAAATTGAGTAAAAATGTATTAGCATCCAATTCTCGGGTTCGGAGTATGTAGAAGACTTTTCAGAAACGTGGACCGAAAGGTAATGCAAAAATCGCAAATACTTACTTGCAATATTTTGAATGCATGGTTGATATGGATATTGTTCAATGTATAACTAAGTTTACAAATATTTATATTGATAAAATAAAAGTTAAATTTTCTCGTGAGCGCGAAGCCGAACTCACAAATGAGTATGAAATTCGATATATGATTGGTATCTTATTGTTAGCTGGGACACTAAAATCAGGTAGATTTAATATTTTTGATATGTGGGAAACTAGTAGAGGGACCAGAATTAATGCAATTTATGTTCCAATGAGTCAACAAAGATTTCGATTTCTAATACGCAGCGTGCGGTTTGATGATATCAGAGATCGAGAGGTTCGTAACGCCCTTGATAAAATGGCTCCAATACGGGAATAAAAGTTAGTCAAAAACTGTCAAAATAGCTATTCAGCCAATGACTATATGACAATCGACGAACATTTCATTGCTTTCCGAGGAAGATGCACTTTCAATCAGTATATTCCTTCAAACTAACATAATACCTTCCTTCAAACAGTATATTCAAACTTCAAACTTGAAACAAACGTCCCTACAAACTAAGTAATAAGCCAGAGATTAGTGCAGCCAGTTGAGGCAACAAATAGAAAAGTTACTGCCGATAACTGGTTTAGTGCAATTTCTTTGCTAAAGAAACTTTTTGGGAAAAAATTTACATACATTGGTACATTGAAAGAAAATAAGCGTGAACTACCCTCACAATGTTGACCATCTTAAAGTCAAGAACTGAATAGTTCAATATTTGGTTTCGATAAAAATTACACCTTAGTCTCATATGTGTCTAAAAAATATAAGGCAGTCTTAGTCATTTCATCAATGCATTTTGACAATAATTGACAAGACTACTGGCGAACAAAATAAACCTGATATTCTTACAGCCTACAACAACACAAAATGTGGGGTAGAACTGTTGGACAAAATGTGCAACTTATACGATGTGTCAAGAAATTCTCGCAGATGGCCTCTGACAGTATTTTTTTGTATGCTAAATACTGCAGGAGTAAATGCAAACATTATTTATAAAGAAAATAATCAAGAAATTAAATTGCCTTCAAAGGACTTTTTGAAAAGTCTATCACTAGAGCTAACAAAACCAGTGTTAAGAATCAGTACAAGCGAAAAGGAGTTATAAAAGAAGTAAAAAAAGAGGCCTAGCCCGAAGTAATGTGTCAAACGGTTCCAGGCTAGGATCTCTTGACAGGGGGGGTGTTTAGTGGGTAGTCTGGTAGCATGCGCTGCTAGGAGTCCCACACTCCGGGCGTAAATTGCCTTCACCCCCCAACCCCAAAAAAAAAAAAAATTATCACACATGTACCTACATAAGATGTATTTTTCGTGGGCTTATAACTTGTATTTTCCCACATCCACGTACTTTAACATATAAGATCTTTCATTTTTCCTTATATGATACATCATAAAACCAAAACATAGCCCTGTTTAAAATTATTTATAAGATGCAACAAATCCAAAAAGGAATTTTGAGTGACCCGAAGGTCAGGTATTACCATCACCGAATCCGAGGTAAGGTAATAAGTACGAAAAATAAAATGTTAAGTCTGCCAATAGTCCGCAACTGATTCACTTCTCTTTTTTTTTTTGTATTTGCTTTTTCATTTCTTTAAATAAACATATTATACATTGTAAATTTATTTGTTTCAATTAATTAATGCAAAATTCAGTGAACGTCTTGATAAATCAAGTCGCTAGTGGAATTATATCGTAAGAGTGTTACGCTAGAATTTCACCAACGCGCGTATAATATTTTACAACCAGCTATATTGAAAAGAGTCTATACAGCGACAATTCCTGATAAAATAAAACGACGCGGGAAATTGTTGCTAAACATAGAAGAAGAAATTCAACCCCCAGAGCCAATAATAGCAAAATTGGGAAGATGTCATATTTGCGGTCAATCCAGAAGCACTCAAAAAACTTTCCATGAATGTAAAAACTGGATTTGTCCAGACCACCAAAAGTCGGTATGTAATAATTGTGTTGAATAAAATTAATTTTAAATTGTTTAAATAAGAAAAAATTAAAAATATTTGTGCTTATTTACCTTATTTTATTATGGATTACAATAGTAATTCAAGCGACCTTCACGTTTGTCTGGGAAGCGCGACTAGCGCGACTAGCGCGAAGGTTTTTGGATGTGGATTTGTTGGCATTGTTCAAGCGTAAAAAATTCAAAGAGGTGAAAGTGAGGTGTTGAAGCATAATATTAAGGTATTTCGTATTGTCCTAAAAACCAGTGGTCAATTTTTTAAATATTGGACCTAAGTTAGCTTACATTGCAAGCAATAGGTATTTGATAAGATACCCAAAAATTAAGTCAAAATTCATTCAAATACTGAGTTTCCTTGAAAAATTGCAACGAAAAAATTGAGGCCTAGTCCGAAGTAATGACTAGGTCCAGGGTGGATTTCTCAGTGTGGCAGGGGAAGTACTTAGGGATTGGGTACCTCACCCAAGGCCAGAAACCATAAACTTGCACTTGTACCATGTCTAGTAAAGCCAGTCATCAACAATATATGTACTTTTATTTTATAATATTGATTAACTTTGTAGACGTTATAATTGCTAGTTGAATTAGTTAAGGAGACTGTCCGAGGAGATATGTTCATTGCTCTTCAGTATCAAGTTATTATGCATTAGCTTTGGGCTGCTTCTATCTGCCACAAAGCCGCCAAGAACTTCAACAAAAGAATTGCACGAAGTATCGCAGAAATATGCAATGCACAGCACAAAATCGTGACATGTTCCAGCGTAAGAATCTTTTAGAGTCATACACGGATTTATAAAAAACAGGTGATCTCAACTTCCTTTGATAATTCATACATTGTAATGATAATTAATTATTCGCTGATAGCAAGTGCAGTTTTGTCGATGATGTCTCTGGCTGATATTGCATACTGCTGTCTTCGTCAACCCTGGTCTTTGGTGTTTGTAATTATTCATGAATGGAGGACAGTCTTGAGTTCGAGACGTCTTGTAATTTTGCATTTAATTTCGGAACACATAATTGCGTAATTATTCTTCAATATTTTGAAGGCGGAATATCAGGATATCATTTCTGAATTTTTTAAGTTCGTGACTGTGATTTTGTAAGGTGAATCGCCAAGTGGGGGCAAATAGAACCTAATGACAACCTTTTGCCTGTTGCAACATATTGAGACTTCCGTTTCGCACTTCCTTAGCGCACAGAAAAGTATACCAATGGGGTTGTAATCCCCTAATGTATTGTGTTCCTCTTTTTTAGTTATTTCGTAGTAATCTGCAGGAGCCAGGACAGTGGGTGGGAAATTATGGAGGATGAAGCAGAAATTGCTTCTCTGTGTGGCGGTCGAAGCCGTAAAATAAAATCCCATGTAGATGCAATATTCGTATTGGTGTGGAAAGGAAGCACAGTGTATTATACAAAAAAGTCATTCAAAATATTCTAGTCCTCTAATTGCAGTACCGAAAAAACTGCGATGATTCTGGTGAAATTAAGTTCCGATTAGTCGTTGATTACAGAAGGCTCAATGATGTCACTATTCATGACAAGTTCCCCCTACCAAATATTGAGTCCATCCTAGACAAATTAGGTCTGCCACAATATTTTTCGACTTTTGACCTTGATAAAGGCTACCATCAGATTTCTGTCCAGAAAGAAGATAGGTGACCTCTCTTTTGTGACCTCACATGGACTAGACGATTTTAGTCGTATGCCTTTTGGCTTAAAAATGCTCCTGCCACGTTTGAGAAGCTCATGAACGAAGTATTGCGAGATTGTATCAATAAAACTAGCGTGGTATATCTCGATACTGTTCTTGTTTTCAGTACTTCGCCTACATCTTCAAAGCCTTAGAAAGAAACCGACTCAAAATTCAAAAGGACAAGTATGATTTCATGATTAGAAACTTCATTTTCAGCACATATAATAAGGCCTTATACGCACCCCATAAAATATTAGCGTGATCGAAAAACTTAAATTGCCGACCACTGAGAAAGAAATTAAGAGTATCTTTGGTCTAACCGTGTATTATTTCAAGTTTATGGGAGACTATACTAAAGACTATACTATACCATGACTAAATTCCATCAGAAAAATTTATACGAAAATCCCAGTTATTACGCGAATGAATTAATACGAAAGACCCCAATTATATAGAATCGTTTGAAAACCTGAAATCATTGATCACGTCATCTCTAATGTTGAAAATCGCAGACTTTAATAAACTATTTCAACTGACGACAGATGCATAAAACTACGCTATAGGCGCCGAATCATCTCATAAAGGCCAACCAGCATGCTTCGCATCTCGTACTTTAGACCACCATGAACGAAATTTTTTCTGCAACTGATAAAAAGTTCCTCGCAAATATGCGTTAACTATTACCGACCAAATAGTTTTAAAATATTTACCGACCATCGGCCGATTAAGTACTTACATGCCAAATACCGTGGAAAAAATATGTCACCCCGACACCGAAGATGGTTGTTGAAACTTGGTGAATATCAGTTTGATATAGAATATTTGAAGGGACACGAAAATAAAGTAGCTGATTACCTAAGTCGACTGAAACAGGAAGATAGTGATAAAAAATTTCTACCACAAACACAAATCTAGATTTTCATGTAACATAGAAGGGGTATATGGTAATATGGCAACCAAGCATTAGGCGGAGAAGAATTATTGGATTATATCCCAATCAAGGAAGAAATAGTAATTAAATTTCGTACACAAATAATTTTAACAAGTAATAAATCCATTGAATTTCGACAACTTAGAAGACGTCTTCAAACGATACATAAAATAGGGAATGATAGGAAAATACTTCGAATTAATGAAAATAAATAGATTGTTGTGCGGGAAAAACTGCCGAGCCATGTATTATAACGATCCACTTGACAAGTTTATTAAATGTTCTTTCAGTGCAAAGGATACAGAAACTGAAGTAGAAATAGTCAAACAAATCTCTTTATATCACAATCGTGAAGGCATACATTCTGGCATATTTGAAGCATTCAATGCCATTATAAATAAAATTTATTTCCCTGAATTTATATGGAATAATCCAAATTATTATTAGTCAATGCGACATATGCAGACGTGTAAAGTACGTTAGAAATCCAGAAACAGCAAACGGCATCAGCCGAACTCCGCATGTTGATATACAAGGTGTGTCTCAAATGTTCTCGGATTGATCAAAAATAATGAAAACTACGAATGATTTCGGTAAAACGGATTGATTTTATTCAAAGTAGTTCCCTACTTGACACTGCTCTGCACGGTCGACAAGCGTGTCAAAAGGTTTATTTAAGTCATTCTTTTCTACCATGTTCAGAATGGCGGTCGTCGACTTTTAGATGTCTTTAAATGTTCGCCAAACGCTTTCCTTTCATGGGCAAATGTAAATTTCTGAACAGAAAAAAGTCACATGGTGCCAATTCAGGCTTATACGGCGAGTGGTTGATGGAAAGAATGCCATTTTTTATCAAAAAATCGGTCACAAGCATTGCACGATGAGCCGGCGCATTATCAAGTAACAAACGTCAATTTCTGACGTCATATTCTGGCCGATCACGACGTATTCGCGACAGCAAAGGCTTCATAACACCAAATTAAAGCACAGCATGAACCGAATCGTAACAACGAATCAAGATTGATTTGACTTTTAAGATCTCCAAACGCGATTTATTGGGTTTGGGGTCATCCGGATACTGCCATTCGGCACTTTGTCGCTTGGTTTCGGATCATATTGATAAAACCACGTCTCACCACCCGTTATAATCGATTTTCAGTAGTTTGGATCTTTTTTGTTTTCCTTTATCAAGTCTTTGCAATGTTGAATGCGAAACAATTGTTGGTCATCGGTCAGCTTGTGAGGAACGAATCGTGCATAAATCTTTCTAAAGCCCAATTGCTCCGTCAAAATGCGATGAATCGATTCACGGAACATATTAAGCTCCATTTTCATGTAACGCGATGAGTATTTTGCCTCATTTTAAGTAAATTCACGCCTAAATTCAACGTTTGATCTTCACAACGCAAGATCACAATTGATCTTGGACGGGCAGAGTGTTCATCATCATCCAGCACATCCCGGCATTCTTTAAAACGTTTGAACAACTCGAAGATAGACGTACGACATTTTGCATAGTTCGATGCGTCTGGATTGCCGTTTTATAGAGTTTAAAACATAATTTAATACTCGCTCTTTGTTCGAAATTCATTTTTCGACCGATGATACAAAAGCACTGTCACTGAGAGCGCAGTAACTTCGGTTCTATTCATCCAAATGTCATGACACAAATGTGTAATGTATTTTCAAAAAAATAAAATGATGAAAATATATAAAATTAATAATTCAGAATAATAGAATGATCGGGGCAACCGATAGGTCGCACCTGCAGCGAAAGAAAGGAACGAGGCTTAAGAGACAGGGTTATTTGAAAATACAAAGGCCACATAATGGCGGCCGAACGAAGTTACTTTTACCCGCTTAGCTCACCGCGCGGGAGTTATGAATTCAGATCCTTTGAGATCCAAAAAAAAACACGAACTTTTTCTTTGACAAAATTTATTAACAGACGTTCGGACAGAGTAACAACAATATTATGAACTGAACTTGTATGATTGCACAAAATTGATTTTATACTACAATATTGCTGGTGTTGCCAAAAATGATAATTAATAACTGGAGCGGATGTGTCGTCGTCAGCGATGTCTGGCTGATGAGGTGAACGTGCAGGTGAACGTACAGGTGAACGTACAGGTAAACGTGCAGGTGATTGCATGTGGCTTGATGACTATTGGTATCAGCAAATATTGGTATCAGCAAATAGGTTGATAGCCTGGCTATAACTCGGGCGTGGTGGTTTTAGGACATTATTTAAGCCCTGATCCTTCCATGCCACATACACATACACACACACACACAGAAAGAGCTTACTCCTTCATATTAGATAAAATTAATACATAAACAGAAACGATCAAACCACCTGTGAATTGTGCTGCGCGGATTCTGACCGCCTCTGCTTCCTCTAGCACGAATCTCCACTGCGCTGCCTCGGATCACTTCTGCTTCCTCCAACACGAATCTCCACCTGCATTGACAGAGCACGGTCTCCTAACTGTGTGTTTTGTGCAGGAGAATTGGATGACGCCTGTCACACATTCTTCCACTGCGAAAGGTGGAGCCAGCAGCGAGGGGTCCTACTCAGCGAAATTGGAGATCTCTGTCCGGAAACTATCGTCGGAGTAATGCTGAAAACAGTTGACAATTGGAATCTCATGGCGCAATATGCTCGGGCAGTGCTGATATTGAAAAAAGCTTTGTTGGAGCGCTGGGAGGCATCGGGGATGGATGGATCTCTTTTCTAGCACTTCCTTCCTCTCCCGGCCTTTACCGTTAGAGAAGAGATTCCCATAATCCGAAGGCACCTTTACGCGTAGGAACACGAGGCCTAGCCCGAAATAATGTGTCAAACGGTACCAGGCTAGATTCTCTGGTTGACAGGGGAGGTGCTTAGTGGGTAGTCCAAAAGCATTTTGCGTCTGGGAGTCCCACACTCAGGGCGTAAACAGCCTTCACCTCCCTACCACAAAAAAACACAAATCTCCACCTAATGTTGGTTTCCGGACTTCACTTGCTTCTTCTGCGCTACTTCTGATCACTTCTGCTTCCCCCAATACGAATCTCCACCTCAGGTTGGTTTCGGGACTTCACTTGCTTCTGCTGGGCTACCTCTGACAACCTCTGCTTGATTGCGGGACGTCAAGAAATTCCGCTGTGCTGCGTCCTGAACATCTCTGCTACCTGCTTACTATCTTCTTGGCAGCGATCTTATTGTTCTCTTGGGTTATGTGATTTGGCGATTTGAGGACTTCTGGAGCTAAACACTTCAAACAGCTTCCTGGTTCTCCAAATGTTTATTTTTCAACTTTTTTGACTTGATACATCGATACATTGATACTTCTAAACATTTGATACCCGTATACATTTATACTTCTATCCATTGATACTCCTCTATCCATTGTTACTCTTACGAATTGATACTTCTATTGATACTCTATCCATTCCTACTTCTATACCTCACAATTTCAATTCTTTGTATTGCGATATGTACACAACAATCAAGTGAATCATATCAATAGAAAATTTCATCCCAAATAACTTCAAAGAAATGTTTTTTTGGTTTATTTTTGCTAATGGGAATATTTTTTTTCTGACATTTTATTATTACTGAGACTTTTTTTAATTTATTTTTGTTTGTTTGTTACTAATATTATTTAACTGAATATTACTTAATACATAAATCTAACTATAAATGCTTTTCTTTTCATTTTATTTTTAGTTCAACTTCATCTCGTATGATTTTCTTTTAACTTAAAAATATGAGTACATATACAAAACTTAACAAAAACTATTAATTGTTGTATTCAAAATTAATTGTTATTCTATGTATTCATTTATTTACATATATATATATATATATATATATATATATATATATATGTATTTTTGTTTGTTGAATATCGCCTATACATCGGAATACGTAACAAATGTTTGACACAACGTCTATGATGTATATTAGATGATATAACAAAAAGATCTAAAAGAAATTTTGGTAGTTCTAAATGAAAATTTTGATGTAACAAAACATAACCGCTCGCAACAAAAATGCTGATGGAAACGAACACTTTTGAAACCGAAAAAGGTCCAGAAAATTTCACGGCATACGTGGAGGCAGACATTAGTCATCCCGTTGCATAGGAGTAGAAGCTGCGAAAATCGAACGATCCAACTTTTGATCTACACGTTGGTCAACCAGGGTATAGTTTGAGTATGTGCTAATAAAATATTTTCCTTTGTCAGAATATGGACAATAACGTGTGATTGCGGACGTAATATTTTGGTTCGTTTCTATTAATTCCGACCGGATACGAGATCAACCGACTTATGGTGTATGTGATGCGTTTGGTCCGTGTTGGATTTAGTGGAATCAACATGTTTTGGGGTCTAATGGAACTTGGAAATGTTTTCCTCTGTTTATTATAAAGTTATTTATCCGATCGCCATCGCAATCAACATGTGTTGGATCGAACGATTCTCAAGTGTGTTGAGGACAAAAACTCTGTAATGCTCAGCGCGGAGAACCCAAACACGTTTTGACCGTTTGAGGTGACGATTCTTGGGAATGAAAATTTTCGAAGACAAAATATGACAATCCAGCAAAAGAGGCGGCAGCTAAAAAAGTTGTGGAGGCGTTGTATAAACGAAACAGTTGACGATCAAACTGCTGAAAGAGCTGTCGACTAATTATACTTGAGCTTTCCGAAGACATCCCGATTCTGTTGAAGACATGCGCAACGAGACCTGGGCAGGATATTACTGGCATCATAAAATTTCAACTGATAAAAATCCACGGCTTGTAAACTGTTCTGAATCTAAATATCAGAAAGCTGCAAAAGATAATACAGAATTCAAACATCCTTTTGCGCTTGCCGAAGATATCCAACAAGTTTTGAAGCCAGTCTACGAAGTTTTGGCTACACAAGAATTACTTGAAAGATCCTTCGGACGGAACGCGCAGAAGGTAGAAACAAACACAGGTAAACACATGTTCAACGGAAATAAGTCGTTGATATTGCTTGTCAGATAGCTGCTTCTATAAAACGAAAGTAATAACCCAGTTTTGAAAATTTTTCAAGTTGTGAGTGTCAAAATCGGACCGAGCGCAGTACAGTTTGTCGCTGATAGTGATAGAAACTGCGTATGAGTTGCCAACCGATGCAGCAATGATGCTTCTAAAGAAGCCAGAACAAAGTGCAGGAACGCGATTTTGGACGAAAATGTGCACTTTGAGGGAGAAGAAGGCATTAAGAATGGTCCAGGCATCATTGACTAAGCAGAGGTGAGTTCTTTTTTTTCGGGTTTTTCTTTAAAAAAATTTTAATCGCGTTTTTCTCTGAAAAACGTGTTTCAACGCCGCGTTGATGAAATCTCGGCGTCTGCAAAACCGATTCTCACCAAACTTTGACAGATCAGACATTTTTTATTGATTTTGAATAATTTTTAGATATCAAAAATGGTGAAAAAACATGTTTTCCGTAGATTTTTCGGAAAAAATTTATTTCAGGCCAACCATCTCGAAAATTTCATCGACGACGCACGCACCTCTCATTTTTTCGATAATTTTCAAGGAACATAGGTCCAAATGGACCGTCAAGAGGGCAGGCTATCGCGCGAATTAAGTTTTGCAGTACTCAAGAAGATAAAAAAAATATAATTAATTTATTCATTCTTTTATTACAAACTTGAGTTTTTGCCTGGTTGGTGTCCCAGTAACAAAAAGGTGTCTTGGCTTAAGTTACAGTTTCTTTTATAATCTTTTCTTAGTCACTATGCTTAATTCCTATTGGTTAATTATATCGCTGTAATGCGGTCTGGTGATAACCATATTTGGTCATGAAATTGGATCTCGTATCTGAAAATGTCATGGTAGTGCCGTGGGTACTTAACTCGCGACAGGAAAGCGATCCGTAGCTTATCTTACTCTGTAGTAGAAGAACTAATAACATGAGAGGCATTGTCGGTGGACGGACCGACTCATTAGCTACGCCAGGACATACCTTAGACCAATTACAAACTTGCTCAGTGGGTTAGGGCCTTTTCTGCCTTCGTTGTATAAGATGAGAAATGAGAAGATCTTTTCTTTGGTTGGAAATTGGTAAACTCTCCTGAAAATCTGTTTAATATCACCAACTCAAATGGAATTGGGTTGTATTTTACGTTCGGGTGGTTATTCTTCAGAAAAAAATATTCTCCGACAACTGGGTGATGTTGAATAAAGAGGGCTACTTTTTATACTAATCTTTACTTTCTGCGGATCGTATAGCTGAAAAAGGGACTCCTATGACTAACTTGGATTCCTATGAGGATTTCTTGGATTCCTAGACTAACTTGGATTCCAATGAGGATTTCTTGGATTTATTGAAATGTCAGGGTATAGTCCCTCACGTTTTCTTTTTATAACAAGGATCGGGTCGTGGAATAGAAATATTGTGTGGGGATTGCCGACCAGTTATTCATCAATCATTTTTGAGTGCAATTTTTTTTTGCTTTTTTGCATAACGAACACGTTTCACCAGGGCATTACAGAAATTACAGATACGGAGTAGGGACTGTACGTGCCTAATATTTCTGATTTGACAAGACTTGCTGTTTCAATTCGACCATCATCGCGAAACCTAGCGATTCACCTGTGTCTAGTTAAATTTTGTATAAAATCCATAATTCCGATGTAGCGTTTAATATTACGGAACCCACTTTGTCAAAAATAGCCTGTGACATAGAGTTTTCAAAAAACAGTCTGTGCTATTAGAACCGAGAGAATCAGAGGTTGGAGTTTGCTTCAGGCAGACTATTTGCTTTTTTGGAAAAGAGTCTTTTTGGATTTCGAACGATGATAAAAAATTAGTCACATGAGATAAAACCTGCTTATTAATTATTCAATTACACAAAACGGGAATTTATTTCTCGGAAATGTCATCCAAATGTGACCATTGATTATTTTGACACTGCCTTACAAAGTTTTTGTGAAATGTTCTGAATTTCTTCTCGTATATTTGATTTAATTCTTCGAGAGACCCTGCGTTGTTTGTATAAATGTATATATGTTCTTACTTTCAAGATATCTCTAAAAGAAATCGTCCTTTAGGGATAAGTCCGCACTACGAGTTGGCCAGTTAATGTCACATCTTTTGGGTATAACATTTTGCCAAAGCATTTCGCGAAATACTTTAAACGAGTCGTGGGAGGTGAGACATGTTGCTACATCCTGCTGAATCCACGTACTTTGATCAAAACCATTGACACCTTGTAGTGCTCGAGCAAAAAAGTTCAGTAGAGTTGCGTTATTCCGCTCTTCACTGTAGCAGTAGACCCTCTTTAGTTTGCATAAAAGTATGGACCAATAGTTCCTATTGCTGACGAACTGCCCATACAGTAACTTTAAGTGAATGCTGGAGTTTTTGATGCATCAATTGCGGATTAGTGTTATTCCAGTACCTGCAATTTCGCCTTGCTACATGTCCATTTAGCTGGCAGTGCGACTGATCTGAGATAATGTGAATAATGTTGGTGAAGCTGGTGCACTTCTTTGATATTTCATTCGCAAACTTCAATGTATGAGCATGATTTTGAAGCTTTAATTTCTGCACAATTTGAATTTTAAACTGGTGTACATGAATACCTTTGTGAAGAACGCGACATAAAGATGTTCCGATAAATTCAAGACACTAGACTGGTTTCGAGTAGAGAATCCCTTGATGTTCTAGGTCGACTGGATCGTGGTAAATTAAAAACAAAATCCATTACGATACCTTTTCATCTAAAGTATGTTTATGACATTTCATCAAGGAATTGCCGCTAGATTTCTGAACTTTTTCTCCATTAAATCTATGCCTACGCATTTTAGCGCAAAATTAAGCAATTTACAGCGCAGTTGATAGCGATTTCTGCATCGAGAGATTCAAAACGAAAAAAATTTTGATGATTCTACAATGTCACTAAGAATCTATTTCGTGGTGCTTTTCGGACAACCTCATAGTCGTAACCGAGGAAAATGCCAAATGATTCTGCAAGATACTTCCAAAATTTAAAAAACCTACCGGGCCAAATGGAGTCCTCATATGTTGGCAGATTAATATTAAACACTTAACAACTTCAGGTTTCAAACTGTATGAATAAACTTCAAAGAATCATGGCTTGTTGTTCGAATAAATACATTTTTTAATTTATTTGCGAATAAAGCTCTACTATTTTCAAAAATACAATTTAATGACAAATGCAAAAAGACAAAAGTCACCTTTTTTCTCTCCTTATTCCATGGCCAGAAAAGTCAACCAAAACTTGGAAAGACACAAAATTTTCTGTGGCAAAAGAAAACTCTTTATTGTCGTTCAGTGCCATTTATTGACCCTTAAGCGAGCGTTATAATAGTTTTTGGAAATTTTGTGTGTAATTGTTTAACGCATTCAGTTGAAGCATGGCACCGCCATGCAGTGCATGCTTGATGTGTGTACGTAACTCAGTTGTGTCTCATTTTCCAGTAAAAGAACTATCCGAAGCTTCCTCCAAATTTTCGGTGTTTGATTCTTATCTTCGAACCCCTTGCACACCAGTCGATTCCCTTAGATGATGCCCACTCTCGATATCCACACATATGGTGTCGATATGGGGAATAGCCACCTATCTACATGTCGACGCATTTTTCCAAGTAATAGCAGACGAGGGCTCATCGTCTCCCCATAAAGCAAACAAACAGGGATTATCCGAAATGCTGGATGCTGTCATCTCCCGAACACCGTTCGTAGCATTGATTCCATGGTTCTGGCTGGCTGGTATTGTTAGTATTGTTCAGGCAGCTATGCGTCTCCTATAATTAACTTATGTAAATATGTCCCATCAATTGGTTAGATAAACACACCACCGACATTGCACCGTCCGCCTGAGCTCTCCTGATGGTGTCTAATTTGAATGTAATTGTTTACTTTTGAAACAAATGTTCCAAAATGATAAATTTGAAGTGTAACTCAATAACAGATGTCATTTTCAGTATTCACGCTTTCATCTGCACCCTTTCCGCAGGACGCGGCTCCTTGTGTAAAATAGTCGGTCGTGTGCGCGATAAATTGTTACTACATCTCTGCAGAGTTATACCTTTGGCGCAAATTTATAATTACATACTTAATTTGCGTGCTGATGCGTTCATTTGAATGCAACACAATGGAATAAGTTATATTTTGCTGTGGTTTCGTTTACCCCAACCCCAGTAGATATGAACAGGAGCATACAAGCCTTAGAAACCTTAGGTGGCACTCTGTTAACTTGCTTGCATGGAGGAGTTTCCATGTGTAGATCAATATTTATTTGACGTATCTCGCAAAAATAACAATTACAATACGCAGACATTTACCGTAGCTGACGTTTGAGTCGGTATTTATGCAACCATTCTACTTACAGGACATTTAAGTGACAACTTCTTCAAGAGTGAGCATGAAGCACTTTCTGCAGAATCGAATAGGAATCGCATCCCAGCTCGTTGCGGAGTGTCTGAACGTACTTCGCATTTGTCGTTATTGTTCGGATCGAAAGGTTTCCGACAAATTAGCATATGAAAACAGAAACAATTACATTCGAATGAGGATGCCGTTAACAGAATCGCCCTCCGTTCATTTATTTCCAGCGAAAACTCCTTGTTCAATGCATCAGCCCCTTCCACAGTTTCCTCAACAAAACCCCATTGAAAATGTCGACTCGGAGGTCATTTTGAATGTGTGGCGGTTTAGCTAGATACGAGAATCCTCGAGAGCACTTGAAAAATCTTCAGTTGTATCTCGTCGCTACCTATATCCTCTTCATTTCTCTCTACAAGTTCTCCAGGTTCCAAGCTCTAGTGGATGTCTTTTATTAATGACAAAATAAAAAAAACGAATTCAGCTGAATTCGACATATTCACCATAGGCAAGGTAGAAAATGTCTATTGTCAATGTCAAAGTAAGGATATAAATATGAGTTCAATTTGCTTTTATATGGAATGGCTTGGAAAAATTCGAGTAATACTATGTCGGCAGTTTTCAACCTACCAGCGGGTGCGTATTTGGTGGTATTTATTTTCAAAAAAGTTTAAGTTCTATCTTTAAGCACTCCAAAAACACCCTGTAACAGTCAGTTTGACAGGTGAGCAGTCAATCTCAGCGGAACTATTTTATTCAGTCATCCAACCAAAGTTTGATTGTTTCTTTTTCTATTGTAGAAACTTGTTTGGTAGATCAACTTATCCATTTTCACTTATAAGTTGTAAGTGATTTATCCCATTGCTTATTTTAGCGAAGACTCAGAGGTGCGGAAGTTTGGATCAATTTTGTCGAAAATCTCGAAAGCGAATTTATAATTAGAAAGAAAGGTGGTTCGTTTTCTATTCATCTCGCGTAAATGTTGTAAACATCAGTCAAAACTTTCAATAACTATTCGCGCAAGAGTCCTTCGAAAAGAAAATTCGTAATATGATGTGTTCAGTTACGTATCAGTTACGTGTTCAGTATTGGGTTTTTTATAAACACAACAGGACAGATAATTAATTTTATAGAGCTCTAAAATAATACCACAAGGTTTCATTTAATAATTTTATTCAAACTTGTTACTTATCATTTAATTCGCGAATTGTATCTTATTTTGTTAATTACTTACTGGCTAACTGCTTATGGGTTAGTCTTTTATAGTTTTATTCTTGCTGAGGTAATATCTTCATGAAAGTGTATCGAAATATATTTAATCAATATTAAATGGTTTTGCGATTCTACCGGAAAACGTCAGTAAAAGATGTTTCGGAATTCTGACGAGGTGCGTATTTTTTGATTATCTGAGTGCAAGTCCCAACGAGCGAATATGATCAAGCATTGCAAGCATGATATTCATTTAAGCCCATTAATTTCGCTCTACGTTTCTGAGATTTTTCCACCACTGAAGAAAACTTTTTGTTCAAATTTGAAAAAAAAAAACTGTTTAAATAGCTTTTTTCACCTTTGCTTTGAACCCATATTTTTCCGACCATGGAATGTTTTAAATGAGGAACTAGCAAATCCTGATAAATTTGTAGCAATTCAAGCCGGAACTCGCGAATTTCGCCAAAGCAACGATCAACATATTGACATGGTATTTTTCATTGATTTTTCACTTTTTCGAGGTAGTCTTTGAAGAACATCTCCTGCTCTTCCGAAATACGATTGCCATCACTGAAACACCTTTTAATGTAGTTGGCTATCTCACTACAGTATACTGGTTCGAGACTGGTATGAGAGTCTTGCGCTACGTTTCCATTCGTGTATGCATAAGTTTTTTTCCGTTTTCTCGGTAAAAGACTACTTAATTTTCAAGATAAAAAATTTTATTATTCAATATACTGGCCACCAGTTTTCTACACGTTTCGCCCATGTTTGAGTTAATATATGAATACCATGCCTGAAAAGCTGCTTGTCTTTAGTGACCAACTGTTCATCGAGCCACTTGTCAACTTCTTCGAAACCGCTAGAAGGGGTCTGCGAGTGCGTGCCACATTGACGCAAAGAGGTGATAGTCGGAAGTCTAGGGAGTACGGTGGGTGCAAAAGGATGTTCCATTCAAGCGATTTCACTGTGCGCAATCATTTTGTCATCTCTTCTGTTCCATTCCAGTTGTTTTTCGAATAAATCACGGTTTAAATATTTCATTTATTGACGATTCCGTCGTGTATTAACGGCTTCGCCAGGCTTTCAGAGTTCATAATACACAACATCACTCTAGTCTCTGACACAGAGCATGGTTTTTGGTCGATTTGGTCTTGATCTTCGTCAGGTGGAAGCCACGATTTTTGCCACTTCGAATTTTCAAAATAAATTCATTTTTTGTCTACCGTCACAATTTGATGCAAAATAATTTACTTTCGTGGCCTGGAAGCAGCTATTCACAAGCGACTTTTCGATTTTCCATTTGACGTTTATTCAAATCGTGAGGGACCTATTTACCGAATTTGTGGTTTGGCCCATTGTTCTTAAACGTCTGCTGGTCGTTTCCTGTGACACATTTAATGCTACTATCAATTGCCGTTCAGCTTGAGTTATTTTATTATTTATTATTTTTACTGTGGTCCTCTTGCTTATGATCGATCAATACTAAATGTTAATGCAAAGTTATTGTCCACTCATTCACGTGATATGCCGTTGACCTCACTTATTTCGGAAAAAGTCGAACATTGACAAGCTTCCATAACGTCGCTCGTTTTTGGCACCTATATATTCCCCGTCCCAAATACATAAACGACCAATTTTTGACCCAAACTCATTCTAAGTTTCATTAATATGTTTCTTTTAGATAGACGATAGACTGTTTTTTCATTGTCTACAGCAAACGTCATTTGTCAACTTTGAACTTCAATCCATGGCCCGCCGGGCAGGCCATGTATTGATCGCCACGACATGAAATTGTGTCTAGTTTAAAGTTTTGCTCTGCTTTAAGTCTTCGTCGAAGAAACCTCCAAACGCTTTTCGAATGAGTGAAGGGATGACGGAGAGACAGGAATGAAGGGGCAAAAAATCTGGGAGGATCAATCACAATTTTTTGCTTGTTTTATTGCAATATGGACAATGCTCATGTAAACCATAGGGCCAAGCTGTCGCAAAAATATGTTTGAGCGACAGATGGACACACACAGTTCACTATATTTTAAGGACATATGATGAAGAAGGCAGAACTCGTCTATATGTTCTAATCCAATTTAACGAACACACTTTATTTCGGAAACTTAAATGAAATCCAAATTTGAGTGCACCAAATATCGCAAGTAAAGTGTTCGCAAAATGTAAGGAAAAAGTGTTATTTGAAACGGTTTGATAAGTTTTGAGAAATGCTCAATTTCATTGACTTATTCAAAAGAAATAAATCGCTTTATCAGTGAAATGAAAAAGTAAAAACATTTGCATTTCGTAAAAAAAAGTAAAAATATATTTACATTGAAAGGATTAATAACTTCAGTAGTAAGCAAATCTGTGGGTAATAGAAGCACTTCATCGAATGAAGTTACGCGCTCCACTATTAAGAACTGAAGAAAGATATGGCCAAATATTCAAGATACAACTGTATCAAAATATCAAGGAGGAGGAGACGAAATTGTTTTAAAATTAAATTTATATAGTCAGACAATGAACACTTAGACATACGGAGGTTATCTCTATAATAGAAAGGGAACAGGAAAACTTGGAAAGCAACGAAAAATAAGACACAACCCTTTTTAAGCAATCGATAATTTATCAGAAGCCATCCAGCATCTAGAAAGTGTTTTCGATATATTTAAAAATAATAATCCAGATCGCACAAGAAGTCAAAACGTAACTAACGCCCTTTTCATGGTAGATTAGTGCTATAAAGATAAATTTATTATATATACAGTATTAATAAAGTCAACCGATCTTAGGCTCAATCTTTTTTCGAAATCATAAAACCCCTACCGGAGTAGTAAGGAGGAGTAGTAACTGATTGGTAACATTTTTTCTACGTGTTTTGGCAGTGTGTCATCTTCTGTATCTGGTTTCGTTCTTTTTGAACCGTAAAACGGAGTATAGCGAAATTAACTCAGTGGCGCTTTCTCCTGACCCTAGAGTTTTGAGACCTAAAGCGAATCCTCTCGCTACTTGTATCAACGCTGCGACGTATATGCCTGAAGAAGGCGTGGCGCACTTGAAAGAATATACTAGAGTCTACTTGTTGCTTGTGCGATTTAAAGGTCATCGGTGGTTTTCGAGTCCGTGATGGGTTTAACTGGCAGAAGACTCATCAGATCTTGTCAGCGTGAAATTTTATCATGTTGTGTCGCTGTTTGTCGGGCAGTGTCGACTGATGCCAGACAGTTTCTGATAGGGACTCATCGCTGTCCATGAGATTATCTATAAAGGGTTAATTTTCTGACAACGAAGGAGCTTTACCGCTGTGCAACAATGAACATAACACAAAATACGAAACGTCAAGTTGCGTAGCGCACACATAGTTCTCCTACATACGATTCGCGCTTATGTGATGTTGACAGATACGAAGAAGTGTCATTGTAGCAAATGTTATTGATGAAAATAGATGATTTCGAATTGATTTTGATGATTATGTTTTTAATAATATGTTATAATTTTGTTGATGAAAGTCTTCTACGGCATAGAAGACGTTGGTGGGTTCGACCCAACAATCGAAGTCGCGATATGGACGGGTATTTTCGCACTGTATATTTACGAATGAAGGAGTGCGATCCGGACGAATTTTTCAAACTCACTAGGATGACGAGAAACACTTACGACTTGCTTTTTGTGTTATAAAAGAGATTTTCCTAAGGCCGTCTATTCCTGCAGAATGTAGGCTGTCATTGACTTATCTTAAGAGTATACATTGAAGAATGAATTCTAGATTGAAGCTTTAAGTTATTTGTTTCATTTCAGGTTTCTATCTCAAGGAGTGTCGCATACGTTTCTAGGATGGAGTTTCAAAATGGGTAGGGAGACAGTGAGGAAAGTTATCCTAGAAACATGCGTGACGACACCTGTGATGACGCCTAACATAGAAGATTTCCGCAGCATTGCTGATGATTTCACAAATCGGTGGAATATGCCCCATTATTGCGGACAACGCCTTTCCCTTGAAGGAAAATTTGATGCGGCCATATCCAGGAAAGCGACTGGATAGCAGCAAGCACATAAAGAACTAAAGAAAACTATCACGTGCACATGTTCTTACAGGGAACGCATTTAGAATTCCAGTGAACCACTGGAAAGTGCTGCGGAACTCCTTGACGTGCTTCCCTCAATATGCAGAAAGATACAACAAGATGTTGGCTACAATTGCACTTCACAACTTTATCAAACTGAACGAATGACGGTAGTGCATAGTGTCCTGCCTCATTTGTAGACCGGGAAGACGACGGAGGATACATGATTCCGGGGGAATGGCGAAGATCAGCTGGGAGCGACTACATATTCCCAAATCCCACAATGGGATCAAATAATGTGGCATGAATAGCGTTCCATTTAGGTGATCCTTTGAAAGAGTATTTTTTAAACGAAGGGGCGATAAACAAACAAAGACGAATTGTGTAGTGAAGAAAATAAAAGATATTGAAATTTACAGTAATAAAATCTTATTTTCAAATAAAAAAATTCAAAATATTAACAAAATATTGCGAGTAAAAAACTATAATGATAAACCTCTTCTTGTCACTAAAATTATATTTTCTAGGGTATACATAAAATGCAAAGTATAAAAAAAATATTGCAAAAAGAAAAACTAAAATACAAAGCCTCTTCTGGCCACTAAAATTATATGTGATGGGTAGTCATTTTCATTCTGCAAAAAAGGCATATGTTTAGGTGATGCGTTCGCTTGTTGTAAAATTTACCTGGCTCTGTTTGCTGATCCAACTCTGCTCGCCGAATGTCTTTTGCACACTCTGTCGTGGCTTAATTTTCAAGGTACTTATTGAAGGTGTTAAGGGCCATACTCATCTCTGCTTTGAGCTGAGTGTGCGAAATTGCCTTGCATCTCCGACTATCACCGAGTAAACCTTGCGAGGAGTTGCTGTGAATCTCTTCATCAAAAGTTGATTCGTCCAATGCATACTCCTACACCGAAGAGCGAAGCCCGAAGGCGTCAAGAAGTGGCTTGGAGACCTGCAAATAATTTAATTTTTTCGTTTCACATGCATGCAAATTCAAACAATTAAAACTAACTTCCTTGGTTGACTGTGCTCCTTTAAGGATTACATTTCTTCCCACAACTCCTACTGCTGCGGACCGTCACTCCGCGCACCAGATCCTGATGGAGAATGTCATTTTTTTAGCTAGCGACTGTATCGCTCGCGGAGGCTGCGACAGCGACGGTCGCACATCTCTTCTGGAATAGATGATGAAGCATAGTTCGTGTTTCTTCTTAAGTAACATATTGTACTTACCTGTTGATCCCAGCTGTTCTGCGATTCCAGACCAGATAAACCCTTTTGCCGTGGTATTTTTATATGCCCCATTCTGTTTCTTAAATAAAGCCTGTTGGTATTTAACCAGCCCGATCAATCGTTCATTGAAGTTGTGAATTTCTGGGGTACCCATTTTTAAAAAAAAAATGTACTCACCCTTTCAAATGGCAACCAACAATGTTTCATTATCACTTAAAGTAAATAATGTCCTTGGCGTACTGACATAAAACCTTGGTTCGATTTCAACTTTTCATGTTGCGTGTGTCATCCTTATGTCAAATGTACTCAATGCCTTATAAAATATTTGGGTTCAACTTTTTTGACATTTGCTTTATGTCTGCTTATGTTCATTGTAGCTTAGGCATTAAGGTGAAGGGCATCAATGGCTCAAGAGCATGGAACCGAAAAGTATGAGCGTGAGCTCTCTGTGTAGCTTATTGGTGGAAGACATGCTTTCCGGTCGACAGACGGGGTGGAATGAATGAGCAAAAAGACGAGTGACTTATTTTTTGGTCCTCAATGTCAGGACAGTATGGAAAAACCATGACTTTGACGTCGGTTGTAGCTTTGGATTCCTGCTGACGGGGTATGAATGAAGGATTGTTTCGCCGTGGATTTGCTGTAGATTTTTTTGTCCTCAGTGCCGTTATGAGGATGAGTGCTGGTGACACGTGTTGTTCAAGTGTCCAGCATATGCCGACCTGCGCGGCCAGTGCGTATGGCTTGACGTTGATCTCTTGCCCCGAAGATATGTGTTGTTCCCTATTGGATACTGCGTAAATTTCTCATAGAAACTCTTCGCAAAGCTTGCCTTCAATAAGCAGCCGCGAATGCTTGCAGTGCGGGCGAATGACGTTTCTGCAGGGGCTTTTTGCATAGTACGATCCTTATGCTGTTCTGAATGTTGTTCATTTGCATCAAGTTTATGTCAAGATGTCATTTTGAAGCGGGTCTGAACAAATGCAGTGTTTGTGCATTAATTCTGATCTTTCGATAGCCGCTCCCATGAACCCGAGTAAGGGTCACTATACACGGATGCAAGGCCCAAATGGTAGCCATCGAAACTAGAGGAAAACGCAACGCTATCAGAGGTTTGATCTGAACCACAGGTTTGGGGAACGCTCACAACAGGTTACTGTAATTCCTCTACACGGTGTGGAGCCTAACCTGGTGGTTTGTGGTTTAATGTGGCTGGAAAGTAGTATTGAGGGCTCATCAGTTGTGTCGCAGGTATCCTATGTTTGTGCGGAAACTGGTACCCCATCTGAAGGATCAAGTTAGAAGGGGACTACGGTAAAAAGGCACTGGTCTCACAAACTTTAGATCAGGAACATTTGAGGTATTTGAGGACACATGCGAAGACATTATGGGTAGCAGTTATAAAGTGCTTTTAACTACGAATAAAATTCTAAGAACGAGATCTGGAGTTCTTCGTACTCGTCAAAAAGTGCCATCTTGTGAATCTGTTGCTTCTACTGAAGATAATGTTCAGGACTTGAGGACTAGACTTCAGAATTTGATTGATGTATTGAAGATTTAAGGTCCAGTAAACATTTTCGAATCTTTCATGGCGAGGTTATGAATATTATAAGCCCATACTCGGAACATTGCGTTTGGCAAACAATTATTTCAAAGTATCTGTGGATGAGCTGAAAACATTCACTGGAATTCTTATTCTTAAAGGCTGCCATTCATTATACTGTGTCTGTAATGTGTGTATTGAGATTAAAATTAATGTCAAATAACATATTCATTCAAATAGTGAAATATTTACATTTGGGTGACACAAGGATAGCTGCTGTCACTACAAACAGAATGCTTAAAGTTCGACCCCTTGCTGATGACCTGGTGAACAAATTCTTAAAGTGCGAAGCCGGGAGGGGGTCGAAGATTCGAGATCGACATCGAGCTAAATCTCGATGGAGATTTGGCTGATTTCCAAGATTGAAAACAAATTCAACTGATCATATTGTCTGTATTGAAATTTTTTAATTGTTATACATTGCTTCTTAAGATCTATAACAAAATAGCTATCGGGCAACATGTTCTGTATGTGTTGGTGAAAACAAGAAATGATGATACAAAAATAGAAGGGATGAAAAAAAGAACCGTGCTTATTTTATACAAACAAACAAACCAGACGTGCATAATCCTTAGCGACTCTTAGTTTGCCCCTCCCCTTTAAAATTGTCTGAACAACGAAATGTCAAAAAGGCTCGCTGGATGTGTAAAATCTCTTAAAACGTTGTTCATTGAAAAGCAATGAAGCTTATACCGTGTTAGTCAATTGGCCCAATTTGAAGAACGCGATTTTTTCCACGAAAAACAAAATTTTGTGCAATTTTGTTACTTTTTTCCTCATAAATATGCATATTTCTACATAACAATGAAATAAATTCAATTATTCACTGCAGAGTTTCATTTAGGAACGCTTGGGTTAGCATCGATTCGGACTTTTGTCGCAATCTCTGAGTAAGCATTGGTGTCGCATGTATGTAGGGTATGGATGTACTATATTTACTTATTATTTTGTCATATTATAATATCCGATGTGCTATGCTGCGTTGCTGGAGAGACACGTTTCCGCTGTAAGTAGTCGTCACCAGCTCGTTGTCCTCTATCTTATCATCACAAGCTCGTCCTATGAAAATGAGGAGGCTATATAAAAGTAGCCGAAACGCGTCCTCCCCAAATCAAAACGTGGCGCGGCGGACGCAAATTATAATATAATTTGGAATCCAGCATCAACAAAAGAAATAACTTAGTATTTATTGTTTGTACTTAGTACTAAGCAGTACTAATAGAGCAACCCTTGGTCATGCCATAAATGGTTATCTCATGAAAATTTCCATTATCATTAAAGTTACATGCTCGAGAATGACAAAGAGAGAAAGAGTTCTAATCTAATTTTCCTGTAGCAGCGCCAAAGTTTAAAAAAATCCTGCTCAAGGAATCTAGGAAATTTCTCGTCAAACAGCCTGTCACCTTGTTCGTTTCGTTTGCAATTGCTTAACTCTCATGTACACGTCATGCTTTGAATTCATTCCGCAACACAATTATTCATTCTATTCAAATGAGGTTTCCTCGAGATTACCCTGAATCCTTGTTATCCTATTTCATGCTCAACTCTTTTTGGATTCTCGCTTGAATAATCTTTCAAATACACCACATAGCCGCCAAGTCAAAAGTTCATACCCCTTTGAACTGGTCATAACCACTTAATAAAGTAATTATCATCGAGGCATAAGTGAAATCTGGTGAATAAGTCTATTGTCATGCCTTTTTGAAAGGATTTTTATATTTTTTTGCATTCGAAGTTATCCCTTTATAACCCGAGCTTGGGGTTGTATCTGCCACAGTAGCTTTATTTTTGCAGAATCATAATCTAATAAATTTTCGTCGTTTTGAAACTGCTTGGAGCAGAAAAAGACAAACTGCGAGATTTATGGCTGATGTTTCGAGTAGAACAACCCTTCATTTCATGTCCACGAGAACAAACTTCAGGATTTTAGCATTTTATGAGCATCGACGGAGTTAAATGTTTCCACCAGTGTTTAAACATTATCCCTGTGGGAAAGCCATCGATTGGGATTCATGCCGTGAAAATTGATAAATTCCAATTTAGTTTCAATGTAATCAAACACCTTTGTAGTCCTTTCCAGACTTGACACACCATTTATCGTTGAGAGTGTTGCTTAGTTGGAGCGTTTTTTACTCACACATGTCATGTGTGTTTGCATGTGCGTATCTATACATTATTTGCGAACCAAATATTTAATGATATCTCTGAAGCCACTGTAGAAGCCTGAGAAATCGAAAGATTCCCTATGGGTGATTATATCGCGTCCCCAGGATTTCAACGAGTTTCGCGATAAGACGACGTGAAAGGGGTGAATTTGCATATCATCTTCATTTCCCAGCCCATGTCGCTGCATCCGAGCTGATGGTGTCGAGGACGCTTTTGGAAATTGCTTCGCATAATTTTGTAATTAATCATTTTCGCAATCATCCAATGCGCGAGATACAAATGACGTCTGCGACAATGGAAGCAACGACGTCACCAGATGACTTTCATGACAGTTTCACTGAGTCAGGATTCTTGCACCTTCCGTTATGATACCTCATCAAGTTGCATCCTTTTCCACTCGATCTTTTTCTTGCCGTTTTTCCATACATCGTTAAGAGACAACAAAAATACTGATTTGTCGATGATATATGACTCATCAATTTTTTTCGTCTTTTTATTTACTTTTGTTGCGTCGTTTGCTTAAAAGATGACATCCCTACACGCCATGGTGTTGCTCCGTACAAGTTTTCCACGTGTTCCTTTGCTACTTCGAGATTTGCTTAGGTGATAACTTTCCGTCCGCATTTTGTATTCAAAGTGAGTTTTTTTCGACGTTTGTCATATGCATTGAACACCGAACTAACACTGCTACCACTCATGAATATTTAACAAGGCATAGACACCTATCATTTAACGATGCGTCTTCCCCGGCAGGACTTAATCGGATTAACACAACAGTAGGACCAATTCTTTCGCGATGTTGTTTGGAGCAAACATGATATAGAGTTTGGTGGAAAACGTATTCAGAAGTAGATATTTTCACAAATAGAATTTTTTCCAATTGACATAGAATTTTCGTGAAATATTTTTGAAAAAATCCTCACAAAAATTTAGGTCAACATGAGATGCGAAACTCAGTGTGAGATAAATCGAAAGATACGCACTACAACTAATGCAATGCGATAAGTAAATGGATACCATATTTATTAATAACGAAAGAAAAGCACTTTTGGAAGGTTCCCAAATAACTGACGTCGTGAGTTCACCAAAGTATAATTTTGATTAAATATTCATACAGAGCAATCTTTAGCAATTAAGCTCCTCAAATAAAATAACTTCAGGATAAAATATCAGTACCAAGCAGCCAATAGATGTGTGGGCAAAATAAAATCTACAAATAGAGTTTTAAGGAGCATACATTGGTTTGTTTTTCCTTTGTTTATTTTACCACATTGCTGACCCGAAAAGTCATATGACGTCTTTCGTTGACGAAACGTTATTGAGCGGGAACGTCATATGATGTTTTTCGTTAACACAATGTAATTGACAAAGTATAGGATCCAAAGGCATATCGCTTTACAAAGTCTCTTTCTAGATGGTATTTTGCGCCTGCTATCATAATGTTAATATGTATCGGTTACAACAGTATCGTCTAGAACGAAATATCGCCTATAACATCCACATTTTCTGGCTCCAAGATTGAATTTTATCGGACACAAAGGCAGCCACGTGCCATTATTAAATTTTCTTCGAATTAGCGAATGTTTTTATGATCTCACTACAAATTAGCTCCTGTTTTGCGTCATTTGTGAAATTTTCTGAGATAAAGTGTTGCGAAGTATGACGTGTCGTAAAGCATTCTCAATGGTGAAAAAACCTCAGATCCTATTGCGTTTGCAAGCTGCAGACTCAAACGCTGAAAGCGCCAAACACCTGGGGATAAGCCACTTCACTATAACCTCAATCAAGAAAAATCGAGAGGCGATAGAAAATTCGTTTAATGTGGGATGATCGAGCAATAAAAGGGCTAGATGCAGTACACATGCCGATATTGAAGAAGCTCTTTAAATGTGGTTTAACCAACAAAGGTCAAATAATATACAAATAAATTGGCCAATTCTGCAGACCAAAGCGAATGCGTTTACTCATATGAAAGAGAAAGATGTTAAAATTTCAACGGCATCGATTATTATTATTATTGTATTGGGGTCCACTCACTGGAAATTACCATAGACCGGAAATCGGCCCTTAGCTCCCCATGTGTAGTACAATTGTTTACAGATGGTCCATCCTGTCGTCCTACAGAAGCCAAGGAGTTCCCCCAGTTCTGTGGTTGCCAAGTGTTCCAATTCTGTTACGCCAGTACACCTCAGCAAAGTAAGGCGTTTGTTGGCCAGACTCGCTCAATCTAGGAGCAAGTGTTCTGTACTTTCTTCCTCCTCGCCGCAAGCTCGGCAGGTGTCATCTGTTTGGATTCCTATTCGTTTGGCGTCTTGACTTAAAAGATTATGGCCCGTTAATACTGCCACCGATGCTCTAACGTCATTTAGGTTTTTTCCTAAAAGTTGTTTTGTTCTCATTTGATTAGCGTGAGCATAAGGAGCTCGGCTTATCCTGCAGTCGTTCCTGTCGTTCCAAACCGTATCTGTCTCTTTCGAGAGGATTTCGTCTAGTTCCCTTTTTACCATTGCCAGTGGCACTTTAATTGTGTCTATTCTAGTGGCATTTTGGTCGGCTGATCCAGCTCTTGCTAGCTCATCCGCTCTTTCGTTTCCCTCTACACCGCTGTGTCCAGGGACCCATGTCAGTTTTACATTTACTCGGGTTTTTGCGGCCTTGAGAGTCTGCCTAAAATCCTGCACCAGTTGTGAAACTACGCGGTTAGAGGCAAGCGCGTGCAGTGCTAACTTACTGTCCGAGAGTATTTGTATTCTTCCATTAAGGTTGTTTGTTGCCGCTTCTATAGCCGCTTTTATTGTAAACACTTCCAACTGGAAAACTGTGATTTGGCTCTCCAGTTTATTACTTCGGTTGAGTTACGGGTGATCTGGGAAAAAGATTCCGGCGCCGCTACCCTCATCCGTTTTGGAACCATCGGTGTAGACAACATCCCACTTCCAGATATGAAATCCTGCACCGTTTTCCACGCTTCTCTGGTCAGAATGCTGATCTTGTATGGAATTGTTGTGTCCACTATTGGTTGAATTCTATCCAGCTCTCTTTTACTCGACGGGGCCATTCTCTCCATTTTTTTCCAAAATGCATACGTGTCCCGTTTGAGTGTGGTTAGATAACCCATATGTGGATTTTAATCTGATGCTCGCAAGTGATGCGAGCATCTCTGAAGATGAATTTGTCGAGTGGCATGAGATTGAGCATTATCTCCATTGCAGCAGTTGGCGTAGTCCTAATGGCACCTGTGATGCCAAGGTAGGCCATTCGCTGGATCCTCTCTAGCTCTTTTGCAATAGTTCTCCCTTGTAGTGCCTGCCAGCAAATCAATGCTTCGTAGGTGGTTATTGGCCTGACTACTGTTGTGTAGATCCAGTGGGCGATTTTGGGTTTTATTCCCCAGGTTTTCCCCACTAGTCTTTTCATTGTGAAGAGCGTCGCTGTAGCTCTCCGTTTTAATGCTCCCAACGGCATGTATACAAAGCTTTCCGAAAAGACATAGCATAGTCTTCCGAAAAATATATTGGTGAATCTGAAGCCATTCTCAAGGGTGTGACAGACACATGGCTAGAAACTGTATACCCGGAAGTCATTAAAAGGTACGAAGACGACGAAACCTTTTATGCAGATGTGATTGGGTTGTTTTTTAAACTAACTCCAGATCGAACGATGAAATTTACAGGGGAAAAGGGCAGTGTTGGAAAACTATTCAAAGAAAGGGTTACAGTTGGGACAAAGAATTAAAACTGAAAAAGAAAAAAAATTATCATATTTATTGATAAATGCTCAGCGCATGATTAAATCTCTTTGAAAGCCATTAAGTTAGTATTTTTACCTCCAAATAGGTAGGGGTGATAAAGTTACTCAAGGCCAATTACAGGAAACAGATTGTTTTAAAATTAAATCTTGATCTTGAAAATAATACTACAGAAACAAAACTTAACACGTTAGACACAATTTTAGTGCCGGACAAGGCATAGACTGAAATTTCATGTCAAGCGATTGCTAACTGTTTCATACATGCAAGATGGCAAAGGAACACTGTTGAACGGCATAGAACGAAGTGAAAACCTAGCCGAATGGGCTGAGAAGCTCCATCTGGATTCCAGAGGTTACATTAAATGCATTTGAAAGCTTCGATAAGGAAGTCTACATATGGACAAATGTAACTGATGGATAAATCTTAGCTAACGCGATGGAAACAAGTAAGGATGTCAAAGCTTTATTTTGATTGCATAAATTTTATACTTTTGCCCTTGCATAGAACTCAACGGTCGAATCTGATCCAGATGAAAACTCCGCAGCGCATGTTGTACCCACCTTGCGCGATGCTTGCGCTGTTTTAGAGACGGTGTCGACTTTTATTTCTTTAAACGATATCACAGATGATATCACAAAATCCAATATTTTTGCATTGGAAAAAAGTTACAACTAATAAAGCACTCAAGGAAAGCACAGAAAACCATTAATGCTTATTTCAAAAAAATATGAAAACGTGTTCATAAAACATTATTTATATCAGCCAATACATAACTTTATCTAAATTTTATATACATTTCATGTTGTTTCTATACATATATTCTGTACTTGTTTATTTAATATCTCATTTCAATGATCTCGACATATCGGGTAGAAAGTCTATCGGTTACAAAGGCGAAAAAGGTCTGCTCCGTTGGAAGACGTTATAAGCGATATCCACTGTATTACACATTCAAAATGGTTGGATGATGGTTACTGTTTACCTTTTGCCTTCTTTATATTTACAATCCAAACTGTAAGTACATTTATTAATGAGAAATTTTCAGAATATATACAAACGCGGTAGGATCAAGTTGTTATAAAGTTGTTTCAATTTCAAGTTGTTTCAGTGAGAACACGACGTACAAATCGTTAATCTTAAATGTTTAGAAATGGCCTATTGCGAACTTTTTGAAGAAGAATTTTGGATAATTTTGGACAGCCAGACGTCCAAGCGACGTCTGTGTTAGTGATTCGGAAAATGATAGTTTTTCAGAGCATAGTTCTGATTCAGAATGCACAAATATCAGATCACAACGTCAAAAACCGAAATTATTGAGAGTGATTCTGAAAATGAAGATGAGGGTTGTAATGCTGGAGTAACTTCTTTTTTGTTTTCTCAGAAGAATAAATTGAAACCTTCATTTTACGAAATTTAGAAAACTTTAAAAATTTGTCCGGGGTAACTGCTGAAAGTATTAGTGAAGTAATAAAGTTAATCTTCGGTTACGACTTCTTCGATTTGCTTGTGGTGCACACAAACCTGTGTCATCAACAGACTGAAAAATTATATAAAAATCATGGTAAATGTTTATAATGGACTGACGTTACTAATACTGACATGAAAAAGTTTTTGGGTTTAATAATTATGATGGGACAAACACGAAAGTTACACTGGAGGGTATATTGGTCAACCAACCCATCACTAAAAGCTCCTTATAGTTTCAAATATTATGTCAAGAAAACGCTTCGAAAAATTATTGAGGTTTCTCCATTCTAATGACAATTTGAAAACTCCAGTTCCTGGCAACAGACTTTCAATCGATTTATGCACCCAGACAATAGTTGTGCCTTAATTAACGTATAATCCCCGAAAACTTACAAAGGATGGAATTTCAGTCAGAATGGTTAGCGAAAGTAAAATGAGGGGAAAAATGACAGGAAACAATCCTTTCAGTTTTGCAGCCTTGATTTGGTTCGTGGTATCACATTTATCAAGAAAATTACTACAATAGTGTGTCTACGGCTCAAATATTGTTGAAAAATTAACTAAGAATTTGTAGAACGAAAGAAAAAATCAAAAAATCTACAGAACGGGGAAAAAACATTCTTACGGAAGGAAGAGGTCGTTCTTCTTAATTGGAAGGACAAAAGCTTTGTCCAAATGGTGTCAACTATTCAAAACGCTTTCATGACATCAACAAGGAAAAAAAACTCAGGAGGACAGTTCATGATATAATTAAGGCGACATGTATATAAGAGTAAAACAAATATTTGAAAGGAAGAGACCTCTCAGATCAACACTTGTCCTATTCCAATATATTGCAAATTGTTTAAGAAAGTGTGTTTCTACCTGTTTAATTGCGGATTATTGTGTTCATAATTGTTTATACTTACAATCCACAGACTAATATAAGATATAAAAGATTTTTTTCAGAAGTAGCTAGAGAATGAGCAAATGACCATTCTGCTGAATGTAGTCACGTAACAGATTCATCCTATTCTCCTACCGAAATAGCCTCTCAGCAAGATCCTCCTTGTCGACTAAGCGGTAAATAAGTGACATATCCTAGAAAAAATTGCGAAATGATTAAAAAAGAGCCCACCGAAGGTCGAAAGTCTGCTGCTGAATAGGATTACGCAGTGAAACTAGGTTCAGTTGTAATCAGTGTCATGTTCCCCTTCACCCAGGTGCTTACTTCACAGCATATCACACTCTTAAAAAATACTAAAATATGTACTTTAATAACATACAGCCATGGATATACAAACAGCACAAATATGATCCAAAAATTTAATTTGAAATTTTATTTAGTAAAACAATAAATACGAGAATATTCTTTTTTTCATTTAATAACGTGAGTATTACCAAATCAAACTTATTTCTAAACTGAATTAAACCGAATTAATAGAAATAATATAAAAACTGAGAACTGATCCCAACTTGTTTCCTGAAATTAAATTAAAAATTCGTTAGAATATTATAAATAAATTTTTGGTTTTATTTTTACCCTACTTAGTATTTAGTACTGTAGCCAGAATCTTTGATTACAGCCTGACATCAATGCCCCATACTCTCGACAAGCTTCTGACATTGATCCTTTGGAATAGAATATCAAGCTTCCTTTACACCATTCCAGAGTTCATCAGAGATTTAAAATTTGTTTTAAACAAATGCTGATCTTAACATCGTTCCACATATGTTTTATTGGATTAAGGTCAGGACTTTGAGCTGGCCAATTTTAAAAGTTAATTTGTTCTCTTTTATTATACGAGTTGAATGTTTAGGATCATTATGATGCATCAATTTTCATTTTGCTGGCTTTATTCAAAAGCATATGGTACCATCGTATTTGTCGAAATGTCCGGATACTGAAATTTATCCATGTTTCCGTTTATTTGGACAAGAGGTCCAACTCCATGCCATGAGAAGCCTCCCCATACCATTAGATTGCCCTCGCCGTGCTTTATAGTCTTCTGTGTGTATTTGGGATTCAGTGCTTGACCTTTCGGACGATGGACAATTGTTCAAACATCTGGCCCAATTCTGTTTTTTTGGTTTCGTCACTCCAAAGTACATTTTTCGAAATTTGGTAATCCTTATTGTTGTGATGTTTAGCAAAGTTCAAAAGTTTTTTACTGTTTTTTTTTTGACAGAAGAGGTTTTTTTTTCTACTAACACGCCTAAAGAGTTTAGCTTCATTTAATCGCCTTCTCACTAATCTATCCGATACGTTTATGTCACATTTTTCATTTATTTCACGCTTAACCTGCCTTGACGACTTAAAAGGATATTTTTTGCACTTCCGAACAATGGCTGTAGCTATAGAACCTGTAGTTTTCGGTGCTTTTGGTTCTCGTTTTTGATTTTTCTTTAAATAAATACAATTTTCCTTTGCTAAACAAATCGCAATGTAGACCATTTTTCTTGATTATTTTATTATTTCGGTTATCTCAGCAGGCTTTTTACCACTATTGTTCATTTCATACATTATTTTTCTTTTTGCCACTGTACAATACATTCCTCTACCCATTTTGACACTGAAGTAAACACATTTAAAAAAAAGAACATACCAATTGCTAAACTAAATCGCGAACAAATATACCGTCTAATGCTGTTTGTGCTATTTCAATGTCCTCGTAACATACACTCGAAACTTACTAAAAGTAACGCGCATAAAAACTTCTGAATGATAACGGTAAAAATTTTCTTAGAATTCTAATGCGTGCTCGTGGTAAACAGTGGCGTTCTTAAAAATTCGAATATTAGTCATTATATTTAAATAAATTTGTCTATTTAATCTTCTTGCGAATTTGTGCTCTTATTTTGTATATCCATGGCTGTATGTGCAAAGTTTGTTATAAAAATATTATGCAATAAAAAAATGTTTTTAATGTGTATATATTGTGTAATAAAAGTTCTATGAGCATTTTCACTTTATACCCGGTCATACAACATGTCAATATATGCGAATCTCAGTTTTTAAGTTCCCGTAAGGAAGGGGTATGAAATGAATTAACGGAGTGGTAACGTGTTCAGTAGCAAGTTATTATTATCGAAAGCAAGTGTTATCTTAATCAGGGTAGTAATCCTTGACTGATCATTGATCAAACATGTCAATATTGAAGTGAGTGTGAAATATGGACAAAGTTGAGTGTCGCGCCGCCACTAAGTTCCTCACCAAGAAAGGAACGTCAGTTGGAGTTGGCGTTCGTTTAAGGATACTCTCTTTTTCTCGGAGTCTTTCGCTCTTTAATCTCTTTAACCAAGGCTAGGACTCACTCAAAGATTACTCATGGCCCGGACACTCAATCAAAGTGACGATTCAAGAAGTCGCGCCAAGTAATTCATTTGAAAAATGAATTGAATTTGAATTAATAACTCAAAAAGTTGGAAAACCAAGCTTGAAAAATGCTAGACACAAGAAAAACAGCCTACAGAAATGACAGGAGTATCCAGTAAGACAATTTTTAAAATTTTCTACGATCAATTTGGAATAACAAAGGTCAGTGCTAAATCGATAATAGCTGCTAGCCCAAGAAACAACATGGCGTAGAGTGTTCCCGTACGTTTTTGGACCTCTGTAGTGGGGACAAGGGTGAACTATTGAATCGAACTGTTGCTGGAATTGTTTTGATGAACCTGAGTCCGAATAGGACTCCATGCTGTAGCACGTTGCCACCTAAGAATTATAAGGTGTCACAGTCTGCTGGTAAAATATGGCGACAGTTCTTTAGGACTGAGCAAGGTCTCTATTAACAGAATACAAAGATAAAGGCGTAAAGGGACAACATACCACTTCAGCGAATGTGTCCACACATAAGTGGATACCATACATGTTATATGTTATAGCTTTACAAAAAGCTCTAAAATATACCATGTAGCCTCTTAGACTACGTTGGCCTTACTCCCGGCTCGGGTCCATCTCCAGCGAAGATTGTTTCCTGGAGAATTTATTTAGCATTATTGTTAATTGCGGTTGTCGCTGAATCTATCACTTTCTTGAGTCCGCTCCTGAAGTCTTTGTAGAGCAAATATGAGGAAGATTTCTTCTCCAATATAACCTTCTGTCAACCAGATAGACGTATTTCGTATTCATTTCGACCAGCTTCCATGCTCCAATGACAAGTGAATCTAATTCGCTGCGTTTTGTTTTGGTTAAACTTGAGTCCCTATTTATTGGTCTGGTCAATTATTTTGTCCAAGTAGTCACCAAGGATCACTCCAGTAACCGTATTGGGAATCTTATGTAATGATGCCGTTGTGTCTACCGTTTCTATTTCAAGTACTTGTTTAATAATAAGAGTCCTAATAATACAAGTAAATATAATTTTATTTACTCCTATAATCTGAGAAGGTAATTGTTCCTCATCTGTTGGTTTGAATTTATTTTCAGTGCTACTAAAATGAAGTGTGAAAAGAATCGATTGCCAGGTTAATGTACTGCCTTTATTTGTTCCTTTACAAAAGCCTCATAACCTTAAAAACCAGTGATTCAAATGCATTTCAGCTATGGTTGGTGTTGGAAATTATGAGAATATACGAGGGCCGGCTGAAAAGTTATGAGCCTAAAATATTAAAGCACGAGATAAAAATTCAAAAAAAAAATTATTTTTCAATTTGGTCCCCGTTGAGTTGAATACATTTTTCATTTTCCTGTAACCCATTCAAAAAATATTTTTCGTTTTTGTCCTCAAAATGCTTGTCAACTGCCGCCTTTAATCCGTCTTCACCTCCAAATCTTCGCCCCCACAAGTCCTTCTTTAAATTACTTAAAAGAAAGAAGTCACTGGGAGCCTGCAAACTCCTTCCAAGTTGTCCTTACAGAGGTCCAAAAACTCCTGTGATGTTTGAACTTGGCGCTGCTTGTCAAGGGGCGTGAGCATTTTTGGAACCCAACGCGCACTCACTTTTCTCATGATCAAATGAGTGTGGAAAATGTCACCAATTCGTTCCTTACTAATGTTCAAATCCTCAGCTATCTGCCACATTTTTATTCTTCGATCGTCCAATACCAATTTCTTGACTTTGGTGATGTTATCATCCGTGACTGCTGTGTTTGGGTGGCCTGAGCGCGGGTCGTCTTCTAATGATTCTCGTCCCTGTTGGAATAGTCAAGCCCGACGTTTGATTGTTGCAGATGATGTGCAGATGTGCAATCTGCGGTTGGTGCAGATTCTCCGTAAACCTCAGACATTTCTTCAAAAATTTCCTTAACCGTTTTTCTTTTCTTCACAAGGAACTTTATGACGGCGCGGTACTCTAATTTCCTTAAGTGCAGCGATGACTCAGACATGGTGATGTTCACTATTTAATAACTCAGAGAGTAATGATGCTACCTAAAGGCTCGTTTATATACTCATTATATGTTACACAATTAGTAACTTATCACTCAAGTAATTAGCGGTAGTGGGGGTACCCTAGGCTCATAACTTTTCAGTCGGCCCTCGTATGTATACATGCGCTCCAATTTGACTATGTAAATGTAAAAGGTAATTTATTATCAGGTTTGGTTTTTATTTTAAAGGTTTGGTAAAATTTTAATTGTGAGTTGAAAGAACTATCTATGACATTTACTTTTTAAAGATTATCTCGTAAAAATGTTGACCACGTCTACGTCGTAAATGGTCCATTCTGAGGGTCCAATATTGGACAATGCGTTTCAGCATAGCGGCTGGTATATCGCGACCGGTTCATGAATCAAGTAATGTTGGCTCCCAAAGAATTGAAGTTTGCTTATTCCTGAAGACCAGAGACTTCGATATCACACGACCAAGGCGGCCAATTTACTGGTCCAAATAGGAAAATTAGATTCTCATCGAAATTATTTCCGAAATGAAGTCCGATATTTCTCCCGCTTTATGCGAAGTAGTGCGGTCTTGTTGAAACCAAAGTTCATCGAAATCACGGTCTCCAATTTCAGGTAGCAAAAAGTCTGTTATCATGGTGCGATCGCGGTCGTCATTGATGGTTATGTTCTGATCGGACTCATTTTAAGGAAAGAAGGACCGATGCTTCTACCGATCCGTAGAGCACTCCACACTGCACATTTCTGTGACTGTAGTGGTTCATAGTTCATCAGCCCAAATATGGCAATTCTGTTCATTCGCGTATCCATTGAGCGAAAAATGCGCCTTATCACTGAACACAATTTCGTGATAAAACTGCTTATTTTGAATGAGCTGACTCAGAGTCCATCCACTAATAACGGCTACAATATTTGCAAGAGTTGAAATTTGTGTGTCTTAAAACCAAGATTTTTAACGTAAAATATGCCAAGTTTTCGCATCCGGCAAACCAAGCTGTCGAGAACGATCCCGCTCGATTTGTCGCGGTCTAAAGCCGAACTCTCAGCTAAAGTCACTATATTCTCTTCACTACGTGCTAGATTTGGTCTTATTAAGTATCATCAAATAATGCATGCTGGGTTTCGAAATTGTGGATGCTAGTTACGATATTGGTTTCTGTAAGTCCACGATGTACGCCATAAGTTGCTCTAAGAACACATTTGTTATAGAACGCTGATTTTCGTTACACAGCAAATAAATTTGGACACGTTTTTTCGGTGTATGTCTTTCCATGATTATTTGTCAAACTATTCTGAATAAAATTTACATTACAGTTTGACAGGTGGCAAGGGTGAAATGTCAAAAAATGTCTATTGAAAATCAAATCTCATAGTGAAAACATCTGTTATAACTAAGTCAGCTAATCTGTCATTTCTTTACAATAATGTTAGTTGTTGTTTCGTCACCAAAGAGAGTAGTTTCTTCTCACATGGTTATTGAAATCCCCAGGTTAAGTTCAGAAGAAAACCTACTGCTCGTGTAGAAAATCCTGTCGAGAAAGTCCGGGATCATCTAAACAGTTAAAAATTGAAGGACATCTAAATTAAAAATTGAAGGACTGCAGCAAGTCGGAGAGTGTGATGACTTATATTTAGAGAACGAAACAGATATAGGTGAATTTAAAGAAACCATGATTCAAGGAATTTAACAATAAAGGCCTTGATTTAGTGCGTTATCAATACAATCTTTTCAACTCGAAAAAAATGCGCAATCTTTTATATATGCGCAATAAGTGGAATCAAGGTTGTTGATGAAAAAGTGCTAAATTCGAAGTTGAAGTGGTTCCATCGCAATTCAACTTTTGTATGGCGATTGAGGAAAATCATGCGCAGAGAAATGATTGATTTTGGGCAATTTAAGGAAAACATTTCGTCATTTCCAAGAATTCTTTAAAAAACAAATATGTTAGCACATTTCACGGTTTCTACACACTCTTTTTGTGTATGTACTGGGTACCACACTTAAATGTTAAATTAATCTTAGAATCTTGCAATACTGAACTGCTGAAAGAGCCGCGGGTTTTCATATTGATAACCAGCAAAGTTGTTTACCATTAGGCATATGCAATCTGCCAAATATATCCTGGTGTTTGAGTAACTGTCAGGAAATCCGGCCCTCAGGGCGGGACGGGGAAAGAAACTATCTTTTTTAACTATCTTTAGAAAGAAACTAACTACCCTCTTGTCGGGTTAAAGATTCGATTCCAGGGATCCCGACGGGCTTTGGTAACTCCGCGCTCATGAAACGCTGGTAAAAGCACTAGAACTAGGTTCTTAGTTCAAAGCATAGTGGCCAAGCTCGGCAGGATACCACCATACCGTGTATAGTACGACTTGGTTAGCGAACCTCTACCATGGCGATATATTCAGGTACCAGTATGAACAATAGGAGAACACCAATTCGAACTTGTAATGCGCGATCTCGGCAATAAATAGGTAAGGATAGAAATGAATATGTGGACATTCGGCTGATATGTTTTTGGCCAAAGAAAGTTTGCATAGAAGTTGGAGCGCCTGGGAGTACTTGGTTTACCCATAGGACATAGACTTCGTAAATGCAACACTTCATGAGGACTTTGATAATAAATAAGCGAACATAATTTAATATATTGCACTTATAAATAAATAAAATTTTATTGGTCAAAATACAAAAAGGGCTCGTACGGTTCCGTGCAGCATGTGAACAAACATGTGAACTTTCTGAAGTACTGCACGTTCAAGAAAGGAGAAGTTCGTGGATCGGACATTCTCCTAAACAAGCAGCTCCCAATAAATTACAATAGCGGTCGAAAGCATTTATTAACTCTTGGGTTACGGTCGGAACAGCTCAGGATGGTTATCTTCTTTTAAATGCGCATTCATATGAATTTCATTCATGTATCTCGTCTGGGTTTGGATGGAAAATGAGCCCACGCTGACTTAGGTCAGGTGGTTGTGCAATAAGGTGTGGTCGAAAGGCTCAGGTATTCAAGTACACAGGTGCGTACATTCCCAAAGGTTGTCAGGAATGCCCAGAATATGGAAGTCTGCGTAAACTTCTTCAGAAAAGTCATGAAATTAATAGTCCAGAAAATATCACCGATAATCAACGGACGTCTACGAATAGGTCTCACTTCGACACAATTATTTACACCGCAGATGATTTATAGATAGCTTCGATATAAATTGGTATCAGGCAAGAAAAAAATACCAGAGCTGAAAAATAATATTAAAGTCGGAGACGTTATAGTTACCTTGGATTTCTCTCAAATGTAAAAATTTGTAGTGCAGGATGAATTTCAAGTTTAATTCTAGTTCTCAAGCCGGAATGCATCGTTTTTTAGTATCGTACAATGGGAAAGCCTGAACTCCAATTCACTAACTTGATCGTAATTAGTGCTGTCCTTTGGCATGATGCCAATTCGGCTGGTGTTTCCAAACAACACTTGATAAACTTTTTAGAACGAAAAATTTGCTTCATAGAAAAATATTTTATTTAACAATTGATAGTACTGCCCAGAATGAAAAACCAAAACTTTTTTTCGAAAACAAAAACGTAAAGGCTGGATTAAATTTCTGCGCTCCTGCTCATGGAAAAATAAACTTGCTATGGGTTAGGTGCAACACTGAAACATCCGGCAACAAAATCTTGTTTTCAAAGGTCGTATATGAAACAGATATCAACACCTACTCAACTTTTCAAATGGGCTGAAAAAAACACCCAGAAATGTATTTCAAATATGTATCTGCCGCGGAATATGAAGAACAGGAAGGAAGATTGGCCAATAGCTCTGTCAATCTTACACCCGTACATTTCTACGCAAAAAATTCAGCACTTATCTCCAAATATCGTAGATCAGATACAATTGAATTATTTCTCTCTTGCTACAGAGAAGGAATCACTTACAGCTTCAGGAATTGACATTTCATCTAAAATGCACAAATTTATTTTTTGTTGATCCTAAGTTTTCTGTTTTTAAACAAATTCAAAGATCAGTTTTGGCAAGTAAAATGGCTTTACGATGCAATAAGCCTTGTTGCTACCATATAGTTGAAAATAAACGTATATAAATGTCTTTGAAGCAAATAACCTTTACCAGGGAGTCTGAAAATGTCATTTTAAAAACATAATTCGCTATCTTTACACTGTAAACAATCTCATTTTGTACGACAGGTACCGGTCAAGGTATGTTTTGAAAAATTCTCCAACACATATCCCTTTTCGTCCAGGTACGAGATTTAAGGATGTTCCTCGTAAGATATGTAGCTTAAACCTAGTAATTAGAATGGAAAATCCCGAGAAATCTGAGAAATTCAAGGATAATGAAATCTTTAAACATTCTTTGAAACTTTTTTAAGCTCAAATGTTCTTTTTTGATATTTCTAAAGGGAGGGCTGAACCTCTTCCTTTAAAATGAGGCGTAAATCATTGCCTTAAGACAAAAATCTAATATTTGCCAATTCTTAAAGGTTCTCCAAATTAGATGGATTTTAGCAACATGTTGAAATGTTTGAGACCCTTAAATTCCTATCTGATGACTTACTGTAATGTATTTTCAAAAAAAAAAATTATAATAAATATATAATTAATAATAGAATTAATATTGGGCCCCCACCACAAAATAATAAAATAATAAATATATAATTAAGAATTAATAAATTAAATATTGGGGCAACCGATAGGTCGCACCTGCAGCGAAAGAAAGGAACAAGTTTAAAGAGACAGGGTTGCTTGAAAATACAAAGGCCGCATAATGGCGGCCAAAGCAAATTATTTTTAACCGGCTAGCTCACGGTGCGGGCGTGGGGGTTAGGACCTTATCTAAGCCCTGACCCTTCCATATCACATACACACACACACACACACACAGAGAAAGAGTGTTATTATTCTTTAATATTAGATTAATGAATAAATAAAAAGGATGAAATATCAAAGGATCAAACCACCTGTGAATTGTGCTGTGCTGATTTTGACCACCTGTCAATTGTGCTGCGCTGACTCTGAACACCTCTGCTTCCTCTACCTCGGATTGTGCTTCCTTTATTAATTGATAGTCCTATTATTTGATTCTTCTATTGATCCTCCATTGATTGATAGTCGATTGATCCTCTGTTGAGTGATATTCCGATTGATAGATACTTCTACTGAAACTCCGATTGATACTTATGTATCAGTCGGATGCGATATGTACAAAAAAACGCAGTGAAGCATATCAATAGAAATTTTTTATTGCAATTAACTTCCAAGAAATTTTTTGTTTTTTTTTTGCTTCTAGGAATATTTTTTCGGAGCCTTTTTTTCTGACATTTTATTTTTACTGAGACTTTGTTTTATTTATTTTTTGTTTGGTTTGTTACTAATATTATTTAACTAAATATTACTTAATACCAAAAAAAATAATTGTTAGATTCAAAATTAATTGTTGTTTTATTTATTTATTCATTTATTTATATATATATGTAGGTATACTTTTTTGTTTGTTTAATGTCGCCTACACCTCGGAATACGTAACATTACTGCAGTAAAATATTACACCTAGGTAATATTAGCCGGGAGTGTTACATAATAATACACTACATGCGGAATATATAAAATTTAACGGAAATCAGCGGAAGTCGGTTCCCACATATTGGTCGAAGTTTCATGGAATGATTCTATGTCCTTTCCAACGAAGGAAAAACGAAAGCATCTCCATTTACTTTGAGGGGAGCATATGACATCGCTGAATCGATATAATCATCGCAGTCTTCATGGATATAGTCGTACAGGTTAGCAATAAAGGCTCTCACTATCATTAGTTAAATGAAGGTTGATAACTTGTAGCTTCCGTGAATGTACACTGAGGGCTTAATTCTACGCATAAAATTTCACTTGGCCACTTTGAACAACCTCCTTAACTTTCACTGCTGACACCCTTTCGACTTTCCTGTAACCTGCAGTTGAAGCGACATTATAAACTCAATTCCTTGCTGTTCCTACTTTGTTAGCTTGTTGGTATCGTAGGGACAAAAAATACACTATCGACTAATAACCCAAATCAATTACGCCTATTGAATCTGGAATTGAATTTGAAGCCTATGGCAGTGCTGAATCAGGCCTATGCCTCAATTCTGCGGCTGGCCTAATTTTGCGATTGTTATTATCTGTGGCAATTCTCTTGAGTGCAGGAGGAATAGTCTTTTGTTTAGACGTGGTCGTTGCAGGGAGGAAAGCATTGAATTGCAGGGAAGTGGTCGGCTGGGCCTCAATTCTGATCTCCTTCAATACTAGCAAATTAACTCATTCAAGTCGCTTAATTGACTCAATTCGTCGTCAACGTTCCAAACGCATTGAAGACTCGATTTCCTGTTCGAAGGCTCCATCGAAAGAACGAGTTCGCAAGTATATGTATTGTTAACCCACTCGGGATGGCATGGCTTTATTACTTGGACTTAATATTAGCCCAGGAGTTGCCCGGGGAAGACAGAACTCCACAGTCATAATTGTTTCGTTTAATTGGCGTTGAGATATCATGAGTTTGCAACGTTCGCGTACTTAGCAAAGTGCAGCATGTAATAGTGTTGCCATATGAAGGATGCTAGTCCTGATAGCCTGAAAAGTATGACCTCTAACGCTTAATGCACTTTGGAAGTATTTGAACAAATGTTCAATTCCACACTGATGAAATTTTGGCAACGAACTCCACCGAATGTCCCATAGTCAACCCCAACGGCCTTGATCTGGGAAGCGATACATCTGCTGAAAGAACTAGACAGCACCGGCAACAATAAGACACCGAAGATCTTACAGAAAGATGAAATAAGTCTTGATGGGGTTTCAAATTGAATTATATTGCCCAGCATCAATTGCAGCGATCAGTCTTAGCGCACAATCTTCTTGGATGTAGTAATAAGGCTAAGCAATCTCTTACTTGCTTTACCAGTTATTTGGCTATTGCATGCCATTCTGAGCTCTTTCCATCAATAAATTCAGCACTTTGTTACGCAGAGTGGAAAAGTGGAAAAGTCAGCAACAAAAGACGTGTGTCGATTCAAGGAAGGCTGCGAAATTACAACAAATTACCAAACATTCTGTTGGAGCGTAAAGTTTTCTCTTGATTGGCTTTGAAGGACACCCAGGAATTATTAACACACTACTATTTCTATCAGCAAAAAACCGAGCAATATGAACCACACCGATGTTAATTTTTTTCAAAGGATCTGTGACGAATGATGAATGCAGCTTTCAATGCTTCAACCAAGCACTATAAAGTATGTAGCAATAGATATACTGGTTTGAATGCAAGTAAATCGATTGTTATAATATATATTTAATATAGTGGATAATAATCTATCTTTGTAATTTAGGTAATAAAATGAAAAAGTTTTAATTAATTAGGTCTAGTTTAATTAAAGTATTTACCCCGTGTGTTACGTTAAAAATAGATTTATTTGGTATAATTGTATCTCCAAACCAAATTTAAAATGTGCTCTTAAAATTATACTTGAAGTCATTGGAATCATCAAGTCATTGGAAAGTCATTTGAATAATGCAATATTTGAAGTCTGGAAATTTACAGCCGTTACAAGATGAACTGTTCGAAGTGCTTTATTTAAACAACGGAATGGGTAATGGCAATAGAAATGCTGTGCACACGCAGGCTTATGCATGTATAGAAGGAAACAGAGAACGAGAGAGTGATGCATTTCGAACGAGATTAAACAGTTAGTAACATACCCAAGAGCGTAATAGATGCAATAACACAGTTCGATTTCAATCATGAGATTGGTGACAGTTGTTGGTTTTTGGTAATGAGTGGTAGAAAGGGAAGCAAGTCCGGCAATATTCGTCCCGATCGATCAAGAAAACTAAATTTTCGTAGAAACCGACTTACAGTGGAAAGGGATGCTGAATCGATGTCAGCTTCGTCAAAAAATGGTATTAACATTGAGTTGCCCGTCACCTAAATTTTCGTTTATTGCATTCTTGAGTTTTCAGAGTTTGCAATTCTGCAAATGTGATTTCCAAAGAGTGCAAAAGTAATGTGTCTTTCACGCAGTCAAGCTAATGAGGCTCGAGTCAAGACAACAGGTCTTGGATTCGTGATTCAGCAGGTCTTGGATTCCCATGATTCAGAACTCACGTGAAATTAGTCGCCGTCTTATTTTTGAAAGGCGTATTTTAGAAATTGCTCAGAAAGGTGAGAAGGTTTTGCGCAGGTTTATGCACATGTGCGCAGGAATCGCGTATTCGTCCAATATTTACTACTCGAAAGTTTTCGTATGGCTCATCAAGGCTTGGTGTCTTTTCCTTGATCGAAAAATACTCCGTAAGTCTCTTGATGCGATGGCGAATAGCAATTTTTGTTTCGATAAAGAAAGTGATTCAGCACGGTACGAAATATGTTATCAAGCTCATCAAAATGATTGCAGCGTGAATCATTCTAAAAGCCTCCGGTAAGATGGAAATAAATAACATGTCGCAAATGTTTTTAAAATCTATGGAAAAACATGGCGGAAAGTATTTAAGCTACGTAGGTGATGTAGGTAGCAAAAATGTTGCTGGATATTCAAACGCCAAGCCCTACGTAAAATTAAAAAAATAAATGGGGCACGAGGCTGTAATGTTAAAAAGAGTATTAAAAGAATTCAAGGAAAGTCGACGGCAAACTAATGGACAGCATCATTAACGATATAAACAAATTCTCAAAGTAGGAACTCTAATGGCATCCAGATTCTGCACAAGAAATGACGATAGAAGTTTGGGTTGCTTTCTATCATTGACTCAGGTGAGATGAAAGACCAAAGCAGCAAAACTGTCCATGGGGGAAACAGAATTTTTGAATTTTATCAAGATGGTCTTGAGATTACTCTCCCAGTCCTTTTTTCCCCAGTCTCCCAGCCAACTGCAGGATTTTTTTATTGGTATATTTTTCTACGTCCTTGGCAGTAAGTTATTTTCTCTTGACTTGGTAGTGAGTTCTGCAGCTGTTTCAAAAACGTGAAAATTTGGAGTGATGGATAGTAGTACTATGACATTGTTTCAGTATCATGGTTTTAATCTTGTCTAGGTTTTGAAAAAAATATCCTGTAGCATATGCAAAGTGATGATGCCTTTTTCCATCTTTGGCCTCATGAGAAATTTATATAAGTTGAACGTCAGTCTAGGTTTAAATGAGTAACGTAGTAGTTTCAAATGTTTGGAAATTTGAGGGAGTAGATGTATCGATCGGATGTGTACCTTTTGGAAATATCGTCTGCGTTTTGCAGCATGTTCGTGTTTGAGACGGCTTCGGCATGTATCTTTGTGGTAAAGGTGATGAAGAGACGGAGAGTGACCACATCACCTTAGTTACTAGTTCAGGTGGCCCATTTCTGAAAGAGTGTGTTAAAACAGATCATAGTTGACTTGTTTTTTGTATAAGGGAATCAATGGGATGGTAAGATTTTGTTCTCTTATAAAAGCATAAAGATTCTGTGCTGTATTCCTTTCCTGATGTTTCCGCTTTTTTTGGTGTTCTGTACTTTTTCTACAGAATTCGGATTCTTCTACAGAATTTTTTCTACAGTTTCGATGAGACTCTCCTGATGGTGCGGAAAACGGGATTTCATTTTTTCATAAGTACATTTCTGCTCCACTGTGATCCGCTTCTATAACACCCAACATTTTTTCATTTATCTCTTTAAGGTCATCCATATACGAACTCCATGTGATGCCTTGAAGAATATCCTGGACAATAGTGGATCGTTTTTAACCTAGGATGTCAAAGTGCTAAATGGTTGCTTTTAAATATGTCCTGTTTAATTTCCCTCCAGATTATATTATCTATGCTCATGTATGTGACGTAACAATTTCCCATTCTTTTTCAACCTACTTAAGGTATATATGCTCGTATTCAAAGTGCTCATGCGGAGATCCATGACCCATTTCTTAAGTAGTGTGCCTTTGGTATTTGTGAAATGATCCACCCACAGTTTGTATCTACCATTGGAGTCGTTTCCTTTAAATATACTCTTGGTGTTGCCCAGTAAGTTAGTTAGTTTGACCAGCCCTGTTTGTAGCTTCTTAAGTTTTACTGCTGGTGCTGCATGATAAGACGCTACTATGAGATGAGTAGTCCTCTAGAACTCTCCAATTGTGAGTCATAGAGGAGAGGGACTCCGAGGTGAATGTGACGTCCGGAATGGAACCCACGCAGCCCAAGCGGTGGAAAGTGCGAGTTCACCACTGCGAGCCCTGCTCTGGCTGCCATCTCCAGGATTCGGTTGTGGGATCTGATTGATGCCTGCCCCATTCAAAAGCCTTGGCGTTAAAGTCTCCCCCGATAAGAAGATGACCTTTTGTGCTCAAGACGGTGTCCTCCAAAGAGTTGGGCTTCGCCTGGAAAGATCCCCTAAACCATATTTTCGCCCATGGCCCTGAACACTCAGTTGGGTGCTGTTTCGAACCCATATGGCACAAGTACTAGATTCGCCAGAGTACCATGCTAATGAATTTTCATCTCGGTGCTGTTCGCTAAGCAGCAATAGATCGGCTTTCATATCTCTCGCGAACTGGTCAAGCAGGTCTTGGGCGTTTGAGCTCCGATGTAAGCTTATCTGTAGGACACGGGTTATTGCAGAGCTGCTTGGACTTTTGTTAGGGTTTATTTGAATATCCGGCACTTCCCTGTCCCTGGAATATGTCTCAGGTCATCAGACCTGGGGTCAGCGTTCTGGCAGAGGATACAGTGCGTCTCTCCCGTGCATTCTGTTCTTTTAAGTCCTGCGTTGCCGCTCATATAGCACAAGGAGCTCCTATCAGCCCCTTTGCAGCTTTGTGCTATATGACCGTTGCTTAAGCATTTGAAACAGCGGAGAAGAACTGCTCTTCGCCGTATTCAGCAGACCACCCAAACTATTTTTATTTTGCCCATGCAGAGGAGTTTTTCGGCATATTTCTCGGTTAAGTCGACTATGGCCATGCGCTGTCCTCTATTATTTTCAGGGGTTAGTCGTAATTTGATCCCACTTTATTCTTCCACCTCCGTCTTGTTCGTAACGCAGTCAATATCCCTGATTTCGAGGATGGTCATTGGTTCCAGTGAAGCTACTGTTGCCTTTTCCCCTAGAGCCGTTTTGACTGCATCCCGGAATGAGTCGTTATTTTTCGTCTTAGGTCCGAATTCCACAAGGAGGTTTGGCCGGATTTGGTATTGGTTGGCCGGACGGTTCTGATGGCAGTTTGAGTGTCATCGGGTCTCACAGCTCCCTGCAGGGCAAACCCTAAGCTCCATGCAGTGCATGGCTTAGGGTTTGCGGCTTGGCTTGCTTCGTGGTTCTTGTTTCTTGTTTGGGGAATCTTTTCCTTTGTCCCCAGGAAGGAGCTAATCATTGGTGACTTTTTCGAAGAGGAGCCTTCTGGACGCTTTTTTGGTGGTTTTGGTTGCCACCACCTGCAAAACTACTGGCAACTCTTTTGTTAGCGCTTTGCGCGGGAATAAATTCCGTTTCGACTGAGGTACTGGTCTTTTGCTCTTCTTCCGCTTTTGAGCCATTTGCGTCTGTAGTGCCCGATACGGTCTAAGAGCTCTTCAACCTCTAAAATACCGTCCATAATGTCCTTGCTTATTTTTTTCTGGGTATTGCAGGAAGCTTTGATCTTTTTAACTATGTTTCCGGCCTTACGCATGAGACGCTCTTCTTCGTGACGATCCAATACAATTGGATTGTCCTGGGCCTGGTTTTGAGGCGGGCTTTTTGTTTAGGTCAGGAACTAGAGCTCTGATGGCATCAGTAGCAGTTGTCAGTGACAGCATCGCGTCGTATCATATTTTGAATATCATCAGTGGTTTCTCCCACCATGTGTTTCCCAGGCATTTGTTGTTCATAGCTTTCCTCTTGTCTTACGAAGCATCCTGACCTGCGTATTGTTTTTTTGCCGTGCCCGAATACCGCCAGTATCTCTGGTTGGTAGAGGCTCTCTGCTTTTTTGTGTTCATTAGTCCGTTTGACGTCGGTGTTTGATTGTTTGTTCGTTGCTTTTTATATTGTTGCGTTTGCTCTTGATTTATAAGGCATCATGCTAACAGGATCCCCCTCGGAGCCGCTTTCTCCACTCGTATGTGTAGTTGCCTGAATGGTCCCATGGGTGTCTGTGTCAGGGAGGCCATGCACCACCCTTTATGGGGACAGTTGCCCAGAGCCAGACCTAATCGGGAGTTCGTCTCAACTGAACCTACACCACCAACTGGTGCGAACTTCGAACGTACTCCGAGGCCTGCCCAGGTTTTACCAGAACGGAAACGGTACGATACTTATATTGGAGACCTTCGCGTGCGAGTTTCACCTCGGTGGTACTAAGTCCAAAATATTGTATCCGCCAGCCCAAATGCGGCAATTGGAATTTGTCGGTCGGTTCTTCTTCTCTTGTCGGTCGTCTTACACTGAATGGGTCTGACAGAGACCCAAGTCCTCGAGTACGAAGGGGCGGCACTTTCCAAAAAATACTGACTTCCAGGAGTAATCCTGTCGACAAGCATTTCTCTTGCGGGGGAAAATTATTCTTATATGTTGAAATAGAATTAATTATTTAAATGATTGCCGAAAAATTCCCGAAAAAAAGTGTCATATTTTGATAATTTCTCAAGTATTTTCTGTAATTTTTCAAATTTTGTGGAAGTTCAAACTGCAAAACAAAGTCCGTAAGATTAAAAAAATAATAATGAATGAGTTAATCCCAATAGCTGCGTTTCTGAATTTATTTTGTTGTATGAAGTGGATAAAATATGGCAAACAAAATTAGTCAGAGGATGCTAATGAAATTTAATAATTTAATGCATAAAAATTTTGAACATGGCTAGCTATAAAACTACAAAAAATATAGTCCAATGCATAAAATACTTGTAAGTATTAAAAAAAAACATTTGAAATTAATGTATTGATTTGAAACCATGTTTCTAGGACATAATTGACAGCTCATCTGTTATTTTTTGGTGGTATCGCTTCTTGTTCTTCGAAAGAAGTATGTGTCAATAAAGATCTGATACCCATTATGACGTCAAATCGAATAGCTGTGTTTTGAAACTAATCTTTTATTAGCGGCTTCATCAAATAAAATGCGAAATTTTTTAAACATTCTGATGCTCAAGTCTTCACTCTTACACCTCCGTTGACAAGCGAGCATTGTAAAAGAATGCGTGCATTTACCGCTGCTTCACTATCAAACAAGCTCGGAATGGTCATCAAGGATTTTCGAGTGTCCGTCATTGGGTTCCAATGAATATTTCTGCTGCTGTTCCGGCGTTTCCTATCTGAAACACTGAGAACAGAACTTAGTTCTACCTCATCTTTATTGGAGACCCATTTAGGAGATTGTTGGTCTGTTCCCTCGCGAACCGTACTTTTTATGTTAGATATAATACTTTGACGCAGATGTCTACGCTGTCGCCCGATCAACATATCGGACAGATTTTATTCTTATCTTTATCAGAGAGCGCTTGTTGTCATAATTTCCCACGGCTCATGCACATGAGGTCTGACAAAGTCACTTACACTAAGTCTGCTGAAAGAAACTTAGTGGAGTCATCATTCCCTGGTGTTCAACCTTTGTGCTTCTGGAATCTTATACTGTGTCAAGTTCCCATCCTGTTGCACGTTTTGATATGCTGATTATCTATTCAGTGGTGAGCTCTAGGGAGATGCTCGAAATTTCCCAGGGTGAAGGCCATAAGGTCCAGGAGTACAAGTTTCATGTTTTCGACAGCTTCATTGATCTTAGTTGCTGGTTGAAGAAAACTTTTACCCTGTTGAATCTAGCCTGTTTTTTGTCCTTGATGGTTTTAAGTCCAATAGTTGCATACTTTGTGCATCTTTTTGGTATATATTCACGGTCAACAGCTGCTGCTTCAGGTTCTACCCTTCAAATTCCACTTTAAATGTACCGAAAACAACAATGTGAGATTTCTTGGTATTGGCGGTTCAACACCTAATGTGAAAGTTCTTTAAAATAATGAAGCTTGTTTTGCAAGGAGATTTACTTCGCTGAGATCGCATGTTAGTACTTTTTAAAAATGGCACTAACGAAGGAAAAACTATTAGAATGCCATCTATCTAAGAAAGAGGGAAAACTGGAACCTAGTATCGTCACCAAGAACGTCAAAAAATCAGCAAAAAAGGTTCCCAGAAAGCAAATTATGAAAATTACTAGAATTCAAAAATTAAATCTGGAACTTATCCAACATCGAACCGATAATATCACATTATGTCAATTGAGTTCCGATGCTGCTAGATGCAATGCCGGAACACATTGCCAATTTTTCCAGGATGAATATTTTCAAATACGATAGAAACGGGAGCCTTTGTTTCAAACTTTACAACTCTATGATCTGCTTCCTTAACAATTGCAAATAGTTTTGTGAGCTTGGCGTATACCACGTCATTAGAAAATATTGGCTTTGAATATGTGTAGAAATGCATGAAATTCACTCATTCCCTATCTGCTTCGTTTATCACATATTCTACTATTAAATTTGTAATTAAAGTCAACAGATCATAAATTCAATTCGAAAAGTTTCCGCTTAATGGCCCGTCGTCAAATTCCCGAGCCATGTATCTCAATAAATTCTAGCACTTCGCACTTTGCACTTAGTCAATTTTGGGGATCGAATGTATGTAAATTTGTACGCGCGAAGAATCACATATCACACATTGCCCTCTTGCTTAAGACATCACATGCTCCGCCAAAGCCACCTTCAACACATAGTACATTATCAACCTTCATATGCGAAGTGTGCTCACTCAAAAGTTTCGCTTGTTTGGGTTAAAGGAAGTAGTGGGAAAATAGTTGAACAGTGAAAAGTGCAGATCAAAAAGTCCTTTTTGCAATTATATTATAACATCCCGCTAGCCCGCTTTGAAATGAATAAACAAAAGCATTTGTGGAACCAATGAGACCTCTGCTGCATTATTTGTTCGAGTAAAGACAATTTCCTTGCCCGAACATCTTTAGCCGTCGAACCCCCGCATCTCTGTAGTTAATCGCAACTAACCAGATAAAGGATACTAATAAAAAGGAACTTTCGCTCGACGCACTCAATGTACGTAACCCTTTTATTGAAATTTACGATTAGGGAAATGTGTTCACAGCTCGTGCAATTTGCATGAGAATGAAGCAAGGCGGGCGTATGTAATATATCTCGAGGTCCTTTGTCCTCACACTATTCATTTTTCTAAATAAATTCCTCGCGATAACGACGCTGCGCTTGAACAATTTTATATCATAGCAAATAATTGTTTGTCTGCGACAATAAAGTATCATGTTAACGAAAGCAGATAACATTGCAATTGAGATCTCATTTCATCACATATCATTTACACCAGTAATCAATTAAAGACGCTGCAGCGGTGTGTAGATCTTTAGATTTGCATTACTTTATTTTTGCTTCAAGGATTCTTTCAATTGTATTGATGACGGCGCGTATCGTTTGTTTATGGTGGAACTAATTCCGCGGTTAATGATAGCTTGACTAGTAGGCTCAGTCCTTCATGAATTATTGAAAATGAAAACTAATCCGAAGAGTAGTTTTAAAATGGGTTATAGTAAATTAGTTATAACACCGGAGATATCGTCCAAGAAAAGTGTTCCTTGAAATTTAAATGAAGCTTTCAAAACTGTTTTTATTAAGTTTTTCCACGAAAGTAAACTGTTTGCCAACCAATATTTAAAAATTACTTCTGGTAAATAACCACCACGGTTAACAGTAGCAAAACGTGTTCATTCAACTCAATTCGTGCTTATATTTTCCTATATAGATGGTCTTATTTCGCCAACGACACGCCCAATCTTCTACCTTTCCCCTATTCTATTCCCCAAGGAATTGACACATCCCCTAAGAAAATACTCTGATGTTTTCAGATCACATGATCTTGCAAGCCTTTTGACGGGACCATTTTGTGAAAATGGTGAATGGTATCTTCGACTTTTGTTTTCAATACATTGATTGTTTTACTGGCTGTGTGGCCTGAAGTGGCATTCTGTCAAAACCAGATTTTTCCGACGTTGATATCAAATGTAGCTTTTGAAATCAATAAGCACATGCTCGGTCTGATTTACCGACCAATTATGTTAGTGTAGTTCCATTTGCATTTGGAAAAAAATTAAGCCAATGATGCCATCACAACACAAATTCAATTTTAATGGAAATAATGGCGCTTTCAGGTTATGTTTTGGATTCATATAATTCCATGGAAGGCAATTTTGTATGTTGAAATGCCCAGTTAGGCAAAAATAAGCTCCATCGCTGAAAAAAAATACGCTAACTTTCATAAGGAAGCTCTACTGAAGACTCATCAGAATGCCACACTTCATTTTTATAATTTTATTTCAATCTCACAATCTCAAATGTTTTGACATTTGACTCATTTGACACGAAGAGAATTGTCAACTGACATACATATATATAATAATAGACCTGAAAGTCTTCACTTGCATCCATATACACATGGCCGTAAGTAATCTGACTCGTTGTAAACATTTGTATGGAAGTTTGGGATTTAGTATGATCATAGGGGGAGAGTGTTCCAAACAATTGAAAATGTTGTTACCGCAAGTTTCGTGGAGAAAACTTTTCACCGCACCCGGAATAGTCCAAGATTCCAGTGGTTGATTCTGCAGAAATGAATCTTGAGAGAATATGCAATGGATGGTGCCTGTAAAAATTTGGCCCGAACAACTTGCAGTTAATTTAAGTATAATTAATTTGTTGATATCAAAATCGTAGAACATCTAAAAAATCAATTAAGCGCATGTCATTCATGTAGGAAATGTAATATTGTATCATAACTTATTTATTGTATTGTATTTATTGTATCATATCTTAGACGCAAACAATATAGTAAAAGTCAATAGAATTAATCATTTTCAATTTTTTTACTCCATTCTACCTGCAATGCATTTTTCAGTTCATTTTTATTTGTAATTGAATGCGTTCGAATTTTTTGGTCCAGTAAATTCCAAATATGTTCCATGATATCTAAATATGGAGAGTGTGCGGTGGTTGGGATAATTTTTGGGCAATTATACAAGAGCCATTCCTTGATAATATGGGATGAATGTTTTGGATTGTTATACGCATAAATTTCTCGGCACTAGCCTAATTTTTTTTAAATGTCCAGGTAGACCTATTTTTTCATCTTCCAAAAATTCGAGCACCAGTGCCAAATTCAGAGACACATCCCCAAACCATTACCGATCCAATAACATGTTGGCCGGTTGGTCGTTAATTTTCGGGTGCATGTTCGCTATTAAGCCCGAGCCATATTTCATATTATTGAGCTCAAGCCATTTCGTCAGTATAGATAAGATTCTTCCAGTATTCAAAACCACGTTTTTAGTACTATTTGGTAAAATCCAATCGCTTCTTTCTATTCTTTTATTTCTCGCAATATGACCGTTTATATTCCTTTTTCGCAGGACTCTTCAAACTGTTTCCGAACTAGAATTTTTCCCCAACACTTTCGACACTTCCGCAGTTAGCTTGGGAGCACTTAAAAAGGGGTTTTGCTTAATTTTTCTAACGATCCATCGTTCATCGCGAGAATCGAAAATGTTATTATGGACTGGTTTAGGTTTATTTGCCACTCTCAATTCACACACATAACGTTTTATAATATACTGGACAGTGCTGATTGGTCTCGACACAATTTCGGCGATGCCCCAATATTTTTTCCCGCTCCGGAAATTCTTAATTATAACATTTCGCCCTTCAATGGTCTTTTGCTTAATTTTTGATATTAAATTAAATTTTGATCAGATATGATAGGACGATGATGCAGATGCAATATGTAATGCAATAACAAATAACTATAAACAACTTTCTCGTCGCCACTACAATGTAAACTTTTCAAATTCTGAGTATTCCACTGGACGCGATACATGGAAATTTTTTGTACGATTTTAGGTTTTAGGTACAAATTTCATTATTTTGCTTTCGAGGTAACTGTTTATATTATACAATAATTTTTGTTGTTTAGTTTTTGGGTGGTATCATTAAAACATCATAAGCTTTATGCTTAATATATTATAATTTCAATGCGAGTAATAAAGGTTGACAGGTTTGGGCTGTGAGTCATTTTAAAGAATGATGATGTAAAGAATCGAAAAAAATCTGGCTGCCAGCGTTCAGTCAGCCGCAACGTGAGGGTTGCCAGTTGTCAACAGGTGTATTGTTGTTAATTGTTTACACTCGCCTGCTTTTTTTCAATTTAATACAAAATTGTATTGAATTGTATAGTTTGCTGTACAGTTTTATGTTTACTTATGTTTTATTATTATTGTTTGTACTGAGGTACACTAGCTGAGGTTACCTTAGCTCCCCATGTGTAGTACTATTGTTTGCAGATGGTCCATCCTGTCGTTATATAGAAACCAAGGAGTTCCCCCAGCTCTGTGGTCGTCAAGGGTTTGAATTCAGATACGCCAGTACACCTCAGCCAAGTAAGGCGTTCGATGGCCGGCCTCGGGCACTCTACGAGGAAGTGCTCTGTACTTTCTTCCTCCTCACCGCAAGCTCGGCAGGTGTCATCCGTGTGGATACCTATTCGTTTAGCGTGTTGACTTAGAAGATTATAGCCCGTTAATACTGCCACCAATGTTCTAACGCCATTTCTTTTTTCCCCCAGGAGTTGTTTTGTCCTCGTTTTATTAGGGTGAGTCCAAAGAGCTCGGCTTACCCTGCAGTCGTTCCTGTCATTCCAAGCCGTATCTGTCTCTTTCCAGAGGATTTCGTCTAGTATCCTTTATACCGTTGCTAGTGGCACTTTAATTGTGTCTATTCTAGTGGCATTTTGGTCGGCTGATCCAGCTCTCGCTAGCTTATCCGCCCTTTCGTTTCCCTCTACATCGCTGCGTCCAGGGAATCATGTCAGCTTTACATTTACTCGGGTTGTTGCGGTGTTAAAGCCTGCCTACAATCTTGCACCAGTTGTGAAACTACGCGGTTAGAGGCAAGCGCCTGCAGTGTCGACATACTGTCCGAGGGTATTTTTATTCTTCCATTAAGGTTGTTTATTCCCGCTTCTATAACCGCCTTTATTGCAAACACTTCCGCCTGGAAAACTGTGATTTACAACTTCGATTGAGTTGTGGGTGATCTGGAGAAAAAATTCCGGCACCGCATCCCTCATCCGTTTTGGAACCATCGGTATAGTGAAATCCTGCACCGTTTCCCACGCTTCTCTGGTGGGAATACTGATCTTGTATGGAATCGTTGTGTCCACTATCGGTTGAATTCTATCCAGCTCCTTTTTACTAGATGGGGTCATTTCTTCCAAAATGCATACGTGCCCCGTTTGTGAGTGGTTAGATAACCCATGTGTGGATTTGAATCTGATGCTTGCGAGGGATGTCTCTCTGAAAATAAATTTGTCAAGTTACATGAGATTAAGCATTATCTCCATTGCAGCAGTTGGCGTAGTCCTAATGGCATATGTGATACCAAGGCAGACCATTCATTGGATCTTCTTTTGCACGGCAAGTAGTCACGTTGTTTACTGCTTGTTAAGTAGTTGCTTGTAGTTGTTTAGTAGGAACTTGAGACGGTCTATGCTATTTGTTGTCCACGATCCGTCCTTGTTTTGAAGCATCGTGTCCACATGTTGTTCTCTTTTAAGAGCCCTACCTAGCCTAGATGTCTCGCTTCCTTCCTCAATATTGCTGCAAAAAAGATTCCAGGATTTCCTTCTCTGTCTTCTTGCAGCTGTTTTGCTTATGTAAAAATTTACCTATGTTTAAAATCTGTCATAAGTAGACGTTGCCATGATTTCAATAAAAGGTTCTTGCTCCAGGTGAGTGCGAGCGCAAAAGAAAGAATGGTACATTCGTCCCGTGCGATGAAACAGGACAATGCATAGCAACGGTTACACTTACTCTTGAGCGTCAGTTTAAGTTTAGCATACGTATCTTCTCGTTTACGATATGTTAACACTCCATTTCATACTTATTACATATTTTCGTTGTTCTTAGTTGTGACTTTTGAAAATGAAGACGTGGTTGTAGTGTCACAAGGGTGGGAAGTTAACTGATAAACGCTCACTTATCACGCAATTCCATTTGTCAATCGTTGTCAGTATTTTTGCGACTACAGTTTCCAAGAAAAGCTTTTCAATTTTGCCGAAGGGGTTGCCATGCTGCTTACTGTATCATTTTCAGTAACCAATGGTGGGGCAGGTGTTATCCATCTCGCCAGTTAAAAACATGCAATTACAGGACAGTGACTTACCAGTTTTGTGTAGGTAAGACCGGTGAAATCCATACCCTCTCAAGAGTTTGATCAATCTTGAACCAAACGTTAGAGTGGCAACACAATACGTGTGGATCTTGGCATAGCACCTAAATTATGTCACAATAGGTTCCGAAAATGGAAGTAAAAAAGGACTTGGATGCTCAGAAAAGTGCGGATGCTGGGAAGCTTAAAAAACTTTTTGAGTGGGCCAATACTGCCACCATATCTTCGGCTACGTACGAACCAAATGATATGAATACTTTGGCCATTTAAAGGAAAGGCATTCTATACTTAACTGTGATGTTTTTTTCTGCTGTCCTACAGAACTATTGAACGTTTGGTTCATGGTCAATTACCGCGAGAACAAACAAATACTTTTTGCTTAGTATTCGAAAATAGTTTGGTATTGAGATTCGTAATTAACAATGATAATTAACAAGCTGTTGGACTAGAAAATACAAACATGAATTTGTTACGGAAAAACCGAAAATACTTCTTAAGTCTATGATCGGCGTCTATCTATGATCGGCGTCTATCTATGATAGCTTAAGTCTATCTATGATCGGCGTGCACAAGATGGCATGTTGTTGTTTCATCTGGGAGGACTGGTTTGTAGAGCCCTTTTCACGAGATTGACAACATATATATAAATAAAATATTTTTACTTTCTTCAGGTCAGCTGTTATAATTGTTGCAGATTTTAATAATGTTTTTACTTACCTCTTGGTATTATGCCGCAAGAATGGAAGTGTGGAAGTGAAATGGAAGTGCTGCTCCGAAAGTCCGTGCTGCATCGATCGAAACAAGTAGTAGTCAGAAGGAGCCAAGTCTGGTGAATGCGGCGGGTGGGGCGGAACTTCCCAATTAATGTTTCCCAAGTAGTTCTGCACAGGTATTGTAACATGCGGCCGAGTATTGTCATGTTGAAAAATGACTTTATCATGTCTTTGGTGAAATTCTGGTCGTTTTTCCTTAAGTGAGCAGTTCAATTTGATCAGTTGTTGTCGGTAACGTTCGCCAGTAAAGGTTCACCAGGTTTCAGCACTTTGTAATACAAAGGTCCCTTACTATCCCACAAAATACACAGCAAAGTCTTCTTTCCATGAATATTTTGGACTGTTTTGCCTGGGTCTACCCGTGATTTTTTCCGCTTGGGATTGTCGAAATAAATCCACTTTTCATTGTCAGTAACAATCCGATGCAAAAAAACCGTTTCATTTCTGTCTAGCAAGCAAAATTTCACAAATGGATTTTTGCCTTTCGATGTCTCTTTCTTTCAATTGATTCAATTGATGGACCTTTCCCATGGCTTTTAAACGTTGTGAAATGGCTGTCTGAGTAACGTCCAACGCTTCTGCCAACTGTTTTTCAGTTTGTGTGTTGTCTTCATCCAATAATGCTTGCGAATCTGTATCTTCGAATTTTTTTGGTGGTTTTTCACGGTCTTTGTTGCTGACATCAAAATCGCCACTTTTAAACTTTTTAAACCATCGTTGACAAGTGTCGTGGCTTGGGGCATGTTCATCATATGCTTCCCCTAACAATCGATAAGTTTCTGCTGCCGTTTTCTTCAAATTAAAGAAGGTTATTAGACTTCCCCGGAAAATCGCTTTTTCTGGCACGTTATTCGAAACTTTTGAAGCGACAAAAAACTTTGTTGTTTGTACAATCGAAACCTATGACGTACTGGAATTTATTGACAGATGTTTACCCTCCATAATGCCATATTAGTTATCCCCGACACAAACCATATGTAATGGTTATGCCATCTGTTAGTAAAAATTTACATGAATTGTGCTGCGCTGATTCTGACCACCCCTGCTTCCTCCAACACGAATCTCCACCTCTGTTCGATTTCGGGACTTCAATGAATTCCGCTGCCCTGCGTCCTGACTACCTCTGCTTCCTGCTAACTAACTTCATGGCGTCGATCTTAATCAAAATGTTCTCGTGGGCTTTGTAAATCAAAGATTTTGTGACTCGAGGACTTCAGGGGCTAAACACTTCACACAGCTGCTAATACGTCTTAATTCTCTTTATTATCCTTAATACTTTAGAGTTCTGGGTTCGTATCCTCAAAACTTGAGACTGGATTATTATCCTCAAAACTTAATACACGATTATTGTCCTCAGTACTTGTGTCACAATTTTTCTCTATTCAACATTTTATTACCCTTCTTATAGCTATATGTTCACAACGAACAAGTGAATCATATCAACGGAAAATTTCTTTCCAAAAGCGTTCCAAGAAATGTTTTAGTTATTTTTTTCTTCCGAGAATTTTTTTTTCTGAATTTTGAATTTATTGTTATATTATTTATTTATTCATTTATTTGTATATATATTTTTTTGTTTGTTTTCATTTCACCTACACATCAGAATGCGTGACAGCCCTTTCAAATAAAATTAGAAATATGTATGAACCACTGGTGGCTCAAACCGGGTTCAACGTGATTCATTCGTTTTATTGCTATCGCAGGCAGAAAATACCTTGACTCGTATATCCGCCCGGCCATGTGGTACTATGGACGAGGACGGGTTTCCCATTTTGAAGGCATCATCATCCCGTCGTCCAAAAACGCCAAAAGCAAAAACGCAGCATGGCTTGGTGGAACCGGAACATACAAAAATATAAATGTCCTTAGCGCTTTGGAAAAGTCAAAAGTGGTCATATTCTTGATAAAGGTATAATGCGAGGGCTTTTGCGTTGTGGATCTTATGGTCTTATGTAGACCATAAGCCATACATAGATCTTATGTCTGGCTTGATTGGCTATCAAATGAAAGGGGTCTAAATATCTATGAATTTCTCGGTGGCTGGAAACCAGGCCTTTTAATTGCAACTTCAAAAACTGAGAAAGTCCTTGATGTTAATGAATGTTAAATTGGATTGGATAGATTCAGAAGAGGAAAACCTGAAGCGGAGCTTAAAAAACTGTCTCCAAGTTTAAAACATAAAAGGACTTTCCGATGACGTTTCGTTCGTGCACACAGCTTACATCGCAAATCGTGTGGGCTTTCTAAAATTGCACGAATCAGTATGATTGCATAGTTTGTAAAATTTTATACTTCATTTCAAAAAGCTGCTTTTCGTCTTTTGAAAGTGAATAGTCAAAATATGAATCTTTTCCCACAAAGGAGCAAAAAAATAGAAATGTTTTGCAAGCTAAGGCAAAGACTCTTCTTTGGGCCAACATCCACTTTTGAAACTAAATACGCATTCTTATATAATTTACATTTTCAATAATGACGTTGTCAGATATTACAACTAGCAAAAAAGCTCATTTATTGATTGGTACGTTAAATTTGATAGGGTTAAACCGGGTAATATGCCCCATAGAATTTTGATTGTCAATTAAATGAATTCTAGTCAAGTTTTTCAGAAACTCTTTATAATTTTATAAAATTTCAGGCAAAAAGAAGGCCTTAAGGGGGTCACCTCATGTAAATCGAAAAAAAAATCGATTTTTTTTAGTTTAATCTGTTCCAAAACTATCTGTTAACATTCTCTTAAAATTATAGACCTGAATTCAACGTATTTTAGGAGTTGTTGCCTGTAACGTGTTCACGTGTCGAACTTCGGTGAGATTGACCGCGCGAGTTTTGTTCTCGAGCGGATGAGAACAGAAAAAAATATTTATTCTGCAGCTCCACGCTGGAAATGAAACCACTACACAATGTATTTATGAAAGACTTTATTGCGACAAGTCAACGGACAGCGTTTCGACAAAACGGGAAAATACGACTACTCGGGAAATGTATGACCAACCGTATTTATTGGCGTAAAGTGCTGACGCTAGCGTCTGCACTTTACACTTGCATTTACTGTTAATTTTGAGTAAGTGAAATTTGACGATTTACTTGTTCTATGAGAACTTGTAAATCGTGGGAACTTATGGCGTTGGGCGTTTGGTTATACATAACTTCCCCCTCCTTATAAAAAGAATTCTCCTGAATTCTGATACTTTCTGTATTGTTACTATCGTTTTTTCTTTTTATGTTTAACAACTTTTTATATTTTCTATTTTGATAGTATAATACAATTATTAAAATGCTTATGATTAAAATCGTTATTATTATTTGTGTAACAAAAGGATTTACGTTCTCATGAAATTTCCATGTTTCAATCTTTTGTAAGTTTTCCACATTTTTTAGTAATATTTTTTCAAAAATCATCTTATTTGTTACATTATATTTTTCTTGGTCTATATAGAAAAATCTGTCCACGAATTTAACATTACTATTACTGATAGTTTGATTTAAAATTTGAATTGTACAATTGTTAATTGTTATCAAATAATTTCCGTTCATTGATATATTTCTATCATCACAATGATTAACAATATTTTGGTTTTTTTTATTTTTAATAATAATTGTACTTTCATCGATCCTCTTAATCTCAGGTACTTTATTTTCTTTAAGTTCACAAATGTTTTGGGTAATACAATTCTTAACTGGTATGAGTTCTTTTTCAATTTGAATTTCCTTGCTATATTGGTATTGTTTTTTGTTTATCTCTACAATAAATTGATCTTCTATATTGATTTCTAAATTATTTTTATTTGGAATGGCTGTAATTAATTTGATGTCAACTTGTTTGTAATTATTTGGAATTCTAATTGCTAGCGTTATTGAGTCATTGTTGTATCGTAACAGTCCTGTCTTTACGTACTTTAGTCTGTAAAAGTCCAGTTTTTCGGCTATTATTTCTGTTGTTGTTAAAAGGCTGGGATGAACTATTCCATGCCTTGCTAATGCTATGCTGTCCATTATTTGATCGAATTTTTCTTTCAACGCTTGTAATCTAAATATTTGGTCTAATTTTATTTGTTGTAGAATTATTTTTCTTTCATTAGCAGTGATCTCCTTGTATGTTCTGTTGATTTGATTTCTATCAGCTTCTATTATGTTTCTAAAATTTTTAAAAGTATTTGTGAAGTGCGAGTTTATTTCTATTTGTTTGTTAATATTATTAATTGCATTTTCTTGGTTTTTCCTTAGATTTTCAAGATGCTCAGAAATTTCTTTTCTATCGTCGTCATCCATAGTTCCAAAAAGCCACTTGTGAGCTGTACCTATTACATTGATTAAACCGCGTTTTCGCCTAGGGCTTGGCTTGATTGTTTTCAGTTTTGCATGGATATTTTCCAATTCTTTTGCAATCACAGGATCATTTCTTATCTTTAGTCTTTGAATATTGTCTTCTATTGCGTCGATTGTTAATTCGAGTTCTTTCGTATTTATTATATGTAGTATTGTCTTTGTGTCGTCGATTATTTCAGTAGTGCCCATATTAATAATTGTATAACCTTTTTCCGTTAGCATGGGTTGTATGATCAATGTCGAGAATGTTGGTTGTATAAATGATAATATTATTATAAAATGCATGATTATAGTCATCTGGAAAAAAAATTGAAGAATTTATTTATTTTATGCATAAATTAAGCTGGTAGCGCTATTTTTCATATGGTGAACACAGTTTTCCTTCAAGAATTTCTACAAGCAATTTCTTTCTGATTTTAGGCATATCTTCTTGCGAAAAATCTGTTTCGCTATTCCGCGTAATATGCTCAGCAAATGTACAGATGAATGCTCCACAATCATAACCATTTTTTTGTTGTGGACTATTAACAACATTTTCTTTTACCCATGCTGAAGTCTCGAGAAGTTCATGTCGTTTATCCATTGATTCTTCTTTAAGATATTCTTCTAAAAGGCTTAACACTTCGGGGTTAGTCTCTCCCAACGGATCGTAATATTTTATTATTTTGTCTTCCATGTTTATTATTCCCAGACACCAGTGGTTTTGATTCACATGTATAGGAATTAATATTATTTCGTAAGCGAATAGGTCTACTTTCCTAGTCCATCTTTTTACAGATTCGTAGCCTGTTTTTTCTAAACATGATATAAAAAATGTACTCATTGCATGAACTTTAGGCAAACTTTCACTCTGCCTACTCCGTTCTGCCAGAAGATTAATATAGAAATTCACAATCTGATCGTTTAACCATTCTGTGCCTGTAAGGGTCATAATATCACTCCTTCTTATTTGTAGATTGAACTTGGTTATGAGAATTTCGTCTTTGGGTCCTATTTTTGCTGTATTTTCTGCAATGGCTATTCGTTCGCCTAAAACAGATCTATTGCAGCTACTTGTATCGTCATCAGCGAGTTTTGGTTTCCTCTTGATGTTGCTGGGGTGGACATTTTCTAGCCTTGATCTCCTAAACTTTGGTTGTTCCTTGTGTCTGACGGCCTTGTAATTTTTAATAAAGCCGGTTGTTCTGTGTTCTTCATAATCTTCTCGTTTCGAATTTAATTTTTCCAAATACTTGTCTTTTACTTTTGTGATATTTTCTTTAACTTTTTTGAAATCTACTTTATGGTGCTGAACTTCGTACGGAGCACACTTAATCGTTGAATGGTATCTATTGTTATAATTTCTTACAGCCTTTTGAATAACTTGTTTTGGTGATATTTTGGAATTTTGCAACCATAGCATTCTAAATTTCTCTACTAATGTATTATGAAAACGCTATATATCTGCATTGCCAGTATGATTATTTGGTTTCGTTACATGTATTGTAACCCCTTCATTTCTTAAGAATTCTTTTACGTGAATAGTGTTGATTTCGTTTCCACCAATTATTTTATTGGGTTTTCCTATCTTAGCGAAATGTTCCTCTAGCGTTTCAATTATGGTCCGATGAGTTTTATCCGGTAGGAAATACGCGGATCCAAATTTCGAAAACCTGTCAATGACAGTAAGAAAATCATATTTCACAATTGTGTAGATATCAACGTTAATAATTTGGTTTATGTCCTCTGGTGTTTCCGTTGTCTTAAATTTTAGTTTGATTGGATTTCTGTCATATTTTACCATCTGACAAACGTCGCATTGGCTGATAACTGTTTGTATGAGTTCTAGGAGTTTCGGATAGTAGATTTTATATTTTATCGTACTAAATGTCTCTTGTATACCAGAGTGTAAACTCTCTTTCACATGGTATAGTGCTATTTGCTTCACTGCTTCGACTTCCGTACCTATATCTTGTGCTCTGACCGAACATCTCACGAATTTGACAGTACTGTCATTAGAAAACAATTCTCTTATTTTCTGTTGTACAATATTGTATTTTCGGTCTTCTAGTTCTGTGTAGATACCAATTATTCCTTTTTTAACGTATTTTTTCAAGATTTCTTCTAAATTATTGAAGTCATACTCTGCAATGTATATAATTCTCTTTTAATGTATTACTTCGAATTCTTTAATTTTATTGTTCGTAAGTATAAATTGGGTTTTATACTTGTTAACGATCTCTTCCTTGATCTGAATGTGATCTAAAAGTTCCTCTTCGGCTGAGTGTATTGTTGCCATAGTGACATCGTCTTTAGCTTCGTTATTCAGTAATACTCCTAGATCTGAAAAAGAGTTTGTTCTACTTCTCGTTTCCTCTACTTTTGGGCTGTTGTTTTCAATGTGCTCTGTTCTGCTTAGGAAGTCTGCAACTTTGTTGTCTTTTCCCTTTAAGTACTCTATCTTAAACGAATATTCACCCAATTTGAGTAGCCACCTTTGATGGCGTGGAGATAAATCTTTCCCATTATACTTCGCATAAAGATATTTAATACGTTGATGGTCCGTGAAGATTGTAAATTTGTTACCATACAAATATGGCCTATAGTAATTTACAGACCACATGATGGCAAGAAATTCCTTGTCTGTCGCAGAATAATTTCTTTCATGACAGTTTAAGGTTCTGGATATATAACTAACAGGATGTCCGTTTTGGGATAAAACAGCACCTATTGCGTATTGCGAAGCGTCCGTTGTTAATTGGAAGGGTTTGCTAAAATCTGCGAATCTTAGTACAGGATGGGAAATAATAAGCATTTTAAGTTTTTCAAAGGCTTCAATATAATTGGGGTCATGTGTATTTATTTTTTGTTCTTTTTTCAGGTATTTGATCATTGGCTGGGCTACCTTAGCGTAATCTTTAATAAACTTGCGGTAGTAGCCAGTCAAACCCAGGAAACTTTTAAGTTGCTTTTCGGTTTTCGGTAGCTTGAGTGAATCAATTATTTTTATTTTTTCTGGATTTGGTTTTAACCCGTCCTTAGTAATGATATGCCCTAGGAATGCTGTTTCTTTTCGCATGAAGTTACATTTGTCGATTTGTATTTTTAATTTGTGTTCTTGCAATGTTTTGAACACCTGTGTTAGGGATCTTATATGCTCTTGTAAAGATGTGCTGAAGATAAGTATGTCGTCTAAATACACAACACAAATCCGATTAATAAAATCTCTGAGGATATCGTTCATGAGCCTTTGAAAGGTTGCCGGGGCGTTCTTAAGGCCAAAAGGCATTCTCACGAATTCATATAACCCATGTGGTGTTACGAAAGCCGTTTTATGTCGATCTTCCTTTTTGACTAATATTTGGTGGTAACCCTTTGCCAGGTCAATAGTTGAGAAATATTGGGCTTTACCAAGTTTATCCAAAATTGACTCAATATTCGGTAGTGGAAACTTATCATCTACCGTTACCTCATTTAACTTCCGATAGTCAACTACTAGTCTAAATTTTTTCTCTCCAGAATTATCGCATTTCTTAGGCACGACAATGAGAGGGCTTGAGTATCTGGAATTGCTTTTGCAAATAATGCCTTGCTTTTCCATCTCAGAAATTTGCCTTCTCACTTCTACTTCATGCTTGGGAGGATACCTATATAATTTGTATAATATAATATAATATAAAATATAATATATAATGTAGCCTGCCTACTTTATTGCTTTGTTTTGAGCTTTCCCTAATATTTGATTGTTGCATATATCGTTTATTTTCTATGTTTTCAATTTCCATTGGTTCAGGTTGTTGTTCTTTACCCCATCTACCACTTTGTCGTTGAGCAGATTTGTTACTTATTTTACTTTGGCCGGAATAATTAATATTTTGCCATCTATTTTGTCCAAAATTATTATTATTATTTCTGTTCCGTCCATTGTCGTTAATGTCGTATTTATATTGGTTTTCATGTCTGTTATGTCTTGATTTATTGTGTCTGTCTTGGTCCCAATTTCGGTTTTGATGATGATTATTAAAAGAATTTTTATGTCGTTCACTGTCGTTATTGTCTTGTCTGTTAGTTTGGTTGTTGTAATTATGATTTGAATATTTTATTTTGGTACTTTTGAATTTTCGAAATTGTGGTCTTATACATTCATCTTCAAATTTTCTTGTTCGCATTATGTGAATTATTTTATCTATGTCTTTTTCTTCATAAATTTTGTCTAAAAGGACCCCCTGACTGATCTCTTTAATTGTATTTGCAAGCAATGAATCTACATTTCTTAAATCTATATGTGTTTCATCTTTATAGTATATAATAAGTTCATCTGTTTTATACTTTAAATTTTGTATTTCATCTATTAATTCACTTACGTTATTAACTTTGAGGTTGGCGATTCTCCTGTAAATCTCGGATGGTTCCATTTCTGGCCTATATCGCAGCTTCAACTTTTGCTTAATCATCTCCCAGTTGTCCGGTTCGGGTATATTGATTATGGTGTTTTTCGCCTCTCCTTGAATTTTCTCGTAGAAGATCGTCCTGACCGCTGACCTTTTCGCTTCCTCATCCATTATTCTTCCTAGATAGTGTTCTGTGCTGTTGATGAAGCTGTTGATTGTTATGCTTCCAGTCCCGGTGAAGTTGTTCATGTAACGTATTTCTTTGAGGATCTTCTCTCTTGCCTCTAATGATGATTGGTGCATTGTCATCTGCTGCAGTGCTGTCACCAGTTGCTGAATCTGTTGCTCTTTTTCTTGTACTTGCTGTTGTAATTGCAGAATTGCATCCTCCATTTTTTCCTTTCCGAAATATCTCGATGAATTAAATAATTCTTCCCGATGTTTTCTCCTACTTTTCATATACCGTCCGTTTATATCACTTCTGTGTTTGTTGAGTTCACAGTTAACGCTATATAAATATTTATATATATATATATATATTTTTTTTTTTTTATTATGCCAGATACTCCTGCCAGCCTCAGCAAGGAGTCAAAGACTAATAAAGGCTTTTGTCCTTTTCGGACTTTGTCACTCTGGCTATGATAACGGATTTTATGCCTTCACGACTATTATTCCGATTTCCGTCGCGATTAAAGTGAGTCGTTTTATCTTTTCGATTCACAACTTTTTCACTATTCGCATAAAAAGAGAAGGAATTTTCCTTTGCGGCTTTTTCCTTTAATACACTTCGCGTTTACCGACTGCGCCAGTTTTGTTCTCGAGCGGATGAGAACAGAAAAAAATATTTATTCTGCAGCTCCACGCTGGAAATGAAACCACTACACAATGTATTTATGAAAGACTTTATTGCGACAAGTCAACGGACAGCGTTTCGACAAAACGGGAAAATACGACTACTCGGGAAATGTATGACCAACCGTATTTATTGGCGTAAAGTGCTGACGCTAGCGTCTGCACTTTACACTTGCATTTACTGTTAATTTTGAGTAAGTGAAATTTGACGATTTACTTGTTCTATGAGAACTTGTAAATCGTGGGAACTTATGGCGTTGGGCGTTTGGTTATACATAACTCGCGCGCTGCAGATTGGGATGATAAATTGCATTCCTTTAGCGATAAAAAGGCTTTGTGGGACTTTTTCTACTATTTCCAGTTTTCTCGTTTATCTGTAGGTCTTTTCTAATGAATTTTTGTGTATGCGTTTTGTAAATGTGTTAGTTTTACTGTACAAAAATAGAATTTGTGATTTGAAGTTTAGTGCTGCTTCGATTTCGTCGCGTCAAAATATGTATCCAAAAAGAACAAGTGGGAGTTCTGAGCGATCTTCGCGGCCGCGGAAACGAAGATTTAGCGGTAATCAGTATACCACTGACAAAAATAAGGCTCCAGAAGTTAGCACAACGGCAAGAAAATTGAGCAGCTCAAGCGCAAACGATGTTGGAGCGAGTCTTGCTTACTGTTACCGGATCATCGAATTTTTTTTCAGTGTTTAGTGCGATTTCTGAGTTCGTGGTGTGTGGTACCTGCAAAAAAAAGTGACATTCGATCAAAGTAATCATCGCGGCCTCGGTTTTCACATCGTTTCCGCGTGTAGTTGCGGTCACAGGAGCATTCTTTCGGGTCCTACGATCAGAAATGCGTACGAAATTAACCGCAAAATTGTATTTGTTATGCGTTTACTCGGCGTGGGACTAGACGGCATAAACATTTTTTGTGGCCTCATGGATATGGGTTCTGGTTTATCAAGAAAAGCATACGATGCAATAATAACGCATATCTAAACTGCGGCAACTACTCTATTCGAAAAAATATCAAAAAAAGCTGTTGAAGAAGAGAAGCAGAAAAATCGCAAACATGGGAGACCAGAAAACGATTGCAAAGTGTCCGGAGATGGCTCATGGAAAAAGCGCGGATTTACATCATTGTACGGCGATACAATGCTTATTGGTTATCACACCGGAAAAGTAATTGACCTCCTGGTAAAAAGTTCATTCTGTCAAGCATGCCTGCATTGGAACTCAAAAAAAGGGACTGAAGAACTTGAAATTTGGTTTGGCGCACATTCAGAAAAATGCTCAAAAAATCACGATGGTTCCGCGGGGAAAATGGAGGTCGACTCTATTAACGAGATGTTTGCAAGATCAGAAGAAAAATTCGGCGTCAAATATTTAAACTACATCGGAGACGGTGATTCCAAGACTTTTAGCAGCATTGTCAAGAATAACCCTTATGGTGAAAATTTTCCAGTGAAAAAAAGTGAGTGTGTTGGTCACGTGCAAAAGCGAATGGGCACGCGCCTGCGAAACGTGAAGAAAAAAGAAAAACTTGGAGGGAAGGGACGGCTGACTGACGCGCTCATCAAAAAACTGACGACTTTTTACGGATTGGCGATTAGAAGACACGTGGACTCTAGTGACGAAATGCGAAAAGCAATAATGGCAACTTTGGAACATTATTGTTCAACCGACAAATCTTCGAATCATAAACTTTGTCCTGTGGGTTCCGACAGTTGGTGTGAATGGCAGAAAGCGAAAGCTGCTAAGAAACTGAAAAATTACCATCATCCTGATCCGTGTGTTATACGACCCGATGTAGAAAAGCATATTCGTCCAATATACAAAGAACTTTCAAACGACGATCTACTACTCAGGTGCCTAGGCGGTCATACACAGAACGCTAACGAGCCCTTCAACGCCGCAGTTTGGCGAATCGCCCCAAAACATTTGAATTCTGGTCAAAAAATTATTCAAATTGGTGCGTATTTAGCAGCAGGCATGTTTAACGAGGGCTACTCCGCAATTATAAACATGATGGATTTGCTCGATTTGACTGTCGGCGAGCAATGCAAGATTTTTGCCGAGAACGCAGATGAGACGCGGATCGCGCGCGCCGAAGTACGATCTAGCAGCAGCACAAAAGAGGCCCACACTGCTCGTAGAGCTGAGAGAATACAAAAGGACGAGTTCTATGAGGAAGCTGAGGGGTTGCTTTATGGAGCTGGAGTAGCTGATTAGAACTGGATTGCTGTAAGTTAAATATTTTCAGAGCTGCGATGTACCAAAACTTTAAAACGTTTTTTCTCAAAATCACATTTTTGCAACTTGTGTACACGATTGCGGGAAAACTATTTGACCTATCGACCTAATTCAAATTGCATTTTGTAGAGTTTTAAAAACTGTTCTATATGAACCACAGTTTCATACAACTTTAATTGTTTATCATAGTGTAAAAATAAGAAATAAACAAAAATTTTGAGTGAAAATTGCATCTCTAACTTCAAAACAAGATAAAAATTATTTATTTCCGGTTTTCATTAGGTTTTTGAGGTTCATATAAAGTAAAAAACTTTAACAATTAACGAGGTACAAATGTTTTCTGTTTCAGTTGAAAATTACGGGCCCTATCGTGTACACAATGGGACTAATTCATCAGCGACAGGCTCTACTAGACTTCTGATTACTCCGCCAGTTTTGAACTTTTTCAAGATTTTTTTTTTTTTTATTACTTTAAAGTTGTCTCAGATATGCCTATCGAACAAACAATGTATAATAATTCCTTGTCATTAAAAAAAATTCCCGAAAAACCACCTTTTTTTTCGATTTACATGAGGTGACCCCCTTAATAAGAGTTTAAGAATATACTTGAAAATCAATTTTGTTTCAATCTATACTGGGGCGTTTTACCCTACAGCTATTTGGTAATATGACGCAGGCAGTTTACAAAACGCCTTAGCATGCAAATGAATTGATTTATAAAAAAATGGGTTACAACTATTGCCTTAATAATAAAGCAACATTTAACAATTTAAAATTGTGAGTACTCTGAAGTATACTCACATATCTAAATCCCATTAAGTCAATTATTCTTCCTTTTTTCAAACGCTTCGGATGACAGCTAGAGAACTAAGTAACATTCAATTTCCATTGACAAAGCAAAAAGTAATTTCATGATAACATAATCAAAGTTCAATTCAATCAATTTACAGAAATTGAGATCATAAAATTAAGTGGAAACATGAAAAAATCTTCTCCTTGCTTCTCTTCTTCAGTAGGTTCATGCTGTACAATTATTATATTCAAAGTCGGAAATGTCTTCTTTTGAGAAACTAAGATGAATCTCATCTTCTTCGGCACTACTATCAGATGTTGTTAGTTGCATATCTTCATGATTCCTTTTTGATAGTTTCAGTTGTTTTCTTCCGCTTTTCTTCATTTTCTTCTTTTCTAAATCTATTTTCTTTGGTGACTTTTCAGCCTTCACAGTAATTTTTTTTGTTTTTGGTAGAATCTTTGGCTTTCTCCTTATCAACAATCTGTTGCCTTCTGTGGATATTCTATGGAGAATTCAGGATGACGGCTTTCTATTTTCTCTTTGATAACATAAAAGGAATCCTCGGGACTCGATGGATTCCCGCTAAAATTTTGCTCGGCGTTTCATTGCATTCAGTTTTATCGGTGGACGCATGTTTCTTTTGTGACGTAGTTTGAATCATTTCATTATTTTTCTGTAGCCCTGAGGGCCCCGCTATTGGTTCAATATAAACATATACTGTCTAAGAAATTGAAACAAAAATTGACGGAGTTGATGAAGATCTTTCAACAGGTTCGATTTCAGATGCAGTTGAATTTTGATCTTGCAATGAATCAGCAGGTTCAACTAAATCTCATTTGTTCTCGCCATGAATCTGGTATTGCAGTCGGATCGAAGGGATCAATTCCAGGTTCAACTAAATCTTATTTGTTCTCGCCATGAATCTGGTATTGCAGCCGGATCGAAGGGATCAATTCCAAAAGATTTCAGGGCTGATGCTCAATTTGGTGAAATCCCAAGCTTTCCACATTAATTTTGAAACGTCATAGCATGGCAGACTATTGTCCATATTCGGAACCATTCAGGTCTTTGCTTCCTGACTGTAATAAACATTTAAAGGACTAAAAAAGCTTTGTCAAGAGGTTGAAGAGCATGCGTGGTGTGGCTTGGAAGGCAAAGCAGTATGACATCATTTCCTCTGGCCACTTCAAGTAATCAAACGGTGTTACTTTGTGCGCTGTGACCATCGAGAATCAGCAGAGTTTTTCGGGGGCTTTAATGACGAATAAAAACTTTTTCAAACCACTTCATGAATAGATCAGAGTTTATGTATGATGATTTTTTGATCATGAAAACTTCAGATAATTGTGGTTTGCTATATGTGCCTTTGTATATTAAAACGGGAGGAATAAAATTGCCTTGAGCATTACAGTGAGCAATCACAGTAAGGTTTTCACCCTTTTCGCAGCTCGTGAGGGTGTACACATCTTTTGCGCCTTAAGTCGACATAATTCTTCCTGGCTTATTTTTTACTTGAATTCAAGACTCGTTCATATTATAAACATCTTCAGGGTGATTTGCAAAGTCGTTTTAATCATAAATTTTGGCTAGCAAATCAAAAAGTTCTGGACGTCTTTTCGGTTCACGCTGTATGCTCGAGCAAGTGATGTGTGTTGGATCAGTTCAGGGTTGCGAACCAAAAATCAGTTAAACCACGTATTATCCGCTAATGCAGAGTTTTCTGGGAAAGTGTTTTTTATGTTGAGGGTTTTCACTTACTGAAACGCCATTTCTTTCACATCTTTTCTATCAGGAGCGAAGCCAACTTTCTCCAATTTCTATGTGCAAGTAGATTTTTGTCATATTCGGTGCAGAATGCAGAAGCACGACCAAGAGGACCCTTCGATTTTCCTGTTAAGAGGTGTCTTCGTAAGGTTTGAAAACTCTTGATGCCTCGTTCACTTCCAGCTCTTTATTATTGACGGATCATATTGCCTCCTCTAAACATTCAGCCGCCCAGGAAGCGCGTAAAGTCTTCCTTCCCTATTTACGAGGCATTATCTGTAATAATAATACAAATAAAATCAACTTAGCTATGTTCGATTGGTGGGAAATTTTGTAAACATATGTTTTTAATGCGCCCCAGCTCGCCTCGACAGCAGGTTTCAACGTTATGCACTCAGGTGTTGCGGAAAATAAAGCTAGTTTTGTCTTCTTACATAGCGTATGCATGAAACTGATATTAAAAACAAAACATTGTAGCTACAGAACTTTGCTTCAAACTTACCGTAAATTGACAAAACACTTAAAATAGGATATACAAAAAGAATCCACTAGATAATTACAAACAAACCACTCACAGTCTTTCACGTTCTCAAATGACAAATGACTAAACAAAGCATCTAAACAGCGCCGTCTAGCACTGTGAGAGATCGGTGTGAGTTCGGTGGGGCGTTTTGTAAACTGGGACGTGTTACCCGGTTCTACCCGACTGTTATTCCAGTGAGATTGTTTTTGATGCTAGCATCTGGATACATTGTAATGCTCCTAACGCTTATTGGCTGTCTGATCTTTAATCCTAACAAATTATTTTTCAACGCCTTTTTTTGCAATTCGGAACATTTTCCATGTACTTCCTCCTAGCAATGCACGTGAGGTTTTAAGAGGATATTTTGGAATTCATGAATTATCTTTGCGATGTATCAACTGTCCTTTTATTAAACCCATTCCGAAATTACGAACATTCTTAAATTACGAAATTCCGAGACACGCCGAAGATGTCAGGAAGTTTGTCTACTACGTCTCTTCCAAATTCAAATTTATTATTGAAAATTAAAGACGTTTCAATACGACATCAGCAAACAGAATGTAGGACTTTCTTTTACCTAGAAAGAACCCTTCCTGTTTGCATATACAACGGACCTTTAACTAAGGGTATTTAATAATGAACAGGACTATAATGGTAAGGAAAGACTCGGGAGGAATAACACCGAAACACACCGACGATTAAATACAAACAAAACGCGTATTCTGAAAACGAATGGGACGAAAGTTCCTTTAGAGAACAAACAAGGACAATTATAGTCGTCTCATGTTTGATTTCCGTAATCATCGCCTATTTGTTGATGATTATTAACAAAAAATAACCTTATAAAATATACAAATAAAATTTGATGGTGATATCTCTTCGAAAACTAAGTCTCAATCCTCATAGTTAATTTTCCTTTATACAAACACATCAAAATGCAGGTTTTAGATGCTCACAATGCCTACTATGGTCGTCTATGGTCTATACTATGGTCGTCAAGTTATAACCATAATAAATTTTGAATGAACTGAAATATTTTCGTCTACTAAAGTGTGTTGTTTTTATTTGTTTTTTTATATTTGGCATATTTTGATGGAATATATTGTTGGGACTCACACCTTCCTCCAAATGCCTTAGTACCCTTCATCTAGTCTGCATGACGATGCACAAATGGCTCGATACCAACCGGTCATTCGTAACATTTTTATCACTGATAAGAGTCGCATCAAATCTTCGAGCTGAGCAAACGCAGAAATCAGTTTTTTGACATCGATGACATACAGAGAAATATTTCTCTAGTTCAATCATCACTAGGGCATATGTATATCATTCAGGATTCTTTTACCGGAACGGAATAATGCATATAATATTTTGAAAACCGGAAGACTCACAATCAGAAGCGTGACATTGTCACATCTTTGTCTTAACTTCCTGATAAAAAGACTTATTATTATTATTGTACTGGGGTCCACTTGTTAGAAATTAGCATGGGCCAGAAATTGGCCCTTAGCTCCCCATGTGTACTACTATTGTTTACAGATGGTCCATCCTGTCGTCCTACAGAAGCCAAGGAGTTCCCCCGGTTCTGTGGCCACCAAGTGCTCCAATTCTGTTACGCCAGTACACCTCAGCAAAGTAAGGCGTTTGTTGGCCAGACTCGCTCAATCCAGGAGCAAGTGCTCTGTACTTTCTTCCTCCTCGCCGCAAGCTCGGCAAGTATCATCCGTTTGGATTCCTATTCGTTTGGCTTGTTGACTTAAAAGATTATGGCCCGTTAATACTGCCACCAATGTTCTAACGCCATTTCGGTTTTCTCCCCGGAGTTATTTTGTCCTCGTTTGATTAGGGTGAGGCCAAAGAGCTCGGCTTATCCTGCAGTTGCTTCTGTCACTCCAAGTCGTATATGTCTCTTTTCAGAGGATTTCATGTAGTTCCCTCTTTACCATTGCTAGTGGCACTTTAAGTGTGTCTATTCTAGTAGCATTTTGGTCGGCTGATCCAGCTCTCACTAGCACATCCGGCCTTTCGTTTCCCACTACGCCGCTGAGTCCAGGGACCCATGTTAGCTTTACATTTACTCGGGTTGTTGCGGTTTTGAGAGCCTGCCTACAATGCTGCACCAGTTGTGAAACTACGCGGTTAGAGGCAAGCGCTTGTAGTGCCGACTTAGTGTCTGAAAGTATTTGTATACTTCCATTAAGGTTGTTTATTGCCGCTTCTATAGCCGATTTTATTGCAAACACTTCCGACTGGAAAACAGTGGTGTGGCTCTCCAGTTTATAACTTCGGTTGAATTGCGGGTGATCTGGGAAAAAGATTCCGGCGCCACTTCCCCCATCCGTTTTGGAACCATCAGCGTAGATCATAATCTCACTTGTAGATGTGAAACCCTGCACCGTTTTCCACGCTTCTCTGGTCGGAATGCTGATCTTGTGTGGAATAGTTGTGTCCAATATTGTTTGTCTAATATTGGTCTAATATTTGTCTAATTGTCCAATATTCTACCCAGCTCCCTTTTACTTGACGGGGCTATTCGCTCCGTTTTTTCCAAAATGCATACGTGCCCCGTTTAAATGTGGTTAGGTAACCCATATGTGGATTTTAATCTGATGATTGCAAGTGATGCCTCTCTGAAGATGAATCTGGCATGATATTAAGCATTATCTCCATTGTAGCAGTTGGCGTAGTCCTAATGGCACCTGTGATGCCAAGGCAGGCCATTCGCTGGATCTTCTCTAGCACTTTTGCAATGGTTTTCTTTGGTAATGCCTGCCACCAAACCAATGCCGCGTAGGTGGTTGTTGGCCCCACTACTGTTGTGTAGATCCAGTGGGCAATTTTGGGTTTTATTCCCCAGGTTTTCCCCACTAGTCTTTTCATTATGAAGAGCGCCGCTGCAGCTCTCCGTCTGACTGCTCCTATGAGTGGAGTCCAAGATATGTTAGTCCAAAATGTCTCCGGGATATGGCGCTTTATGTTAAGCATAAGCTCCGTTTTGTCGGCAACGATGCGCAGTCCGTTTAGCTTCGCTCACTCAAAATGAAGTGAGAATGCGGTCTGCATCAATTCCGGCATGATTTTTGAGAACTTTCCACTTATCAGTAAAACGATATCGTCAACGTAGGCTATCGTTTTAAAACCCTTCCCGTTGAGGTCTTCCACTATTTGGTTAACTGTGAGTACCGAGGCAAGTGGTGATACTATGCCGCCTTGTGGAGTACCCCTGTTTGTCCATTTATTCTATGTTACGCCGTTTTCTTCGGCTGTAATCTTCCGTTTAACAAGTAGTTCCGTCATCCATTTAGTAAGATATGGGTCTATTATATCTTTGAACGGCTGCTACTATGCTCTCAGTTTTGACATTGTTGAAGGCTCCCTCGATATCAATGAAGGCCGCCAAAATGTCATCTTTGATGGCTAGGTTCATCTATATTCTGCTTACGACTTCGTGTAGTGCCGTCATTTTTGAGCGCCCTGGGAGGTATGCGTTTTGGTTGGGGCAAAGCTCCGTTATGTTCATGGTGCTTTTTATGTACCCATGCACTAGGCGTTCCTGGGTTTTCAGCATGAAAGAAGTTAAGCTGATAGGTTGATAATCCATTGCTTTGTAGTGGCTGGCTTTTACCGGCTTGGGTATAAAAACTACTTTAGCTTCTCTCCAGTCCAAAGGAATATAGCGTTTGGATATGGAGGCTCTATATATTTTCACCAAAATCCGTATTATTATGATATCCGCTTTCATAAGCATGATCAGATGCACTTTGTCGGTTCCTGGTGATTTTTAAGGTTCGAAGGTATTAATGGCCCAAAGGACCTTTTCTTCGCTTACTATTTCCTTTATGGAGGAGCCACGGTAAGGAGTCACGTTGTTTACTTGTTCTGTCTCTTCATCCGTTTAGCCCGGAAAGTGTTGGTTTAGTAGGAGCTTGAGACGTTTTATGCTTTTTGTTGTTGAAGATCCGTCGTCCTTTTGAAGCATCGTGTCCACATGTGGTTCTCTTTTCAGAGTCCTGCTTAGCCTAGATGTCTCGTTTCCTCCCTCGAAATTGCTGCAAGAAAGATTCCAGGATTTCCTTTTCTCTTTTCTTACAGCTGTTTTAAAAGTAGACTTACTTTCATCCGAAAGTATTTTCTATTTCAGTCATGATACCTGTCAATAGCAATGGTGTTTTTTAGTGCGGGGAATGATGGATACGAAGGGAGAAGTAAAATACAGAATTATTTTTCTTTTTCAATACATTCACCTGTTTCTCTAATTTATTTTTGAGAGCATGCAATTAGCTTGTGTGTTCGTTTGGCTTTACCTTTGCCTGAACACGCTTCGTCTAAAACTGAGCCTTTCCCTTCTACAAATCTATCGCTTGATAATTCTTGTATCAATTTCTTTTTTAAGCTTTGAGACATATGGGTGTCAGACCTAGATTGTTGGGTGGATCATTCAAAATATCCAAGACAAGGTTGCCCAGGACAGTCAACGCAATACGGCATTTCTGAACAGACGCGTTGCAGTGTAGAAGGAGTACATCTTTAGTCAATTTTCTTTTCCTTTCTCTTTGATACATTTGGATATGGAGACAGCTTTATATAGATCCCTTCAGTGTCCCAAAAGACTGTTGTCGTGATTTTACGAGTTTTATCTGACAGTTCAAATTTTTTGGGTGGTGATGTACGATTAAGTACCACTGGATAGAGTTCTGTTGGTTCAAGTTTTTTGAATGCAAGTTTCATCTCCAGTCACATTTCGAAAAGTCCATCCTTGTATTCATCACAGAGGTCCAAAAACGCGCCGCAGTATTCTATCCGTTGCTGTTTCTGAGGTGGCGTGAGAATTTTTAACCTTAACCGTTAACCTTTTTTCAAAAATATCAAGAAGCATTTTCAAATTGTCATTGCTGATACTCCAACCATTTTTGGAAACTGTTTTTTAGTGTCCAACATTAACTTTAAACTTTTTGCATCATTTCCTAAGTAATCACTTTGATCAGGTTTCCGGGCCGTGGGTCCTTTTCAAGAGAGTCCAAGCTTTGTTAGAAGAAACAGTGTCACTTGTTAACCATGGTTTTATTTTGAGAATCGTCCCCGTAAACGGACAGTTTCCTTCAAGTACAGTTTCAATTGACTTACCTTTCTCGGTAAGGAACTAACGAAGCACCACGCCATCATTAAGTTCCTATTTATACCATATTTGTCACTTACTTTCGAATTGAGATCTTTGTTTATCGATAATTCAAGGATAACTGCCCTGATTATGACAAAATTAGATATTTATAATGTTAATTAATGAGTGATTGCGTTATCACTCCATTAATTACATTTATTCATGAGCCTTCCTCCATTTCTTTCATTTTCCATCATGAAAATGGGTGAAATGGGAGCGTGATGGAGCGTGAGCAAGATAATCACATTTATATCAAAACAATATTTGACTTTTGAGATTTACAGAAAAAATACAGCGACGCCAAGATCGGTCTTGGTAGCGTGGAACTGGATTTATTCACTAATTACATATTCACCAACGCATGAAGGTTTTCAACAGGGAAAAAGATTCATTTTTGATACTGAAAAAATAAACGGCTACAAAAATTTCCAAATTTTGCGAGTGGCACGACGGAAAGAAGGACAAATAAAGAAAAGAACGTAATCCTTATTATTCATTATTCCACATTATTCAACGACATAAGTGAGAAGAAGAACAATCAACCGCAAGTGAGCCATGTTATGTCAACTTCAACTGTCAATTGAGTTCAAAAGATTCAAAATCTGTTTGAGAAAGTTCGAAGTTAGAATAGAAGATAGAAGTTGTTGCGACTAGCTCCAGCCTTAAATCTCAACTGACATTGTCCCTCTAAAGGCGTTGACATTGTCTTCATTAGTGTCCAGAATGCGAAACGAAAAAACGTTGAAAATTTGAAAGGGCTAATACAGATATAATTTAAGGAGCAAATGAGCGAAGCAGCAAATACAACAAGATAGGGAACGTACATCTTCCGCGGCAGGATATCGTATCCAATGGGACAACGCAGAAGCGGTGGAGCAGAGCAGAAAAATATCGAAACTAGGTGCGTGGGAGGTTGTAGATCATGGAGGTGCCCAACTGTCAACGCCCAAACGTAAGAACAGGTAATTGGCCAGTGAATATAATAAAACTGACAAGTAAGTTTGGTACCTTAAAAAAGTAATCCTGGGCTAGCATTCTCTGCAGTTATCAAAAAGTAATTATTGTCTAGAAGTTATGTTAGAATGTAGTTCCATTTATAAGGCATAACTTCTTCAGAAAGAAAAGCACCGAAGAAGAGAAAAAGTACCTCCAAAAAACCGTAGATGCTTTGACAAGAAAGTACCGTGGTAAGGAGCGTTTGTTCTTTTACATGAATTTTAAAAAGGACTTTTTGACGTTCTAGACCAAACGGGACAATGCTAAAGAGCAGAATGTGTACTATGCTGGTAACGCTGCATTATATCCAATAACTCCGGATCCAGGCAAAGCCATTTGACTCCGCTCTCAATACTAGGCGGGAAAGTTGACGATATCCTGACAGTAATTAAAGTCAATTAACCTAATCTGGGACTGAAAATTTTCTGTAATCCAACTTTTTTGAAACTTTTGATAAATAGTCGTGATTTTATGATCCTGATGATTGAGGATACCTAGTGTAGTAGCCCGGTTCCACATTGGGATACATTAACAAACTACACAGATTTATTTTGTAAACTTTATACTCAAATTCCAACACATTCGAAATCAATAGTTTGAGGTTATCTGAAAGATCATTTCATGGTGCTTCCCAGATTACTCGCCAGTAACTCTTTGATTGCAAAGGTCACACTTCAGTAGCTTTTTAAAAGATTTGATTATAAATTCCTTGTTAACAACAAATTTTGGCCACGCTTTTCCAATCAGGTATGCGGTCGGTAAATTGCATAGTCGAAGTCACTCTGTGACCCTTTTCTTTGGACTGTTACCGTTTATATTGTCTTTTAATGCATGTTCTTCGGTCACGGTCTAATGCGTGGATTACATTGTTTGCATAAATATTGTAAATATGTCTGTTCTATTCGCATGAATGGGTTGGAGACGATGCCATTAACGAGTGTGGGAAGTCGTTTGTGTCCAATTTTGGAGGCCAATTTAATTTTCATTAAAATATTTGTTGTATATTACTACTGGCTTCAATCTGATTACAATGAATTTCGATTTCTCATTTATGAGATGGAAAACTATTTATGATTTCGATTTTCATTCAAATTCCATTCAAATGGGCAGGATTCATAAATTCGAATAAAAGTACAATGAATTCAGTGAAACAAGAACCACAAGGCGGATTTATAATAAACAAAAGTTTTGGATAGAAAGATGTAGCACGATTTAAATTATCATTTGGCTTTTATCGATATCTTCGGAGGTGGATTCCTGTAACCTAATACCAGGAATTCGTGCTTCGCTGACAGCGCATTAAAATTACGTCTTGTAGAGCTTGTTAACGGGGATTTACGATATCCCTTGAAATTTTAGTAAGATATTTATGTGAGCTTTGTTGATTCTACTAAAGGTAATTAAGCAGTCTTGAGCTTGTTCGTGGCCTGCTTGGTTTCAATAAATCACTACTAATTCGTTCAAGTATTCTGCAGTGTCCATGTCTCACAAATAGTGTTTAAACCTGAAAGATACCACTGTGAGAATTCCTCAAGCGACTCTACAAGGAAGCCTCAATCTTGTAACTATATTCGGGTACCCCGAGAGCTTGACGAGCCCCATACGCAGGTAGATCAATTTATTGCAGTGGCTGTGCTACTAACATAGGTGACGTTACTTTACGACTTCTGGAATAGCTAAGTTCCTCATCTAGTTACATGAAAGCTACCAATGAAAACTAGTAAATACGATTCTAAGTATAGTAACAAATGAGGACATGTTCAAGGTGGCACAGAATAAGGCCACTTTGATAATTATAACAGTGAGGCCAACAGAGGAATATCAAAGGCGGATATAACAGGAGAAAGGAAGCCCGGTGGTAACCTTCTAGGGTTCTAAAAGCGTACCTATGAGAAATAACCTTTTGATAAAGAAATTGAACTCCTTATAATTTCAACTAAAGCAAATATTAGAACATATGCAAACGGTCATGTAGCTTTTTTGGACTCTTTGAAAACAAGAAGTTCGGTACTGTAACTCTCCGAGGTTCTGACGATTCTACGAAACTCGCTTCTCAGCAAAAATGCGGTGACTAACTGAGAAGTTGTCGCTACCGTCGTGAATCTAGTTAGAACAGGCTCCCTGATTTTCCCTACTGGTATTTTTCCCCCGAGATCTTCTCTTTGAATCACTTCTTAGGTATTCGCTCCGCATTAATCCTCAGGAGGTACACAGCTCATTGCTGTTTGATAATTTTGGAGAGTTCTGGCTCCTTCTCATTTCGCTTCTCATTCCCTCCTCCTTCTTTTTCTCCTAAGGTGCTTAACCTTTTTTATTATTATTGTTTGTACTGGGGTCCACTTGCTTGAAAATAGCATAGGCCAGAATCGGCCCTTAGCTCCCCACGTATATTACTATTTTTTACACATGGTCAATCCTGTCGTCCTACAGAAGCCAAGGAGTTCTCCCAGCACATCTCAACCAAGTAAGGCGTTTGTTGGTCAGACTCAGGCAATCTAGAAGGAAGTGTTCTGTACTTTCTTCCTCCTCGCCGCAAGCTCGGCAGGTGTCATCCGTTCGTTTTCCTATTCGTTTGGCGTGTTGACCTACAAGATTGTGGCCCGTTAATACTGCCACCAATGTTCTAACGTCATTTCGGTTTTTTCCTAGGAGTTGTTTTGTCCTCGTTTGATTAGGGTGAGGCCAAAGAGCTCAGCTTATCCTGCAGTCGTTTCTGTCATTTCAAGCCGTATCTGTCTCTTTCCAGAGGATTTAGTCTAGTTCTCTCTTTACCGTTGGTTGTGGCTAGTGGCAATCTAATTGTGTCGATTCTAGTGGCATTTTGGTCGGCTGATCCAGCTCTTCCGTTTCCCTCTACACCGTTGTGCCCAGGGAATCATGTCAGCTTTACATTTACTCGGGTTGTTGCGGTTTAAAAGCCTTGCTACAATCTTGCACCAGTTGTGAAACTACCCGGTTAGAGGCAAGCGCCTGCAGTGCCCACTTACTGTCCGAGAGTATTTGTATACTTCCATTAAGGTTGTTTATTGCCGCTTCTATAGCCGCTTTTATTGCAAACACTTCCAACTGGAAAACTGTGATTTGGCTCTCAAGTTTACAACTTCGGTTGAGTTGCGGGTGATCTGGCAAAAAGATTCCGGCGCCGGTTCTCTCATCCGTTTTGAAACCATCGGTGTAGATCATAATTTCACTTCTAGATGTGAAATCTTGCACCGTTTCCCACGCTTCTCTGGTGGGAATGCTGATCTTGTATGGAATCGTTGTATCCGCTATCGACTGTCCGACGCTATCGACTATCCGCTATGTATTGTAAGGCTATCTTTCACTGTGTTTACTAAACTGATATGTTTTCCGTCAATGGTCGCGGGTGAAAATGTCTCCGGTGTACGGCACTTGATGCGCAATCCGTTTAGCTTCGCCGACTCAAAAAGAAGTGAGAGTGCTATCTGCATCAATTCCGACATGGTTTCCGGGCTTTCTCTGCTTAGCAGTATAACTATATCGTCAGTGTACTCGATCGTTTTGAAATCTGTTTTGAAATCGTTTTGATCGTTCCCGTTGAGGTCTTTCACTATTTGGTTAACTGGGAGTTTCCAGGCAAGCGGTGATACTGTGCCGCCTTGTGGTGTACCCCTGTTAGTCCATTTATTCAAGGTTACGCCGTTTGTTCGGCTGTCATCTTCTTTTTAGCTAGTAGTTCCGTCATACATTCTTCTTAGCTTATCCCCAGTCCAAAGGAGTATAGCATTTGGATTTGGAGGCTCTATATGTTTTCACGAAAAATTTCACCACGACCCGTCCTCCTTTTGAAGCATCGTTTCCACATGTGGTTCTCTTTTCAGAGCCCTGCTTAGGCTAGATGTCTCGATTCTTACCTCAATATTGCTACAAAAAACGTTCCAGGATTTCCTTTTCTCTTTTCTTACAGATATTTCAAATGTTTTCAGATTTCGCTTATAGTCCTCGCAATCCGTATCTCGGTTTGTGAGGCGAGCTATTGTGAATAGTATTTGAGTATTTTTTCTATCTCGTCCAGTTCTGTGTTCCGCCAGCTTATAGTTTTTTGTTTGATGGTAGTGGTTGGACACATTTCACTGAAACTATCGACCAGTATACTTGTCATGTATGTGACTTCATTGTCGGATGTCATTTCGACTTCTCAATGGATTCGCTTGGTGTGAACCTATACCTCTTTTAGTAGCGTTTATGTAGCCGTCACAATCCGCTTTTCTAGGATTGTAGTAGGTCTAATGGGGTCCAATGGGGTGCTTAGCCTTAGAATCTGAATAAATTAAAGTCCACAAACATTTGGTAGAAGGGAGCTTTACAGTCCTAATATTATTCCCCAATAACATGAATACCATTTGGGTTCGAACCTCATTAGTTTGATACAAACGAGATGTAGTTTTTCGGAATCTATAAAATACTAATGGATGTAGAAAAAAATGGTTCGATACGATTCAAATTGAAAATCTTAAAACATATCCAAGTTTATGGATTTATATTTAATGATGAACCTGTATTTACATTGGAAATTTTATGCATGCAACCCAGTCACATTCTGTATCGTTTATGTCATGTACCTCTATTGTCTCTTTATTTACTTCGTTTTTCAACGCTCTGCTCTCCGATAGTGTTAGTGATGAGCTCAGTATTTTTTGGCTAGGAGATGAAGGTTGTTTACACCCTGAGTGACCAACTTCCAGCATCGAAAGACCACCTGACTACCATTAAAAAAACCTGACCTGTTACACTAGTGAGTCATCTTTCAACTGTTTAGCACATAACTACCAATAGAACTCTTTATAACTCCTACTCAATTGACCCCTTCCGCTCAGGGAGTGCCTTTTTCAGTTAAGAGGAATGAGAACACTGGACATGAGACGCTCCAATCTTTTGCTGCGAGTCGTAAGGCTCGTTGCCTCTGTACCTGAATTTATGGTCATATACCCGTTTACCCGTGCTTAAATAGAGCTATAATAGAAGAAGATGGTACAATCCATGATGCTACATCAATAGTGGCATGCACCAAATGACCCATACTCGCAAAAAAATTCCCTTTTATTAGCATGGATATTGTCAGCATTATTGAATGGCAGTAATAAGAAAAATGTGAGGGTTGTATACGAACCTCAGAAGAAAGTAAGGTTTCGGACAATAGACAGTCGTCAATATGATAGTAAAAATTTAAACGAGAAGGATATGAGATGGCTTTTTCACACTATATGACACACTATATTCACACAACAACAGAGTGAACTAGAAAGGCAGCTTTCACAAACTCTTTTCACACGTGACGATTGAAATAGGATATTGAAGGAATCAAATATTCAGCTAGTTCAAAGCAGCGCGCAGCTCCAGCTAAAGTCAAACCGAACAAGCCAAAAGAACGAGGAAAGTGGTAACAGAATCAGGTACAAATGATCAGGCAATAAAAACAATCGACAAAATTGAGTTTGAAAAAAATTAAAAAGAAGCGAAACAGGTGTGAGATGGGTAGAAACAGAAAACGTTGGTTCGGCAGCTTATGAAAATTGCGAAGGACACGAAATAGAATGGGTAGATATCTCATCCGTCGAGGAACTAAGGATCATCGGATACTTTAGGTAGCTAGGAGGAGCAAGCCTCACCCAAGAACTAGGAAAAATCAAGACTTTCATCCATCATCAAGAGATCATAATAATTATAATAATAATCATCGTGATAAAAATAAAGCAAGCAAACGTATTACGACAACAGAGGTATGACTAAGCAAACCATCGGACATTAATAACATTAACTCTATATGGATACTTAAGACCATGTTACCAAATGTTAGTAACATTTATAACGTTATGTATAACATAACGTTAGTACATTATAAATGCAAACAAGACGATCTATATCTTAATCTTAAATATTTCTCCTAACTTTTTGCGTCGAAAATTGAAGAATATAGTGTACTCAAAAAACTATAAGCACAAGAGAACCATGTTCATGATATTCTAAAAAATAGACAAGTCCTGGAGCAATGAATTTAATGAAAAAAGAAAAAATTAACTTATAATACAATGCAACCTGAAATATTCATTGCCCTTTCGACAGCAAATTCAAATGAGTTCCTTTCTAGAAATCATCCCTTCAATATAATGGCAACCCTTAACGGATAATGCCAGTGTTTTGCAATTTTATTCTTTTCTTTCAAGATGATTTACTTAGCCTTCATAAGGTCTGACGTTTTACTGACGGTTTTATTGACATTGCCGTGCTTCGGGTCAGATTTGACCTGACATTTGAATCATACTGAAAAATGAGTCAATAATAAACAAAAGCTTTTTAAAAAACAGTATATTTATTAAATATTATAATTGTGTAAGATAATTAACTAGTGCTAAATAAACAACCGATGTGTTGAAAATAATAATTTGTCTGCGCGATCACTTACTTAAAAAACTGTGATGGAATGTGCTAAGAAGATATACGAGGTTTGTTCAAAGAGTATCGCGAATTTTGAATTTTCGTGGGCTACGTATGTTCGATTTTTGAGTTTTTGGTGGCCTTACGTTGATACTCATGACCCCCACTTATGCTGACAAGTCCGGCCATTTTGAATGTCCAGTCAGTTTTTGACAGTTATTGTGCGTGGACGTGCTTTAGCTTGTCTTCGATTGTCGTCTCTCCCAATAAATCGATCAAAGAATTTGTATTAAATTTTGTGTGAAGAACAACTTCAAGTGCGCGGATGCATTCAAAATGTTGACTGTTGCATACGGCGAAGCTACTTTGGAAAAAAGCAACTTTTATCGGTGGTACAAAATGTTCTCAGAGGGCCAAAAAGATGTGAGCGACGAAAAGCGTTCTGGACGCCCAAGCACGTCAACAACAGATGGAAACATTGATGAAGTAAAGAAACTAGAATTGGCTAATCGTCGAATCACTGTCAGAGAAGTTGCTGAGGACCTAAATATATCGGAAACAAAAACAGCAACATATTAACATCGTTCAGGAGCTGTTGGATTCTGTCCGTGACGACCCAAAATTGCTCCAGAGAGTCATAGCTGGTGACGAATCATGGGGTTTTGGTTACGACGTAAAAACCAAAGCCCAATCATCCCAATGGAAGCTGTCGCACGAGCCAAGACCGAAAAAAGCACGCCAAGTTCGGTCCAATGTGAAGGTTTTGCTGACAGTTTTCTTCGATTGCAAGGGCGTGATGCATTATAAGTTCTTGCCGCAGGGTAGAACGGTCAAAAAGAAATATTACCTTCAAGTAAATCGCAATTTGCGAGAAGCAATCCGCAAGAAACGCACGAATTTGTGGAAGAACAAAAATTGGCTTTTGCACCATGATAACGCCCCTGCTCACACATCCAAAAACAACACTCTAATAATGCTGCAGCCACCGAATTCCCCAGACCTGGCCCCCTGTGACTTTTTCTTGTTCCCGAAACTGAAGAGGCATATGAAAGGACGACGCTACGCCACGATTGAGGAGATAAAGACGGCATCGAAGGAGGAGCTGAACAAGATCACAAAAAATGAATTTTCAAAATGTTTCGAGGATTGGAAAAAACGTTATCACATGTGTATAATGTCGGACGGGGATTACCTTGAAGGGGATAAAATAGATATTCATGAATAAATAACAAATTTTTGAAAAAACATGAAATTCGCGATATTTTTTGAACAAACCTCGTACACACTCCCTTCTTGGGGTGCATTATACAAGTGTAATGTCTTTTGTAACGGCAAAACATGATGAATACAATGTTCTTCCCTTTCCTTCTAAAAATTCTGGGGGTAATTTGGGTTTATTTTTGTAAAATTGTTTTTCTAATAGCTTTGTGCAAGTTGATATGAAGTTAAAAATTGTTAACAGTTAGATAATGGCCTTTCATATGGCCAAAAGGACTATACGCATACCTTGGGCTTTAAGGCACACTACCTATTTCTTTACCCATGCACGGCTGAATATTCCAAACATAGCCTGTAGCAGAATCACATAAAACTCAAAATTTTATGCCATATTTAGCTGGTTTCAATGGCATGTACTGTCGAAATGGGCATCTTCCTCTAAATTCCACAAGTTGTTCATCCACACTTACGTTTTCAGAAGGACTGTAAAATTTAGGTAAAAGGTCAACCCACTGATTCCACAGATCTCGAATAGGAGTAAGCTTACCCAACATTATCTTAAACTTACCCAACAAATCAGTTTCATCAATGTCATTCCAATCATCAGCAAATATACATTTACCCTCCAAATTACTATATTTCAAAATAGTGTGTGTCAAAGAAGGAGGAACAAATAATTGAAAACTTTTCCTCGAAGCTCTCCCAAAGGCTTTTGTGACAGGATCTTTAGAGTACTTTATTTGCCCATTCCTGGACGTCATTGTAACAGGGACCCGAGAAACTTTAGAGTGAAAAAAGTCATAAGTGGAATAATAATAACATTTTCAACAAACTTCTTTTATAAATATGTGTATTAGAGTGATTGATTAAAAATCACTGCATATCGAAGTCCTTAACCATTTATTTGCTGAAAAAATAACATTTTTATCTCAAAGTGAGTCAAAATTGAGCCAAGGACCTTATGAAGGTGGGTAGTGGGTTGAACAATATGCGAATTTTCAATGTTTCACACAAATAATCATACAAAAGGCTTGACGAAAACGAATCAGAGTTTTCAGATCGGTACAGACTTGCTTTCTCTTCACAGGACGTTACGATTTCTTGCAAATGTCATTTGGCTCAACAGGCTACGATTCAGGAATCTTGATCGAAAAAATCGTCAGAAAACAATCATAGAGTGTGTGGAAGATACACTGACATTTGGGGAATCAAATATTTATCGTCTTTAGGTTCGATTCCATCGTTTCAAATATAAGACATCATGTTACCATGCAGGATTTTACACAAATTTGTTTTGCTGTCAGGTCATAACGAGTCCCAACTCATATAATTTCGGCAAATGGTATCAAAGACAATCTTCTAGAAATTCTCTTTCTAATTCTACTAGCAATAGAAGAAAAACAATAATGAAATTAATTATTATTACTAATTATTAATTACTACAAAATTAATCTGAAATAAATTCGCTAAAGGCAATGAAATAGCAAGGAACCTCAATTTGAAGAAATTGGAAACATTCCCTAAAATCGGTTTAGTCTATAAACCGTTAAAGCACATACGTGAAATTTGTTTCACAAAATTTTAAGTACCACAAAAAAGTCTATGACATTAATAATCTTCACATTTGGCTTGGCATGGCTCAACGACTAAAACCTTATATGTCTATCAACGAAAGATTAAGACGACAAAATCCTGTTTATTTGCGAAGCTGAATAAAAGTTTTTAAATTTGGTAATCAGACCAAGAAAAATAATCTTTAATTCATTTCGAACTATCGATTAACACGATTCGATACTAGCTCACTTCAATTTAATTTACTTCCATGCCCAATAAGAATGATAACCTTCCAGGAAGGAAACGTTGAACTTTCGTTTACGTTGAAAAATTTGCTACTGCTACCGACGATGCACCTCCCGAGTTGACCAAGGAACATAGTCTAACAATGTTTCACATATTACTTCGGGGTAGGCCCTCTTACTTTTCTATATTATATTCTAACTCTTTCAAAGATTTTATATTTAATCGTGCACCAAATAAAATTCTACCGGTGCATTTTCTATTTCAATCTGGCAGAAGTCTCCCGAGAGTGTTAGTTCTGTAAGGAGCTATGATGTGACATTTTTTTTTGGACAGTGTGTCCTGAATACCATCCGTCGAGAATACGAGTGATTTCATCGTTACAGACTGCTTTCGTTGGACCCTTGCGTCTACACAAGCTTCTCAGGCGTTCGTACTTTAACGCGAACTGGAAAGGAAAGCTGCAAGTACAACCCATCTCAGAGAAAACACATTCAAGACACTCTTCACCTCAGTAACGCACATTCAAGACACTTTTCACCTCAGTAACGCAGTCAATACCACCTTTCTCGAGGGCAGCCATTGTATCAAGTGAGGTAAGTAATGTCTTTTTCCAAGTGTGTTGTTACTGTGTCCCGGAATTAGTCATTATTTCCGGGCGATTGTCCAAACTCTAGAAACAGGCCAACGCAGTGGGTCAGCCCAGCTGTTTTGATCTCAGTTTGAGTGTCATCGAGTTTGACTGCTCTCCTGATTTCCCACAAAAATCGGACGTACGTTTTACTAAAGGTCGATATGATCAGCAGAGCAATCCATCGTAGTTAACCAAGTGGCTTCCTTCCCGATTGATTGTGCAAGGTTGACTATGGGGGGAAGTATTTTCTTTGTTGTTCTACTACTTTCTTCCTTGAATCGGAGTCCTGAATGTTTTGCAGCTTACATTGTTATTTGGACAATCTTTTGAAAAACATTTGAACATTGAAATATTTTGAGGTGCCTTCTGAAGTTGCAGTTGTCTGGGCAACGATGTAAACTGTACTTAACACTTCTTCACGTAAAGTTGCATATCATGGCCCAGTAGCGAAGCCCTTGGAAATTTTTACACTACAAGATTTGCTGACATTTGATGTGAATTTAAGCTTACTGAACTAACTAGCTTTTGACGGTAGGTTCAATTTTTGGTTGTCATTTTATACGTAGAGGGTCCAATAAAATTTTTATAATTTAATGTTTAGAATTTGTTTAAATATTAACAAGCGGATCAATTGGGAGCTCTTCAATCTCTAATTAAATTGAAAGTCGATTGAATTCACGTTGAACTCTTTCCCTTTTATTTATTAAAAGTACATAAGTTAAAGATTGTTACAATGTTTAGTGATTACACCGATCGACGTTCTAAAGTTTTCCGTTGATTGTCGTAACAATCATACAAGTTTAGATTCGTAACGGAATTTATGATTAATTTATTGATAATTTAGCAGCGAGAAAAACTAAGAAGATCCTTGAATAATAAAGAAGAGCCGGAGTGAATAATGAATGAATGAGTGAGTGATACAACTGACATAAATTAAGTTGATAACTTGCTGGACTAGGTGCAACCGAACCGCAACCGATTTAGTGCCAGAAGGCTGAAGGGTTTTCAGTCTATAAGGGGTCAAAGAAGAATGAAGACAGACAGACAAAACGCTATATATTTTTGTCATCAACAACTCTGATTTGTTGATAGAATTGAGAGAGGGAACGATATAGAAAGATAAAGGGTAAGGCACAGATTCGGAAAAAAGCCAGAGGGTTCGTCATGTGCATGCCTCATGTTCAACATTTGCCAGAACACCACGAGGCTATGGGTTTCAAGATAAGCGAAAGAGTACTTTAACTTTCAACAAAATTTTCTTAGAGAACATATCTGAAATGAGGTTGTCGGGATCGTGTTGTGGGTGAAGTCCACAACTGAAAATGGAGCAAATTTTCCCGTCTGATTGGAGTAGAACCAAAGGATCTACTTCTACAAATCGAAAGGAATCAGTTTATGAATTCTTTAGAATTTGCGTGGAAGAAGAACAATTTCGTCCAAAAAGTATTTGTGAGATTCCTATTTGTTTTCACCTTATAAGTCAATTGGAGGATTTTCCTCCTCGATTTTTCTTTTTATTTTTCATCTCACTGCTGTTTTCTTTCATTTGTCCTGCTTTGTCCAAAGAAGATTTTGTTTTCGGGTTAGTAGTGTACTCTGACGCAATAATTGTTGTTTGTTTGTCTTGCGTTACAGCTGGGTCCCTTTCACGAAGAATATATCCTCACACACTCCTTTCCTTTTGGTTTCCACTTTTCCACTTTTTCCTTTTTACAGTTTATCAATGACTTAATGATTACGATGGAGATATTTGATTGTAAGCTTTACTGAAATTGGTCAACCATAAACGCTGAGGTGTCGACATTGGAAGCCAAATCGCAGCTAGCTAAAATTGTTTGTTTTGTCTCAATTCAATGTCATTCTGAATTATTTTTCTGTAATGATTCCAGGAAATTTTCAGTAAAACTTTGCGACAACCATAAGGGCTAGAATAGGAATGTTATTGTGTTAATATACAATACTTATCCTCTAAAGCGTGCGTCCACCTCAAGACGGCATTCGTTGAAAGAGCTATTACCCACGCCTAAGAGCGAACAATGTATTCTTCGTGTATCTCTTCTCTAGCTTAGGATGTAAGAAGGATGTACGTAAAGGTACGGGCGTTTACTCGCTTTAACTTAAAGAAGAAGAAGCAGATTGTCCCAAATCACCTACTACAGATAAGTTCGTTGAAACCTTATAGACTTGAGAAAGCAAGTGGGAGAAAGACAATCTGAAAGGAAGAAACAAGGGACTGTCGTGTGATATGGGAGTTTGCATCGTCGCATGCATAACTTACGCGACAAAACACATTGAAACGAGATCCAGTGTTAACTCTGGAGTCTTTCGAAAAGAAATTTGGTTTATCCCTGATAATCCAAAGGTATAAATGTTCGATTTTAAGGTCGCAATAGGGAGGGCATTTATTCGAAAGTATTCGACTATCAATGTCTGTGCTTACGTTCAAAAAATACGGCAAAAATTATACATTACGAATAATTCTCTAGCAAGTGAAAAAGGCCCACTAGGATGTAACCGGCAGTGTATGATGAATCATCAAACAATTCAAGGATACGTTTCCATATCCACCTATATTTTCTAGGGTTTCTCCGTGGATGAGCAATTTTTGCCCCGGAAATTAAATTTATTTCTCATAATAATTTCATTACATTTTTTCGACAACATTTACTATGTAAGCCCAACAGGGATTCAAATCCTCTGTATAATTTGATTCCACTGGGTTCTCAAGAAGGGGATTAACACATTACCTAAAGGTCCACCAGATTTTGCTGCCGCATCAAATCTCATCTCATCATCAAACTTCGTGAATCACATTATGTATTTTGATGGCTTTCGAAATTTTTAGCCATGTCAATTTATTTTCAAATCGGTGGTATATATATCTAAGAGACGCCAGTTGACGACAGTTGAGGCCAAACTCAAGTTATGCAGAGCTCACCATCAAAAAGGCTTGACGTTGCTATTTTGAAAAAAATATGAAAAGAGCATTTTTAAAATAGGCATATCATAATTACTATGGAATGGCCCAAAATACACATGCCATCGTGTCAAGAAATATGATGACAAGCTACGAAAAAGATGTTGGTTGCCCACAAATAAACACCAAATAATGGGTGTGTTTTAAGATATAGAAATTCAGATGGGCAATGCCTATAAACCTTACGGATGGTATGACAGCTGTCATAGCATACCATTTTATGATAAATTTGGTTCGCCATTTTACCTTGAATATGTTGACACTTGAGAAATGTTTGCAAATGGTACAGATTTATTTAAAAAAAACGCTTCTTTTCCAGAAACTTATCTTGCACTCCATCAACTTTTTCGCCGAATTAATCGTCAATCAGAAAAATTAATTCAAATGACCACGGATCATTCCTGTTTCCATGTTAAAAATATAAACAAAATTCGAATTTTTCCACTTTCTATGTTTTGTATTGTTGTTGTAGACTACAGTTTAGGGATGTAACCAAACTTTTTACTAGAAGACACAAAACCACTGAGATGAGAGAACTTCTACGGCCCCCAGAGAAGCGACGCAATTGTACTTTTGCACGGCAAACGTCTTCTAGTGTTGTGACTTGATTGATGATGACTTTTCCGCAGACGTCTGCACTCCACTCGGTGCATGCATTCTTCACCGGGAATCCAACATCCACATATACATCCACGTCGCGCTCTTCCGCTATCCCTTTTAGTCTCAAGGATGTCTTTTTTTTTCTTGTATTGGAAACTCAATTTCACATTTTTTGTTCTTCTTCTCTCTACTTTAAATTTAATTCAATTTGTTTGTTGGATCTTAGCAATTTTTTCGAATATCACTAAATAGTGCTTTTAATTGTGTCAGTTAATGAAATTGATAACACTGTCAGGCGACCGCCCTTTTTATAGGTTGTTTTCTTCTGTTTTTCTGTGACGCTATAATTCGTAGACTGTCGATACAACTCACTAAAAAACACTTCGTTACCGCGTTTTACTTATCGAAATTCAAATAAATCAAATATCGAAAGGCAACGACTGAAATTCAATAAACTTCTTTCCCCAATTTGATTAGTTGACGCAGTTAAATGAATTTCTTGCAGTTAAAACAAATTTACTTTTTTTTTTTTTTTTTGGGTTGGGGGGTGAAGGCAATTTACGCCCGGAGTGTGGGACTCCTAGCAGCGCATGCTACCAGACTACACTAAACACCCCCCCCCCCCCCATGGAACCGTTTGACACATTACTTCGGGCTAGGCCTCTTTTTTACTTCGCGCTAGGGCGCCGTCAGTCTAGAGAAATCTCCCTCCAGCGGGAGGGGGCAGGATGGAGGAGGACTGCTGGAAAGGAGACCTCCCTAGACCCCGCGCTCAAGGTTATCTATCGTATATTTTTTGGCAATAAGTATTGCCCGAGAGTAATGTGCCACGCAGGTCCATTTGTCGAAACTTTTCAGCATTTCTCCGACCAGATTGTCTGGAGAAAGCTCTCCCATCACCTCCCACAAGTCCTGCCGCATCCTGTTCCACCTTCTACAGTTGAAGAAGGTGTGACATGCGTCATCCCTTTCCCCTGGGCAGAAAATGCAGTCTGGGGACCGTGATTTAACAAACCGTGAGAAAACAAATTTACTGAGACGAATGGAGAATGATAAAATTTACATCATTCTTTGTTTCTTAAAGTTCTAAGGTCGTACAACATTTAGTTAAGTCTAAATTGTTCTGTAGTGATACGTTAACACATTTTTTTGCTTTTATTTCAAATGAGGATACACAATTGACATCTGATAGTGGGGAAAGCCTCTGAAAACCCCACCAACTCAACGTTGATGACATGGAAAGGAGAAGAAAAGTAGAAGAGGGGAGAGATATTTTACAATCAAGATTCTATAAAACTTAGCTCACGCATGCGCGTTTGATTATTATTTAGCTTTAATTATTACACTAACGTCGTTCGAATTATATTTCCTTATATAGAAGGTTACATAATTTTTTTTCGTGTTACACCAATTTTGTCCAAATAGTACAGGAAAGAAGGAGGGAAGACTTTATATTTACACTTGTCTTGTACATCCTAATATAAACTAGTTAGAAAATTAATGTTACAAAGTTGATCAAATGTGTTATCTTGTAAGTGTTCTAGTTTATCAAATTTTTTAACTAAAGAGTAAAAATCCGTCAATCCTTTTAAATTTTTTCATCTTACTATATAAATTTTCTATACTTATTTTTGTAAAGATTTCATCAGTATTTCTAAGTTGCTTGTAGGCTGTCTCCACTGGTAGTATTTTGTATAGGCAATTTTTTTCGAAAATTTTTAATCTCCTCATCTAATTTGTTACACCAAGCTTCAAAGCCTTAAGCTAATATCAGCGTAATAAGTTGTTTATATAGAGTTAGCTTCATTTCTGAGTTGAAGTTCCTGATTTTCAACGTGTTGTTAATTCGTGATAGAGCGAATTTTGCTTTCCGTAGAGTGCTATCTACATGTGAGTGACCAGGCATTGTCTGACATAACTCCCAGGTATTTCAATTTTTTCCATGATTTTGATTTTACAAATATGTACATATAGGGCAATGCTGCGATTGTCTTTTTACGTTTTTGGCCTGGTGTGTCTTCTCAGCTTTCTATAAAGTGTACAACCACATTTATCGGTGTTAATGCTTAATTTCCAGTTTTTGAGATAGCTGGTAACTGACACCAAATAGTAATTAATCCTGCTTATTAATAGCCTAACCGAAGGTCCAGATGAATATATGATGGTGTCATCCGCGTACAGAACATTTTTAATCCTAGCTTGATTATCTGTCGGAAAATCGGATAAGCACATATTAAATAATATTGGACTTAGAGCAGACCCTTGGGGTACTCCTGCGTTTATATCAAGCGCATTCGACAAGACATTGTTATATCTAAGCCACCTGTTTTAACCTGTTAACCGCCTGTTAACCTGTTAACCGCCTGTTTGACTAACCTGTTTTAAGTAGTGCAAAATCAGGTGACATAAATTTGTGAGAAACATTAATTGTTTCATTGTGAAACTAATACCAGCTACCCGTACTGTGCCAAAAGTTTTGCTTATGTCTATTACACAAGCAAGTGTGGTATTTTTCTTTCTGAATCTAGAGTTAACGTCCTCAGAAAGTGGTATGAGTGCATGGGAAGTGGATTTGTTCCTGCAGAAGCCAAATTGTCGCTCACTAAATATATTCTCCTCCTTACAATGCTTCAGAATTTTGTCATTGATAATGTATTCGAAGATCTTACTCTCCCATGCAAGTAGATATATTAGACTGTATTATGAGGGGCTGGTAGCCCAGCTACTGGCTTTCGATACAGGAACAACAAGTGCTTATTTCCAGTCAATAGGAAAATAGCATAGATTTATGCAGTTGTTTATGATAATAGTTACACATTCACGGCGAAAAAATAAACTGCCAGATTCCCCATCACCATATACAAATAATAGTCTTTTAACAAAGCTATTTTACTTGTATGAATCAGCTGACATATGCATACAGTCATAGTCTACAGCATTTTGACGTATCAATTATATGTTTTTAACTCGACGAAGTCGACACCATCCGAAGCAATTCAGTATTTTGAAGCAAATACAATAATCCAAAAACGTAAAATACGTATCGTTTGAAACATTGTTTAAATGTTTCAACCGCTTTTAACGCAAACAGCTTTGTACCTTTATTTTTGAAACCTTTAAGGCGACGGTTCCGTTAAAAAGGGTCCAAACACGCTTGTTCGGTGCAGAAATCACAACGCAAACCTTTCCAATTCCAATTCCAGTTTCCGTTATTCGCTGTATGCGTCTTCACGGGATTATCCTTACGTAATATTTTAGTAAGGTAGCGAAATTAAATATATCATTATTTTTGGGAGCTACTGCATTCCAGAATAAGAGCTACTTAGGAATTGTAATGATCGCAATGCCACGACCTGACGATTTTAGTTAGCTGATTGTCCTTACTTTTCCAAAGCATGTTTGAACCATTTACCAATGATTAACAATAACAATTACAATATAACAATTAACCGATGAAAACATGTCAACAAAGCTTTGGTCTTGTCGGCTTTGGTCTTGCCAAAAAGTCGATTGACAATTCAAGACGTTGTAAGTGTCAACAAAAAAGACGAATTCGGGCTGAATGAACTAATTTTGAAAGATCATTTAGTTTCTGTGTGTGTTGCATTAAGTTTGTGCTAAAATTTCTCAATTTTATGCGAAAAGGAAGGCTGTGTTAGTTGTGAGATTTGATTTCTGCCTGTCGAGCACCATAAGACGTGCTATTACAGAATCAGAAAGAACCGGAGCATCAGCAAAACCAAGCGAATGGCAGCGCAGCGCAGACTGGGAATACTAATGCGTCAAGTGAGGGAATGGATGACCACCCGCGGGTTCAGTTTGGCACTAGAGAAAACCGAGGTGGTCATTCTCACGAAGAAAAGAATTCTCACGGTAATTCCTTTGCAGATCGGAGATGCGACTGTTGAGTCTAAACTTGCAATAAAATATTTGGGACTATTGATCGATTCCAAAATGAGCTTTTCGGAACAGATCAGGACAGCGGCGAAAAAGGCCGCGATAGGCGTCTCAGCTTTAAGTCGGCTAATGTGCAACATCGGTGGGCCCAACTGAGCAAACGCCGACTTCTCATGAGTGCTGTACAGTCAGTGCTACTGTACGGCTCTGAGGTTTGGGTCGGGGCTCTCAGTAAGGAGCTGTATCGAAAGCGCTTGGCCCAGGTACAGAGACGAGGAGCTTCGAGGGTTGCGTCTGCATACAGCACTGTCTCTGAGTCGGCGGTGTTGGTGATCGCAGGAGTGATACCCATCACCCTCCTTGCTAGAGAACGACGGAGAATTTATGACCGAAAAGTGGAGGGCTCAAGATATGCTGTCAACCAAGAGGAGAGGCAGCGCACAATACTTGAGTGGCAACAGTCCTGGGAAAGCGACTCTAATAGCCGCTGGACTGGCCACTGGATCGCCCGCCTTATAGGGGATGTGGGATCGTGGCTAAATCGAAGGCACAGTGAGACTGATTATTACCTTACCCAGCTTATTTGCGGGCATGGGTATTTTCAGTCTTACTTGCACAAGATTGGTAAATCTCTGGGTAAAGTCTGGGGACTGCATTTTCTTCCCCGGGGAAAGGGACGACGCATGTCACACCTTCTTCAACTGTAGAAGTTGGAACATGCTGCGGCAGGACTTGTGGGAGGTGATGGGAGAGCTTTCTCCAGACAATCTGATCGGAGAAATGCTGACAACTTTTGACAAATGGACCTGTGTGGCCCATTACTCCCGGGCAATACTTACAGCGAAAAAAGGTATCATGGATTTCGTTGGGGCGTGGGGTCTGGGGTCTATTTTCCAGCAGTCCTCCTCCATCCTGCCCCCTCCTGCTGGGGGGAGATTTCTCTAGGCTGACGGAGCCCTAGGGCGAAGTAAAAAGAGGCCTAGCCCGAAGTAATGTGTCAAACGGTTCCATGGGGGGGTGTTTAGTGGGTAGTCTGCTAGCATGCGCTGCTAGGAGTCCCACAATCCGGGCGTAAATTGCCTTCACCCCCCAACCCAAAAAAAAGTGTCCAGGTGGAACTCAAATCAATATTTCGGGTCCATTTCAACGCATGGTTCAAACACAATATTGGATTCCGCTCGAGGGCTACGCAAACATATAGGAAACACATTGTCGTTTGGAATGCGGTTCTGCTGTGTGAGCAATAATAGAGAGAATAAGCAAAACTAGAAGAAAATCTTAGATGCACACTACATTCTTCCATTCACTTCAGTTATCTTTCGCAAGTTTTGCGCCAATGTATACGAAATTGTCAATTTTTTCAATTCTTTGACGAAAAACCACAATGTTTCGACGAATGTCACGGAAAAAGTTGCATCTAGCGAACACTAGTACACAAGAACTTAGCGAATACTAGTACAATTTCATTCAAAACATCAGTTTTCAAAGAGACTCTTCCAACCTTTGAAGTAAGTTTTAACAATGAAAAATACATAGCCAGAAATATTTTATGAACCTCTCTGTCCTCATACGATATGCTTCAATGATGGTGCAACAAGCAGAGAAGTCAAAGAATACTGGTAGGACGTTAATAAGTTCTCACAGTGGTTGAAAATCCCGAAAAGCTGGTCAAAAGTCGAAAATATCGTCATATTCGTCTTAAACTTGACAATTAAGCGTATTCGAGGTCGCTGATTAAGAATTTGAAAATGAATTTGTCAAAAACAAAATGGCGGATTCAAAATGGCGGACGAATATTTTAAAATTTTTTCAGATTCTTTTTAAAAATAGTATTAGAGAGTTCTGAAGGTCGCTGATTAAGAATTTGATATAAAATTTTTCGGAAAACAAAATGGCGGATTAAAAATGGCCGACGTCAACTGGAAAACTACATCTTATTCACTCGAAAAATTGCATACGGGCGTTTTCGATATCGCTGATTGAGAATTTGATGTCACATTTGCCAAAAAACAAAGTAGTGGATTCAAAACGCGACAACTTTAAATAATGGACCAATCATACAGAAGGTATGTACAGTTGTACAATATGTACAGTTGTACAGGGGTTCTTATGAAGGTGACAGTAATAAAATTTTCACGTAGTAAAAATTCATTTTTTTATTCACGTTCAAACAGTATCTTACAAGTTAGTTGTACAGTTCTTAAATATATATTATTATTTTCAAAATTTCAGCTGTCCAAGATAACTTCAAATATCAGTAATCGACAATATTTTACTACTTCAATTGTCACTATCACTTAAATCGTCTAAGTTTTGTTCGCGCAAAGATTCTTTTTGTTCCTCACTAATTTCTAGCAAATCTAAAACATCCTCCGAAAGCCCCTTGATTTCTTTCGAAGGTATTTCGCGGAAAGTTGAAATATATGGATCTGATGAGATCAGAAGCCTCAGAAAAACATCTTCCATTGTCTTGACTCTGCAAAACTTTCGTGAGTAATTTTGACGAAAATTTTTAATGACTTTGTTACACGACTCTTGTGCCTCTTCAGACATTTGGCCTATTGGCAGTAGGGAATTTTCTATTATTTTCGCACCGTGAATTAATATTTTATGTACTGTTGTGGGCATGTGAAACCAAGGGTACAATTCAACAAATTTTCGTGCTGTGTTCAAAGCATATTCTTCAAATTTTTGAGTATTGATTTCAAGTCCACATGAAATTGCTCGCAAAATTGTGTGAAACTTATCAATGATATCTTTGTCGACCCCCGTTATGACAGCAGAAACTTGAGAATTTTGAAAAAATCGACGTGCAGTATTTCCATCATTGGTACTGCCGTACCCTTCTTTTGGTTGATCTACTAGTAGCCCCAATTTCAGACGAAAATTTGTTTGAATTTGTTCCTTTCGTTTTTGACATTGTTCTTTGTTTTCCTTGCGAATTTGCTTTTTTTCTATCTCCAATCTATATGATAAGTGCAACAAACATTCGAAAAAACAAATCCAAGCATGCAGAGAAGATATCCCGAATTTCAAATTATCATCAATGATCTTTTTCCCCAAAACTTTATCAATTTTATTAAAATCTGTCGACGTACATAGGCAAAGGTAACATCTTTGGGCAGATGAAGTATCTGTCAATGAATTGCAGACTTTTCCATCAATCATTGTTAAGGCCAAAACGTAATTGACGGTTATCTCTCGGTTATGAAAAATTTTAACAAGTGGCTTGAGATTTGTTTGTTGTTCTGTGATTTCATTTACAACTTTCTTGGTAGTTTCCACAGTTTCGCGCACGAATTCAATTTTGATAGGTCTACAAAATCGAGGCGAAGAAGGTCGCGGATTTTTCCATAAAATATTACCTTTACTTTCTGTAGTAACAGATTTCAATTGCAATGGAACCAAAGATGTAAAAAAATATATTGGTCTGTTTTACTTCCATCATCGTTGTCAAATTTTTGTTTGAATTTACTTTGGCCGGAGGTTCCATCGCATCCTCATTTACAGATTAATTCAAATTGATAAGATTTTTCGGCTGAAAAACTTAGAATGTCATTAACATGAGCCAAAAGTATACGTTCTACTGTACTATCTAGTAATGCTTGGAGATTCACTTCAGCACAGCATTCAGTAACAGTGATTTCAGACCTTTTAGGATAGCATTGTTGTTTAGCTTCGAGAACATGATGGTAAGGTGGATACAAAGTACAATTATTTCGTAAACTAACTTTTCGAATTCCCGAGTATTGATCTTTCGTCAATTTATTATCAATCAAAACTGCGAGGGCAGCATCGCTAGATAAAGTTTTTTCAGTGACTTGATCTAGAGATCGTCGGTACCTTGATGCTCTCGTAGGGCTCCCGTGTAAAACGTCCTGCACAACTTTGGCAGCGTCAGTTTTACCTTCAGCTCGTAACTTCATTAGAGTCGCGTACCCTAATTCTTCAGTAGCATGATATTGACGGATGCTTTCTGTTCTCCTTCGCTTCGTTCTATCGCTTGCATCTTGGAAGGACGAGGAGGGCTGGCCGAGTTCAGTGGCGTTATCAGAAATTGGTGATTCACTTGTTTGAGACGCGGTGAAAGATACGGAAGCACCTAACCATTCCGCATTCTTTCGTAGAAACTGGTCCTCCGTCCTATGCGCCTCTTGCCATTTGGATTTGATTTTTGGAATCAATCTTCCCAGACTTTTTTTGTCATCCTGAGATAACGTGAAATGTTGGCTTTTCCTTTTCACGTCTTTTTCAATAATCTCGTAGCAATCTTGGTATGAACATTTTAGAAAGTGCTCTTTGAGGAGTGAAAAAATTTCTTTTCTTGTTAAATTAAATTTAACTGCAGCATTAGGCAACTCTGGAATAAAAAAAATGGTTAATTATTTTTAATCGTTGGGGAAAAAATAAATATACTTTAGTATTTGTAAAGGACATATAAATATATGAAGATTTTCATAGATTTAAATCACGTTTTTAGTTCACAATTTCATAGTATGCGTCAATTATGTATTTTACATTTTTTGTCTTTAAATTATTCACGGAACTTTTTTCAATAAACAACAAAGTTGCAATAAGTGGCAGCTGGGCTTTTGAAATTAATTACTTACAGGTCTTGTTAGTATAAGAAAAAAATTTTGAAGCGGGGTTTTGCGGGGTTTTTTTTTCAATACATTTTGAGTACATGCTTGTAGTGAAAAACTTGAAAATTTTCTGTATTAGATTAACAAAATATCAAAACAAAACAAAGTGACTTCGTGTTTCCTGTAAACAATAGAAGGTAATACTCACTTTTAGGAGAAGATCCCATTTTGTAGAATTAAAATCCGATAATCCATTAAAAAGTAATACACTTTCGGAGCGAACGACTTTTTTTACCCGGTACGAACGTTTCACGAGTCACTCCCGACAGTCGATTTTGAACTGATAACTTAGAGCAGGTAAGAATGTTTGCTCAACTACAGCGATGGAAAACATTGGGGAAAATATTACTAAAGTGATACCAATCAACAAAAATAAGCTTGGGGGAATTTTTTTTTTCGACTTTTGGCCAGCTTTTCTTCATTTTCAACCACTGTGGTTCTGCGAAATAACTGAGGGTATCATTCTTTCTGGAGTGCAACAAAAAGCGTAACTTTGGATGTTTGTGTGGAATCATCAGCATCAACGTTATGCTGCCTAACTTACAAAATATCCAATGTCAAAAAAAAAAAAAATGATGAAGCCCCGAATTTATATTTTCAGTTACTCCCGGGTTATGAAAATTCGGTCCTTAAATTGAATACTTTTCTTTAAAACTTGTGAACCCCTTAGACTGGTTTTCCCGACTATTTTTGACGATTTCTCTCTAACCTTTTCATATTATTTTAACATTGTCCTTAAAAAGTTTGTTACAATTTCCTTACAAGTTTATCCTGTGGGCACATTTTTTAGCGTCGAAAGTAAAAATTTGGCGAAAGTGAAATTGTAGAGGACTACTTCCTTATTATATTATTTTGATTAGTAAATCTCGCATGAATGTCATTTCAAAAGATTTAGCCAAAATGCCATTCGATTTCTCTATTCGTTGCTGGTCATTTTTCTATGTTTGATATTGTACTCGTTTATTGCAACATTTATTTATTTGTGCCTGTTGAAATTTGACATAAGCTTTAGGAAGTTTCCTTTCCCTTTAGGAAGTACTTTGCTGCTGATTTCGTTATAGCCAAAGGAATTTTTCAGTTTAAGTGCTTTGACGATATCTTCTACATATCTGGTTGTAATGAAATCCAAGTACAAGTGAGGTGTATTTTGTGCGAAGCCATGAGAGGTGTATGCGCTACAAAAATGAAACCTGGGCAAGCGTACATGATTCAATATGTGATTATAATTTTGCAACTCGGCTTCATCACTGCATTCATTAGTATCTGTAGCTGCTGAGGATTGATAATATATGTTTGCCAAATAACTCCCGCATATATTTTCACAATCTTGCTCAGAATCAGACCCATCTAATAATTGTATTTCTGGACCAATTTCCAGATAACGCCTTGACTTGCTTGACGAAATCAGGTCCATATTTTATGTTACTGACTCTGTTTTTGAATGCAGCTCTGTATCTGATTCCTCATTGATACATATTAGCGGTAGCTTAAGGGTTCCATTTTTTGGCCACGTCTGTGAAATTTCCTCCCTACATTTTTTTTAAATTTTACAATGTGAAGAGTTTCATCATCAAGGATGACCTGATTGTTTTTTTTATCTTATATTTCGGTATATAATTACTCATTTCCTCAGCTGTGGTGGAATTTAGTGTGCGTTTGCTTTCGTCGGTTTCTTCAACTGTAAGGTTTCTATCTGTTGGTGGAAGATTGGATCTGATATTATTTTGAGTTTCCCTTTTGAAACTTTTCAAGCCGGTTTTCTTATAATTGAAAAAATAGGTTTATGGTGGACAAACCGAGGATTAATTTTCAGCTCTACTGCAAGATGGCCAAACTCAAAATCAATTGGTTTTAGAAAGGGGTTCAGAGCTAGTTGCGGAGTGACAAGGTCTTCTGTCAGACTTGTCACTGTCAGTGTCAGATCTGTCAGATCAGTTGACAGTTCATCTCTTTTGAAAAATACAGAAACAAGAAGAAGCCACCTATCATTATTTGACGCAATAAATTTTACCTTCTTATATGTGGCGGTTCACTACTAACACCCGAATTATAACAATGGAAAATTTCTGACTTAATTTCACTGAGACTTTTTTTCTTCTTGTTTTATTTACCTAAATATTGCTTAATATCTGAATCTCATTAAAAATTTCATTTTAATTCAAGTCTTAGTTCTATTTTATCATGCATGATTTTCTTTTCTCTTAAAAATATGAGTACAAATTGAACTTTAACCAAAACTTCATTCGATCATAACAAATAATCCTCATCCAATAGCGCTTAGTCTCCTTTATTATTATTTTATGTATTATTTATTAATTTTTTGTTTGTTTTTGCTTATGTTGCCTATACATCGGAAATGTTGATGAAGCACAAGCTAGATGAAGAAACCATAGCAGTTGTAGAGCTCAGTGTCTGTGACGGGCCAAATGAGTCCATTCGACATCGTGCTCAACAATAAAATTTGTGGCCATCCACATTATGGAAGATTTTACGAAAGGATCATGATTCGAGGGATCACAAAATCAAACTCATACTGGAAATTGAAGCCGAACGAACGGGCGCAAGGATAATTCGGTGTATGAGCCCAAGAACAAACTGCTGCGGACAACGAAGTTCATAGGAAATATTTTTATTAGCGGAAAAGTTTATTTTCTGGTTGCATGGCTACGTCAATAACCGGAACTGCCATGTCAGGAGTGATGAGCAACCACAGGCAGTTGTCCAAACACTTTTATCCGGAGAAAGCCAATATTTATTGTGATGCATGGGACGGAGAAATCATGTCTTCAAAAATGTTGCTGGGAATAACATTACAGTCAATGGTAACTGTTATAAAACATATGGTGTCAACAGGATGACACGGCTGGTCATACAGTTGGTACGAGCATCAACTTTTTTGACAGAAGTATGATATCAGCACATAATTTCTCATTTCGGACTTGTGAACTGGCCTGGAAGACGTTTTGATATCTGGATTATTTTTTTGGGTACGTCCAATCAATTGCCAAAGCCGGCAAGCTTGATGTTGTTCCTTCAACTCATTGATATGCGATATGACCAAATAGGCCATCGATCCATTCATTGTGACAACAGGATTCGAATCTTTCTTTTCGAAAAAGATGCACACCTTAGAGGGATTGGAAAATAGTCAGAAGATTTGTATGAGGTTCTAAATGTTCTTATTTTGTAAAGCGTTGCTGGGTTTTATCCAAATTCTGATTAGCCTTTGGTAAAATTTACAAGTGATAATCGTTATCTACTTAATTGGACGAAGATACGAAGGACGAGTACGACTCGTCATTTGCATTTAGGAAGCAGACGATGAGTTATGCAATGGCACCGTAAACAATTGTCTGACGTTTGTATTTGACATCCTGCAGTTGCAAATAAGGTTAAATATATTTATCTTTATTATTGCCCCCTTTTTTGATGCTAACGTAACTGTGATGACAGTGAATTGGATAGTTAAAATGATGAAATCGACGATGATCTAGTGACGATAGTGATAGCCATAGTTTTTCCAGACGCCATTGAAAGGTTTTTCTGAAATCTCATTTTAAGGTTGCTTAACAATTCGCAGCACGTGTTATAAAAAACCAATTTTTCGATTAGATTTTTGATGTCACAACATTTCTTTACCTTACCGACAACGGAAATTTGGTTAAGCGATGGAATTAGGAAGATCAGCACTTGGTTCGAGAACATAAGCTGATTGATTAAGGGGGCAATGCATTCAACAATCTTTATATAAAACATCTCTAGATGAGACTCTCAAATAGTTCGTGGAACCATCTTTGAAGTGATCTCGAAAGTGCATGTTGTGCACGACAAATTGCAATTAGGGGTCAAGATCAGAACAAGGATTCGGCTACTGACACCAATTCACCAAATTGCAGCAGTGCCGATGAACCTTTCGTGGAGCTGAGGACAAAAATGGATTTGATCCTGCAACAAATTTTAGCCGCTAACTTGATCAGCCACGACAAGACGAAAATACACAAACGAATAGTTACGAAGTTATAGGAATGGCTGCTAAAGTCCCAACCTTTATGTCGAGTGCTCCCGAGCTATGGTCTTTTCAGATCGAAGCCCAATTTCGCAGATCTGGTGTATCAGCTCATCAGACGAAGTTAGATACAGTTGTCGCTTCGCTGGACGTGAACGGTCTGGAAGTAATTGCAGACATAGTACGAGATCCACCAGCATCAGGAAAATATGAGACACTGAAGCATCGAATAATCTACCTACAGCTCCCAATCTCTTCACTGCGAATGGGTCAGCTATAAAGACGTACGACCAGAAACTGATGTAAATAAATCTTGGCCTGCGTCGTGAGTTCTCTTGGCTGTTCATTATTGCAGACGTGACTCACCCAATCATCGCCCAATTTGAAACATTTTGAATTATTAGTCGATTTAAAAAACAAGAAAATCATCGACAGCAAAACGACTGAAAGCTTCTGGAAAGATGCAATCGGTCAATGTGTGTGATGTGAATATAACTTCCTTAATCGTCGATTATAACTATGACAATATATAACAAGAATTTGTCGATTTAACCAAACCAGAAACATTCATCGCAAAAGCACCTTTGCAAACTACTGTCTCTGAATACATCGAGACCAAAGGTCCTCCAGTGCATGCCAAAGCCCATCGTCTGTCTCCGGAAAAATACGCAATCATCAGAATTCGAATTCGAGTATATGACCTAAATGGGCATTTGCAGACGCTCGACTTCACCATGGGCCAAGAAGAATGGAGATTGGCGTCCTTGTGGCGATTACAGAAATCTCCACGCACTAATAATTCCTGATCGTTACCCTGTACCATACGATCAGGATGCTGCAATTAATCTGGAGAACTGTGTAGTTTTTTTAAAAATTGATTTGACTCGAGCGGACCATGAGCTCCCTGTTTACAAAGACGACATCAAAAAGACTGCGATTATAACACCCTTTGGATTGTTTGAGTTCCCTGTGATGCAATTTGGCTTACGAAATGCCAGCCAAACATTTCAACGATTCATTGATCGAGTGTTGCAAGAACTTTCATTGTTTGTACTTACATCGACGACATCACTATCGCATCAAAGAACCACGCTGAGCACTTTGCACACTTGCGAACAGTTTTTCAGCGATTCAAAGAATATGATGTTAAGATCTACGCTGCAAAGTGTGAATGTGGCAAACCTGAGATCACCTTTCTGGGTCATCTCATCAACAAAGATGGCATCAAACCACTTCCAAAAAAAGTGATGGACATTAAAAATTTTCCTAAGCCAATTGTTACCTCAGAACTCCGATGTTTTCTTACATCAATCAATTATTCTCGCCGTTGCATTCCTAACGCTTACATTCCACAAGGCGTTTTGCAAAAACTGATGAAAGGCAGCAAAAAGAATAGCAAATCTGAGGTGAACTGGACAGATGAAGCTTTGTAATGTGAAAAGTGCAAAGAGGAACTAGCCAACTCAGCTCTCCTGGCTCACCCATCGAGCAATGCTGAACTGCGTCTGCAGGTTCATGCTTCTGACTATGCCGTTGGCGTCGCTTTACATCAAAAAGTCAGAGATCAGCTGCAGCCTTTGGGTTTGTACTCAAAGCGTTTAACAGACGCACAGAAATGGTACAATACTTATGACCGAGAGTTGTTGGAAGTTTTTGAAGCAGTGAAGTATTTCCAAACATCACTAGAGGGAAGACCATTCTCAATTTACACCGACCACAAGCCGTTGATATTCATGTTCACGAAGAATCCAGAAAAAACCACCACCTCGACAACTTCGCCAAATTGATTTCATCAGTCGATTTACAACAGATATTCGACATGTTGCTGGCTCCATTGCTGGCTCTGTCAAGAGTGGAGGCAGTTTTGAAACAATCTATCGACTACGAACTTCTGGAGAAACACAAAAAGACGATGCCGACATTTGAAGGACGTTCATCACCAATGATATGCGACAAGCAGTTTTTGATTCTATTCATTGCCTTTCTCATCCAGGAATTTTGACTACTGTTAATATAATAACCGATCGTTTTGTCTGGCTTTCAATCAAGCAGAATTATGGAGAGATGGCCAAAGCCTGTCTTGCTTGCCAAAGAGCCAAAATACAACACCACAACAAGCCACCTTTTACCAAATTCCTTGTTCCTTCCTGCGATTAAGTCACATCGACATTGAGATTGTTGGACCATTACCTCCTTGGCAAAGTTTTTGCTGCTTGTTGACCTGCTATGACAGATTCACTCGTTGGCTCGAGTTAATTACGATTAAAGACATAACGGCCGAAACAGTCGCCCGTGGTCTCGTCAATGGTTGAATTTCTCGTTTTGGTGTCCCATTACAACTGACCGAGGAAAACAATACGAGTCTTCTTTATTCAATGAGCTGACTGAAATGCTCGGAACCAAGCACCTGCGAATCACATCCTACCATCCTCAAAGTAATGGATTGAGTGAACGCACATGCAGAACGATCAAGACCTCAATCAAACGTCACAACTCTAAAAATTGAATCGATTTGTTACCGACTATTCTCATTGGATATCGCTCTGCATTCAAAGAAGATATCAAAACAATACCAGCTGAGCTTGTCATCGGAACATCACTTAGACTTCCTGGAGAGTTTTTCGAGGACCTTATCAGCGAACAACGGAACGAGTTCGTCAAGCTGAAGGAAACTATGCATGTTTTCAGACCCCAACCTACTTCCAATCATGCTTCTCAAAGAACAAATTTCCTTCAAAAGAGCCCCGAAACATGCGACCACGTTATTCTCCGAAACGATGCATTGTTGCCATATTTGACCCCACCTTACGACGGACCATTTAAAGTAACTCATCGAAAAAATCCACCTACATTATAAACAAAAATTGGAAGGAGCTAGAGGTTTCAGTTCAACGGCGCCAGACAGCATTCATCATTCACGAGAAGAACAATTCACTTGATAATAAACTACCGAAGAGCTGATCCAAGATGCCCCTAGAACAAAAATAACGGTAAGATTTCGTCACGTCCCACAACGTCCCACCTTCCACGTCACGTCCCACAACGTTCTGGACGTCAGATTAAACCGCCAGCAAAGTAATTATTGTGACTTCGTCACTGGTGGGGGAGTAATGTGGCGGAGCTACCTTGACGAATCTACAATTCGAATTTCTCGCCTACTGATTCTTGCCAAAATTGTATTTAATTCAGATCAAACGAGCCAGTTTGGAAGAATTTTCATTAAAAAATCTTGTCCGCTATTAGCGGAAGTACCCCAATCAATAATTTTAATTTGTTAAATTTAAAATAAATGCTTGAAAATTCTACATTTTCTTGGTTTTATTTAACCAGGTCTTTCGCGGGTAAATTTTTCATATGATGCAAATATGCAATCCGCTAAATCTTTAAATAAAAAATATGTCAAACATTTAAGGAAGTGAATTTAATTTTTGTTTAACATGCTGCAGCGACAAAAATAAATCAGGATACGATTACGTATTACAGTATGACGAATTACTTCGTAAATAAAATAATTTTGTTGCAATGTTTGGCTGCTAGATTATTATTATTGTTGCTGTTTGTGTTTTCGAATTCAATCGACTCATATGCGAAATTCAGAACAAGAATGGACGCAAAACTTGCATATTATCCAGGGCTATGGACCCATAGTTGTATAGTTCAAAAACATACGTTAAATATCCTAAATTTTGTTCTAGTAATGGTACCGTATATACCAACATACATCACTTACTAAACCACACTCATGTGGTCTTTGTCTGCTGCGCGAAACGACCAAAGACCCAACTCCTGTGCTGCTGTTGGTCCTCATTTATACTCCTGAGCTTTTTCTAAACGCTGACGAGAAGTCATTGAACAGTGAAAACTGGTAGCACAACTCCTAGCTGAATCGAGTTTAAACCACTTTTGCTAATGTTACTTCTTGCAGAACATGTCAAGAAGCAAATACACAGACGTTAACTCACGTCCACATTTCTTGTATAGGTTTGTTTTCTTGTGGCTCCTACGTTGCTTCGATACTCGCTCGTGCTTGAAACCAGCGCGGTTCTAGATATGTTCACATAGGAAAAGAGAAAAGCGTGCTCGATTAGCACTGACGCCACTATGACTCAGGGTATTTACCTTTCATTCAAGGTCAGTTTTACAAACGATTTTACGTTACGAGTCCAGAACAGAACCACATGTGAGCGTTTAGCGAGAAATACGCTGGAGGAACTGTATCTGCAAGATGGCCTGGAACTGCTTCCAATTCCATGTTGAAGCGATGGATTTCTGTTGAGTCTAACGACTATTCATTTTCTGTCGCAGTCCACTCGACTCTTTCAATGATTCTTTAATTTTATCTTGCAACTATTAAGGACCTACTAACTGACTCCATAGGATTGTTGTTTCACACAGGACTGAGACTCAGTCGCTAGTATTCAAGTCATGCATGGTGAGTTTTTGCTGGAAAAGTGTAAATTATTAAATCGTACTCGCCGTCAATTCTAACGTGAATGGTTTCCGTCTGTGTATGCTAGACATGTCATTCTGCCAGGATTATCGTAATATTTTTGTATTAGACTGAATTCTTATATTATATTCTATATCTGTAGGCACTTTTCTGCGATAAAATCGTATCTGAATCATGTCCAAGTGCTTCTTGTTCTTCTAGTGTTCCTCTGGGTGGAATCATATGGCATATACCTAAGAGTGATGTTGTTGCATCGAAGAAGTTGAACCTTTCGCATACACAGAACCCATCAACCTTAACAATTAACCCCTAATTTCTGATTCTTGGGGTTAATTTCTGGTTCTTGGGTTCTTGGTTCCAATACAAATTTTTCACCTTTGAGAGGCTTCCTCATGACATTACATCCATAATTGTGCACAATTGCAGTGAAAGTTCAGAACTTCGTCATAGACCTCAATAGACCTGACCGAGAGCAAAACCACTATAATAGAAGACATATGTTAACACACGCAGTGGGATTTTAGCTGAATATTTCTTCTCTAATATAAAATTGCAAAATATTAAATCGGATGCAGATTCGATGGAGGGATTCCATGGCTTAGAAACCGAATGTCGCTCAGGATATTTCTGAAGTTCCTAGATTGATCTTAAGCTGCAGATTACACTTGACATCGTAAAATGGAATTACTTATTCATGGAATGAAAAACATATCATTTTTTTGGGCTATCGACGGTGGTAGATTTTTTTTAGAGTACGTCAGAATTCTGAGATGGGATCTCGTTATCCCTAACCATCAAACAATTGTTGAAATACGTATATCATCTAATTTTGCCGCTAAACATAAGATTCAAAAGTCGAATATTTATTTAAAAATGTCATCTAGAACGCGTAAACAACTCACAACTTTTTCTACCTTTTTGATGAAATGTCTCAGTTAAGGCACGGTTTCCCTATGGCGAAATTCTGGCAAAAGGCTTATTTAGGTTATTCTGGATTCCCTGTGTCAAATACAGTTGAAAATTACGGTCTGCAATAGCTTTATATTCGTCCTCACATCAAATACTTAGGTGAAAATAGGTCACTGAAATTTGTTGGACCAATGATAAGAAGGGAACCAACCACCCCTTATTTTACAAACAAAGCTTTTAGCGACTACAACAAACAAAAACAAAACTTTTAGCTTCTATTCCACATATAAAAATAGTATAAAAAGGCAGACTAAGTGACTAGATCAGTGTTTCGTTCAAGGATTAACCATTTATCACTCCACCACTTAACTCGTGAAATTACGTCAATCAGTATTATAATGCACGAGTAAACTGAGGAGAGTCCACATTTGATGATTCGGTCTGGATGGCGCACGGTTTGATTCCTGGTCCAGACCTGTGGAATGTTGCGTATGCCAAGATTTCGAGGCTGCAGATACTAGAGGATTGTGTCTAATCGGCTATGCCGCCCACCTAGCATCAAAAATCACCGGGCACACCATCGAACTAGCGCAGCTCAAACAAGGCAAGCGCATCTCTTGAGTTGTTCTCGTTTGCGTTGGAAAAACGATACTCGACTTGCAGAAATCAATCAAATACCTAGGCTTGATGATTGACGGAAGATGAGCATTTTTGATCAGGTCCGAGCCTCGACGTTTGTGGCTGCTGCGAGAGTTTGCTCTCAATCATCTTGTCGGAGAAAGAAGTAGCCAAGAGTAAAGGAAAAGGAACATAGCTTTGTGCCCAGAAATATCTGTATACGAGGCGCAAGGCTGGCGGACCGCACAGCTTATCAGTGTCTTGGGGCCCGTTGTCTTGGTTTCAGAAGAAACAATGGTGAGACTGACTATCACCTGGTCCAACTATTCAGCAAGCATGGATATTTTCAACTGTATAAGATCCCCTTGTTGATTTTTCTATCGGGGGACAACTGTCAACTGACGACTGTCAAACCTTCTCCGCATATTGAAAATTGTCTAGGCTCCGGGGGTATCCATCTGAGAAGACAGGCTCTTTTTTGAGAACGTAACAGGAAAGATTTTGACATCTTACAAAGAAGGGTATGGTAGATAGCTTGGCGGTGCAGAGAGAAAATGGTTTTCTCTGACAGCAATCCTCTTTCATGGCATCCATTTCTGCTGAAAGGGGGATTTTCCCTTACGTGAAGGCGTCGCTAGGCGAGAGCAATAGTCCAAAGTAATGCGGCAAAAAGTTCCTGGCTAGGTTTTCGATGTGACAGTCGGTAGTTTGATTACCACTGGCAAACCGACATCCAGCACATTAATAGCCTTTACTTCCCATCCACAAATAATGTTTTATTAACTTGAAATCTATTGTTGAAAAAGAGGTGACGATTGGCCCTTACCACATGAGGTATTGTCTTATTGTTTGCATATGGTCCATCCTGTTGACATACGAAAACCAAGGAAGTCCCCTGGATTAGTTGTTGCCAAGTGTTTGAGTTCTGTTGCGTTAACGCTCTTCAGCCAATGGAACCTTTTGTTGGTAAAGCTTTTCCTCGTAGAACCTCCACTGGTGTCACCCGTTTTGCGTACTGACCTAAGAGATTGTGGACTGATAGTATTTTTAAGACATGTTGTCACGTTTTCTCACGACATTTCTGATTTTGACTAAGAGTCACTTTGTCCTAGTTTTGTGAGGGTGAGGGTGAAAATGCCGCTTATCTTCATCATTTCTCTCCTGTCATTCCAAACTGTACCTTTTACGTTCCAGGTATTATTAGTGAGATCTTCCAGATGATTTTTGAATTCCTATAGCGTATGAACTATAATGGAACTTTAACGCTTGGAGAGCTGGTGAACGGGGCGAAACACCGTGAATTGTTGAAAAATAAAACGAACATAGGAAGCAGATTATATTTAGGTGGGAATACTAGGACGTTCCATGTCTTCCTTTTTTAAAGCCGAATAAATGTACAATAACCATCGTTTAGGGATAATTCTGATATAAATAAGCTCCTCCGCTCTTGTTTCTCTTTTTAAGCTATAGGAAGCAAATTAATTTCCTCTGTCCAAAACTTTTGAGCTTGATCCATGTTCAATGTAGGTTTTTATTGGACTTACAAACGTCTTTGCCCCATTTGTGACAAAGGAAATTTATTCCGAACTGAGCAAATAATCGTCGAGGCAGCAATATCAAGACGAAGTTGGGAATAAGGTAAAGAGTCCGAACGAAACCGTCATAAGCTACATCAACATATGGGTTCAACTCGTGAAGAAATATGGTAACAAAAACTTAACAATTCACTATCGTATTTACGTGGACTTTCAAATTATCCAATAGATTGCAGTACTTACCAGAAATGATATCTTTTAGCTTGTGCCTGACTACATTTATTTTTAAAAAATTTTCAAAGGAAGTACATGTTACACATCTCATGAAATTTTATTTTCTATCGTTGTCATCAAAGGCTCTTTTGATGCAGACTCATTGCTTAAATCATACCTTCTATGATATACAATGGCTTCTGTTCACAAATTTGTCGAACGAAAGCCTTAAAGCTGTTGTGATTGAGTTGATTTAATACAAATTGAACCTTATAAGTTCTTTTATAAGTATCCTGGGAAATAAGATAAATGTTACTATGAACCAGCATCAACACTCGCGGAAGAATCATTAAGAAAGAGATAAGAGTACTATATAAGAGTATAGGAGATGGTGTATAGTTAATGCACTGATCCCGTGTCCAGCAGATGTTGGATGTTTTGATTCCCACTTGCCTCAATGATATTTGAGTTTGTGTTTCTAGTGCCACGGTATAAGCCCACATGGCTATTGCTTTCGGTGAAATTATCGTGGTTAAACCTCATGGTCTTTTAAACATTTTGGTCACTTTTTCGTGTACATCTGAAATAAGAGGACTATGGCACATCTCAGGACCCAACTCCAGTAGTAAACTGTTGCGCCACAATAGTGTCACTAAGCGAGCGAGAGGGATAAGAAAGTATTCAAGATGGCTTCACACGTTTTCACAAATTGTAATTAAAAGTATAAATAATAATATGAATACAAATACAATAAAAATACAACAATAAAGGGAAATCTTAAAAAATTCTTCTCTCCATTTACCTAACTTTATTCTGACAAACATGCAAACCCCCTCCCAAGAAACTTTGTCTTTAAATTTTGGATGCTTCAACAGTGTTAAAAGTGGAATAGTGACGAGTTTTTAAAAAAGAAGTGTAACACCACATTCAAGCAAATACAGGACGAAGCTAAGAGCAAACTATAAGTTCATAGTCAAAAAAATGTTCCAACCTTGAAGAAATGGACTATCTGACGGTATCGCTGTACTTATTATTATCAAAAAGACAAGGTAAATCTTTTAGATCACCATAGGATAGTAAGTAAATTTAATTCACATACGAAATTAAAGTTCACACATAGAATAAGTTCGATATTGATCTACAGAATCATTTTTCACAATTACTAGACTGGTGAGAAATACTTGCGAAGAGTCCGAGTCCCGCTGGATACAAAACATGGTAGTTATTTATGAAAAAAACATTTATGAATATTTTACTTGTGAAAATAGTTGAAAAGCGCCAGTGAATGTCAAAGCTTGTCATTACATATGCCATGTGGACTACACTAACTCCTGTGGTGTAACCACAACATGGCACTCGATAAGGTCATATTTAGGGAGCCATAATTTGCGAGCATCATCTTCCGACCCAGAAACAGGCTGTCTAATCATTGTCAAACGGGTGGTCTCTGCATTCCAAAACCAATTGTTAGAATGGCCCTGTTGGGTAGTGTAAACAACGAACAGGTAAAATTGGCAACCGATGGGAGTGAAAATCGAAATCCGCTACGACGGTTCACCGAGATCGACCGCAACTCAACCGTATTCAAAACTTTCAGAGCTAGTTTTCCATTTGGAATTACAAACTCTTAAAAAAAGTCACAAAAGTGGCATTTTTTACCATTTTTTTCCAACCTAAAAGGAGGCGTACAAATATTATGGGACAACATGTCGGCTTTGCAGTTGCTACTTAAAACTGCGCTGTACCACAACTTGCCGAGGATCGTAGGGAGAACCAAAGCCCCAATAACACAAGCATATGAAATGAAACTAGATGACAACCTTTGGGAAGAGATAGATAAGTACAAACAGAGCTAACAATCTCGGAGAGCTTTTCTCAGACAAAGAAAGGAAAAGCCCAAGCCGACATAAGGGTCATTGGGAAAGCAAGCTGACAAAATCTGCCTTACGGCAGCCAAGTAGAAGGCACGGAACCCTGGGCAACAAACGCCTTAGTTGGCGAAGAAAGAACCAGGATCCTCTCATGGCTTCTATAGAACGGCATGATGCACCACACCTAAGTAATAGTGGCATACGCCTGGAGCTAATGGTGAATACGGTTCTATGATTGTTCCGATTGATTGGTGATTTGAGATTACACTGGACCGGGTTTCTTGAAATTTCGGGTGTGCAATGTCCACACATTTCATAGAAGATGCAGAATCTCGACGAAAATTTAGACAGATTTTCAACTTCACCGTATTGAAGACGGAGTTTCATAGTAAGTTGCATTGAATAGTATTCTTTCCTCTACTACGTAGCGACGCATAGTATGTTTCCCCTACTGACCAACGTCAACAGTCGACAGCTAAAAAGGTCCTCCTTCTTGTCGAATAAATTAATGATGCATGCCTAGACCTCTTTTTGGGATACTTTAGGTAAGCAGAAACTGTGAAAAGTTTCCAGTGAGGAGGAATATTTTTTAATGCTTTATTATATTCTCTTTGACATTCGCTTTTCTCAGAAGCCACCAACCGACTCATAGAAGCTTTATTGATGAGCTGTGAACAATTTAGTGATTTCCAAGGATGCTCAGCAGTAAGAAGGTGCTAGATGGTATGCATGTTAGATACTATTTACGACAAGAATAGTGAACTTCCTTTTCATTAACTACTTTTGATGAGAAAAAAAAACAATCCATCTTTGATGAAAATCAACCACTTCCAAGTTTTTCTTCAACAAAGAGATTTAAATTAAATTTGTACTTCACTCTATTAAAAAGTCATTTAATTTTTGAATGTAGCAAATACTCCCACGGTTGGGACGATTTATGAACTTCAAAATATGTAAAATCACAAAATCAGACTAAATGATTTCCGGCAGCACTTTGCTAACCAAAGTAATCAAAATGCATTTTCCTTTCAATAGGATGGAAATTATGCACTCAATGAGTCGTGATATGCAAGGTGAAATAATTCATGTTTTCTCCCCTTGCGCTGAATTTTTCTCGGCCACATCAGTGCCGCCTAAGCCGAGAATAGTTCCCATGGAAAATCTCTTCAACTGAAACACCTGGTTGCATTTTATTGAACTTAATCGATCAATTTCTTAAGAAAAAGGAACTCGCGTCTTCATTGTACTCAGCAGTGCGTGTCAAGTAGCAACTTTCCGTACTTTCCCAAGTGCTCGGAGCGTTTGGGCACACAAGAGGTGCAACTTCTTGTGTTTGTTCGATTGAAAACTTCAAGTAAAAAATCAACGCAAGCAATTCAAACCCCTTCAACTACAATTTTCTATCGATAACGAAATAAATTTCGGAGGATGTATAAAAACAATCCAAAACTTTTCACACGAGCGCCGATGATGCCTTCTCATGTGTGGACCTCGGCGATTAATGCGAAATCATGTGCAGTGCTCCGTGGATGCGCTTGAATTAAGCAACAACACAGGCTCTAAGTGGATTAAACCCTTAATCAAAATTTCATTTAAAACTGATGCCAGAGAATGTGCTTTGTCCTGAAGCTCATTCCGAGCGCAATCCATGCAGTACAACACAATGTTGCATCGCATTCATCCTTTCACGACATTGTTGCCGCGACCTTAATCTCCTGGAAATCGTCACGGTTAAAAGAGCACTCAAGTGACACCTGCTAGAAGCAAAAAGACACCGTACCTTGATCCCAAGAGGTGCTGATGCTGCATCCAGGGATCTCATTCCACGTGAATGAGCACATGCATAGAATCGAATCGTTTAATGAGTTCAGGGATTTCAATGGGCGTGAGAGGAATGTGGACCTAGCTCTGGGCCTGACAAGTCTAGAAACAACAAATGACATGTTGCTGAAACGTACAATTTCCACAATGCAGACGTCGACGATGGAAGTATTTGCATTGTGGAAATGATTAAAAGCCGAAGCCGAAGGGAGCGTATTGCCAGTTCAAAGGAAATCAACAGGATTAAGGAAATTTTTACTTATGATAAACGCCAAAGTCGACTCCAATCAGAAGACTTTCTGCAAGAGGAACTCGAAGGATTTAAAGCACTGAAGGCGTCAGCACAATTTCGAGGAACCTTTGGAGGATTTGTGGCAGCAACCCTCTGCCACGGTATTGCACTAATGTGTAGTAACTTACTGTGCAAATCGAAATAGTCTGGTGAGCATATTGCGTAAGACGAATTAGAAAAGCTCTTGCCAGTTGTGCAAGACATTGTGAGAAACTACTATTGCGGTTCGGCTTCGCAAATGCCAATTTCATGCACAAAACTACTAATTTGAGACTTGTCTATTATTATGTGCGACCTTATTTACATGAGCATATGCACAGTTTTTCATGCGTAGATCACAGAAAATCTTAAGATTCATTGCGGGAATTCGCGTATTCTTCTCACAGATGCATGTTGCACTGGTTCGAAAATTACTTGAAATCGTATTTTCTTTTCGGCGGGCGCAAGCGGAAGCCATTGACTTAGGGATAGTGACACCATCATTGATAAGTATATCAGGGATAAGTTGAATTGTTTTCAATTTTATCATATTAGACCTCTGTTAACACGCTTGACACGATAATTTTTCATCTTGCGAATCTAGGTTTAGTTTCCTTGTTTGTACAACTTCCAAACTTCCAACATCCTTAACGCGTTAATCAGTAACAAACGCGACCTTATGTGTTTGATACTAATAGGTTGTACAGACTATGTCAGTCATATATATATGTCCGACAGGTGCAAATTTTTAAGGAAGCCACGTCTGCAAAAATTTTTGAAAATTGGTGCAAATTGTCAGTGCAGATTTGATTTATCTTTTTTGGCCTGGTAGGAACAACGTTCAAAAATTGTTTGGCTATGGGAAAAAATGAAATAGACCTGGTTTTACAATGCTTTATTCTTACAAAAAAAAAACTTTCGACCTTCCGTTTTAGGCGTAACATCGAGTGCTAATTGTTTTTATTTCTTCCTCGCAGAGCCGTACATTGTTTTTTGTGTATCGGTTAAATTTTTTAATCATTCAGTGATAATTTAAGTGGTGCCCGAGCTTAAGCTTAGTGTATCATTGACGAAATTAAAAGTACCCTTTTTTCAAACAGGATTGCAACAGGCAATGAAAAATGGGATAATTATGGCATTAAAGTTCGTGGAAGATAATGGCTTGATAAGGATAAATTACATACGAAGCCATACCAAAAATTTGATGAATGGTGACTCAAGGAGTAAGTTCGAAATACGGTTACTGTGGACTTCTTTGCTCTGTAGTTGCAAATATTGCTATAGAAACTCCATGAAAAGCATCCTGCCTTGTTAATCGCAACAACGTCATTATTTCAAACGACAGTGTGCGACCAAAAACACCAAGGGTAATTTCAGGAAAAAATCTACAGCTTGTTTTGTCTGCGTCACTGCTTTCCCTTTTCTCCTCGCTTCTTGTCTCTAGAATGCATCACCTTTTCAGTTCGGTAGACAAGTTTTTGAATGGAATTTCGATGGATTTTCACCTTTGATGCTGAGGAGCAAGTCAGACACGACGTGGGAAACTAGTTCCAGTCCAAACTGACGAATAAATTTAACAAGGAAGGAGTCGATGGATATTCCTTTTCCGTTCAAGAAGATAGGAGAAAGTAAAACATAAAAGTAGTGAATTAATTATACATTCATTATTTTTATGTATAACCTTCCTTATACCTTTTAACACCTTAAATCTAATCCTTAAATCACCTAATCTATACCTTTTATGTACATCTGCTTCCCCTTTACACGTCTGTATCCATTGACCCACTTAAGTGACGTTTTCTTTCTGCATCCCTGCTTGTGTTCATCCATTAGTTGTGAGTCTGCACCGTAAGAAGCAGGTTCTTGCAATGCAGACTTATCAACCAAAACGATATCGAGTTTTGAGTTTAACTTACATATTACAATATGTATATCTGCATTAACTACGAAAATTTCGAACTGACATCTTGTGTTTAACCGTTTGCCTACTTGTTGTCGTCTACCTTTTGTTTTATTCTGTTTATACTCCGTCTTCAGTGCCCGCATCTGTTTCAATGCAATGGGAAGGATAGTTAAAAAATCTCTTCTTAGAGAACCTTTGGAACCACAGAACAGTTGGGATCATCTACTAAAGACCTCCCTTGTAAAACAGTAAATTAAGCCTTGAACTATTTGACATATTACTTTCAGGCAGATCTCACTTTGTATGCCTTATGGCAATTGCGACACAGCAGAATTTACCCTTTAGGGGGGGTAAGAGGAGAGCCTGATGCTTTGCGTTCAACACATCCAGCTGATCTTGTTTGCTAGTTATTGTTGTTAGGATCACATGGGCATAATGTACCCCTGGTTTCGATTGTCAGCTGATTTCAGCATATTTTCAAATAAGGTATCCATACGGAGCTCTCCTAGTTTTTCGGCAAGATCACGCCAGTGGTTGTCCACAAATATGCATGAAATGAAAGTATGACTGCTATCATCCTTCTCTCTAATTGTCATGTTAAAATGTCCAGATTATTGTTTTCGGAAACACCCGGGCGAAAGTGAAATAAGAATTGTAAAATTTCAGCACGTATATCGTCTAAACGGAGGCCATCTTCGAGTTCCTAGAAAGAACCACTAGCTCCTTCTCTTTCCGCGTGAAGTGTGGACAATCAACAGATCCCGTGGAAAGCAGCAACACATCCTGCCCGTGTGTGGGGAATAGATCTCATACTATCTCGTTCATTTTGTAAATCACCAAGGAGAAAGGTGGAACGCATGTTCTAATTTCGTTCTGCATCTTGAATGATTTGTACTGATGATAATTGTCAGAAGAGTCCTCGAAAAGTCTTGAGTTGTATAGTCTATGAGAAGATGGGTCTCCACGTACATATGCAAATGAAAGTGGAGTGTCTTCTAAGAGCCAAACTTTGATGACATTATCAGAGGACATTTGATTACATTTAGCATCGCAGCATGCTCAATGGTAGAAGAATGGTTGAAATCGCGTACAAAATGTCTGCATACATTTAAATCAGGGATTTTTTTTATGAAGCTTTTTATGAAGCTAATGGACGTCATGGACTTCAAGCTCGGCCCGACCTTTGTCGATATTTCTTAAACCTGCATTAAACACGTGTCCCGTTGCTTATTGCTGTTGCTGTAAGTATTTCAAAAATACCTGCAGTAAGTGGAAATAACCACGCGTTGAATAAAATGGCAAATTTCAACACATTGCAGGGATTCTGTATGGTGCCGGTAACATTGATTAACTTTAGGAACAATTTTTTCATGTAAAAACTTAAAATATCTCGTTACAATAGTTAAAACGCAAGAATAAGATGGACTTAGAATTCTTTGAATGGATTCTTTGCTTGAGAACTTGCTACATAGCGATGAAAAAGAACCACATTCAGTGGAGATTGCATTTGCCCAAGGAAGCTTATTATTTCCTTACACTAACCATGGCAACGTCTAAAGCTGACCTTAGCCAAAGTATCTCCGTATGTCATGCAGTTAACATATGCTCAAGTATGAGAGCTAAGCTCAGGCCCTTTCAAGTTGCCCCGAGGGTGCCCAAAATGTATTTAATCACCTAGTTGTAACTAGAATAGTTGATAACGTGATGCGCAAAACATGATAAGGACTAAAACGATGATTATATTACATGTATTACGATTGATTTGGGTCCTGATAAGAGCGGCCAGTATTTTTTCATCTTGAATTACAAACGGATGATTACTTACCAGAAAAATAGCTCTTTTAGGTGATGGGAAATGCTTTACGCAACGAGTGTAAGACTCCCAGACAAGCAATGCTCTGATCTACCCATCAAAAAACTCCCCTACGAACCATTGAGCAAAGTTTCGAACATTAAGACACAATACTTCAGGTTAGGGCTTTGTGTTCCTTGGCCTACATGCACCTTCGAAAAGAGATAGTGTGAAGACATGCTGGAAAAGAAATCCGTTCACATCAACGTTGAGAACAATGTGCCGAGTTATATCATTGCTCAGCCATTGAAAAAACTTGAACGACCTTAGATTCCGTAAGTAGTTTTCGATAAAGAATTTACCACGCTGCTTGTTCATCTCTTGAAGACAACGATTTCGTGGATGCGTGTTTGAAAACACGAAGGTAGTAAATCATAACGTGTCAATTTTGACCAGGTTAACGGATATGACCGATAAGAAAGGAAGTAAACCAAAAATCGGTCTTAGGGTTTAGGGAAACATTGCCCACATTTACTATGGGTCGAACCGTCAGAACTGTCACTGAGAAAGCGTTGTCTCTCTTCCTTGATGATTTATCCCCTGTTATTGTCACTTCTGCTCCGGAAAGTGGTTCTACGCAATCTAACAAGGAGGGCGATAGGTTTCTTCCTCTAATCATGCTTATGTGATTTACAACACTGATTACTCCTTGTTCAGGATGTTGCTTGAAAGTTGAGAAAACACTTAACCCATATCTTCCCAGTGTTCCATTTTTGGATCGGTTACTTTTGATATTTTTATTTTATTAAACGTGAACGTAGCCTATATTATTTCTTTATTGTGGCAGCACTGAAGTTATTATCTGTCAAATCCAGTTATTACTTTTTACAGCTTCCCGCGAAATTTGTGTTTTGTTTCAAGTTGTTCACTGAGATTTACGGCGAAAAAATGTCCACTCGTAAAATGTAAGTAATTTTTATATATTGTAATGATAATTTCTACTATTGTTCTCAAATACTATCAACTGTAAGGTGATTTATGAGATGGTTACAAAATAACACAAAAGATGAAGGTATTTATATAAAATAAATTATATTTATTGTACCGTTCCACTAGTGGAACAATAGGATATGCCTATGTGAAATGTTATTATATGTGGAACTACATTTACTCAATTGTTTCCATTCTCTTGTTTTAGATTGTCTGTTAATGATATTATTACGTTACTAGAAGAGGATGATGATGTATTGTCTGCAGATGTATACATAACACCCCCAGAAAATTATGAAAAAAGCGATGAAGACAGAGGTGATGAGGAGTCTTTCAATATAAATAATTTGTCCAAACATCAGCTGTTAGCGGAAGCCGAAGTAAGAGCATCGGTTAATACCCAGGTAGGAATAACTGCGATAGAAGATGTCTCCAGGGAATTACTCGTGAGAGAATCTGCTGAACCAATACCTAGCACATCAGCGGTGATACCTCCTCCATCAAAAAAAAGGTGCCTACTCGCAAGACAATGGAGACACAAAGACATCCCTGAAAAGCCGGACAAAGCTTCAGAGCCTCCTCATTTTCTAGAGGATCTTGATAATCCTGTACAGTTTTTTGAACTTTTCTTTGATGAAGATATCTTTGAGCTTATTTGCTCTGAAACTCAAAAAAACGCGAGCCAGAAGGGAAATCACAATTTTCAAGTTACCACCGAAGAAATAAAACGTTTTATTGGTATTCTTTTGTTATCAGGCTACTGTCCTGTTGCAAGATACCGGATGTATTGGGAGCAAAGAGTAGATTGCAATTTTCCAGGTGTAGCTTCAGCCATGTCTAGAAATAGATTTGAAGAGTTGTTGCGGTATTTTCATGTTGCGGACAATAATAATCTGGCTCTACGTGATAAGTTTGCTAAAGTTCGCCCGTTGTGGAATTCATGTAACCAGAAATGGCTAAAATACTATCCAGGTGATAGAAATTTGAGCATAGATGAGTCAATGATTCCATATTTCGGTAAACATGGAGCAAAACAACATATCCATGGTAAACCTATTAGATTTGGGTATAAAAACTGGTCCATATGCACTCGTCTTGGTTATTTGATTTATGGAGAGCTGTATCAAGGAGCTAGCACAGGAAATACCCACCCAGAACTAGGAGTTGGTGCTTCTGTGGTTCTAGACCTTATATCGAAACTGCCCCCTGGAACTTACAGTTTTTATATGGACAACTATTTTACTTCTTTGCCTCTGTTGGACGAAATAAAGAAATTAGGGCACGATGCGACGGGAACAATAAGAGCAAACAGAGTAGAAAAAGCGCCTCTGAAAGATTTGAAAGACATGAAGAAGATGACAAGAGGATCATATAATCAGTGCACAGATATTTTGTCTGATATTACGCTCGTTCGTTACAACGATAATAATATTGTTACAGTTGCCTCTACACAATGCGGTGTAGAGCCTATCGGAAAAGTCAAGCGTTATTGCGATAAGCAAAAAAAGGATGTTTGTCAACCGCGATGTATCGTGAATTATAACAGATATATGGGAGGGGTGGATAGACTAGATCAAAATGTGGGATGTTATCGGATTTCTATACGCCTCAAGAGATGGTACTGGCAGTTACTGATGTTCCCTATTAACGTCTGCATCAATAATGCATTTCAATTGTACAAATTATCTCCAGGGGCACAAAATGATTCTTACGACTTTTTATCTTTTACGAGATACATTGTAAAAACTTACCTTATGACAAAAACAATACCTAGCACATCTGTCTCAGCTGCCAATAATCCGATACCTAGATCTTCTCTTGCAGTTATCAAACGAGTTCCTGCTAGTATAATACTAGATGGTAAGACCCATCATATAATAAAAAATAATAAACAAAGCCGCTGTGGGATGTGCCATAAAAATACTACTATGAAGTGTGAAAAATGTAACGTTGCTTTGCACCAAAAATGTTCACCTGCATTTCATTGTAAGTAAATTTCCATTAAGATTTATATTGTAACTTTCAAATAGCCTATAATGTGAGCTGTTATATATGTAATAATAAATAATACTCAACCGAATGACTTTATTTTATACCATTTCTATATATAAAAGCTATTTTTTTACCAGTGGCATATCTTCCTACTATTCCATAATTGGAACGGTACTGAAACTGAAAAATTAGAAGGACGAATTTTTTTTTATATCTTATTAATAATAAAAAGGGTAATATGGTGATGTGCTGTAAGTTTCATCCAAAGTGAAGTAATTTAAGTATGCTTGGGATGATATGGGTTAAACACTTGAAATCTCACAGTGACAGGGGCACCAAAAGAAAGTACGGATGCCCCATGTAGTAAACAAAGTGAGCTTTGAAAGATGCCTTTGTTTAGAAATTAAACGAATTCTAGGCTTTTGAACTTAAATCTTTGTAAGAAGAATGTTCTGGGTGTACTAATACATTGCAATACAAAATTTACGAGAATGTTAATACGCATCTCGCCGTTTCTTCGTCTTTACTTCCTATCTCCATTGCGCTTGGAAAATTGGAAGCGAATACTGTACGAATTGTGAGTTTTTTTTCGCGAGTTTACTCCCAGAGAGTTAAAAACATAATTGTCAGTGCTCAGTGGTACAATACCATATCAAGATAATTCAGTATTCATCTGGATCAACATATATACGATTTAAGTTTAGATAAGTTAAGATTTAAGATAAGTGTTTTGATAATTTCGAGGAAGAAAATATGTTTGAACTCAGAGTACTTTTGGGGTATTATTTTTCGGTTGAGTACTTGTTTTTGCTATCGTCATATCAAACATATTTGAATATTACAATATTAGAATATTAGAAACAAATGTATGTGCGAAAAATAATATTAAAGGGACGTAATATGGAACGGACTGTATCTATCTTAATCCGAAAAGTGGTTAACGCTCATTTCATGATTTTCTTTTGAAAATTTTAAATTCCAAGTTGCTTTTCACCATTTTACTGGTTCATGTATGAAGTAACGCTCGAAATCTGCATAAAAATAAAATAAATCGGCCAATGCTAGCTCACTGCAGTTTTCATAAGTTGACTTACATGGTCAATGCCACTTTTCTTTCCAATGTGGCCTCCACATCCAGTCGAAACTAGGACGATTGACCTTTGCTTATTCCTATAGAGTAATCGCTTCCAAGCGATTGGGTTACAAAAACCAGTAACCGCTGTAAGTTGACAGGCATGAATTCAAAATTTTAGAAGGTAACGCAATCAACTCGCCGAGGCTAATCAAGAGGAACATGCTCAACTTCGCCGCTGAGTAGCAAAACAGTTGACTGAAAAGGGAGAATATGTGTTGAACTCAGCATTAGATTGTTCCCCGCAACGCAGAATCTTGAGCTTGACAAACCAGCGTTACAATTAGTAACTCGTGTGTGCAGCCCAAATACATATTACCATTCCGTCAAACATGGATTGCATAAGCAATTTGGCCTCTGCACCATCGTTTTCTTATACATAAGAACTTGTTGCTTGTACGAATATTGTTAGAATTACTTAGCGTCTTCAGTACCAACAGCTGGGGATTAAGTGGCGAGTTCTGGCCGTGTGGAATGGTCAGGTCGCGAGTCCGCAACTTAGTATTCATTGCTAGCTCAGTTTCTTTAATCCGAGATGAATCAGAGCTGGTTTGTGCAATTTCTGTACACCTGTGGTGCCCGATGGCCATAAAACTCCTACTACCGAACTGAGGTTGAATCAAAGTCGCGGTGGAACCCTGTCAAGTTTAATCATCATATATTTGTGAATATAGCGTGGTTTGCATCATGTGCTGTTACGGGTAATCACTGCTGCAATACGTGAGAGTTGCCAATGACGCATAAATACAAGCAAGGAATTGGAGGACATATTGTGTAGAAAGCAAAAGCCTCCTAACCTATTCAAGGATAGGTGATAATGAACTTTCTATTTACTATTTTACAGCAAAGCGAGAAAGGATCCTTAAATCTTTGTAAAAGGGACGTCTTTTGAGGATCGTCTCTGTTGGCTTGATTGGTCTTATTCGAATTCCCCGAGAACTGGCAGCACTAATCGCGTTTAAAGATGCATTATAAATATGTTCATATATCTACAATTGCACCTCCATAGAATTAAGAGAATAACAAAAGGCATGTAACAGATAAAAGATCGCTCGTAAAACGCTACCAGTTTTCGTGAAGAAAACCATCATAACAAACTGGAGGAAGCAAACGACAACGGGGGATCCGCCTCTTAAACCAAACTGGTTTCTTTGATTATCCACGAGATACCTAATGTGAATGCAGATACACATATGAGCTCATGCAGCCATCGATGAATATGTGCCACCACGAAAATGTTCTATGGGCCTAAGTAATGTGCTGTTAGTTTATTAATTTTTTTAGTGAATTAATCTTGAGGTGCCAACGCAGCTGAGATTCCTGTTCTCAGGAGTTGAATCACAACGTCAAATTGTAGGTCATTTCGATACGGAATTGATTTGATACCTTCACGATTCTATTTTGTTTACATCTCATAAGATGTTATATATTACCCATTACCCTGCGAACGTTAAACGACTCAATCGGCACCAAGGTCTCGTTGCTACTTTCGGCAAACATGGATGCAAGGGAATTCGAGCAAACTTGCAAGCTTAATTTGACTTTGTTATGTATGTCAACAAGTTGATTCACCTCTCCTTTGTTTTGATCAAACAGGAGCACTTTTTTGCCTGTGAGTCTCGCAACCACTTCATCCGTCTGTATGCAAATCAAGGGTCGAGTTTTTATCGTATCTTTTTTCTATCAAAGAGCTGAAAAAACAACAGGGAAAAACGCCATTGTACGTATTTGGGCAGACCTGGAATACCTGTTGCCAGAAAGTCAGCTCTCTAGCATCCTGCCAATAAAATTGCTGTGATTGTTTTGTTACATTTGAGTGCCTCAAGGAGAGGTTTGTATTGAGAACAGAAAGAAAATCGCAATCAGGAGTGCAGTTTTGCTGTTTGAGCAAATTTTTTTAAATACGACGCAGTACCTGGATCGCACTGTGCATCATCATGCCCCATTCAAGTGTATTGAAGGGAAGAGTTGTCACATTAATACAATATGGAGCAAGCGAAAACTTCATTCATAGATAGGCAGAAAAAACGCCAAAAAAGCCCAATAATTTTTTGATTTTTCTAATGTTATTATTGAAGTGAACATCATATTCGTCTTCTGTCCTTCTTCAACATGTAACGAATTTTCTAATCTTCTCTGTTATCCTTGTTGATGTTAATGGTAGTGGTTTAAGCCATTCATGTCATCAATAGGAAATGATCGTGGCTTGGAATGGAGATAATTTAATTTGCTGCGAGTGGTTCGAGGTTGGTTTCCTATATCCTTCGAATATATGACAGCCATCATCAGTTCTTGCTACGAACCTGTCCAAGATTCGTCCTACGATATTTCTGTATACTAGCTCTTTAATTGTAAAGCTGATGCTCTTGAGGGAGTCTGTTCAGATCTATAGGAACCTTTGAAGCTTCTTCTTCAAGACGGAAAAATGTCTTCCACATATCTCATCCCTAGCCTTGAGAGTTAGTGTTTAGCTTTGAGATGCTTCTCCAGTCTTGTCATAGACATATTGCTGCGGAAGGTTAAGTGCGGATTATCTGCACCGACTCCGTTTTTGCATAAGAACTCTTTTAACTTGAAAAAGTACTCTACTTGCAAAGTTTGACGTCTAGTCTGGTTCTTATTTTCCAACCCTCATAATTGTCCTGCGTTTTCGTAACCAGCACTCAATGTGACCCAGCGTTTCCATTACTGCTAGACTGGTAAAAAGGGGTTTTACGCAGAGGGACACCATAATAGCAGCGTCTGTGGGAAGATAATTTGAAAACAGGTTCTCTCTGGATGCTTTTCTCTTGCTGACTGAGCTACTTTTCTATTCTGTAATTTGATTAAACTCTCCTATGAACCATCTTGTCATTTGATTTTTGGGAGCGTGGGTTTGTAGACCCGTGCGTTTGGTTTGGTGCTTAGTGAATAATTTGATTTCCTCTGAGCTTTATTTTAATATGTGTGCTAATTATTTGCTCGTCTCTGGTCGTTTGCACAACGCTGCTCCCATTTCTGTCTTAATTTTTTCCTACGAGATCCTTGTTCGTTGAATGGCCTAATAATGTCTCATATAACCAGGTTAGTTTCCTTTATTAAGAAACTCACTGCCAACTTGCTGATCATCAGATCACGACTCTTGTGAACATCGTAATTGGTCCTTGGTGAAGATGCTCCTTAATTCCATTTCTAATTGCTTTAATTTCTTCTCATGTATTCTAATGTTTTTAGTCTCCTCATAGCGGTGAGCCTTTTAATCTTTCTCTACTACTTTCAACCATTATAGAGCTTAACAGGAGCCGCGGGTCGCCTCGGCTCGATCGACCCAATTTTACATTTTGGATAGTGTGCGGCTTGATTTCGGCAATGGTTGTTTCAATATTAGCTTTCGAATTCCGTGTAATAATTCACGGCATTTCAGAAATAAAAACCCAAAGCCCTTAAATCAATGCCCCTTGGCAGCCAATTCGCGTCACTATTTCGCCTGATAATGCCGTCATTGAATTTTAGATGTATTTTGGCTTTTATAACGCCCATTGTGTGGCATGGCACACCATCTTGCTGAAACCAAAATTCATCCAAAAAAATATCAGCAAAATGTGGCGACAGAGATGATATTAGCCTGAAGCGGTGGTTGATTTCGTGCACCGCAACCGTCGCGCCGGGCTCAATTTGGACGAAATACGAACCAAATGACACCACGCCCTATCCCCCATCAAACCGTAACACGCAATGGATGCACTGGCTTCCTAGGAGAATTCTAAGTCTAGCATTCATTGCGTACATACATGTTTTTTTTCAAGGCAACTGTCAAAAATATTTGCAGATTAAACTAAAAACACAAATTAATTTAAAGGAATAAAAACAAACAAAATGATTATTGGAAGAGGCTTATCTGAAATCTATCGACCGATATTCGTATCGATTATCTGTACTCCGATATATTGAAAAAAAGGGAAAAAGTGAAAAATCAAAAGACAATTTCGGGGCTGCTGGTATGAAGAAACCCGACGGCTTTTCACCGTTGAGGTAACCCGAGGATATTGGCAGGTTAGTTATTGGCAGCCGAAGAAAAACTAACGAATTTTGAAATAAAAAGAGTAAAGTCAGAAAAGTTAACTAGCAAAACTAAATCGATTGTTGATTTCAAGTCAGCAAAAGATGCGCAGGTTTCTGGGGAAGTTCGACACTTCACGTATACTCAAAAAGCGAAAAAAATCGGACCATTTTGTTGAGGGGTTTGGACTGCGGAGAGAATACGGTCGTTCGTCTTCAAGAGCTCAAAGAAACTGCACCAGAAATTGAATTCATTTCCGCTAAAACCTTCACGACAAGAAGATCAACCGTAGAAAAGAAGAATTTACCACTTTACTTGGTACAAATTTCAAACAAAAGTAGTCCAAGTGCCCTTCAACACATAAGGTACTTGAATTTCAGAGAACGGGAACGCCTCCAAAAAAGGGAAATCAACCAGTGACACCGGTGTCAAAGATTTGGTCATTCTGCTGCCAACTGCGCCTTGCAATATCTGTGCGTTAAATGCAAAGACGTGCATGCCCCCGGTGAGAGCAAATTAGCTCAGACGGGGCCTAAAGAAAAATTATACTGCCTTAACTGCGGGGTTTTTGTCATCCAGCATCATATCGAGGATGATCATGCAGAGAACGAAATTGAATACAGGTGCAATCTTTATGGGTCGAAACTGCCAACGTACCCTAGGACTAATTCATATTTGGATCTTTGTATTGCTGACGCAAGACTTAAATTCAGCTATAATATTCCTCAACGGAAACTACATGTGCTTTCTTATGATAGAGACCATAACGCGATCGTAATGGAAATCAATTATCACAGAGATGATTTCTTCCTCAATCCAGTTTAAAATGAAAATCATCGGTTGAATTTGGGTAAAGTTTCAAAAATTTTTTAATCGGAATTACCTAAAGCAATGTCCTCCTTTTGATGATGGCAACACTTTTTCAATGGTTCATAATGACAGAAATCTAACTAATAATGACAAAGATCTCTATTTGTCGAAGTTGGAGAAACTGACGTTGGTAACTATTGAGAAAGTAGTGCCCAAGATTAAACATTGAAACAATACGGAAGGATATGAAACATCAATCATCGCAAGGTTAGAAAGATTGAAAAGCCTTCTTATCACACGCGTCAACAATATTTATCGGTGATTTTTGGACTATAACCATCCCTCGTTGACTTTGCTGAAATTACATCTGAAAAATGTCCGGAACTTAATCCGTTCATATCTCAGGAGTGAGGTCAGGAATGGGTGGAAAAACTGAAGGGTATTAGCTCACAGGACCCAAATGGCGTTTCCACGAAAGTAAATAGTTTATTCCGTCAGAGGTCTCGTGTCAAGGCATCGATTCTTGGAGTCACTGGTGATGAGATGAGGGTTGGTATCGACATTGATAGTACGACTAAGGATAGAAATGGAAACAGGATTATATGTGATGGATTACAGAAACTTGCCCTGTTTGTAACACATTTCGAATTGGTTCATCTACCAAATACTGCGAGAGGAAATAAAATATTATCAGAGGTCGTCGAAGCAAAAGTTTCCGACTTCAAATCAAGCCTACATGGCGAGCGAATTCTTCATTTCAATGAGACATTAACATCTGACCTCATACCGAGCTTAAATCTTGTTGATTATTTTGTCAGCTATGAAAACTTGTGCTTCATATTAGGAAAGATAAACAACAAGAAATCAAGTGGTATTGACGGTATTCCGAATATAGTTCGCCGACATTTGCCTCAGGTTGCGATAAGAAATTATTGCATATTGTTCAACAACATGTTGAGCAAATCATATTTCCCAAATGAGTGGAAAAAGGCTAAGGTTTTTCCGATCTTAAAGAAAGGAAAAGAATTTTCGTGCCCTTAAAGCTATCGTCCAATCAGCTTGCTGCCTAACATCAGCAAGGAGCTCGAAGTAATACTAAATAAAGCTTTAAACGCCCACATCGGGAAATATGAGTTGATGCCGAATTGCCAATTTGGTTTCCGTGCCAGGCATTCGACCATACATGCGAAAGCGAAAGTCACCTCAGACATCTTTTGGAAGCTAAATGAAAGAGAATGTGTTGGAGCGTGTCTCATTGATATGGAGAAAGCCTTTGATACCGTGTGGTTAGATGGACTAATATTACAACTCCTTCAGGACAAGTTGCCCAGACACCTTGTTGCCATAATTTGTAATATGTTATGCGGAAAATCATTTGAAAATCATTAATCACTGATGGAAATCTGACGACAATGCGCGACTTCAAGGTCTTGAATGGTCCAATACAAGGTAGAGTTACTGCGCCTCTACTATTTTCAATATTCATTCGCAAACAACTGAATGGCTTTGATTTTAATGCCTCACTAACACGATCATTGGTTTGGTTTGCTGATGATCTGATCATCTATACAGCAGGCCGAAAAGCTTCAATAGTCCAGAGTAACCTCCAAAGAATGTTTAATGATGCGCAGCTCTATATCGATAGTTACCGTATGAAAATGAATGCGCAGAAGTGCGAAACAATTTTGTTTCGGACCACGCTTCAAGGGGCCAGCCAGGACTTGAAACGTCATTGCAAGGATTTCCATATTATGGCAGGCGAGTGTAGCTCAGAGAGGGTTCCACATAAATCCTGTGTTCGATACCTCGGTGTTTATTTCGATCAATACCTGTACTGTACAGATCATATCAAAATAATGCTGAGTAAAGCAGAAAAAGTAGTCATGGCTCTTCGTCGTCTCTTTCATTCTAAATACAATCTTCAAAAGGTCAAATTTATCTGTTACAAGACCCTGGTTAGACCAATTTTGACATATGGATGTCAGATCTGGTACAATCAGAGTGCTAGTACGATGGGAAGATTAAGAGTTTTCGAAAGGAAATGTCTTCGTGCATGTACTGGTTTATACAGGAAGCCTGAGACGGATTGGAAACACCATATATCAAATAGGAAGATTTATCATACTGCTGAAGTGACGAGAGTCGATATCTTCATATTGAGACTTCTTCGTGCTCATAACGTAAGATCCTTAACTGTGAGTGAAAATCCCTGGATTTCACAGCCATTCCATCCTACAGATGAGTATATTGCGACTTGCCTCGCAAAGACTTTGTTCCTCCAGAAGCATTCATGTCTTTAGACATGGTCGAGCTGATATGGAGCAGGCTAGGTATTGGTGGCTGAGTGACAAAGCCTAAATTATTCGTGTTTTTATTTTCTGATTATGAAGTTTTTGATTTTTGAGTTTCAGCTCATGGTAGCTACATTTTGTGTTGTTGTTGTGTTAAAAACTAGACATAGATTTCAATACTTAGTATAGGTATATCGTGTTATATCAGGCTTTAGAAATGGTGGTTACCATTTAGGCTTGGAATATTGAGTATAATAGTATAAAATAAATTATTTTGATTCGACTAAGGTTATAATATAATAGTCGTGGGATAAAAGTTCACTGTTGTGTAAACATTATAATTGATTTTTGAATATTATTGGTTGGTTTTTTCTCCTTTTTCTGATAAAAAATAAGTAATAATTCTAATTAAATTGCATTTGATATTGTTGTTTTGTTCTTTTCATTAGTAAATGATAATGTTTAAATTTAGAGAGCCATTTGGGCCATTAAGTTTTTTCTTATTTCTATTGTATAGAATCAGCTTTATATTCTTGAAAAATTTATAACGATCAATATTAAATAAAGCGCATTTGACTTTGACTGGATTCTTAGGATATCCTTTTGGAGTTTTTAATCCCCAAATGCGTGCATTATTCTTGTTTACATACCACCCATGATTATGCCAATCCATTTTCGTCGGAAAATTTTTCAACTTCAACCATCAACTTGGTGATTGAAGCGGATGGTCACAACTGACACATTTACACGTTGGTTTGCCCCCTAGGTAGCCGGTATCAAGCACTTTTCGTAAAAACTTTTTGAGACCATTGCAAATGAATTTCCAACATTTTCCACCTTCGGTGAGTGTTAATGGTATATTTCGTCAACTACAAATAAAACCTCGTATTTCTGTGAGAGAAAGAATGACTTTAGTGTTGCCAGAACCTAAATAAGTGGTATTTCAAACCTGAAGCAATGATTTCAATGGACAATTTTTAGCATTTTCAAAGCCGAAACCGAATACTCGCAAATGAACTCGATCAAAAACTTCACTAGTCACAAATCAAAATTGACGCTTATCAGCTCACGAGAGAACAGCAGCATTTAATATTACTGATTCAAGGGGAAAGATCACTCTGAAGTATGGTCTGATTCATAAAACATCCTGATAATACAATTGAAATAGTTCTGAACAAATAGTAGTTGTATCAATTGTACAATCAGAAGTCATACTTTCAAGAGTCAATTATGTTTCAATTCTTTCGCGGTTTCAATTGACGTTTCAATTATAACTGTCTAATCACTAAATTACTTTGTATCATCAAAAATATGTACAATATGAGCAGTTCCGAAAAATATGAAAGAATCATATCGCTCACGAAATGCTATAGTGGCGCATCGTATCTTTGCGTTATATGGAAAAAATTGCATTTGAAAAATAGTGAAAAATATATGTCGATGTTTCAGTTGGTATTTAAACTAGAATCACCGTTACTTTTGCAACAATGTTGGAAATTAATGCATAACCAGGTTGGGAAGGTTCTAGACCGCTAAAAACTTCTTTATTTCCTTTTTCTTTTCACTCTTTGCCTTATCCTCACGTACACTCCAAATGTGTGGGAAAACCCACGCACACGTGCTTTACCGGCGCTGCGCCTTACCTGCGCCCTTCTCTCTAATATTTTCTTCCCCGTTCCGTTTTACTCTGCACCTATCAGAGTGTTCCATTCCTGATAACTGCACCATCTTGCGTCAGAACGTCAGACGTTTTAGCGTCTTGCTAGAACGAGTCAGTCTTTTTGGAGATGTATCGCTGTGTTCTTAGTCAGCCTTCTTCGAGATGTTTCGCTGTGTTCATCGTCAAAATAACTGCTGTTCCTACTACCCTTTTGTCTAGTGCTTGATCTGACTGGAAATACACCACCTAATAAACCATAATAGAGATTTTGGTGTTGCTTCTAAGTATATTTATGGGATTGAAAATTTTGGATGTTTTTCAAAAATTTTGCAAGATGTGCCACTATTGCACAAACTAGTAAAAAATGTGAGAATCAAAATAAGCCATTTTAAACCGACCACTTAATCGATTACATTGTCAATAAGTTTTATTGTTTTTATAAATCGCTTTTTCTCTTTTCTTTTTCTGTTTTCGTATGTAAAAATAAAAATAATAAAAAACACAAATACTCGTATGAGTTTTAACTTTTTTTCAACTATACATAAAAACATAACAAACTTCAGCCTTTTAAAATATGAACGTATTCATAAAGATAGTTTCATATTAACAGTTACAGTATGTTACTCACTCTTAACTTATTTTCTTAAATACAAAATTACTTTATAATTCTATGTCATTTGTGAAATTAAATTTATAATTCTTTCCCATTCTCTTGTTAATGATCCTCAACTCTTAAATTTCCATAAAAATATTCATGACATTTTTTAATCACATTCGATTTTACGAGGTACATCAATTCTTCGTACTTTTTCTTTGGTATTTGATTTGCATCTTCGTAAGCAGTTTTGAGCTCGACATTCTAGTTTGTCTTCTAGTTTGTTTCACTGAATTAACTTCTCTGAATTCGCATTCAGAATATGAAACTTTATAGAAAAATTTCTCAGGATACTGTCTTTTGACGTTGAAAACCGCTGCATCACAAAATTTAACATCTGGGCCAGATGTGTCTTTCCAGAAATTAAAACTAGTTTTAGTTGCATTTTTTTTAAGTCGTATAAGTCATCATAGCTCATTTCGACAACATTGTACGACCGCCCTTGTTTTTTTCGCGGTTTTGACTATACAGATATAATCGCTGGGTGTATAAATTGGGCCTGCCTTTAGGGATCGCTTAATGTTCTTTTCAATCAGAGAATGGACATTGTGACCTTCGTTTTGAGTGTGCCAACTTACCAAAAACTTATGGGTGATAGATTCAATACCTGCGTATTTAGCGATAGTATAGAAATTTGCTGTCAACATAAACTTATTTTTTTGTTGTCCTGCACAATTGTCCGAATACAAGACAACTTTCTGATCATTACCATTGTAAGATTCACTCTTTAGCTTAAGGTAGTGTAGCAAACAGGTACCGATCTCATTAGGCCCTCTTTTTCCTTGTTCTTCATGGCACATAGAACAGGTAACTGGCCCTTGTCCTTTTTCTGCCAGGTCGCACACACTAAAGTTGTAGGTCGAAGGTTTTGATCGGTAGTAAAATGTAGATACATCTCCTGTTGGGATCGGCAGTGCGGTCTGTAAGTCGAAACAAGCAATAAGGCATGGGTGATTCTCGGCGAGCTTCCCCTTATCTTTCAATTTTTCTTCTCTGCTTAATACTTTTTCTGTCTGATGTCTTAAATAGCTTTTTTTCCAATATTTTCTTTCCCTCAGCATCAGAGTTTTCGTACTCAACACATTTCTGGCATTCATCGTTTTTAGAAGAGAAAAAGGACAGATTAAATTCATTATTAAATATGTTTCTATACGCCCCAAAACCAGTGATTTTTGTGGTTTGAGCTTCATAATTAGCTTTGTAGTCACGGTATAGCGGCGCGATGGATTTACCACCTTGAATAAACTCTTTTTCAGAGTGGGCTCTTGTGTAGTGACTCTCAATCCTGGGTATAGAATAAATATGTGCTCTCACATCAATTTTCTCGTACTCTGTTAAGGCTTTCTTCGTGTGTTTACCCCACTTGTCTTCAAATACAAATTATGCAAAGTAAAATTATGAGTGTAGATTCGGCTTCATTCGGGGTGGGGTTGTTATAAATATGTTTCGAATAACAATAAACGAGGATAAATTTCACAACGCAAAATATTTGTTCTATTTTGATAATCCAGGTTCAAAGACTTTCACGAACTTTACCAAACTTTAAAAAAACATTGACAGTTGACGAGAATAAACAATGTTGCAATCCAAACGGCTCCAAATACCTGAAGGCTCAATTTGAAAATAATTAGGATAAACAAATTTCAGCTCAGGGCAAGGTATAAAAGAGTACATGAAACCACTGCTTGAAAACCCAACAGCCAAAGGATTCGCCGATTTGATGCGTGCGAAAGAAAAGAAACAATGAGCGCTACAAGGCTCTTTTGACCATCATGCCAAAACATAAGTTTGTTGACAAGGATTTTGTTGAACTTGCTGTATAAATTTCAGTATGCATGTTTAACGATGATCGTGTATCTCCTTGACAAATTATGGAATTAGTAGAAAGGCTGCAAAATGGTAATGACAGTATGCTATTATGCATAACGATGCAATATACCGAGTAGTATCATTTGAGGGCTGAAGGTGCTGCAGATAGTTACACAGGAAGGCAGTTTGGGAAGCAAAAAAGCCAAACAAATGAAACAGCAAGCACATATTGATTGTATATTCCAAGAAAAGTACTTATAATTAATATAGTACAGAATAGCATCCCTTAGAAACAGTCAAAAATAAACTAAGAACTTTTTGTCAATGCGTTAACAGGTTATTTTTGGTTCCTGTCAATTTTTCGATTGTCGTCAATGTTATTTCTTCATATGCCAAACAATTGATCTTGCGTTGGTGCGACCAATTCCCATTGAATTTTGAACATTTTTAGACTCTCTTAGAAAGGAATCGATCACGATTCTGCCAAAAATTGGAAAAACATGGTTTGTGGGTTATGATGAAGTTCAAATTATTCTTCAAACGGAAGCCATTTTATAAAGAAGGTTTTGATTTATCGTGGTTGTTTCATTTGTGAAAAATGAAACAACCACGCTCTTTTTAACCTGCTCTTTTTAACCTCATCAGAAGTTTTCTTTCAGATATGCTAAACCAGAGACTATGAAGACAATGTTCTAGAGTTTAGCAACTTGTGTTAGATGGTAAACACCGTCGAATATTTCAGGCTTGTAAGTAAAAATGTTTTGTAGAAAGTAAAATGTTGATATGCAATAACTAAGACAACTTAAAACAATCCCGAATTGTCAGTGCTATTTTAGGTATGTAATCCGAACTAATATCCTTGTTACTAAAGTTTAACTGAATAATTATTCTCATTATAAGATTTCTCATTTGCCATCAAAGAGACGAAATTCGACACACTCCATTCCTTTGTGAGTTTGTTGTTACAAAAGTTCTTCTTATTTATCTTCTTGATTAAAATTTTCAAAATTATCAATAAATATTTTATTCATTTTGCCAGCTCTCCATTGAATATTTAAGTACAGGAGTATTTAATAATTCAAAGCAAATGTTCCTGTTTAATTCTTGGCAAATGTTAAAGACTAAAATTGAACGCTGCTACAAATTTATCAGCTTGCTCTTCAATTTTGTGACTGACAGTACATTAAAATCATCTGGATTGCTCAATTCAAATTGAGGTCATCTTTGTTTTGTAAATAAAATTTAACTAAACGAAATCGGAATGGGCCGGGGGTTATAGTGGATTTCGCCCGATTGCAAGTGCTTTTCCCACCTCCTGCGTGAATTCTAATTGGACTCTCCTTTAGAGTGTGTTCCGAGGCCACATCTGGGCTGCGGTGCCATTTTATTCATTTCTATCAAAAGTGATGATATGTGAGAGTGATGATGTGTGTCGCTGTCCAGCCACAAAATTTAAAGCCAGACGACCAACGCAGCGGTGACACCATTGCGACATAAATCTTTGTCAGTTGATAGCCAGCAGATAAATCGTAAAAGGAATAGATACAATTTGGAGCTTCCATGCTAACATGGCACATTCATAGAATCGGCACGAAGATCTCCCACTTTAATTAATTGCTTTGATTTGTTCGTACGCAGTTCAGAGTGAAATATTTCTGCTTTGTGTGAGACTTCGTTTCGAAGATAGTCGAATTGTTTACAGAATATTTATATTTTAGTGCATTTATTCCTTTGAATGCACCTCCTAACACTTTAATCTGATCTGACATAAAATATTTACTTTGATATCAGATCAAATTTAACTCAAAGTCGCGAGCACTTTATAAAGGAGGGAAGGCTCTACTCTGAATGGGTACCCAGCTATCTCTTTGACTTTATTAAATGTTTGACACTCATGTTGTAAAGGCATCCCTTGTTTCAAATTCAGCCAGCGATATGTTATGCTCAATTTTTCCCATTACCCATTAGGCCGTGATGAGCATTTAGGTGAGATAGCAACCTAGAAAAATATTTGAATATTACAAAATTTACAACAAATTATTACATTCAATTGTTCCATACAGTGCCGATCTGGTGCAACACTTGAACACTGACAAATGTTATAGATAAAATTTCATTGCGAAGCCAAATTTTGCGCAATTTCCACATATCTATATGGATTCATAGATTGATTGTGCGCCTGGAGTAGTACACGACAACCTTTGAAGGTTTATTATGCCTCTGATTCCGATGATCTTAGAGCGGTCCGTAGAGCCAGGAACCTCAATTCTTTTTTGACAAGGAAGCAGCTTCCCAAACCGTTTTGCTCATATGCCACCTTTTATTTCAGTTACACTCAAGGGCTCAAGTTCGATGAATTCAGTTAAAGCTGTGTTTCTCGCTTATTGACCAGCTTGCTCATTACATTCAATACCTAAGTGCTCCACCACCCAGTAAAGGGTGACACTATGGTTTGTATTCAATTTGTACTTTTTATTTACTTCAGCAACTTAGAAACATATTCGAAGTAATCAATGGTAGTTCAAGCACCTTTCAGGCTGCTGCCGGTTAATTCAAACGCGCAAGAGAAAGCTATGACAGAGTATCCTACTGATTGGACGGACAAATGAGAATACCTACGTCCGGGTCCTCATAGAAAAAAGGGAAAATATACAGCCCGCAAAAACAGGAGCCAGCGTACAGATGATATAAGTGACCAAAACATAAGGCCATGTCGTGTAACGAGAGGTGGAGTCAACAAGCAACTTAACTCTCAAGAGTGGGTATCTAGCGGAAAGATGTTGCACAACTCTAGGCAATGGAGACAGAAGCCTGAAACTGATATATATGGCTCACGTTTCAGGCTGTGGAAAATGTCTTAAGTACAAAGAGGCACTAACTAAGAGAAAAATAAAACTTTGGCCCAAGTTATCCGTAGCGCAAGCACGCAGGACTTACTTTATCAGGCTGTTACCTGCACAGCACCACAACAGACACCAAACTGTGACCAAACTCACATCGCTACTATCTTCGTGCGGAATAAGGTTCTGTTCCCAGTTAAGAGCTTCAATGGGGATGAGGACTTTTGACATAGAAGCGCTGAGGGTCTGAAGCTCTCAAATTTAAAGGCGACGGCAACTTTAACTTCAAAATACCCAACGGATCATATGCATGGGAGGAGTCAAAGAGCAGGATAAATAAGGTAATGAAAACTTGAATCCTGCTCTGATGCAAGCTTATTCCCAGAAGTCTCTTGGAACAAGCTAAGTAAGTCTACAAAAATAAAGAGATTTGAATTTTAAGAATATTTTAGGGCCTGTTTTAGAATTATTTAATAACAACAAATAAAAATCTCTTTTGTTTATAAAATTAAATGAAATATCAAAATCTGATGCTCTTGACTTTATATTGCCGCTCATCGGTAAGCCAACCCACCTGAAATTAAATGCATTAGTCTGTATAAAATAATTTTTTGAATTCCATAAGCCCATCTTTATAGTTTAAGACTTAAAAAACTTTTTGTGCAGCTGCAAGAAATTTGATTAAAAAAAAACAAAACAAAAAGATGACTCAAAAATCTTAATGAAAGGTGCTGAGAACTCGCGGGTAAAGAAAGTATTCTTGAAAATATGCTTGATTTTGCGGGTAAGGAAAGTATTCTTAAGCTAGTTCATTTGGACGGGAGAGAAGGTCCGTAAAGATTTTCGACAAATTTGGTTCAGCATGTATTTATTTGAAATCATGGTCCCTCTATGTACAGTCAAAAAAGTTTCACACGTTTACAAAGTCTACATCTTTTGGACTATATTCGAAAAGAACTTTGTTTTGAAGGAACTCCAAAGCAGTTTAGGAAAAAACTTCACGTTAATCAAGGCACTTGATAAAAGGTACAAAATATTTATGGTCTCCTACGAATGGTTGATTTACACCTGATGTAAATCACATCATTTCACAAAGGATTCAGACGATGAAAACTGAATCCTCTTTGAAAAAAGGCTTTCATTTAATAAATTGAAAACAGGTTTCCCAAACAATAATCTGCATGAATGGAGCAGAAATTTATCAGCCAGGATTTTGAGCGACTACAATGACTCCTCCACGACACCATCCTTTCTTGCACAATAACCCTCAAATGGCGAATCATACCACCGTTTATGATGGTATCATCTTACCACACGACTGACATACGTATGTGCTCGCACTTTCATCCTCCGTGAACAAATTAAAAAACCCTTAGATGAGTAACGAAAGCAATAGAAAAATCCCATCGCAGACTCTTAACCAAAGATTTATTGTGCGATATACTTTTTAATTTTCGATACACATTCAGGACCTAGATTTATGCTCGCAACCGTTCGCATGCGGGCTCTTCGACTGGAAAAGGACCCAAGTATAAGCAGCAAAAAATTAAAAACGTAACAAAATCAAATGAAAAGAAGATTGTTGAGAGAATAAGTGTATCGAGGATAAGTACCCTGAATACAGGTCTTCCTTTCAAAAGGGGTGTATCATTGTATTCATGATTCCATTCAAAATGTTTTTCTAAGAACATGTTTCGCGGCCGTACAGTTTTATGAGATGTGAAATTGATTCTCTATGCAAATGACGGCACCAAATACACGTATGTATGTAGGTTAAGGATTTGATCTTCTTATGTCGTCCTTTTCATAGCAATATAAAGATGTAGGCACGTTATTTGATTTGAGACGGTAGGAGGAGTTCATGAAATTACAACAAATGTAGATCTCGTAGCTTCAAAAGGAAACATTTACGCTTCACTTACGCGATTGTGTATGTACGTGCTGTGTTTCGCTGAGAAGTTATCGAGGGTCCTCGGAGCCTTGCAATTAAGAATACGGGCATAAGATTACTGCTTGGAATTAACATTGTTCGCTATGTTGTTGGATTGATTGCATCTCCGTCCATTTTTTAAGAATTTTAACATGAAAGTGTTTTATCTATGGAACTCAGTTCATCAATTATATTGAATATAAGACAATTTAATACGATAATATGATAATCAAAATGCTAAAAGAAAATCTTTGTCCTTTTATTTTCTCATAAAAAAATTTGCTGTGCTCACGACATCAACCATTCAGTAGTAGTTCTCTGGGGGTGTTTGCTGTTTGGTAGGGCTACTACTAGCATAGAAATGTCTAATAATTTAAGACCATAATAACAATGCTGTCAAATTCAAAGCATTTCAAGCATTTTCGTCTCATTTAGGTTTCCTTCAAAACTCGAAGCCATTTCGTGATTTCGTGTTTTCGATGAAAATTTTGAATTTGAAAAGGTTCTACTTATAAAGAGTGTTTTAAGAAGTACAGAAAGTTATGTTGGCAACACTTTGTGATGCTACGTATGGTGTGACAGCTGCTGTTCGTTTTGAAGTTCGGTTAATTTGCCATTTTATCATGAATAGGTTGAAACCGGAATAATCTCTCAAAATTGTGGAAATTTATTACGGAAAAAAACGGTTCGGCTTCAGAAACTCATCGTGCACTTCGCCAATTTCGATCCCGACATAAACGTCCATCAGAACAATCAATTTGATTAGCCAGGAATCCTTTCCACACCACGCTTACTCTCATTGATAAAACGCATCCGTCCAATCGTCGCATAGTGTGTAGTGCGTAGAAACCGATAAGGACACAAGATAGTCCATTCGACCTCATACTCAATAATTAAACCAGTGCCCATCCACACTATGGAAGATTTTACAGAAAGACCGTAAATTGTGGGTTAACAAAGTCCAACTTGTCTAGTAATTGAAGCTGAACGACTGCCGTTCATTGCGTAAATTTGGTACATCGGCAAAAGAACATATTGCTGCAAATCCCGAATTTCATCATAAAAACTAATTTAGCGATGAAGCTCATATCTAGTGGAACGGCTTCATCAATGAATAAAACTGCCGCATTTCGATTGATGAGCAAACAAATAAAAGTCCAAATAAAAGTAAGTCCAAAAACAGAAAGTCACTAGTTGCTATACTCTATGGGCCAGTGGACTCATTTGTCCATATGTCTTCAAAGATGCTGCTTTGCTTTGTAATGTTATGGTCGATGGCGGCCGCTATAAGGCAGGATCAATAGCAGAAGTGGGTTTTGAACCTGTGACCTGGCCTACTAGATTTTTTGATGTAAAACAGCTGAATTATTTCGAGTGGGGATACATCGAACCATTTATCTACGGCGAAACCGTAGAGGCGCTTCACCCATTAAAAGAGAACATTAACCGCGATATTTGGCCCTTATTATTGGCCTACAATCATAGTTAAATAAAAATGACAGAAAATTATCTTTACAATAAAACCAATAACACGACAAGCAAAACAATTTATCCAAACTTCATTTCACTTCTAAGTTTCTTCTATGTGGTTTTTATCCTTTCCTTTTAACTTGGCAAGAGCCTGTGGGGAAAAGGAGGCATTACTTAAAGCTTACGTGTCCGCTTTTGAATCACTGATTTGCAACTATGAATGTAAAAATTTAGTGCTCATTTAGATTGCGGTTCAGACTCTATTTCTGGCTCAGATCTATTCTCTATTTCGCAAATGATTTGTATTTTTGTCTGATTTCATTTGTGAAGAATCTCAGGATAAACATGGGAGATTGTCTATTTTGCCGAAAAGCTTACCAGGGCTATCCAGTATGACTATTCAACTTTCTCTAGTCACTGTTCTTAGTGTATGGTTATGTTCGTTATGCACTAAGAATAAAGGAAGCTTCGCATCAAAGCGGGATCCTTATGTTTGGTCCTATGCTTTTGTATTGTCTTTCAGTAACTGACAGAAGGTGGTACAGCCATGGAATCGCGGCCGTCCTAAAATATAATTAAATGTGCTAGAAATAAAGAAACTTTCCTTTTAATTTTAGGTTTTTTTATTTACCTTGCGGAGTCGATTTTCCAATCGCTAATGAAGACCGAACGATCACGGTCGAAAATCGATTCCGTAAGGTAAATAAAAAAACATAAAATTAAAAGGAAGGTTTCTTTATTTCTAGCACAAAAATTTTATGAAGGTGGAAGCAATTATAAATATAATTAAATGTGTGGAAATGTTTTTAATGTTCACATTTTTTGATTTTCAGCAATGAGGACATGGAACCAAGGATTCAAAAGATTAGTCTATGTTCTTGCGTTTATGGCCTGTGTCAGTTTTAAACTGGTGAATTCTGTTTGTTTCACAGGATAAAATATACAGGTATCATCGTCATATAGGAAAAATTGGGAATTTGCTGGTAGTTGTGACAGATTAGTCGTAAAGTTACTCCATAGTATAGGTGACAGTGGCAATCCTTGTGGAACTCCAGCTTCCGTTGACCGTGGGTTGAAAATGTGGCTGTCATCCATTTGGATACGGAAAACTCTAACTCCATCCAATGACTTCGCGACCGTCAGATTCCCTTTCATATTGTCAACGAGGTTCTGTAGAATCATGTTTGACAGCGTCTTATAACCGGCCAAAATCATTCTATAGAGATGTTGAGTTCATGACCGTGAATTTATGTTACAAAATTCCTTTTGATTGTCAATGTTCTCTTTCTAACAAAACTTTTCATGTTGAGTATAAGTTCAAAAGCCTATAAGTGCGATCTTTTTTAAAACATCACGCCGGTTGAACCATGGTGTAGATGAACTACAGTTTTGTTGTCACTGCGGAAATATGTTATCATTCTGTAGACATGGTCTTTGCATTTCGAATTTTTCCAAAACTACTCGTTACAGGCTCTGTTGATCTAAGCTTTATCTTGTTTGTAATTTAGTGCAATACTGTCGATGTTGTTGGCCGTATGAGGTGTTTCCAAGAAGTTTTAATTGACCAGTTCATTTTTGACAGCGTCTCGGTCTTTTCCCTATAGAAGAACATCCATGCAGATATTTTCTATCAAAGGGACATTCGCAGGGCGACACGTTGAGGATGAATCACCTGATGCGAGAAAATTCGTCAACAATGTTGAAAGAAAAAGGTAATTTTCGTTACTAATTTTTGTGGTATAGGTTGATTGATTGTACCCTTTGTGCTACCATGTTTTGCATCCTGCTTTTAAATTATTTTGACATGGATTTGGCTTTGTACATATGTAATTAGGCATCAGATTTTTGTGCAACCGAATTCTTCACAATACTCGTGTTCTTTTGGCAACTCCCATAGGAAGTCAGGTGCTGAATGGTTTTTTGAAGGATGCAAAGTTTTGAAATCATTACATTTGATGCGCTTGTGTTATGTGTGACAGTTTACAGCCAAATGATTATATTGCCGGTAGCTATGACATTGGGTTTGTCCCTCGGTTGGTCGTTAAGCCTTTGGCCTTTATAAGACAATTGAGACTGCACCTACTGTAGGTTATTAGCTGTGGTATTGGACTTTCAGTTCCGCGAGTATTTTCATGGTTTGTTGTTGACCATTCATAGTTTTCACTACCTTTTGTTTACCTGAAAATACATTTTTAGCGGTCTCATACGAAACGTTTCTTTATTTAAAAAGTTTTATCTTGCAAGTTTTACTTTTTTTTAGCTTTCGCAGGATAATTCGTGGCAACTAAATCATTTATCAGTTAGCGTCTGGGTGTCTGGGATTGAGAGTTTGATAGTGTATTTTGTAGTACGATTCTTCGATTTCGGGGAATTATTGATTGATAGATGTGGCAGGCTAACTGATGGCTTTGATACCGGGAGCGATGGCAACCCATCGTTTACCTCCATTCCTTAAAGGTTCTTTTCCCCTTTTTATTCCTCTACCTATTCTTCTGAAGAAGTCGTTGAAGCCCTTTTTTGGCGGAAGACGAAGATGAATCGATCCGTACCTACATCCCAAGATATGGTTTAGGATTTTGGCTATGATCGATGGAACTCATCGATGGGCAGCTTATATAAAATTGAGCTATTTATCACTAAGTCGGGCTTCTGCTTGGGAAATATTAGTAATCATAAGCTTCGTATTTATTATTTATATGCAGTTTTTTATGAATTAAATAAAAATTTAAATTAAAATTTTAACAAAAATAATTTTCTGATGAGATTTTATAAATTAGATCGTTGGTAAAATAGGTTCAAATCTCTCGATCATCCTTTGAGATATACAATCAGACGAATCGAAACAGTTTGCGGAAAGTATCGTCGCCTACTGACCCTACGGGCCATGAAAAAACACAAACTTCTAATCACATGCCAAGGGTAAATTAAATTCGTTATTTAAAATATGAGGATAATGTTTGTAGTGGCTCCTCCCAGCCTCAGTTGTATTAGACTGAATATTATCTTTCGTCGCTAGAAAAAATGTTGGATCGCATGCTGGCATGCTGGCAGCACTTATTTCGGTTTAAATTTCATTTTCGTTAACTTTTCTATGCATGAAATATACAAGAATATTTTGGCCTTTGAATTTCTTGTTTATTCTCTTCCTATAGCTTTTTGCAATAATTTCTTTGTCAAATTGGCTCTGAAGCACTTACACCAATTTGGTTTAAATTCTTATTACTATTAATTTAATTGCATTTCCCAATTCAATGATTAGTGAGAATAGACAGTAGAGACTCTGGAAGACAGGGTATAAATAAAGGAAGAAGGGGTCATAAGCTCTCCAATCATCTAGGCCGAACAGTTTTCACGCTCCCCATTTTTGCTCCAATTTATTTGCTTCATTTGGTTTTACCTTATATTTATTTGGCGGTACCCGGATTCAGAAGAGAAGAAGAGAGAACGAGAGAAGAGAAGAATAGAGAGAACTTCAGAATAGGGACGCTGACGTATCGTATATTTATATTAATAGGGAAAAAAACACTAAGCGTAGAAGCACCAAATCGACAAACGGTCAAATATCGCAAGGATAACACTAATCAGAAAGTCAAACTCAAATTGTTATAGCTGGGTTCAGTTCTGTTTGCCAAGAAAAAATTATTTGATCGTACCGTAGCCACTAACAAGTCCTATAACTTCGAATCAAAACTCAATCTATTGATATTCGACTTCAGATGTATTGGTATTTGGAAACTATTCTCACACACTTTAAGAAACCTGCACTCAGTAACCTAGAACCCAGATACCTCTCTCTCTATTTCTCGTGCCGTGTTATTCCCAGTAAAGTTGTTGTAACTTTTCTCCAAGTTCATGCATTTTTGCACTGAAACTTTTCGTAATGGGCGTTACCAAATCGTTTTACCATAATCTGGAACCAATATTCATTCGCGGAATTATGCGAAAAAACCCACGCGTCATTGAAAATTCCCCGCGATATGTGAAAAAAAAAATGAAATGTAAGTGCGAAGATTGCATTCTGTCCAACAAAGCCAAGAAGGGTTAGACGATATTATTTTTAAAAGTTGATTTTGTTAATTATTCTGTCAAATAATAAAAAAATCATACAAATATCACTTACATCAATTTTTTGGTTTCAATTTGAAGTACTAGAAATTCATATAATAAGCCCTTTCGGTAATAGGGGAATATTGAAGTAATCCAACTGCTTCTTTTTGAAATTGAAAATCTACCGCAGCGAAAATAATTCGTTTCATTAAAACCCTGGGCTTAATTTTTTTAGAGGGTAAAAGCCAGAACTCCACATTTCACTAGAAAAGGAAGTTAATATTCCTTAAGAATTGCAAAAAGGACTTTCATTTGTTGCTTATAACCCAATCCTTTTCATAGATTGAACGGTCCTGTCACTTTGTTGCTACAAAGAAATATTCATCATGGGCTCGAAAGTAAGAACCAAACAGGGAAGTGTGGTTAGTCAAAGAGTTACCAAACATGATATCAAACAATTGATGGAATACTGATTAGCAAAAAAAATAACAAACATACAATCAAGTGCCAAACTTATAACTTGAAAGGACATGGGACACACCGTGCTTATAATATCTGCAGAATTCCACTAATATCCACTCAGCTGCAATTGCAACTTAAAAGACAGCAACCCCTAATAAGAAAGCGGAAAGACAAACTTTGCAACATTCCGGCATTAACCTTTAAGACTCCTGCTCTCCCACTATCAACAATACGGAACATGCTCTCGAGTAGGAAAAACGAAATTTTGCTTTAAAAAAATTCTTGTAAATAGTTGGAATATATTTATATTGAAATTATGTAAAACCTCTTAGATCCTAAAGTTGTTTCTACTACAGGTGTGTTTATTTGCATAAAATCATTTATTTATGTACCATATTCGTTTAAAAATCAATTTAGTAATATTGATGCCATTTAATAATAAATCATTAACATTCGACCAAAGCTTCCTTATTGCGACAATTCGCTGTCAAATTTTAATCCTGGAAAGCTATTAAGTCGACAAATTTGTCCATTTTAGTAAGCTGGTCGTGCGTTTATTAATGAATTCCATATCGGTTGTTTAAAAGCAAGTAAAGCCACCAACAGGACAAAGAATTTCGCGTACTGGTGGAAATACCGTTCCTGTTATAGAAAGTTTCATACAAAAGCCAAAAATAGTTTGTCGATGTTAACAACTTTGGATTTGTTCAACCAGGGACCTTAACTTACATTCTGACAATATTGAACTGATTTTGAAGTAAAATTTAGTGGTTTTCGTTTGCGTCGTGCAGAACTTTTGCAGATTGGATTTGACCTCACTTGAAATTGATTCAGATTTTTACCATAAAATTTAACTTCAATTGGTAACTGGTAAACATGCTCGATCGTTAAAAACACTTCGAATTTTGAAGTTGCCGTCATTAGTCTTTGGCCACACCTTCCTTAGTGGTAAAAAACTCTCGTGTGAAGGAGAAGGGAGCATACCTGCACCTGCATGTAATGAGAGGCTTAGGGTATCGACTGGGAAGCAGTTGAAACTGAGTTGTATGGAGGACTTAGGTATATTACGATTAAGAGATCGATATATATCACAACCACTTTCAGGAAACCACTTTCAAGAACATACTACTTAGTTCCAGTTAACTGGGAGTATCAGCAGGCTCACATTCTTATATTCTCCCTTAATTGAATGATCTCAAGAAGTGAATATCATTTCGCCAATGAGAGATTCAAACTTACTCAATAGCATATATCAGGCAGGGTAATTCTATGTTACCTGCATTACAAAGGATAACTATGCTGCTGCCACGATATCTCACTTATAACGATTCCACGCTAATAAATGGCAAGATAGTTGTTGACTCCATCACCAACAACTTTCAGACTTTTCCACAGGGGCAGAAAGCGTGTGAGAAGTCTGCTTTCTTTCGCTGAAGAAGAATACAATGTCGACATTCAAAAAGGACCATCAGAACTTGCGCTACACAAAACTTTCTGATTCGAATCCGTCTGTCATTTCAATGGTGTCTCATTCGCTACTATAGCAAGGGGTGCAGCCAAGCCAGCTGCAGCTCAGCCTGTACGGCAACCCAAAGTAAATACTGATTTAGAGCAACAAAAAGACATAAATACTGTCATGTCCAATGACCGCAAGCAATTCTTCGGGTGTGACTTGTTCACTCTCATCCGCAAAGTGGATTTATTCATTCCACAATACAAAAAACTCACTAATCTGAGTGAGAAAAAGGCGGCGTACATGGACTTCGTCTTCAAAATCTGTTGTCGCGATGAGCTAGCTCCACACTTCAAAAGAAATTCTGTCCAAGAATACTTGGACATGCATAGACCCGATTTCTTGTTCATCTCAGAAACAAGACTGAAAAGTAAACACAAAGTTCACTTGGGAATATAAAGTCATAAGGGATGACGACCCAGATGGAATCCTTGGAGTAGCTATTGCTTTCAAGGAACAGCTCAAAACTCAAAGACACTGTCTTCCAAGTCTAAAATGTGCAGACGTCATGATACTGAGCTCGTTCGTGGGGGGTATACATTTGCATTTGTTGGAATATACGTGAAACACGGATATTCGGGTAGGGATCTCATTGAAGACTTGGAAACAGTCCTTACATATGTGTGAAAAGTTCGATTTCTTTGCGATAGGGGGTGATTTGAACGCAAGACATCCTTCCTGGGGCAATACCGTATCTAATGGATATGGAACGGCTCTGTTCAGCTGGGTGCGAGCAAATATGGATCTCATATTGATTTCACCGAACGAGCTCACCTTCCGAGGAAGCTCGTCAACGGTCGATTTCTTCATTGTGTCGGCTAATCTAGTGAATATCTCTCATAGCTGGAGGAATTTCGGATGTAGAGTTCTTGACGCTGAGTCTGACCATCTTTGGGTAGAACTCGTTTTAAGAGTGAAAAAGGGTGTAAAGCTGGAAGTAGAAGACCCACAGCTCTTTATCCCATACAAGCGCATAGACTGGGAAACTGTTAATGCTGACCTGAGTAGAAGGATTGAAGAAATCTCGATCAACAGATCGAGAAACCTCTCACCCACCGAGATTGAAGAAGGCATTGCTTTTTTAACTCGACTCTTGCTACGGTCATTTCAAAGATATCCATAAAAAATTCCTCCAGAAATTATCTTTATAGAGACTTACCAGAAGACATCCTGTAGCTACATCGTAGACGTTGCACCCTCAGGATACTGCTTTCAAGGATGTACCATTGCAATCTGAATCTGGTTAACTGGGAGTATCAGCGGGTACACCTTTTAATAATGTCCCTTAATAGGATGATTTTGAGAAGAAGATCTGAATTTTCCAATGAGAGATTCGAACAGACCCTAGCAAACATTCGACCAGGTGCTTGTATGTTTTCCCAAATTAATAAAATAACTGGCCGGAAGCGCCTGCCAGTTAGGCAGTGAGGACTCTGCTTTCAATTCATTAGTAAAGAGAACAAATTCAACGTTCAAGACCACATGAACCTCTGCTTGACTAGATTTTCAGATTCAAATCCCTCCGACGCACATATTGTCAGTACCCTGTTTGTGAGCCCTGAAAGTCTCAGCATGCTTGCACTTGAGCAAAATTCCAAAAAATCGGCTGGGGCTGATGGAATTTCAAATTTTTTCTTAAAAAAACTTCCCCACACGTATTTTGTTCTCCTTGCAATCCTTCTAAATAACTTCATTAACATTTGCTACTTCCCAAAGCAATGGAAATGCGCAAAAATATTTGCCATCCCGAAGCAATCCAATAGCGTAGACGTAGTCGACACTCGCCCAATATCCCTCTTGTCTAATGTGGGAAAATTACTTGAGAGAGTTATCCTCCAAAGCATCACACAGTTCTCTGAAGGGGCAGGAACTGTGCCTGAAAGACAATTTGACTTCAAAAGAGGTCACTCAATGATAGACGCGTTGGTGGTTTTCCAAGCCAGTATAAAATGGAACTGGCAGGAAAAAAGGTTGTTGCAGCGTGTCTCATCGACGTAAAAAAAGCCTTTGATTCGGTTTGGATCGACGGACTTATCTACAAACTTATCCAACTGGACTTTCCGGTGAATGTTATAAAAATTGTAGGTAGCTTAATGAGGGGACGAACTGCCTTTGCGATGTCTGGCGGAGCTAGTTCTGAACCCTTTATAATTAATTCGGGGGTCCCACAGGGGTCCATCCTTGGACCCGTTCTCTTCAATATATTTACGTCCGTCATCCCAGGGATCAGGGATGAATTTCAACCTGGAATCGAGTGTGGTCTTCTGCGTAAAATCTCCGCTTCGCAAGACTGAGACTTCAAAGGTACCTGGACTTGTTAACTTCATACTATGAAAAGTTGGGGATAAGGGTTAACGCTAAGAAAAGCGAGTTGATTGTTTTCAAGGACCCACATGAAAAATTTCGACGTCGCACAAGGAGTGTCTGTGACACCAGAATAAAGCTGAATGGGCAGGTGGTGCACTGCTCGAAGCAAACTAAGTACCTGGGGGTAATTTTTGACAGGAACAACGACTTTAGTGCCCATGTTGACGCGGTATTGAAGAAAACTAGTTACGCATACCATCTCCTTTTACCTCAGGAAGCAGTCATCAACGAACAAGCGGGTGAAGTTACTAGCGTACAATTCGCTTATCAGGCCCATACTAATGTATGCGGTGCTGATCTGGCCGGCTAAAGCGACGTACAAAAGGAGCAAGATAGGATTACTGGAGCGCAGAATCCTTCGAGCTTGCACTGGTCTTTATAAACGCGAGGACGGACGGCCCTACAGCTGTACCGGGATGCAGCCTTGGAACCAATCAACCTCTACGCCAAGAGGTTGATCGAGTTAGCGGCGAAACGTATGGTGGAGCATGAGAACACCACGATCAGCAATGCGGCAGACAATCGAGCGATGGAGGCAGCCAACAGTTAGCAATAAGTAGTACATAAGGGATATTGTAGTCAAAAAAAATTGTTTTAGAGTATAAGGAATTATAATAAAATTAATTTTTTTTTTTTTTTTTTTTTTTTGGTTGGGGGGTGAAGGCAATTTACGCCCGGAGTGTGGGACTCGTAGCAGCGCATGCTACCAGACTACCCACTAAACACCCCCCCTGTCAAGAGATCCTAGCCTGGAACCGTTTGACACATTACTTCGGGCTAGGCATCTTTTTTACTACGCGCTAGGGCGCCGTCAGTCTAGAGAAATCTCCCTCCAGCGGGAGGGGGCAGGATGGAGGAGGACTGCTGGAAAGGAGACCCACCTAGACCCCGCGCCCAAGGTTATCTATCGTATATTTTTTGGCAATAAGTATTGCCCGAGAGTAATGTGCCACGCAGGTCCATTTGTCAAAACTTTTCAGCATTTCTCCGACCAGATTGTCTGGAGAAAGCTCTCCCATCACCTCCCACAAGTCCTCCCGCATCCTGTTCCACCTTCTACAGTTGAAGAAGGTGTGACATGCGTCATCCTTTTCCCCTGGGCAGAAAATGCAGTCTGGGGACCGTGATTTACCAATCTTGTGCAAGTAAGACTGAAAATACCCATGCCCGCTAAGAAGCTGGGTAAAGTAATAATCAGTCTCACCGTGCCTTCGATTTAGCTACGATCCCACGTCCCCTATAAGGCGGGCAGTCCAGCGGCCATTGGAGTCGCCTTCCCATGACTGTTGCCACTCGAGTATTGTGCGCTGCCTCTCCTCTCGGTTGACAGCATATCTTGAGCCCTCCACTTTACGGTCATAAATTCTCCGTCGTTCTCTAGCAAGGAGGGCGATGGGTATCACTCCTGCGATCACCAACACCGCCGACTCAGAGACAGTGCGGTATGCAGACGCAACCCGCAAAGCTCCTCGTCTCTGTACCTGGGCCAAGCGCTTTCGGTACAGCTCCTTACTGAGAGCTCCGGCCCAAACCTCAGAGCGGTACAGTAGCACTGACTGTACAGCACTCATGAGAAGTCGGCGTTTGCTCGGTGTGGGCCCACCGATGTTGCACATTAGTCGACTCAAAGCTGAGACGCCCATCGCGGCCTTTTTCGCCGTTGCCCTGATCTGTTCCGAAAAGCTCATTTTGGAATCGATCAATAGTCCCAAATATTTTATTGCGACTTTAGACTCAACAGTCGCATCTCCGATCTGCAAAGGAATTACAGTGGGAATTCTTTTCTTCGTGAGAATGACCACCTCGGTTTTCTCTAGTGCCAAACTGAACCCACGGGTGGTCATCCATTCCCTCACTTGACGCATTAGCACTCCCAGTCTGTGCTGCGCATGTTCGACTGTACGTCCGGCGACCAGTGCTGCTATATCATCTGCATAGCCGACTAAGCGCGACTCATCTGGCAGCTCAAGCCTCAATAGTCCGTCATATGTGGCGTTCCACAAGTCTGGTCCCAGTATGGAGCCTTGCGCTACACCAGACGTTATCTCCATACTGCGTCGCCCATCTTGTGTGTCATAGAGCAGTTTGCGGTCCTTTAAATAATCCCTCAAAATCCGCATCAGATACCCTGGCAATCGGAAAAAATTTTCCAATGTGCCAAGAATATCCGACCATCTGGCGGAGTTGAAGGCATTTCTGACGTCAAGCGTCACTAGCAAGACAACTCGTTTTTCACTTTTGTGCGCTTCGGCTCGACGGACTGCATTCACCACTTCCATGATGGCATCGGAAGTAGATCGCCCTGCTCTAAAGCCATACTGCCGAGGAGATAGGTCCCCTGCAGCACGAATTGCGTCTGTGAGTCTTCTTTTGATGAGCTTTTCGAACACTTTCCCGGCTGTGTCCAGCATACAAAGCGGCCGGTATGTAGATGGCAGCCCGGGGTCCCCTTTTCCCTTGCTGATCAATGTGAGCCTCGCCACCTTCCAGCGAGATGGGAACACACCATCTCTCAGGCAAGCGTTGAACACATTGAGCAGCAAGTCAGGACAAACGTGGAAGACCATTTGTAGCACCTCGGATGGAATGCCATCTGGTCCTGGTGCCTTTCGAGCTTTCATAGAAAGCACCGCTTCCCCCAGCTCATTTTTAGTGAACGATGGACATTCGCCTGAGTCGACCTCGTGGGCAGCATCAACACGGACAGGGTGAGTAGGAAAAAGCGCCTGCACTATGCCGTCCATCTTATCTGCTTGAAGTAAATACGGCTTCCGTGAGGTACCGAGCTTGCGCCACACTACCTTGTAGCCGAGCCCCCATGGATCCCTGTTCACATCGTCCACAAGTTCTCGCCAGCAGCGTGACTTGCTCTCGTTGATGAGTCTTCGGAGTTCTTTCCTTGCTGATCTGTATGCTGCTGTCCTATCGGATGCTTCCTCTACGTTTCTCGACCGCTGAGCTGCACGTCGAAGTCTGTGACACTCGCCTCGTTTGTCTGCGATATCTTTTGACCACCAATGTACAGCAGGCCTGTCGTGTCGAGGCCTCCGTCGAGGCATAGATGAGCTACAGGCAGAAGTGATAAGGTTCATCGTTGACTCCGCCATTCCCTCCACTCCAGCCCTTCCGTTCCCCGAAGGGCATCCCGATGTCGTTCCGCCTTTTAGAATCACATTGGCGAAAGTCTCCACGTCCATTTTTCCGATATTCCACCCGGGAGTGAAAAATCGTTGAGACGAGCGAGGAGTGGTATCGCCGATCTCAAACGCGATGTATTGGTGGTCACTCGCTGAGTAATCCTCGAGTACTCTCCAGTTCAACGTCGTCGAAGCGAGGGACTCCGAGGCGAATGTCACATCTGGGATTGTTCCTTCGCAGCCCCAGCGCCGGAAGGTAGGTACATTACTGGTATTTAAAACCACCAACCCAGTCCTCGCCGACATGTCCAGAATGCGTTGCCCTCTGGAATCGGTTTGAGACATGCCCCACTCAACGGCTCTGGCGTTGAAGTCTCCTGCTACGAGTACTTTGCCATCTGTGTTCAGAACAGCATCCGCTAGCGCGTCCAGTCTATTTTGAAAAGATGGCATTGACTCATTCGGCGTCAGGTATACGCTGAAAATCGTTATACCCGAGCACCGAATCCACACGAAACCGTCTCCTCGGCCGTGACCTTGGATCTGGAGTCGCATGCTGCCACGAACCCAAACGGCAGCAGTATGAGAGTCATCGGAGAACCAGGCTGGTGAGGCCTTATTTCGATGTTGTTCGCTCAGCAGCAGCAGATCAGCTCCCTTTTCTCTGGCGAACTGCTCTAACAGATCTTGTGCATTGACGCTACGGTGCAAGTTAATTTGAAGGGTCCTGATCATCACCTTAGAGCTGCTTTTACTTTTGCTAGTGCCTCTCTAAAGATTGGGCACGCGCCTGTTCCTGCAACGTGAAGGTGCTCTGTCGGTTGAGAGTTAAGATGATTACATAGCAAACAGCGCGGAGTCTCAACGCACTCTTTTTTCTTATGCCCAGGTGCTCCACACTTAAAGCAAAGCATACTACGGTCAGGGCCCTTGCAGTTCGAAGTGGTGTGCCCGTATCCAAGGCACCTGTAGCATCGTACTGGGATGGCGCGGCGGCGAATTCTGCACACCACCCAGCTGATTTTTATTTTTCCTTTGGCCAGGAGTTGTGTAGCATCTTTCTCCGTTACTTCGAGTATGGCCAGCCTTTGCCCTCGGCGATTCTCTGGAGAAAGCTTTACTTTTAATACAGTTATTCCAGGGAACTCTTTTTGAATGGCTTCTTCGACCTCAGCCGGATCGGCGATGCAGTCCAGGTCCCTTACTTCCAATGAAGCTCTTGGCTCCAAGGTAGAGACGGTGGCTTTTGCCCCAAGGACGTCCTTTATTTTGTCGCGGAATATCGATTTATCGGAGGAGTCCGCTCCAAACTCGACGAGTAGCCCTCCGGACCTCGTCGATCGTAGAGTTTTAATAATCGTCCCTGTTTCCTCCGGCTTGACGTTCTTGCGGATATCACGTAGAACGTCGGAATAGCTCCTTCCGTCGGTGGGCTTCACAAGAATCGCGTCCCCGAGGGCTCTTCGCTTTTTTCTTGCTGGTTTATCCACGGTCTTTCTCCTTGTTTGAACAGGCATTGTTTTTTGGCTAAGCCTATGTTCGCGTTTTGCAGATTTTTTCGCCGCCTTAGATATCACAAGTTGGAAAGCGTCTTTTCTTTGTGGCGTTTCTGTTTCTGGCTCAACGTTCTCTTTACGCCTTTTCTCCTGGTCGCTCTCAAGAGGGCTAGCAGCAGTCCTCTTGATACTGGGAAGGAAAGGTTGGGTGACTTTAACGGGCACCGTTTGATCTGGATGTTCTTCTTCCAACTTTTTCCAAAGTCTCCTGTAGTGGCAAACCCGATCCAAGAGGTCTTCGAGCTCAAACACTCCATTTTTTACATCTTTACTGATTGTTTTTTGGTTTATGCACGCTCCTTGCATACGTTTGAGTATCGCATAACATTTTTTAGTCAACCGTTCTTCCTCGGAACGGTTCTCCGCGATAACCTCCTTAACAATCAGGTCTTTTTCGCCGACTTTCTCCTCCGGGGGCTTTCGTTCTATGGTCTGCGTGTCTCCTACTGAGGTCGATTCAGCAGTAGCAATCTTAAGAGTGAGGTGGTCGTAAACCTCCGGAGCCGCATTTACTACCGGCCCATCACTGCTCCTTCCGCTTGGGGCTGAATGAGACCGTGGTGGTGAACGCAAGGTTTTTCCACTACGGGAAAACACGCCAAGATAATCGTTATGGTTGTCAGAATTATGTTCATCGGCTCGTTTGTTCGTCTCCTCTGCGTTATTCTGTTTATTGTTGTTGTTGTTGTTGTTTTTCTTCATTTTGTTCTTAAGGGTCCCCCCTCAGAGCCGCTATCTCCGCTCGGATGTGTAGTCGCCTTAATGATCCCATGGTTATCTATGCAAGCAGGGAGGCCATGCGAGGGTTGGCACCAGCCCTTATGGAGTCAGGTGCTCAGAGCCAGATCAGCGTTAATCGGGAGTACGACTCAACCGAACCTACACCACCAACTCAATGGTGCGAGCTTTGAACGTACTCTGAGGCCTGCCAAGGTTTTATCGGGACGGAGACGGCGTGATATTAGCCTGGAGCCGTTCGCCCACGGGTTTCACCCCGGCGGTACCGCGCAGAAAGCGACTAGGTCCAGAATATCATGGCCGCCAGCCCACATGCGTCAAATAAAGTCGAGAGTCAAATCATAGTCCGGGTTCAGTGCTGTGTTCCCATTAGTCGCCTCTTACGACAAGTTGGGTTACTGTGGATGTATTCTAGCCTCCCCCATCCACAGGGGAATGTTATGTTAATATAAGCAAAAAGATGGAATATTAAAAGCCACACTTAGGGTGTAAGTGTGTTAATTAAAAAGGAATTTTAATGTATCAACTTAATTTAAGGAACGCATAAATTCTAGTTAGTATTGAACTCTGGGTACAGCCATTAGGCAAATTCCGTAGGTTAAGTGATAGGTTAAGGCTAATTGTAAATAATTGTATATAACAAAACAATTCACCCAATAAATTATTGAACTGAACTTATAACCGTCTGTCATTTCTTGTGGCAGCACACAGCTTACGGTCCCAGAAACATTCAAGATTAAAATTCCATGAAATGGTCTAACGCTGATGATTTTTTTTGTGGTTTTAATCTATTTTATACAAATCACTAACTTATACTTAATCCTCCAGTGCATTTTACAGTAGCAGTATTATGCCATTAGTAGTACAGTACTATTATAAGTAGCAGGAACATGAAAAATTATACTTTAAAACAATTCAACTAGCCGCAAACGCATTGACTATTTTGTCAATAAGTTTTGCGATAGCTTAGCTCCTTAATATACAAAACACTTTTGATTCCATTTGTGGCGACATCCTTATGACAATTTCATCAAGAGACGAATTGCTATTGCGATGTCTGATAGAGCTAGAGCAGTCCGAAACTTTTAGAATCAATTCATAGGTTCCAGAGGAGTTTATTTGAGGCCTTTTCCTCAACTGTAACTTCACGTCTGATTTTCTGGATGCCAGTGATGAATTTAATCCTGAAATTGAGGTGAATCCCTTATGATTTATGAGAGTGGTCATTTGTGCAAAATCTTCGCTTTGAAAGAAGGAGACGTCATAGTTACCTGGACTCGGTAGCTTTTATATTACATAGTTGGAAGTTGATGTACAACGCTAAGAAAAAAGGAAGTGATTGTGTTCAAGGACCTGCATGAAAACTTTTGACACCAAATGAAGAGTATTTGTAATATAAGAATGAAGTTAAACAGGCAGGCGTACTGCTTCAAACAAATATCAAAATCCATACTTCCACGTTCATGTGGATTTTGGTTAGAAGAAATAGTCAGCGACAAACAATTGAGCTCAGATTGCAGCATACCAAATCCAATCAGGCCCATATCCCTGTATGCAGCCAGCACTGCAATTCATGTGCTGAATAATAGGACCACTTCTGTATTTAAAGACCTTGGAGCTTTCACCTATTACAAATTGTACGAAAGCACTCTACGAAGCTACGACAGATGCCCTGAATGATGAATAACGATTATAAAATATTGGAGTAGAATAAGAATATTACCATAAAACAGAAAAAAAATTCAACTTATGTAATAAATATTAAAGAGTGAAAACAAAATTGCAAGTAAATATCTACCCTCGTTATAACATTACAGCGATTCAACGATTTTCCTCTTCTTGCTAAACTTTCGAATCTAAAGTAGTTTGGTACAATATTTTTGTTTCCTATTCAAAAAGGACTGTTCCGAAAAAAATAAGACAGTAGAACATCAAATGAAATTAGTATAGATCATATTATTGCATTCTGAACTTTGCTCCCGTATGTGGCCATATACTGGTATATAGTGTTGTAAAATGTTAAACATATGCGACATGACGGCGACAAACGATTCGAAAAAAGTTTCGAGAAAAAAATTCGAAAAATCTCTTACTCAATATTTTGGTTCAATGCAAGTGCTCTACGTATTCGGAAGGGAATTCCTGTTCCTTGATAGGTAAAACAAGTAACGCGTAAGAAATAAATAGATTCGTAGCTTGCGAGATGCCGGTGAACGATGTGTTTGCAGACGTAAAAAGAAGCAAGTTGGAGAAGGTACTTGCAGACATGAATCAAGCATGTCAGAACATTATGTTTCCAATGGAGGCGGAGAAAGATAGGAAACATTTTCTAGACACGGTCGCAAAGAGGACACAAACTTATCCTACATTCGAAGTGTACCGAAAGGCAACTTACATGCAAATAATTATTGCAAAAACGACAAACTATCCACAACGACTAAAGATTTTCCAATACAGAGCCATGATTCACCGAATGCTCAATTTACCGCTAAGCAAAGACGAAAAGAAAAAGAATCGAAACAGCTGGATTAAACGCATGCAACCAGAATGGCACGTAAGATCCAAAAGACCAGACATCGAGAGGAGCGATTAAAGTTAGCGAACGCGGGCACTGTAAAGATGTACTGGAAGGCATTAATCTAATATGAAAATCTACAATGGTCAACATTATCTCATATAACAAAAAATCAATCAGCATTATTTTGGGCAACTGACCGAATCTAGTAGGGAAATCTAGCTCAAAAACATTTTCGTATCAACAAAGGACAAACGTGAAACACAAGAAAAATGTGACATTTCTGCTTGCCGCGAAGCGTACATAGGAAAAACGAAGAGACACTTCATTGGCACGTGAATAAAGGAGCATCTAGGCGATGCAGCAACATCAAGAAAGTAGGGAAAACTTCAAACATCAAATCCGGAACATAACATCACGAAAGGACATTAGATAGCAACGGTGGATGTAAAGATCATCAAGGAAACTGGAGATACTCGTTAGTTGAATGCAGCTGATGAACCAAAATGAAGGAAACTGTCAGTCATGGTTATTCCAACTAATTAAGTAATATCCTTTTAAAATATTATATTATTATATATGGGACAATCGCGGCCTTACTGTCCACCTCGGTGAAGTGTCATTGATTGGAAAATATACTGGTGAAGTTATCGATGTGGCAGCCAAAGCACAGAATGTAAAGCTTGCAAATATAGGACATCAAAGAGAGGAACTGTACGTACGAGGGCAGTGTAAATCTTACTGGTAGTGCAGGATAAATTGAAGTAGATGGCGTTATTGAAATCTTCCATCAATCAAAATTAAAACCTGGTGTGGAATATGCATATTATAAGTGTCACACGTTCTTCATTGAAAATTGACAACTGTATATGGACAGCCCTTTCGACCACTTCTTTGCTACAAACGTATGCTTCGGACGACTGCCCACCGAGTTTTGGTGAAATATTTGTTGTTTTCTTGCGTATTGAGGGGAAACAACCTGAAAGTAACTCTTCGTTGGTTGATTTTTCAAAGACTGTTTTGACGGGATCCTGAATTTCTACACTTAGAGCTGGCGTGAACATAGTGTTATCAGCTTTTGCCTTGAGGTATCTACACCATCCTGGACTGCAGTTTTCATGTTGTGGCAGCGCAGATATCTCTTTCATTACTTTTCCTGTCAAGTCCATAGTTTTTTGAGGTGAAGGGTTTTTATCTTCGGCCTTTTAAGTACCTTAGTTAGAGTATATCATATATCATCTTTGAGGTAGCCAAACAAACGTCTACGTGCAAAGTAATTCTAGCTTTTGAATTACAAAGTCGTCGTACGGTTTATCATCTATAATTTTGGTAAAGGCCTTCGAATCCCCGTCACCGATGTATTAAATATATTTGGAATTGTGTAGCTTTTCAGAATTTTCCACTATTCCCTGAAATTCCATGCGATCGGAAGTACCCTTAAAATTTGCGCTGCATTCTTCGGGATACTCACTAACAAAGCAAAATTTGAAAATCGATACTTTTCAATTAACTCTCATCAATTCACAGGTGTTGATAGTTTTAGAGAAACCGTGGTAATCAAGTATTTTACCCAAATATTTACCGACTACAGTACATACACCGATCAATGAACTTAAACCACGTTTTGACCAAGTACTATCAGCGGACACTGTCAAACGATCTTGAGTTTTTTATTTCTCTTCTGTGCCAGCTTTTTCACGACGACTAAGAGAAATAGCTTTCGTTGCGGTTTGATATTTTTTGAAAGGCTGTAACAGGTCGTTGTACTAAAATTTGACGCAACATCCATCAATGAGCTGAAAAAGTTCAAACTCTTCATGCCCGCACCAAGTTATCTTATCACAAAAATAATACGCCGACGTATTTCATATCCGGTGTTTATATAAACAGGATGTGAAACTAACACACGAATTCATTTGTCGATTATCACACTCACACTCAATATTGATCCTAAATCCATGTCCACATATAGCATATTGGGTAAACTTTACATCTTTATTCCAAGTTTTATACTTTACCACAGTTATTATTAGGTTGCTGCAGATGAAATGGCAGCTTTCGCAATGACATAAAGTTTGCTGCAATTTTAGTGTACTATGTTGGCACAAATGATACGACATATTGAAGTATAAATACTGCTTTCTTGGTTTATGGAGTCATTTCTGTTTTGCACTTCATAGTGATCGTAAAAACAAAAAGAGAAAGTAAACATGGAAGTAAATTAAAAACGGCTAGTTTTACTATACGAATTTAAATTAGAGCACAACGCAACGGAAGCAACGTGGATTATCAACAGCGTATTTGGGCCTGATTCAGTTATCAAACGAACCACTTGGCGGTGGTTCGAAAAATTTCGATCCGGAGATATGGACATTGGAAGTGAGCCACGTGGACACCGAGGACAATCGATCGATAACGACGAGCTGAGTGCATTGGTGCAGTCTGACCCCCACCAAACTGTAAGGGATATTGCCGAGAAATTAGGCGTTCACAATTCGACAGTTTGCAGCCACTTGCAACAACTTGGAAAAGTGAAAAAGCTGGACATATGGGTTCTACATGATCTTACCGAGATCTGACGTGTCGAATGGAGATTTCAAGTTATCTTCTCTCCCGCAGCAAAAAAACCGTTCCTGAAACCGAATCGGGATGAAAAGTGAAATTTATACGATAATCGTCGCCGATCGGCCCAATGAATAGATGCCGATGAAGCGCCAAGACACATGCCGAAACCAAGCCTTCATCCAAAGAAAATAATGGTAACTGTTTGGTGGTCTGCAGTTGGAGTTATCCACTATTCATTCCTGCAACCTGGCGTAACCATCAATGCTGAGAAATACTGTGCTCAACTGGATGAAACGCATCAGAAAGTGAGAGTTCGACAACCCTGACTTGTCAACAGGGATGGGGTGATACTGCTTCATGATAACACTCGATCTAATGTATCGAGAACAACGATCCAAAAATTAAACGAGTTAAGCTTTCAGACTTATCCTCACCCTCCATATTCACCAGACCTCCCACCAACAAATCACCATTTCTTTAAACATTTGGATCATATTTTGACAGGAACAAGATTTGATAATGAAGCTGCTGTCAAAAATGCCTTCAAGGATTTTCGAACCAAAAACCTGGACTTCTACAAAACTGAAATAAATGTACTTGTATCTCGTTTGCAAAAGTGTGTTGCATCTATTGAAATATATTTTGATTAAATAAATTGTCTTTATAAAAAGTTACAGCTGTTCAAATATTTATTACTAAATCATCTGAATGAAAATTTCATCTGCAGCAACTTAATAACTTCAAGTTGAAACGCTAAGATACAGGAACTGAAATCTTTATTAATTTTTGCATCGAAGTCGTTGCTTGTTGATCATTTTTCAGCTGATTTGGTTGTGAAAGAAAATTCTGAAGAAGGTCTCTTATACTTTTTTTTATAGATTTTCACTTTTGCTACCTTTTGTGTAATAAGCAGCTCTTTAAAGAGCTGTTTTCGTATGAGACAGTGCTTCTGTGACGATTGAAACAGAACTGGGAACCAATAAAAACCCGAACAAAATCGATGTAAATATTTATAAGCCAAGCGAGTGGCAGCGGCGTAGAGCACCTGCGGCGAACTGATAGCGCGTGCTTACAAAAATTTATGTATCTTATTTTCGTTTACGAATTTTCGTACAATATTTTAGGAAGTTATTTTTGAGGTCTAAAAAAAACAATCGATTTTTTCCAAAATTTTAATGGCTAATTGTATCTTAAATGCAAGCAAAATATACCCAAAGTTTCAAGTCAATATCTTTTGCAGTTTTTTGTACATCAATATAAAAAAGCATCCATTACTTCGGACTCAGCACTGGACTGCTCCTTAAGGAAACTGTACCCACTGGTCACCTATAAAAATTAATTTCAAATATGAAAGTAGAAGAAATAGAACTTCATCAAATTTAGACATTACATCGTATTGGCTGCAGATCTTCAGAATTCATCAATAGGTCAATAACATTTTGAATGAAAGCAACAAAGTTTTTCTTCACTCCTTTCAAGCCAACGACGCTAACTTTAAGTCGACTGGACCTTATTTTCTAGAAATCATGGAGAGATGACTCATTTGATGTCAACATCTTTGTAAGGCTCTGTATCTACTTTGTTCAGGTGTATTACAAACATCAGCGTCCTGTGAGAAATTTTTTCCGTACACTTAGAGCAGTTTATGGTTTGCATGGTCGACCTACCGACACTATTATAGTTAATAACATCCGCAAATTTGAAACCCCTGACAGATGCTTGGATGTACACGATTGATTAGACCAAATGCAGCACGTAGTGAAGAGAATATAGCGGCCTCAGTTGACAGTTTGGTTGAAAACCGTCACGAATCAATTCGGCGTCGTTTTAAACAGCTTGGTTTGTCGTAGGCAACAACTTGGCATATTTTACGTAAAGATATTAGTTCTAAGGCACACAAAGTTCAACTCGTGCAAATATTGAAGTGGGCGACTTAGGTTTGCGCCGTGGTTTTATTGAGTCTGTCCATATTTCTTTTAAAAATATCTCCTGTCAGAACGTAACCCTCAATAGCTTTCTTTGGATTCAACAACACGCCACCACTTTGCAAAGAGCCAGAGAAATAAGTGACTTATTGAGAAATCATATTGGTGAGAACCTGATTTCAAGCTTTGAGCCAGTGAATCGCTTGCCTAGATCGTGTGATGTCACACCTTTAGATTATATTCTTTGGTTTCGCATGACATCCCTGGTCGTCGGGATAAGCCAGCTTCAATAGACGCTTTGGAAACCAACATTACTCTTGTCATTCACGAGATTCGGGTCGCTATTCTGAAGCGTGTCGCCCAAACCCTAAAGATGGACTATTTACGGGGTAGTTGCGGTCAACACTTTAACGAGATAATCTTTGAAAAGTTAATGTTATAGATTGTTCTTTCGACTCCCCATATTTTTTCGACTCACAACGACTCGACTCATTAAAATTTTTACCATAGAATTCAACTTTATGATTTTTATTCGAGATTAAAAACAAAACCTCATTACGAATCACACTTTAGAACAAATATATAACTCTACATAAAGTATAACAAATACATAATGTATAAAAATTTTTATAATGTATGTAATATATCCTCCAGAGACCAGGCGTCCATTTAAATGTACATTACTTTAAAGTTATTCCTTTTATGAAGCAAACAAGAAAGAAATGTTTTTCACGTTTCAAGTTTTATTTCAATATCCAGGCAACACTGCCAACACTGTATTATCACTGTCATTTCCCATGTGCGATAAGTCCTCTGTTATGGGGCAAAAAAGAAACATTCGTTATCAGGTAATTTCACGAGTTTTTTTGTTTATTGCGTTCAGTTTTTACTTTGTATTCATTTTTGTTACTTTCTGCGTTGAGATAAAAAGTGCTGAAAAATATCTTGTATTGGGTGTGATCGAACTGTTTTACTGTGGTCCATTTAAATGGAAACCCGGTTCGGACGTCGGGTTCCTGCCCACGAAAGAGTTAGTCCATTTAAATGCTCAACCGCAGGACCAAACGAATTTACGAAATGGGCTATTGCACACTTTGTTCCAATGCAAATTTCTTGCTAGCTGTAACATTCATTGATTCCCTACTTTACAAGCAACCCAAGTTTCAAGTATGAAGATGTGTGAAAATGTTATTTATTATTTAGATCAATTAAATTGAGTATCATTTTCTATTGCAATGCAAGTTCATTTTTGGGAAAATATTTTCAATATTTATTTTTCAAGTTTTCGGGGAACTATCAATAGTCTTTGGTATTGTTTCAGAAATTTTGTCTGAGAAAATGAGAATAACTAACGGGAAATTCATCGTCGACGCTCTTCTGGCTGATAATTGTTTAGAGAAAAACTTTGATCGAGAAGACATCGATGAAGATCTAAACTTAGATGACGCAGAAATTGAGGGAAGTGTTCCATCAGGAAGGATACTAGAAAGAACTGAGCAAGAAATTTTCGTTGACGAATCCAACCACGAGGAAAAAGCCAAGAAGAAGAGCAGGTTGAAGGCATGCTTGAATCACAATCGTCAACCAGTGGTGGATTAATCAAGCCACATTGGGGAAAATAACTGTTTCAGTACGAGAAAAGTGGGTACCAAAGCAGTATTTTGACGTATTCTTTGATTTGGATATGATGAAGAGAATGAGGGAGTACACTCAAATGAAAATTTTCTAAACAGCAGGAAAAGCGACGAGTGCATTCGTAGGTTCCACGATCTTGATGTCCTGCCTATGTTATCTGAGAATTAGCTTGTACTGGGCCAAAGTAACAAGAGTGGCTAGCATTCCTGATGCAGAGAAAATCCCCAGAGAAAATTATTTTCTTATTTTCTTAATTCCTTAATAAGAAAGTAGTGGGTGGTAATCTTGTCATTAAGCAGGAAGGAGACAAAAATTAATTCTGGATTCCTGAAAGGGTAAGATAAGGGTGTTTGTGACTGTGTTGTAGATGAGCAGATGAACCCCCTCCAATGGTTCTGTTTGCGCTTGAAGCAACTTATTCCGCACGAACCCAAGTCGTTAAAAAATTTGTTTTCACAGCCCCTAATGGACTTTTATTGGATTTTGAGTTTTACCAAGACAAAGAGCATCTTTTGAATGCAAATCCTGAGGACTCCCCACTTGGAGAAAGTCTTGTCCGTAAACTAAGCGAAAGCTTCAATAAGAAAACTCATTTATTTTTTAATAGATATATCAAGACTATTCACTCATTGGAAATTTCGAAAGATAAATGCATGGGTGGAACCGGAACTATTGCGGCCAACAGGGTCCCCAAAAAATTGAGCGACCTCACGAATGATGCTTTGATGAAGAAACCAACAAGAGGTAGCGCTGATCGAGAAGTGAAGTCTAATGGCAATGTGCTATTGGTCAAATGGTTTGACTTTAAGCCTATTCTCCTTGTATCAATTGTTTCAAATGCCGAGCCTATTGGTTCATGCCGCAGATAGTCTAGAGCTGAAAAAAATACGTAAATGTTCCATGACGCAACATTGTTGCAGAGTACAAGTTGAACATGAGTGGAATAAGCGAGCACGAACCAACAAATGGACTTGAGTATGCGGAGGATATAGCAAATACAATTTCGAAACTATCAAGCTTTGAAATTTTATAAATGAGGGGTAGTAGACATTTTCACAAAATTTGTCCAACAAAGACGACGAAAAATCCTCAAACTGGACACATATCGTAAAATGTTAATATTGCGAATGGGTCATACATGCATCCACTTCCGCGTAATTAATATTTTGAGCGTTCTATAAATATTAAGCCTAAGGGAAGCTGAGGTTAGCAATACGAGCGGAACAACTAGTTCAAACTGAAAAATTTCGCACCGCTCCACGCAAGTTGCATATCCATGCATGTACCACACACGCGCCTCGGTATCTCTACAGACAGTTGTAAATTAAATGTTCACTTGCGTTTCGTACCGAGGGAGTTCAATCAAGAGCAAGAGAGGTGTGCAAAACAAAGCCAGGATTCATTTCAACATTTAATTACCACCTTGTTCGCAAAGATAATTCGTACTTGATTTCTGTAACCGCAGATAAAATGTAGTAGATGTATACATGTATCGCGCCAGGTGGAAAAGGAGTAGCATTTCTTTAGTATATCGCGAATTGCTAGCCCCCGGGGGGCTGCCAAGACTACTTACGCGAATAAGTCAAAGTAAGTTTTACGGACAGTGAGCCCCTAAGTGAAGTCTAGCTTCCTGATCTCCTGCCTGGCTGGCAATACTTGTCCTTGGAAAAAGAGGAGTTGCGGCAAGGTATCTGCGAGCGATGGAGTTTTCCGGAAAACATGTCCGAGTTGTGCTCGTGCCATGTCTCAGGTTTCCTGCAATAACGTTCTGCGAGATGCAATCGAGGCGCTTTAATATTCGCGGGATTGCAAGAAGTAATTTAAAGTGGACAGACGCAATAAACATCTGTTCTAGGAAGACACATAGAATGCAGCAATCTGCAATTGCATTTACGCAAGTAGTTGGTGCATCCCAAGACGAGCGAACGCTAAAACCGCAACAAACTTCTTGTACGTCATCTTTGTGCAGTGTCCTCACAGTAACCATTGCTTTACTTGCGACGCTGACACACTGTGGTTGTTTGCTGGCCTAAGTCTTTTCTCCTGCTTTCCATCCTCGATATATTGTTTGAGCTAGACATGCATAGGTGTAAGTTATTTGCGGTAAATTGCTTCATATATGCGTATGGCGCACCAACGATTGTTTGCTAGGACGGGCGTAAGTAATGACTTTCGCTTGTTAATAGCAGCGAGCCACTAGCATTACGTAATTATTTAATTATTGCTGCACAGGCACTCGACATCATCAAGAACAAGAAGATTCTAAGCGGAAGAGGTGCACCAACGACAGTGATGCTCATAAATTCGAGACATTTGAGGGGTTTAATGTGCCTGGCCGAAAAAACCTTTTTTTAAGCAATGAAAGCGAAATTGATCAAAATCGAATGTATGACAATAGAATAAATACAAATAAAAATATCGCTAGAAAATTCATTAGAAATTTTGTAAGGCTTAGTAGTAATAGAAGTAGTAGTAGCAGTAGTAGCAGTTGTAGTAGTATTAGCTATTGTAGTAGTAGTAGTTGCATTGTAGTAGTTGTTGTTGTTTTTGTTGTTGATGTTGTTTTTGTTGTATCCGTGAATATCTCTTTAAAATAGGAAAAAACTGATTCGTTTTAGCGACGAGTAGAAATAAGCTTTGCGTTCTATATTATTTTTACTGGCAATTGTCCGTAGAGGGAGAACCTTCTTCCAACCCGCTGTCTTCATTTCGTCCCCCTATCATGCCTTTGTGGTTCAAACAAACAAACGTTCTGGCATAGACATTAATTTGGAGTTCTATTTAATTTGCATTGTACGGTATGTACCCAGTTGTCATATAACCTACAATAACCATGCACTGCTGCTGCCATAGCGTATTGATATGAAAGCGAAACCCCTATCTTACTAGTTGCAATCAAAACTAATAAAAATTTGAAGAGCGATGAGCGTGAAGTGAACTGAAGTGAAGAAGTGAAGTGAAAAGCGACAACGCTCTCTCAGCGATCGGCATTAGTCCTGGGTTCAAAAGACAAAGGGAAGGTGAACTAAACGCCTGATACCTGACCTGAGGCTATGGTTCAATTGAATGTATGTTGAGGTTGATATCTACTTGACCTAGCTCTTAAGAGGAAATTAATATTTTCGTTCTAACCTGCACAAGATTGACAGGTCACGGCCTCTTACCGACGTATTTTACACAGGAGAGATGGATGACGTCTGTCACAGATTCGCATCTTGCAAAAGATGGAGTAAGCAACGCGGTGATCTATTTAGCAAAACTGGAGAGCAATGACCTGAAACTATGGTCGGAGAAAACTGAAAACTATTGAAAAATGAAATCGCGTGACACAATATCTTCGGACAGTCTTGGTACTTAAAGGAGGCAGCTAGAGAGTCGAGATGCATCGGGGATGGAGGGATCTTTTCTGCCACTTCCTTTCCCTCCTTTCCTTCCAGTTGGAGAAGGAATCGAGGCGTAAGAGCACAAGGCCTAGCCTGAAGGAATGTGTCAAAAGGGTACAACGTAGGGTCTCAAGTTGACTGGTCCAGATGTAATTCGCGAGACGCACAGTTAGATCTTAAACAGTCTTTATCTCCCGACCATGAAATTGCTATGCCTCTAAAAAAATTGCTATGCCTCTGATGTTTTTATCATTATTGTCAGGCTCAAAAACTGATATAGAAATATGCCATTAAGAGGTGAGTGAATTTATAATAGGATGAAGTGCACTCGTATCTGGTACTAGATGATTTATCAGATAAACGGATCAAAGAATAAAACTTTAATGAACTAACGTAACTTTTCTACGTAATTTTTAAGTAAAAATTGTTTTGATTACGTGCTCTATACTTGAAATTCTTATATGGTGATAAATCGAATAGTTTGAATGTATCGCATTTGTTGTTATACAATATTTATATGACTGTAACATCTAGAAACAACTGCTGTGCAAGCAGCAAAAAATTAAAAACCGTTGTGTTTGGGGGAAGAAATTCATTTTCATTTCCATTTCCATTTCTACAGGACCGCATAACGTTGACTCAGATCAAACACTAATGAAATCGTCAAAAACATCTACGGAAGTTACAGAAAAGCTACTAATATTTTGTTTTGATGACAGAGCAGAGCAAAAGCTCAAATTCTTTGAGAGACAAAGAGTTGGTTTCAAAACGGATATTTTTCGAATGCTTTTAATATCAGGGAAATCAAGAAGATCATTCAATTAGAACGCAATATGGAAGTAAACTGACCTTCAGTTGAGAAGCTCTCAGCCAATCCAACAGCATTCAGAACCAAACGAAAGTCCTAAATAATCTTGGTCGCCCTGTTCATGTTGGAAAACCGACAGCCCAGTGGTGGATTCAGCCTAGTGGTCTTATGCTACGTTATTGCACAACAAGCTAACACGGTTATTTGCGATAGTTTGATAGTTTTCCATTGAAAATTCTAAACCTGTGTGCTGCATTATCAAACGCTCCCATAATTTCAACCACACGTATAGCATGGCTTAGTCGGTAGTTAAAAATTGCTCGACTACTTACCAGCTTAGAAGTGTTTTTTTTTAACATATTTCAGGGAAAATTCTTCATCACTCACTACCACACAAGGAAGAGGTTCAATAAGTTGCTCCTCTGGTATGAGCTCTGGAATGTTCGAAAATTGTACTTCCAATTACGCTCCCATAACTGGCCTGCCAAAAAAAGTGGCGTTTTTTTATGTTCCCATAAACCCCACCAAAACCCCACTTACCATAATCAGTAATTGTATTATACAAATGGTATCTTTGTTTTTGTTTTCCACTTTTGGTGGGGGACGTAATCACAGGTAAGATACCTAGATTCGATCTTTTGGCATGCGAGTTTGCCCCGGGATACTTGGTCGAAATATCTCACACAAAATATCCATCTGACAGTGGAAATTAAAATTCTTTAGTAGATTCACTGTTCAGGATCAATGCAGCGTCGCCATAAACTGATTTTATTATGGTTCAGGTATAAAAGGAAAAACGAAAAAGTATTATAGTGGCAAATTTTATGATTAATGCGATAAAATTTCTGAGCATACTGGAACAGTTTCTTTTCTTCATCTATCAGTCTAGAAAAAAATAGCTTAGTAGTCCCCCTGGTAATGTTGATAGTGGAACCTTTCTTATATCCAATATAACACACTAATCGTGTGTCATTTCCTTGGGTCTCCATAAGACAACATATGCATCAGTAACGATCACAGCATCCACCACTGTGTGTTCATTCTAACAACTGTCAAATTCTTAACGCTCTCCGGTGCTCATCAAAGCGCCACCAGATAGATAGTCAAAAGGGCGGGGCGGACTACATTTGTGAAAATCAAACCCAATGAACAATGTTAAGACACAGCATAGGCGTGGCAGATCTAATTTAACTTAATAGTGGAAGCAAGAAGTGATTCCTAGAAAAGAGGCCATTTGACTGTTTTGTAGCTCAGAACCAACGTTTTTACAATTCAAAAAATCTTCAAAATAATTTTGAAACGTAGTATGGTAATTTTAGAGCCTTCACTAGTAAAGTGAAAAAAGGAGTACTGAAATCTTCTTAGGATCCACTGGGTGGTAAAATTTTTATTTATTTAATAAGTTTAACAGGTTAATAGGAATGAGAACAGTCACATTTTCGATTGTAAACCCCGTTTTCCCGCAATTCAATTTGAAAATTTAACAACTGATAACCGGGAGTCGGGCAATCGGAGGTTCAACGTAAGGGCACATCCACCTGTGGTAGCCGACGCTTTGTTTCTATTATATTTTGTATGCTAAAATCGTGGTAAAATAAGCAATGCAATAAGAAATCCCGGTAGTTATTAAATCGAAAACGAATTGAAGTTCATGGTTAGACTCCTGATATTTATGGCCGAGAAATTACTGAAATGAAGTAATGAGTGGATACCAAGGCCCTCAGTGATGCATTGATTTTCAAAATTGTCAAACCTGTGTAGACGGTGAAAATTGCCGAGGTCGACCTAATCTTGCCAGCGACAATTACCAAAAGAATCCCTGAAATCGTCATTTGACAATTGCGCGTAACTATGAGAACATTTTTTTCCGGCTTTCACGAAGCTTTGTTCATAAAATCCATGTTGGTACACATGGTTACGATTTATTTTATGTCAAGTGGACTTGGAAAGTCCTGACAGAAGACCATTCAAAACAGAGTCTGGTGAATCTTGCAGCAGCGCTGCCATTTCCAAAAGACTACGATAAAAAAAGGAATGAAGTATCGTATCGTAATTAGCAACGATACTTGGATATGACACGTCAGGTGTGCGAAATGACGCGACGAAAACGGGAAAGACGCATTTGCCTGACAAGCCGAGGAGGTGTCTGAAAATGCTGTCAAAAAGAAAAGTAATTCATATTGTGTTTTAGGACACTCAACGAATACCTATTGTTGATTTCTTGAAGTTAGTCAAACAATCAACTCGGGGACACATTGTAAAATACTCCGAAAATCAAGACACAAGTTCACGCGATGAGGAAGTTTTTGTTTCTCCATGCCAACGCTCGTCTAGACACGGCTAATCGTACCCTAGAGCTATTGGATCCTTTTAGATGATAAATTCTCAAGTATCCACTGTACAGCCCGGGCTAAGCACCAAGTTCTACCTCCAGCCCCAATGAAGATGACAGAACAGGATTGCAACCGTTTAACATTGTTGCTGACCTGCAAGCCAATCTAAAAAAGTGGCTGAACTCGCAAGGATACAGATTTCATGAGAGAAGATATTGAAAAGCTTTTACCTAATTACGGAAAATGTGTTAATTCAAGTGGCGATTATGTAAAAAAATAGCCTAAGTGTTTACCCCGCAAAATTTTTTTGATAAAAGTATTTTTTAAAGATTAGAAATTATTAAAATGCATATCGGAGTGCCAGGAGATTTTCGACTGTGAAATGCAATCAAATGAACACTTCGTATCAAAAAATTTCCAAAGATTAAATAGAAAATCCTACAGCTCCAGATGGACAAATGAATGCAAAAAACTTTTGGTTAGGGTACGGCTCACGAACTATTATATTTATTTTGGTAAAAGTTCTTTTGGTCGCAATGATATTATAGTAACTCATATTATGCGGATCAGCCCTTAAACGAAAGGTTATTATCCTTACAGGACACGAACAGGAACTAGATTTAAGGCAAGGCATTCTGTTTTATGGAGCAGATCTTGTCGTTGAACTTTTTCTATAGGTGAAGTATGCTGATATGGTCTATAGAAACTTATTCCGTAATTTTCGTTTAAAGATACGATGAAAAGGATTTCGGCGGTCGTTGTCGCTCCTTCGATCCTTGCTTAGTGAAAACATTAAAACTATGCTCTAAGTTTGAAGTCTATCGGCGAATCTTGCAATTTGCATCTGTAGGGAGTATCATTGCAACATGGCACCAAAACATGATTCCTGGAGATTTATTTACGTACCACGGTTAGGTGATGTGACCTCATCTTCGAATTGATAAGCTGAACACAGCTTATCATATTGCGACATGTTCGGCAGTATCGCTGCAGCTTTGGTGCACAAGATTGGTTTTTTTCCCAGCAACTTCAAATGGATGGGTTCTGCATCTCCCAGCCTGAAGGTTAAATTATCCCATCAACTGTTACTGCGTGATTGCCGATGGTAAAAATACAGGCATAAGACAAGGTAATATTATGGCCTAGTAAAAATTAAACTCCTTAAAGTTTATTATAGAGCACTAATGCTCCTTTACTTGACCTGTTAATTATGAGCAGTCAATAAGGTCATTAGCAAATGTTTACTCAGGGCAGCGTTTGGATGATGCATGGGCCTTAAAGTCTCTTAAGGCCAGAAATCCCTTTAGAAGCGTGAAAATCAGGTATTTTTTCGGAAATTTTTTAGAAGGGATAAAATATTCTAATCATTTTCAAATTTGACATAATTTTTATTTGCCATAATTTATTATGGCATTCAACTTTATTTTGAGAGATAAGGGTTTTCGGACGCCCGTTTTCCGTGACATCGAAAAGTGTTGCAGCTGTCACTCTTTTGCTGTTGATCAGAAAAATATTTAACAAGTGTCATTCGTCTACTGACATATTAAGGGGAAGGATATACCTAAAAAATTATGGAAAAGTGCAAAATTGAAAATTTGGGAGCCTTTTTATTCCAAAGTTCGAATTTTCAACCATTTTTTCGACATATTTAACCTCAAAAAATTATTTATTTACACGCCACCTTTCAAACTTTAGGCAAATCCTTCCGATAATATTACTGAGGGTAATCTTCCAAAATTTCATCGAAATTGATCGATAACTTTTTCAGATACAACACGAGCAGTTTTTGAAAACGTAGTTTCGAGATATACGCGTTTAAAGATTCAATATGTGAAAATTATTAATTGTATTGACTTATCGATTAATCAGCATTTTCTTGGTCATAAATGTTTCTAGGAGAGTATAGAAAAGGGAGTAAAGCAAGGGTAATCAGTAAAGCATCTGACAACGTGCTGTCGCTCCGCTCGAGACTATATGCGATAAACCCCCAAATATTTTCGGATTTTCCCTTGGTCAATATATTCTTTGTCTTTATATAAGTAGAAATTATTTTCAGATGTTCAGAGATTTTGGGCGGTAAACAAAACAATTGTCGAAAATAATTATTTACGAAAAACCGAGTTTCAATATAAACCAATTGACCAATGTCACAGGAGAGGTTAGATTATGGGTTTGTTTTTAAAAGGCAAAACATAACATAATATTAAACCAGAATAATAGCGACTTTATACTTCTGATTTCATTTATTAACAATTTGAGACCTGGTGTACATAGATGTTTCGATGTTGTGCAAAAAAACTAAGAAGTTCTTTGACGCAATAATAATGCTTTATTCACTCTGCTCTAGTTACAATAAAGCGTCACTATATGGTTCACTATAAGTTATATTCTTGTGGTTGTCCTATTCAAGATGAATTTGATTTTATGAGTCGTCATCCAAGGTAAGGAAAACTAGAAGAGTTTGAGATTTGCAATTAAAAAGATACCCTCAGATCGGTAGAATCGTGATGTTTGGCTACTACACGCTTAACTCGACAAAGCATTGAATTGTAATCATCGATACAGGACTTAAGGCTAGATCTTAAAACTTAGACAAATCCTGTCTTCTTTTTTGGCTAATTCATTCAATCAATGGTAAGGATCTATACAAGGTGTCAACTATATGAAATGCTTTAATAGCAACAGAATTTAGCCCGAGACTTACAGCAACCACTGTATGGTACCATCTGTGCTAGCTAAGACGATAATACTCGCCTATGCCGACTTAGTACGTAATTTTGAAGATAATGACCCCTTGGTCACCTCAAGAAGAGTACGTGCATCTTCCTGCCGCACGCTACCGCGCTGCAGTGATTCCCTAATAATAAGATAGTTACCTTATTATTGTGACGACCAAGCCAGTAGCAGCAGAGTATTGATTTGGGTTTATTTAGAAAATCCATTTGCTTTTCGGGTACGTGATGGATGCATGGTCAAATTTGAATTAAAGCCGCACACGCAAAGGTTCATTTTCCAAGGAACGAAGCTCCCGTAAGTTCATGTGCCGCGAATTATCAGGTACAAGACGATAATTGATTGAAAGTATAATACGGCGTACAGTTACGCTGCCGAATCGAATATATGATTGCCTGTCGATTGCAATACTAATGTCGGGATAATTGCCACATCTTGAACAAATTACCTTCGAAAATTACTCAAATTAGGAAGTGTGATAAAGCCTTGCCTTTGGTACGTGCCAATTCCGATGAAAGTGCTAACACTTCTTTTGGCCATCTGATATGATCTATAATTGTTAACATATTGAGTCCCGATAAAAGCATGAAGAACGATGTTGAGAGATGATGGTAATGCAAATTACGAAGCAAGAAAACTACAGAACTTGTTCGATGGCGTCAAACAATTACCAAATGTGCTGTGTAAGTCCCGCAGAAGGCTCGAAAGTATTTAAATGTATCTTCCTTCAACCACGAACGTGATCTTTGTTAGAAATGGTTCACGAAGTTTTTATTTGTATATCAAACTTTATCAAATTAAAATTTTACGATTCAGTCTCCAGCACGAACAAGGAAGTCCATACTCATGGTCTTTTTCCCGAAAAGTACAACGCTCAAACTATAAACTTTTCGTAACCATGTAAAATAACGAAAGTCAGTGTCTGGTGCAACGATGTTCTCTTAATTCGTTCATATTCTTTGTCCTTTATATTTAATTTAAGTTTTACTGCTTTCAATACATTTCAAGTAGAGTAGAAAATTTGAATCCAGTTTTATCATTAATCTGGAGACAAAGATTAAGATAAAGACACCTTAACGACAATATCTTTAAGCAGTTTATCCTACTTTAAAAAAGAGGGTTATTGGAATTTAAAAAAATTATATTATTCCGATGAAGCTGATTTCCAGGACTTATACTGCACTAAGCAAACGGTCGCACAAACCATCAGAAGAATATTCTTGATTTTTCAATTTTCATTATTCTAAATTTGTTCAATATTGCCGTAAATTTGCTTTGCTCCCTCGTTCAAGGGGCGAAAACTAAACATAAAACCCAGGTGCTATTCCTTATAAAACATCCATTTCCAACTCCCAGAAACAAAAGACAATACTGCCTAACAAATCAACAACAACCACAAAATCAAATGCATCCCAACTTGTTCCTGTTTATTTAATTGTTCATAGTTTTTAACTGAGGAGAGCTGCAACTTATTTACGCTCTTTTTGCGGAATTTTCTAATTTTTCGCCAGGTGGCGTTCTCAATTTGTCATTTTCCAGCTTTCAAGGCATTCCTCCTTTGCACCTGTTCGTTTGATTGTTACCGATACCAGTGGAGTCTTTCGATCCGTATTAAAGTATTGACTCCATCGTGTTTGGATTGTCTATGTTTGGCATGAGCCGGCTGAGTTCTGATTTCAGGTTTGTTCACTGCCACTGTTATTTAAGTAAGGAAGTTCATCTTAGAATCTACTTTCAAGCCCAAGCATTTGACAGCGTTCTTGGACTACTTCTACATGTAGAACCCTGGAGATGCATTTTCTTTGTCAGAATTCAACTTCATTTTGTATCACTCATTGTACAATTCGCCTTGAGGATTGGTTGTACGCTTTTGGTTTTTCAACTGCATTTGCGATCCTCCACGATGATCCCCATAATGAGTTTCCTCTGCTAGAGCTGTATTGATGTGAACACAAATCTTCAGATATGGTTGCAGATATGGTCGCAGTTGGTTGGTATGGTTGCGAGTACTCGCCTCATACGCCTCTTAAACACGTTCTCAGTTGCATCCAGCATACATAGCGAGAAAAAAAAGAGAGCTCGTGACCGTTTTTCAAATCCATATTCTCAAAGTTCTATCCTGCGAGAGGCGATCAGGTTCCTGTACAACGAAAAGCAGAAGCGCCAAAATCTAAACATAAAACTTGATGATCACTTGTTGTTTGGTTCCCTAGTATCCTCTAGTTTGTACCGTAAGCGGACAAAACTGTGAAGGAAATGTCTTGCCTAGATTCTTTCCCTGGAACTCGCTCTGTTGGAAAGTTGGTATGTTCCCAAGTCTTCTCTCAGATCTTCTCTCTTGGTATGTTCCCAAGATCTGACTTGGTCTCGGATCACATTTATTTGAAGCACATTTATACTCTATTTGTATTTTGTGTATTTATAGCACATACTTATTCAGTATTACCCTTTGCAATTTGCTGTTATGTGACCACAAGCAAGATATAGATAACATCTGCTAATGATTCTACAGTCAACAAATTTTGCTTGTTTCGAGAGATCTACCATGACTACATATTTTTTCGGGGCCGCAATGGAGTTAGACCAACCATAAAGCTGCTACTTTCTTTCAAAGTCTGTCTTTTTATTGTCTGTCTGTCTAATTACCAATTGGACATCAGTGCCCTCCTCGTCATGCCATCATGACTCTTCATAGTCTTTTTCCCCAAGAGATACTCTAGGAAGTCCAGGAAAGTTCCATTATAAGTTGCCTCTTCTTGCCTTCTTGCACACTAACTGCTTTTATGGCTCGCACTATCTTGATATTTGTGTCTCGTTCCCAAAGTTCAAATTCTTCCTGTTTTTTTTTTCAGGACGCCGAAGTAGTACCAATCCTCTGTTTTATCAAGTGGTAGGCTAACGCCTGGTATTTCTTCATATTGGCCTTGGCCCTGCTGCTCTTTTTCAAATAAGTTTTGAATCTTGTTTGAAGTTTCTTTCTGCGAGTGACCGGCATTTTTGTCTTCTTTGCCTGCTATCCTTCCTCCCGATCCTAAATAGTTCCTATGTCCGAGTATCTGGCTTTTTAATGCCTTATTTCGTGTCTTCGATTGCACAACTTGGAAAAAGAGAATCTATTTAGAGTGAGTCTGACTTTTTATGTGCTTTTGTGCCTTTTTTGTGTCTGTTATACTGGCTTCAGATCCTCAGCATTGCCTTCGGCGTCAGAGTTTTTTCCACTCAGCTTCTGTTTCAACGTTTTTCTTTGCTGCTTCGAAATATCTTCGTCGTTTCACCATGCCCGAAACAAAAGGGCGGCACAGCACACTTTTTCCTTTTCCAGCAAGTGTAAGGTTTCACTCGATGGTTGTGCTTGATTTGTGTTCTTTCAGCTCCTCTTGTATCATAGCAGTTAGCGGCAGTTGGGCTTTTTCCTTTCGATGAGGTTTTCTAGGTTTCCAATAACAAATTGTTGATATCTATGTTGTTTTCTTTTGGTTTATGATAAAATTTTCACCTTACGTTAAATAAGACTTTATAGTTATGGTTCCCGTGAGTTCAAGTCTATTCCCTCGTTGTGAAGCACTGCAGAAATCGTAATTACAAAAAATAATGCAAATTCTTTGGAGAAATGGAACAGTAACGTTGTGTCTTTTGTAAAATCATAAGAGGTTGATTTTTCTTTCATTTAAGAAATGAATGGATATTTGCCATTTTACCTTACTTTTAAATGCCAATCCTCTCCTTCAAAGCCTCCAGACAATCACTTTGTTTTATGTTACCACTCCTTCACTTCAGTCAGCTGGAATCGTACCATCAACAAGTCAGGCAATGTTCGCTTTCCGTGTTGATCTCCAGTCCATGCAAGTCTGATCGCCTGGACTTCGATAAGCAAATGGACTTCAACTGTTATATATTCGTTATATTTGGTCGAAAAATCTGCTATCTGCAATCGTATCGTCAATAGTCAGTAACAATCCGCAATCGTATAGTAAGGTAAGGTTATGGCCAATGTTAAATCCTGTGACCCAATTTTAACTGCCATTCCCAGCATCTGATCGTTTGAATGGTATGTCTAATTTAATTACTCTAGTACGACTTCTGTTCACTAATTAGCGTCTATCAACGTATTGAGTCTTGAATATGGATCTATGTATAAGGTAAAGGGTTTGGTTGCCAAAGAACGGACATAGATTAAAGCATCTCGATAGAGTTTCTCAAGGTTCCATGCTGGCTGGATTTGTGGTGTGATGTTACTTGCTGTGTCGGCTTTTCTATGTACTCCTTACCGATATTGTCATTTTGCATACTTTTTAAGCAGATTTATTTTGGGGGGGGGGGGGGGGGGGTTAGGTTGGTGAAGGCTACCCTACCCAAAAAAAAAAGATCTTGAAAAAGAAGCAGAGCTTGGGTGGGCATTTAAATCGAGATTGCTTTCATGTTACGAATAGTCGCACAAGTGTCTTGGCCAGGCTTAGGTCTTCTCAATCCCTACAAGGGAAGGCCCTCGCAATGGAAACGTGGCGAAGTGGACAAATGTGACCAATTGAATAATTTAAAAGGGCAAAACATACAAAGAAAGAACTGAGACCCAAATAGCTTTAAGACCAAATAGCTTTAAACTCATCAGAACTGTGGGGCGACGCTCTCAGCAAGGAGTTACACCGGAAGCGGTTGGCACAGATGCAGAGACAAGGAGCGCGGGTGATACCCATCACTCTCCTTGCAAGGGAGTGCAGAAGTATTTACCTGCGTGAAGATCGAAGAGAAGAGATCACCAGGGAAGAGAGACTCTCAGCGATCGGCAACAGTCCTGGGAGCAAGATACAAGGTAAAAGTGGACTGCACGTCTGATCCCTGACCTGAGGCCGTGGTTCAGTCGAGTGCATGGTGAGACCGATTTCTACTTGACCCAGCTCTTAAGCAGGCATGGTTATTTTCGGTCCTATCTGTACACAATTGACAGAGCACGGTCTCCTAACTGTGTGTTTTGTGCAGGGGAACCGGATGACGCCTGCCACACATTCTTCTACTGTAAAAGGTGGAGTCAGCAGCGAGGGGTCCTACTCAGCGAAATTGGAGAGCTCTGTCCGGAAACTATCGTCGGAGTTATGCTGAAAACGGTTGACAATTTGAATCGCGTGGCGCAATATGCTCGGGCAGTGCCGATATTGAAAAAAGCTTTATTGGAGCGCTGGATGGATGGATCTCTTTCCTAGCACTTCCTTCCTCTACCATCCTTCCCGTTAGAGAAGAGATTCCCATAATCCGAAGGCGCCTCTAGGCATAGGAACACGAGGCCTAGCCCGAAGTAATGTGTCAAACGATTCCAGGCTAGGTTCTCAGGTTGACAGGGAGGTGTTTAGTGGGTTGTCCAAAAGCATTTTGCGTCTGGGAGTCCGACACTCAGGGCGTAAACTGCCTTCACCTCCCTACCACAATAAAAAAAAATTACTTTGAAGGTTCCATTGCTTAACCATTTGTTTGTCAATCAAATATGTGAAATTCAGGTTTTAAAAAAGTTGAAAAATAGCTTTCAATCCGAAATAACAAAATGAAAATTCCATTTCATTCAAGCACGAAATTCATTAAAAACTTAAACAATAAATAGCAAATGTAGACTCTTCCATTTTCTGTTCAACTCTGAGTCCTAGTTTTAAAAATAAGAACGAATTAAAAAAACTTCAAGAAAATGACGGCCGCATTGGCTTTGGTTAACTTGCTTTACTAGTTAAAAATGGCTTTGGAAAGCATATGAGGTCATGATTGCTTGGACACACTTTTTAATTAAACTGTAAATAATCCGAGAACTCCGCTAGAATAAAAGAAATAAAACACTTAAGCAAATCACATACCAGCCAAATCCACAGCTATGCCTTAAAAAATAAAGATCGAGGTTGGAAGAGAGTTTTCAATTGTTTTGATTATAAGGCCGCCATATTAGTTTTTGTCCTAGGACTCTACAATTTTATCTTTAGAAATCAAGTTTTTATCTTTAGAAATCAGGAATACAGTTGTTTACTTTGGATTCTGCTACATGAGGATCATTAGAATAAAAATGAACATATTAATTTCAAGCTTTGCTTGAGCTATTTCTTTCGTCAAACATTTTTGATATTGGTTTTCCCGGCATTCAACATTTTCTTCACCACTTGACTTAACTAGAAATTTTCACTGACACACCTAATAACTGAAGGGAAGTTCCAGTTTCCAGACAACTGCACTGAAGCTTGAGGAGCAACCGTTTATTAGCGTCCTATGGTTGTCACAAGTCTTCAATTCACCATCCTTTGGTTGTGCTGCAGGATGTGTTCAAATTTTTCCTCGAACGATCAGGAATTAATTACGCAGCTAGTGTTTGTGGCTGAGCGCAATTCATAGCTACTTTGAATTGTAAATATCCTGATACTCACTCGATAATTCTGGTCAGGAAAAAATCTTTTTCAGAATTTATAAATTTTCCAGCCAGTTTTGGAACTGTTTTTGGAACGATTCGCCGTTTGGTTTTTCCCGCAAAATAGTCCGTTATCCAGGAAAAATCAAGCCTCGATAATAAAACCTCGAACATCTTGCTTTTCTGCTCTTCCTTAGCGTGCTTAGTCATACTTCGAAAGACTATCAGAAAAATTATCAAAAAAACTGCTGAATTAAAGTTTTGTTAATGCTTAAAAAGCCGTTAGCTTGGCACGCTTACCAGCAAAATCAGCTTCTCGAGTGTACGTATAGCCACCAACATTAAACCTCCCTCCATACAATGATCAAGCCAGGACGTCGTGCAAAACCAATGTGGACCAATATAATGTTTGAATGAATTAGCTTTTTAGTTTTTTTGTGAAACTTATTTTTTTTAAATTTTTAATTGGAATGAGCGAAGCATTAGTGATAAATCAATTGAGTCCTTCGACTTTATTAAAAAAACGATATATCGATACATGTATTTTGACTGAATCATGGTTGAAATCGCGTGACAAGCCATCACACCCAAAAAAGATAGTTTATAGGAATGATAGATGTAACACTGGAGGTGGGGCAGGATCACCAGTAAGAAGTCTGCTTTTGAATCTTCCAGTCCGTCTGGTTACAAAGTACCATCTGGAGTTCCTCAAGGTTCGTCTCTCAGTCCAACATTGTTTCTAATTTTCACTGCAGACATGTCAGTGCTAAGCTGAGACTTGTGCTGGCAAATACCTGCGTATATGCAGCATCATTGAATGAGGGTGAGATCATTGGAATTCTCGAAAGAATGCTCGAGAAAGTCTTTCAATATTTTCATCGATAAAATATCAAAATAAATATTGATAAAACCAATTTCGAACATCATTCGAGGACTATACCCTCTGTAGAACCAGAAATCGGTATTACAATACAAATGGAATCGGTATAAACAAAATCTTGTTGACCAAAACTGTCATACAGCGTATAATGTAATACGGAGCCCCAGCGTAGGGGTCTTGTGCAGCTTCCTTGAAAAGCAAGCTACAAATATCGCAAAACAAATTTCAAAACGGCACTAAACAAACCTTCAAGGAATAAATAAACCGTTTTATTTCCCTACCCAGAGATTACATGCGTTGACTAATGTCAGTCCTATAGAAGAACGTTCACTATTAGAAATAAGAGTAAAACTAATATCAGAAGCTCGTGTATTCTATAGCTTTTACGCCTGCTTATGCTTATCAGCACAGTGTTTGCTGATTAAAAGTAGGTTTATGTTATTTTAGTGTGGCAAAAGTTACTTTTAAGTTAAAAAAGATTTCTTTGAACTTTCCCTTACGATTATTTTTGTACAATTATGGTAAACTTTACTTTGGTTCTGCTTAGCTATGTATTATAAGACTGTAATAAAATAAAATCAGATCTCCTAATTAAGACCCCACTACTTTTGTGAAATATATTTGAATAAGGATTATCATTATAATTTTATTTTAATAATTATAATAAAATAATAATAATAATAATTATCATTATTTTTAACTAGTGTTTTCAGTTTCCTTGTTACTGTTGCTATTATCACTCTAAGCACAATCATCTTTGTTGTAGTTTAGGCAGCTGATTTTGCTTTTGTCATCTTATTCGCTCCTTTATTTCCCATTAACCTTCTGTGTCCTGGTTCCTATTTCAGTTTCACATTTACTCGGATTGTTGTGCCTTTGATGGCCTGTCTACAGTTCTTCACCAGTTGTGAGGTTAGAGGTTCGAAGCAAGCGCCTGTATTACCGATTTGATCTCCCTAAGTATTTCTTAAGTTCTGCAACTTCGATTAAGTTGCATATAATCTCCACTTCCTTTATCCTCTTTGGAACCACCACAAGTTCAACTTCAGCTCTGTTTCTTTTTTCTTTTGAAATGTATATCCCATCCCATCCATTTGTTGCGAAATATAGAGGTGTCGCTCATTTCTTGGATTTTAGTTCAATGTTCCCCAGTGATGACTTTTTCATATTGAATTCGTGCAGTGGCTTGCCGTAGTCCTGGTGGCATAGGTGATGCCAAAGCAGACTGTTCACTGGACCGACCTAGTTTTTTGCAGTGGTCTCAAATTATCTACTGGAGAGTTTGTCTGCCATTGGTTAGATATTCGTTCCCAAATATTCATTTAAAACTCATTGGCTTTGTGGCGACTATTTTTTGACTCTTACACTGTAAGGTGAGATGCCTAAGTATATGATTCTATTCACGCCATCCAACCATTGTATTTGCGATGACAATTTTACTTTTACAGCCGTGAAAAGAACCTTTTTTCATCCATAGAATAAGGGCTGTCTTTTCTGTTGAAAAGACAAAACATGAATCCTAATTAACATTACGAACAGGTGGTAACGCTTAAGGAAGAAAATTAAAGTGTAAAATCCCTGCAAATTATAAATACATTATCTGGAAAAACTGACTTTAGATTCATTTCCATTTTTCGTCTAGTTAAAATCCAATCATTATTATTGAGGATTATCATCCAATATGAGTACAATATGAGATAAATGAATGAGTGTTAAAGATTTTGTCGTGATTGGAGTAACAAATTCGTGAAACGTGCAACTTATCCTTTTTAAGTGTTCGAAATTCTAAGGTAACGCTGAAACTTCCCCTTCCCGACTACTTTGCATTATCCATCAATCAATTGTTGCCAGCTCTCTGCTCGAAATTTATCTTTAGTTAATTGAAATAGTTGAAGAAAAAAAGAAACAACCAGAAGAGATTAAAATGTTAAGCTCCAATAGAGAAGAACCAACAAAGAATTCCTTTTACAACCCTTCCATAAAAGAAACGTGAACAATGCAAATATCGCATTGGTACTAGGAGCTAGAATACCATCAGATAATTGAAGATTATTATCCTTAATACGATTTCCTTATTTTTGACTTAATTTCCAAAAAGCTTGTTTCCCGTTCGTTGGGATTACCCAGAAGTTAAAGGGGAAGCAAGTCAGAAATGAAGAAGTTTATAGCGATAGGATTTGCTCTAACGTAACCGAATTAGCCTGCAGCGTTTTGGTAATTAAATTAATTGATTTCAGTATTCGGATGAGCTTTTTGTTCCCGTTGCAAGTACTTTAAAAGATTTATGAAAAAACAACTTGTGGTGGGGGGTAGGGAAAATATAATTCCTTTTTATTTATTTTTTATTTTCAATGAATGCGAAACAAAAAAGGCTTCGTCGTTTGTGTGATTCAAGTCCTCATATGGTTCACTTTGGTTATTTGAATGCTGGTTGTGTTTCCTATATTTCGCAAAGGTTCCACATAAATCTCCCTTCCGTGCTGGGTGAAAGTGGCATTGTCGAGACGAATCGTTCGCCAAACGCAAATTAATGACGGAACATTAAGCTTCGTAACGCTTCGTCAAATGAAAAACAATAACAATAATAGACACTTTTTAGGGCTTTCCGCTGAAACCATCACATAAGGGATATGGTATTGGTCAGTGCATTGCAAAAATGTCCAACTGTCTGCAAATGTTTCTAAGGGTTTTAAAACGTCCGAATCCCTAGTAGACGTGATGGTTTGCATGTACATGTCAACATTTTAATTAAAAAAGGGTTTCTTCTCGCGTGAAAAAGGGTCCGGATAAATGAAGTTCATTCTCAATTCACTCTTGCCAAGCAATACGATGCGAACACTTTTTTATCCAGCAAACATTGTTCGCATCATTTTAATTTCATTTGTGTTTAGTTGACATAAGTACGGAGGTTTCGAAGTCTGGAGACCGCGTTACAGAATTTTTTCAATATTATGTCAGGTCGTTCATGTGCTGGGACTAAAATGCCGATAGGATGCTACCAGAAACTTTAGAAAATTTTATACGATATGACTTGAGGTTGAATAGGCAGGCTGAATGATAATCTGAGTCCTATATCAATTAAATCCGATAATATGAGCTATTTTAAATTCCACCATCTATTTGCAATAAGTCTGCTCATCTTCTATTCAACATTCTTTAAGTCTGCCCTATATTAAGAAATCCTGTGACGACATTTTGTTTTATCCATATACCCTTCATCGCCATTTTAACACAGGCGGTGTAAGAAAGAAAGAAATTCTATTTTCTTTTAACAGACTCTTTCTCCAATCCTTCCTAGGCATTTCTCCGAGACATAATTGTTTAGTATAGATAGTTGATATATGTAGATGTAAAGATAAAAATATATGTAGATGTTTATTAAGGATAAGTTTGATTTCTCATTGTATGGGCAATGTATTACGAATAAAGGATATGTTTATTGTTTATTTGTTTAAATGCATTTGTAATGCAGGAATAATACGGTTCAAGGATATGTTTATTGGTTTAGCATAGGCAATGCACTAAGTGCGTTGGTAATTAGGTTTAAAGGATCCGTAGAAATAAAATTACTTGTTTTTGGTAAAATGCAACCAACATACAATAAATGAACATGTAGAAATTATATGGTTTCATGAGTCACACGAAATCCCACACAAGGAGAACCCTTTAGGTTAAGTTAGTACATAAGGATATCATTTGTACAATAAAAATCAGATGAAGGTCAGCACTCAACGTGTTTTCATCTAACAGTTTAAAACTCAGCGCAATAAGTTTCCTGGAGTAGTGTTTCCGAAGCCAGTTGACAGCGTACTACAAAGCTGGATAAATGATATTCAAAACTTAAGAAATCTAAATTTATAATTCCTATTGCAAGTGATTTTACTTTGAAATCTTCAAAGTTATAAACAATTGTAGTTTATCAATGTAATTCAACAAATACATTGTAGGTACTCAGAGACGCTAACACAGTTGCCGTCAATAGAAGCCGACTTCTTAATGTACCCAGTTGTGTGCGTATTGGTAATGTTTTGTTTACAGTTAGTTGTTTTGTGTTTTTGCTTGCATATCATATTTCACTCTCTTAGTTTGTTTACTCCATCAGGTATGGTTACATGGTAAGCAAATGTTGGTCAGATTGTTTCTCAATAAAATATTTTTACACATATAGTCAAACTAAGGAAAATTTCATCAGATTTGGGAAACAGCATCGTTTCTTTGACTCGAAATTGGCAGTTAAAAGTACTTAAGTTAATGGGTACTTAATAGTCTACACTTATTCCATCGCAGTAACCAACCTTCAACAGGATAGTGATTCGAAGCACACCGTTAAAATTCTGCAAAATTGGCTTGACGAACAACAATTCCTAAATTTAAAATGGGCAGCCCGAAGTTGAGATTTAACCCTTAGCTGGTATCGTGGGGTCCAAATGGACCACACTGCAAATATTTACCGTTGCAGTATCGCTCGCTTTTCACTTACGAACACGCACATCGATTTAATCTCATTATGTCACGTGTTGTAGTGGGTGCCGGACGTTTATTCCTTTATCTCAATTAGAAGTGAAGGTATGAACTAGTTTGGGGTCTGAATGGACCCTCGGTACCAAGTATGTGTTCTTTGTTTTGGGCTTAGGAACATTTTTTTTAGTTTTTCAGTATTTTGAAGCAAAAATGGCGCGATTTCTAAGTGACGACGAGATACGCAAACTTTTGGAAGATGAATCAAACGTTGAAACCGATTGTAAGCATCTGCCATGTGAAGTATGTGACGATGAAATAATTAGTGATAGAGAAGATGCGGAGATTGGTAGTTGCTCGAATGACAGTGTTATTGTGCATAAGACTGACTCATCCGACACAAGTAGCTCTGATGAAAAGGAAGATAACACCGCAAACTCCAGCTTCTTTAGAGGTAAGAATCGATACAAATGGTCGAAAACACCTCTCAGTATTTCACGCACACGAGAAAATTACAGAGTTTTCTGAAAAGTGCACCAGCCAAGGAGCACATACCAATAATGTCACTGTATCGCAAATGAAGACTTTTTTAAGCTTGCTGTTATTAGCTGGTGTTTTCAAACCCGGACACGAAGATGTTGAAAGTTTCTGGACAACGGACAGCACAGGAAGAGATATTTTTAGGATCTCTATGTCTTTAAAACGATTTTTGTTTCTTTTGTCATCTTTATGATTTGATGATATTAAAACAAGAGATGAGCGAAAAGTCAGTGATAGAACTGCTCTGATTTCTGAAGTGTTTAATATATTTAAAAAAATTGTCAGAAATATTACTCTTGCTCTGAATACCCCACGGTAGATGAGATGCTTTGCCCATTTAGCGGAATATGTTTGTTCAGGGTTTATATGAAGTCCAAGCCTGCAAAATACGGCATAATGATTATGTGCCTCTGTGATTCAAAAACACATTATCTCTACAATGCATTCATATGCAGTAGCAAATCCGATACCAGAGGAAAAAACGAACTCACTGTCCCAACCCAAACTGTGTTATCACTGGTTGAACCAGTTTTCAATACGAATAGAAATATTACCGGATATAATTGGTTTTCTTCGATTGAGTTTGTCGACAAACTAAAACAAAATGAATTGACCTTCGTGGGGACTATGCGGAAAAGTAAGCGTGAAATTCCACCGCAGTGTCTGCCACTCAAAAGTCGACCCATAGGCTCCACTCTTATTGGGTTTACAAATTATAAAATATTGGTTTCATATGCGCCAAAATAAAATCAAAGCGTAGTCATGATATCATACACGCATCATGCCAAATCTGTAGATCAGGAAAGTGGCAAGCCTGAAATTATTCAGTTTTATAACGCCACTAAGGGAGGTGTTGATTCTTTAGATCAAAAATGTGCTAATTATTCCGTTTCGAGAAGAACACAGCGATGGCTATTCGTTATATTTTCTGCCATTATGAATATTTCCACTGCTAATGGTTTTGTTTTGTGGAAAGCTTCGAATCTAGGAAAACGAATGAAACGCAATGATTTCATCAAGCAAATCGGCATAGATTTGTTAACACCATTTGTTAAAGAAAGGAATGATGAATATTCTAAATTTTCTATTGACTTGAAAAAAAGAATAGATAATTTTCTAGAGCACATTGATAATGCAGCAACATCTACAGAAGGCCAATCAAAAAGTGGTCATGAAACTGTAGACAACGCTGAAATATCAGGGCGCAAAAGGGGACGATGCTATTTATGTGACCGAAAAAAGGACCAAAAACAATCCCCATAGTGTATTAAATGTAGCGGATATATATGAAAAAGTCATTCAGTAAAGACTGTAATGTTTACCAAATGCCAAACATAAGTAGTCGGTGAGCTTTTCAAAGCAAATGGTTTTTTTCACTAATAATTTTAAGTTATATAATGCCTGTTAGTTTTCTCATGTATTATTGATGTCAGAAGAAGTTCCTGTTTTTGATAAGTTTAGAGTATGATAAAGCATAAAAAAAAATTTGTTTACGTTATTTTATATATTTTCATTTTTAATGTTGTAAGTACAGACTGAAAATAGTTACCTTAAGTTAAAGGCTGTATCTTTATAAGTAATAAGATTTATCAAAGAATTGATAAAAGTTGATTTTTATAATTGAAAAAGTGTGTTCTTTGAATATATAGAAACTCTCACCTTAATTAATTTATAGAGCACGTTTTATTTAATTTTTTTTCAATTGGGGTCCACTTGGACCCCCGATACCAAGAATGTAATTTGAAATATCAATACCAGCTAAGGGTTAAATCCCATTGAAAATTGTGAGCCATTCTAAAAAGAAGGCTGGCACAATTTGATAACCCTCCAAAAAATGTTATGGAAGTCTGGAGCCGTGTGCAAAATGAATGGGAAAAATTCCATTTGACACCATTCAGAAATTAGTGGAAAGCATGCACGTCTTTAGCGTGTCATTAAAAAACAAGGAACTATCGACAAAGTATTAAGAAGTTCCTGAAAATTTATTTAATTAAAACACGAGTGAAACTGGATAAATGTGTAAATTAATTGTTTATTTTTGAATAATTTTCTGCTGCTAATTTTATTAAAATTTAATTTATTAATTTTCTGTGGGCAGATAATGTGTTTTCATGTTCTGTAATAAAGTGAACTATTCTTGTATGATGATAAATGTTACTGTTCTTTCCAAATATCATAAATTGAGTAAAGTCATAAATTAAAATAAAAACAAGATGGCAGTCTTTGACTGGAATTTGTAAATCATGTACGTACTTTTGCTCGGTACTGTACATAACAAGAAAAGTAGCCTGTGTGAACTATACAATTTTCTTTAAATGCAATCGTATGTGTGAAAATCTCCGTTCAACGTATCTGTGGCCCCTAAAATCGAAAATTCCCTAAGCAATGAATGGTGAATTATTTATTTGTAATCTTATTTTTAGAAATGCAGGACACGACACCTTTTCACAGAAAGGAACAAGGCAAATTTGCGAATGTATTCTATTTGTGCTCGTTTCGACCCAAGTTGTGTTCTGTGTAGGAAGTTTAATGGCTTCCATTTTATCAAATTCAGATAGTCACCTGTCCACAAATCACAAGAACACTTGAAATGGATAATATGCATTCGAAACATGTTAGGACCAGTCTCACATCCTGTCGTTTATGGCTATGATTGGGCTTGTTGTTCGTTCGCCTGACGATGCATGCAAGAGCCGTTGGTAAAAAAGGGTCTCGTGCACGGCGCAAGTGTTCCACGCTACAAACCTTCCTTTGTAGCCTGCAGTCATAATTTTCTCAAGCATTTTTTCAAAGAAATCTTAAACTTTACATGTGCGCGCTTGTCTGCACATGAGCTAGAATGGATATGGGTAGGACATTGCATTGTGGCGAGAGGCAAAGGGTGCAAAACGTTCGACCCTTAAAGTCAGGTAAAAGGTTCTCCTTTTCAGTGATTTCTCGAAGAAAAAAAACTTTTGCATCGCTTAAGTTGTTCGATTTTAAATGGCTTCGAAGGCCTGCAGCAGCAACAACAACAAAATTAAGCACCAAGGCCTGCGACCGAGCCCAACGGACGGGCACGTTGTCGACCCGAAGTTGTGAAACCTTTTCAGACATTCGGTTGTATGGTTTCCCATTGTGGATCAGATAATCCCGGGACTATTCGCTTCTGCAGGACTAATGGACTACAATGGAACTATGGACCCCTGGGTTGCAGGTGCAGGTTAGATAAAAAAACAAGTATTCGACAAATCTTTGCCAAACGCAGGTGTCCTTGTCCTTCTAAATGATGGGTAACGCATTGTTCGGAACAAATCGGACAGTATGGCATTGTTTTAATTTTTTTAAGCACTTTCAACAATTGTTAATTTGTTACTTTTAATGTTTTTGAGTCAAATTTCCAGGGTATTGATAAATTTTAAATGGGTCCGGCTAAGACAATAGGCCTGTAATATGTTACATTTTCAAAAAAATGGATACAATATATCAACATGACATGTTGTTTCTTGTGAATCCTTGAGAGTCAGGAGAAATCGTTCGGAAAATGAAAATTTAGACAGAAACTGAACACACCTCAATTTTCGTAAGCATTTTGAATTCCTTTTATCTTCTATTCTATGGATATATGCTCTTCTCTTCCTACAATTATCTGAGATTGATTTTCGAAAAGACTGCAAACTTTGTTAAACTGAGGAATTTAATAAAAAAAACCTACTTCACATCCGATAAATCAGTTAATCTATTCGTGAGCAACGTAAGCGAGTCCCACAAAAAGTGGATATGGCCACGGAAATACCATTAAACCATAGCAAATTTGCAGGTTGCGTTGAGTTTGCAAATTATACTGTATCATAATTTACTAACAAAGGCCCAACAAACTTCCTTGCTTTAAAAATATTTCGCAGTTGAGGATTTTAGATTTACGAAATTTTGTTCTTTGAAAGCTGTCCTTGAAGGATAATTAGGTTTTGTTGTAACTAGTGTGAAAATACATATCAATCCGCTAATCGAAAATGGACAAAACATATGATTTGAAAATATATACGGATGTGTTCAAAGGATTAGAACATCAAAAGGTACTTTCATCCTCGTATTGGATGTTAGAAGGACTTATGATTAGATATTGATATTGGTTAGACATTGATTGCTAGTGTCTTTGATAGGAGCTGTTTCCTTCCTGGCCATACTAATGACTCTTTATCCGGTCCATCTTCATTGAAAAACGATTTTTTTCATTTTGATCGAAACTAGTTTTTGGAAAAGACTAAACCGGTATGGAAAAGATTAATGTTGGGAAGTTTGTTGCAAACACATTTTGTGTCCCTCATTCTTCTTCGCCTTAATGAACCAATTACGTTCGGTGCTTAATAAAACAAAAAGCTCCCAAGAATAAGAAAAACAGAGAAAAACTCTGCTGAACTCTGAACTCTGCCGCTGCAGGACTTTGACTTGAGGAGGAGTGAAATTGGTACTGAATCCTTATTAAATACATTTGGCGACGAGCGATTGACGTATGTTTTGCGAAAGCGAAAAAACGGTGGGAAAGAATTTGAGTGAAACTGCTTCACTGGGTGATGGAAGCGTAATGGATTGGACTTCTATGTCAGCAATCGATGTTGTGAATCTAGATTTTAATGAAGTAAACACGCGGAAGATAAGGTATGTTATTATATTAGACATTAATATTGTAAAGAAAAATCTGCTCTACCTTACAAGAAAAAGCTACTCACAAACTCAGAATTAGCCATGAGTGACAATTCTGTCACGATAACAACCGTAAGTATATCAGGCATAGTGCAGTCCTGTGTTATTTCGAATGGTCTTTATTTGATTGATCTCGATGTAAGGTCGTCGGACTTAAATGAAAACCAGGATTTAATGTTGCTTTTTAGGTTTTTTTTTTCAGGAAAAGATTCGTGATCATTTCCCTTATAACCAACCCTATTACGAGACAAAGTTCATAAGAGGAACCGATCAAAATACTTGAGTAGTGTCAGAAAAATCAAAACCCATAATCGATTCAACCTAAAATGAAGGTATGGCTCTATTCCTTTGTTGATGGAGAACTTTTGAAATTAATGAACTTGTTGATTTGAAAAAGATGACGAGTGTAGTTTAAACACTTTTCAACATAGTTTTCTTATTGTATTGTCTATAATATGAAACAAATGCTATCTTAATGTTGAACTAGAAATATGACTTACTTGAAGTTGATGCGATTTACCCCCTTTGCTCTGTTTTGCATGGTTCACACGGCGCTTCTGTGGTTTTTTCAACGTTTTATAGAACGCTGGTCTAGTGTGTTTAGCTCTGCTTATAAACCTATCTCCCAGGCAAGGTCTCTTGTATTGTATTGTTTCTGTCCTCCCTATTCTCCCTCCCTTTCTATAGGGAGGACAGAAACTCGAAGTAAAGGCCGTGTGTCTATTTAATGTGGAATGCCCAAGAGAGCCTTTTTGGCGAATTTCAACCCGAGATTATTTTCCGCTTCATTTCTACTCGATTATGATTGTTTTTAATTTTAGTCAGTGTTTCCTTCAGGTGAAGATTCCCTTTTGCGGGATGCTACTTTCTCATTTGCAAAAAACATCAAGGGTTCATTAACAGAGCCTTGCAGGTTGGAAACAGCAACTGTTGCTTTTCAAGTTTGAAAGTATAGTAAAGTATTGTAATCAACCGGCAATTGTTGGGGTTCACCCCGGCAAACGATCGGTGGGATTGGAGAAGTATGTGGTCCTTGCAAAACCCTAGCTTGAGTCGCCCGAAGGCGTGACAGTTGGTTGTCAAGTTTGACAGAAAATTTCTGTGATCTTTGAAACAGTCAATTTGCTGGTTGCTCTAATATGGCGTTCGGAGTTTGTGTATCTAACGTATAAGTTCTACTGGCCAGACTTTATTACAACCTTTGGGTATGTCAAACATGACTAAACCGGTTGATTCTTAGCGGCTCTGCTTTGCTTTGGTGCATTAGACAACCCAAGCGAAATGAAGTTATGTCAAAAGCGTTGCCAGAAAGCCGTACGGCTCATCCAGGTTAATTTTCTTTGAGTAAGTGGTTCTTGAGAGTTTTCAAGAACTGTTATATTTTTCGGGTACTTTTTTTTCGGGTAGTTTTAGCTTTTAATATTGGCTCCTTTATAGTTATATCAAGTCAGGATTTGTTAACAAAGACGTTTTTGGCGCGTTATAACATTAGGACAGTAAGAGTTCGATAGGCTTGACATTACACTTAATAAAGGCTAAAATATCGAACAAACGAGAATTTTACTTCCCATCATTTACAGACTAGATGCACAATGTAATTTGATATATCCCCAGCTTTGATATTAAACAACTTTGAGTGAATTGCAAGATTTGTGATACTACTGCTGAGCTATGAAACAGCGAGAAAACTTTGAAAAAATTCTAAATTTAACGTTATTATACCAAAAAAGTAAAATCTGATGTAGATTTTTTGCTGATCAGATCGTTTTTGCGCTGAGCAAGAATAACGCTCTCAAAGTTTTCAGGTCAAAACATAATATAACTTTGAATCTATTTATGTTTATTTTTTTAAAAGAAAAAAGAAAATTTTCAGAGGATTAATTCATAGAAAGCGAAGCAAAGAGTCAAGTAAGCAAACAAAGCGATCCTGTCGCATTGTAGAGTGGACGAAAGTTAAATGACGTTGATTTTGGCAGAGAACATAGTGGCTAGCTTCATCAATGCGTTTGTATTACGGAGGACAATCAGTAAACAGATAAAAAAGCGTCTTTTGGCGATTTTTTTCTGAGGGAAAATCAAGCATTCTCAATTTACTTTGATAGTTCATTACACTCTATTTGAGCTTGAAAAATAATTCTCATAATGGCGGAGCATATTGATGCGATGTAACGAACCAAGTTGTGGCTGGAGTTGTCTGATTTCGGGCGCCATAGTCATTAATCATACATTTTAATTTTTTTACCGCACCTGAACTTAATTTACCATATAAAGCTCGGAAATATATACTTCGTTTCATACATAACGATCGATGTTTCTCGATCTTTTTTTTTTTTGATACTTCTGTCAATGATTTTGTCAATGTCAAGCAATCCTTGATCTTGTCAAATCTCTGCCCTAAAAGCAGTGCGAACGTATTTCCCGTTGCTACTCTGTCGACGTCCTGTGAACGCGATGCTATTGTCATCTCATTATTGACAATGCTTCAAAAGCCTGTCAGTTTTTTTAGAAATGCATCCTTCAGCCGCATGTTCCATTTGCCTTTCTTCTATACAGAAAGTAGAGGCGTGTCGCCCTGCTTCTGCACATGTGTAAATTCACTCAAATTATTCAAACGAATATCGAAACAAACAATTTTTATTGGCATGCCATGTACGAAAAAGTCAAAATTGCATTTCAATTTATAAGTTATGTTACTTAACAGCTATTCTATATCTAATTTTTTTTTATTGGAGTTACAGAAGTTACTTATGTCTAAATTTTATCCTGGAAACAAATCAAGAGAATGAGTGACTCCTTAATGAGTGAGTCTGACATGAATGAGTCCTTAAGGTCTACGTTATTTACACTTTAGGGGGTAGTTTAGATAAAGATTTGGTGGAGGTGTTGGGGTTATGGCTTAACAAACTGTGCATCGGAGTAAATACGGTAGGAATTCCTGGTGGAGTTAAAATGTATGATTCGGTGGTCGGAATCGAAAAGTTCGTTATCGTCATTTAGAGCTTTGAAGTGTTGAGGTAAATGGTGTTTATTCATCTTGTTGGATATCGCAAGAGGATTTAGTTGACGGAGTCAACTGATGAGTGTGTTGGGGTGTTTAACGCATTTAGTGAGTGTTTTTAAAAGATGGGTTGTAAGGAAATGATCGATTCTGGGGATTTAGGCAGTTTCGTAGAGGATTTGATTGCTGCAGAACTTGTCAGAGTCTTATTGTCGAAACACGTTACAGCAGTGTCTTGGAATCATATGTTCTTTACCTTGTATTTTTCCATTTGGTGTGCAGAGAGATCACACCAGTCGATAAAACCGTAGGCGAGAATTGGATGGATGAGGGCTAGATAGCAGGTTCGGGGAGGCCGAATTTTATTAAGTAGTGGATATAGGACTCTGAAAGCATGGTTAGCTTTGACGGGGGTCTTGGTGATGTGGGGGATTCGGGATTGTTTAGTGTTCGTGGTTATGCCAAGATATTTTGTTTGGGACTTATTGGGGAGTGTGTTATTGTTAATTTTTAGTCCTATTTGGGGATGTTGTGTCTAAAAGTTTAAGAGAGGCGTATTCTGCCTGAGATTAGTATGGTTTCGCATTTGAATGTGTTTAGGAGAAGCATCCAAGTGTCAGAGAACTCGGCAACGGTTGATAAGTAAGCGTTAAAACGGTATACGGTGAGAGTCAAATTTGGGGAAGCTATAAAAAGGATGTTGTAGGGTTTGAATCGGGTTACTGCATGTTGGAGCGGGAGGCAAGTCAGACGTAAAGATGAAGAATAATGATGTGGAAAGTACGGATCCTTGCGGAATGCCTGCTGCATTTGAGAAGCCGTTGGATTTAGCACCAAGTACTTTTACTTGTAAAGAGTGATTCTAAAGGAAACTAAACATTAGTTTACAGAGGTGTGGGTGGAAGTGAAAAACATTTAACATTTTATACCATACTGAATCGAAGGCTTTCGGGATGTCTAACAGACAGGCGACTGTGGGAACATTATTGTAGCATATTAGCAAACTTGGGATTTGCGTGCAAAAAGTGCATGGTTAGTTGAATGGAAGGGGCGTCCAACGAATTGGTAGTTTGGGATTATTTTATTGTTACCTACGTGGATGTCTATCAAGTCTCTAATGACTACTACGAAGGTTTTGGATATGACTGGAAGTAGGGAAATGGGACGATAACTGTTAACTAGGAGGGGGTTTTCGTTGTTTTTGGGTGTGGGGACTATTATGGCTTGACGCCAGTGTGTGGCGTAGTAGGCATTGTACATACAATGGTTAAAAAGAACTGATAGGAAGGGGGAAAATAGTTACTGAAATTTTTTGTAGGGATTATGGTTGGGATTCCATCACTGCCTTTGGATTTTTTGTTTTGCCTGCTGAGTATAATCTTCTTGATTTGCGAGGGGGTAGTGAAATTTATTGAAGTTTGTTTTTGTTCAGGTGATGGTGGGTTCGACGGGGCTCGCAAGAGCGAACTAGGGCTCGAGACATCCTGACAGAAAACAGTGTTGTTTAGAAGATTTCTAATACTATCTTCTACTAATCGTTCTGTAATCGGGTTTGAGAGGGAGATTGAAGTGGGGTGGGACTCTGCAAAATGTGTCACCAATTTGTTCGCTTTTTCACTCGAAGAGGAAGTTTGGTCAAGGAAGGTTCAGGGGTGAGTGCAGCCTTTTCGTAGATAAGGGCAGGTTATACGCAATTCTGTATGAATGTTGGGGCCAAGGGAGATATTTGATAGTTTGTTGTGTAAGTGCGTTGAATAGCAGTCATTCTATGATGAATCATGGTTTTCAATTCTGGAATTTTTTAAGGTCTATTATGCCTTGAAGTAGTTTAATTTGTCATCGGTAGATAAGAATTTTTGTTGGAACAACTGAATTGCAGCAGTGTTGTGTGCAAGTAGTGAGGCGTTTAGCCATCTGCTCGATAGTATAATCAGCGATTGGGTTATCGGGATTAAGTGGGATAATGGGACTAATTTGATTTTATAACGTGATATTAAACTGTTTCCAGTTGGTCTCGGAGTAGTCGGCGATGGGGATTGGATTCTTTTTGTTTGGGTGTTCGTCTAGCTGGATTTTGAGGATAACATCACCGTGGCCACTTATTCCGGGAAACGTTTCAAGGTGGGGTGCTACTGCGTTGTTTGGAATAACAGGAAGCTTATATCTATGTAGGAAAAAGCCAAGATAGGATGTGTAGGAGGCTCTACGATACGTCGGTTTAGAGGGGCTGCTAAGTGTTATTTGGTGTTGAAAAGTTGCGCTTGAGAGCCAATTGTATATATTATTGCCATTTTGATTGGATGTGGCGTCTAGCCAGAGTGGATGCTTTGCGTTGAAATCGCCACCGATAATAAGGGGGTTTGGAATGGATTGGAGGTATATAATCAGGTCTGCCAGGTGTGACGGTCTCAGCGTTTGTGTACTGCAACATAAGGAAATTAGTAGAAGCTGCGTGGTTCTAAATTCCACCATGACAACAGTATATTCAATGTGGGAATTTTAGTTACCATGAGGTGAAAATTGGTTTCCTTTAATATAGTTGGATAAGAGGATAGCAGTGTCACCACCTTTAGTACTGTTGATTCTATCCGTTCGGAAGATTGAATAGTGGTCGAAAATTGGTTTATATTTTGGGGAAAGCTTTGTTTCACAGTTTTCGTGATTAGATTCAGTTCATGTCTGCGAGCACGCGAAATGAGTGAATTTATGTTTAATTCAAGTATCTTAAGAAAACGGATGTCGTTACTTTACGAAATCATTTCATCAGTAGTTCAGTACATTTTCGAGTTGTTTGTTGTTTTCGCATATATATTCACGCATGTACTACTCATATAGAAATCAAAGCAGTACCAACGTAAAATCAGGGCCCGCTTCCTAAATAACGAGAGAACACACATGTCAACCATGTATACCCACAAATGCACTTCGGAATCCATTCAGAATCCTGTATCTATAGTTGAAAACGTCCACAGTTTTTCGAAAATGTTCAGCAGGTTATGAAAAAAACAATAGTTGCCCAGAATTTTTTCCATTATTTTGTAAAGTTATTAGTTTCTCTTCGTATTTCCTCAACAGACTCACCCTTAAAGAAAGTTCAAAGAATGGGATCGGTTTCGAAGTATCGAAGTGATTTCGCGGACCTGTCACTTTTGATTCGATGGTGAAGTTTACTCTATATGACCTGTATCCTTCCTCCAAGAGTTGAACATAGTCAACTTCTTCAATTAAAGAACTCGCGTTACCATCAGTACTGGATTCGATGCTCCGGACTTTTCGTCTTCGATTAACTATTGGCTCGTTTCTGTCATTATCGTCCACCGTATGACCATATCTATCATTTTCCACCAAATCGCTTTCATATAATTTAAATGCCAAGCCAATCTTTATATTTCGAAAACCTTTTTCAACAATTTTCCTAATTCCTAAATCCTATTAATCCTCCTATTAATGGGCAAGCGCGAAAGATTTTAAAAGTGTAAAGCGAAGAATCTGTTCATCACTAGGCGAACGTGTGTCAAGAAGGAAACTTTTAAGATATCTTAACGCCGAAGAACTTTTAGAGTAAGTGCATCCCTACTTTGCCCTTACTTTATGCCGCGGCAACGACAAAAGAGGTGGCAGCTTATTTTTTGATGTTATCGGCGATAACAGGCTGCTAAGGGCTAACACAGTATTAATACTGCACCTTTCCTTTTATCCTCAGGACTCTCCCATATGTTTTTCTTACAAATACAAATGCATTTGAGTGGCATTGGGTGGCATCCTCTCTTCAGAGTATTAACCCTGACCCCTAAATGACTAAAAAGATAATTTTTTATTTTATTTGTAGGAGTAAATTTAAAATTTTTCCCGCAACATTTCGTAGGATAAGCAGGAATACTTCCGACTATCCAGACACCTATATTACATGAAACATAGTTTCAACTATCGGGCCTACTATCTCCTTCCTGGGAATCGTATTTTTTTATACATCATTTGAGGAAGTATAACTACCCAACGTATATGCAAAACCTCATTCGAATTTCCTTAGTAGTCATACAACTTGTGTATGAAGTGTTACGCGAAGGATTTGAAGCTGTTTAAAGTGAAATTATCGTGAAAAGCATGAATATGACAAAAAAATTGTTCAGGTGGATTCAACCGATTTCGTGCAGATTTTTCGCTGAATGCTACATTTTATTCTTGTGGAGAGGGTTCGTTTACATAATCGGTATCAACAGAACGGTTCTAGACCAGAAACTCTAGTTCAATCAATATTTCAGGATATGTTTCTAATGGACTTGTGTGTTGAGTTTAGGTGGACTATTACTAAGCGTTATTATCGATCAATTTAATTCAATTTTTACTTGCAGGCAAGCACACATGACTTCATCTGCAAAAAAAAAAATAGAAAAGCATGCTCTACTGAAAATTACGTCGTTGAAAAGTACTTTCCACACTTCTAAACAATAATTTTGTAATCATTACAATACACTCTGCAAGGGCTGGTGTTTGGAGCCATTAAATATTTTGCTACAAATAAATCAGCGCGTAAAGAAAAGCCATATCGCCATCATCGGATATCATTAAGTAAAATTATGGCTAGGATTTTATGGCAGACACATTGGCTTGGCTTCGCGTTATCCAACACTTGTTCCGGGGCCGAGACATTGGCGGCAATATCTCAAAATAAGTTACGATTCGCTTATCCTGCCTCCCTGCTCGAGCTTCGGTGCAAGGCTATCGTACAGAGTGCACTTTTCAGAAAATAGATGGTTATTGCTTTAGATGAACGTACTTATATGGCTAGGAAATACTCTGAACCGATGGCAATCTCGAAAACGAAAAAATATCTTTCGGTTAGCCATAATTTCAATGATTGTTGAGAGGACAAAGATATTTCATTCGGAGCTCGTTAGGTCGAAATGTTATCAATTAAATCCATAGGGTGTTATCCGATTGATTGTTGATGCCAAGATTAAATTTAATTCCAAATAATTTAATTTTCAACTTTCATTTGCTTACATATTGAAAGAATTGTTTTTCACCTCAAATTAATAGGATCAGAGCCAATTTGATTTGTCCACTATCGTAGCGAAACATTTTCAACAAATTCTTTCAGGCTTAAAAAGATATACGATTAATATTAGCAGGAGTGAGTTCAGGAATATATGTCATAAATTTACCCAGTATAAAGCTTGCAAGAGAAAAAATAACAGATTACAATGGAGATCTAAAAGAGGTCGGAAAATAGCATGGACAATTCCTTCTTTGTTGTAACTTGAATGCCCAATTTAGGCATTGGAATTGGTCAAAGAATAACAAAACAGTTAAGCAACTTTTTAGTCTCATTGAAGAAAGCATCGTAGTTCAACACCACTCTCGAGAAACAAATTCTTCTCCCTTCAAGGTATCGGGTTTACCGAAGATTTTATCTTAGGCGATGAAAATGAGAGCACCTTGCAATCTGCCATTTTCAAAGCTCTATCCTTATTATCCCTACCGGCATTGTTGTCCTAGCAGTTAACAATGGCTAACTCGCAGTATGAGCCCAAACACGAAGTTTATTAACGTAATTCCAAGAGCTATATATAACAACTATCTTTCGATCAGAGCACTCTGGGTTCCTGTGGTTCAGTCGACGCAACGGATAGAAAGATAATGAACTGAAAAATATAATTTAAAGAGGAATGGACAAAAGTACACAAAAACACTGCAGCAATGACAACGAACTATCGAAAACAAATTAAACAAATCAAGGCACTTAATGCTCAACGGTAAGTGAATCGTGAGCAATCCTTGCAAACGAGAGTAAGCTCTTTAACGGCAGAAGTCGAAACCACACCCACAAATCTCCGAAACCATCGCTGGAGCACTGTTTCGTGCAGCCTTAACAACAAAGCACAAAAAGTCTGCAAGCTTATCAAGGTACTGAAAGGTAACACCTCACTCTTTTTTGTGTTCTGAGGGAAGAAAATGGGGTCCAGATTATTTTATATGAAAATAAGTCAGCGATACTTCCCGATAAATCCCACAAATATGACGAATAACTTCCTTAAAATGCTCAGAAATTTCAAAGAAACAATGTACGGTAAGATACCGCAAATTGTACCAAACACGACCAATTTATTAGTTAGAGCTCTGAGAAAAGTAAAGCAGCGCAATAAACTTAACAATCACAAATGTCTTTGAGTCGACAGAATACAAAATACAGCCATTGAAAATTAGCTACAAAAAAGGGAATTGTATTAATTTGCCACATATTCAATACCTGCTTGAAAATGTTGCACTTAGTCAGTCAGCATAGTATAAACCTAAAAGCAGGGCAAAGATACACAAAGTCGTTAAAACTATAGGCCTATAGCCTTTTTACCGGTGCATGAAAAACTATTTCAGGAGCTAGTACGGAAAAAAATTATCGATGACCGGAAAAACAATAAAATCTTTCTTTATTTCCAGTCTGACCACAGACAGAATGGTCATCGATATTGCGAAAGCTTCTCAGATATCTATCCCTACTAGTGTTCCACAAGGCTCATGTCTCTGTCCCAAACTTTTTATTATGTACAGATGGAAAATTAAAATCAATGAATCAAATCTGAACATCTGACCTATTTGAGTGAGCAACTTATTGCGATTTCCATTGTGTAGACGGCAATAAGAAATAAAAACAAAAAATAAATAAATAAATAAAAGTAAATAAATAAATCCCGGTGAGTTTACTGAAAGTCTTCCCAGATTAGGGAGGTTACAGTGAAAGATATACTTTCAGGATTGGTCTGGACCCCTGAGCTGAAAATCAAATGCAGTTAAATATCACTCAATAAATATACTATGCTGTATTTCATATAGTAAATCAAATCGACACTTTTTTCTTAGCTTTAAAACTCGTTTGGAACAATTGATTTAACTTACTTGAAATGATAAAACATACGAAATTAGAAGAGGCGCTAGAACAGTATTTTAACTCTTAGCTGGTATTGATATTTTAAATTACATTCTTGTATCGGGGGTCCAAGTGAACCCCAATAGAAAAAATTTAAAGAAAACATGATATATAAATTAAGTTTCTATATATTCAAAGAACACACTTTCTCAATTATAAAAATCAACTTTTATTAATTCTTTGATAAATCTTATCTTATCTTATAAAGATACAGCCTTTGACTTAAGGTAACTATTTTCAGTTTGTACTTAAAACATTAAAAATGAAAATATATAAAATAACGAAAACAAATTCTTTTTTATGCTTTATCATACTCTAAACTTAACAAAAACAGGAACTTCTTCTGAGATCAGTAATAGATGAGAAAAATAACTGGCATTGTATAACTTCAAAATATTAGTGAAAAAACCATTTGCTTTGAAAAGCTCACCGACTACTTATGTTTGGCATTTGGTACACATTACAGTCTTTACTGAATGACTTTTAAATATATATCCGCTACATTTAATACACTTTAGGGATTGTTTTTGGTCCTTTTTTCGGTCACATAAATAGCATCGTCCCCTTTTGTGCCCACATATTTCAGCGTTGGCTACAGTTTGATGACCACTTTTTCATTGGCCTTTTGTAGATGTTGCTGCATTATCAATGTACTCTAGAAAATTATCTATTCTTTTTTTCAAGTCAATAGAAAATTTAGAATATTCATCCTTCCTTTCTTTAACAAATTGTGTTAACAAATCTATGCCGATTTGCTTGATGAAATCATTGCGTTTCATTCGTTTTCCTAGATTCGAAGCTTTCCACAAAACAAAACCATTAGCAGTGGAAATATTCATAATGGCAGAAAATATAACGAATGGCCATCGCTATGTTCTTCTCGAAACGGAATAATTAGCACATTTTTGATCTAAGGAATCAACACCTCCCTTAGTGGCGTTATAAAACTGAATAATTTCAGGCTTGCCACTTTCCTGATCTACAGATTTGGCATGATGCGTAGATGATATCATGACTACGCTTTGATTTTATTTTGGTACATATGAAACCAATGTTTTATCATTTGTAAACCCAATAAGAGTTGAGCCTACGGGTCGACTTTTGAGTGGCAGAAACTGTGGTGGAATTCCACGCTTATTTTTCCGCATAGTCCCCACGAACGTCAATTCATTTTGTTTTAGTTTGTCGACTAACTCAATCGAAGAAAACCAATTATCTCCGGTAATATTTCTATTCGTATTGAAAACTGGTTCAACCAGTGATAACACAGTTTGGGTTGGGACAGCGAGTTCTTTTTCTCCTCTGGAATCGGATTTGCTACTGTATATGAATGCATTGTAGAGATAATGTGTTTTTGAATCACAGAGGCACATAATCTTTATGCCGTATTTTGCAGGCTTGGACTTCATATAAACCCTGAACAAACATCTTCCCCTAAATGGGCAAAGCATCTCATCTACCGTGAGGTATTCAGAGCAAGAGTAATATTTCTGACAATTTTTTTTAAATATATTGAACACTTCAGAAATCAGAGCAGTTCTATCACTGACTTTTCGCTCATCTCTTGTTTTAATATCATCAAATCATAAAGATGACAAGAGAAACAAAAATCGTTTTAAAGACATAGGGGTCCTAAAAATATCTCTTCCTGTGCTGTCCGTTGTCCAGAAACTTTCAACATCTTCGTGTCCGGGTTTGAAAACACCAGCTAATAACAGCAAGCTTAAAAAAGTCTTCATTTGCGATACAGTGACATTATTGGTATGTGCTCCTTGGCTGGTGCACTTTTCAGAAAACTCTGTAATTTTCTCGTGTGCGTGAAATACTGAGAGGTGTTTTCGACCATTTGCATCGATTCTTACCTCTAAAGAAGCTGGAGTTTGCGGTGTTATCTTCCTCTTCATCAGAGCTACTTGTGTCGGATGAGTCACTCTCATGCACAATTACACTGTCATCCGAGCAACTAACAATCTCCGCATCTTCTCTGTCACTAATTATTTCATCATCACACACTTCACATGGCAGATGCTTACAATCGGTTTCAACGTTTGATTCATCTTCCAGAAGTTTGCGTATCTCATCGTCACTTAGAAATCGCGCCATTTTTGCTTCAAAATACTGAAAAACCAAAAAAAAGATTTTTTCTAAGCCCAAAACAATGAACACATACTTGGTACCGAGGGTCCATTTGGACCCCAAACTAGTTCATACCTTCACTTCTAATTGAGATAAAGGAATAAACGTCCGGCACCCACTACAACACGTGACACAATGAGATTATATCGATGTGCGTGTTCGTTAGTGAAAAGCTAGCGATACTGCAACGGTAAATATTTATACTGCATACCTCCACGATAAATTGAATTGTTGGCTGGCGGTACGACGAGAGGAGTATTAGTTTTCACTGTTGAAGAAAAATTAATTATCAGTAAAAATGTACAATGCCGAGAAAAAGTGATGCAAAAATGTGCAAATACACTGAATTTCAACTTTGATAACCAATTTCCAGCTTCTCAAAAGTAATATCCGCAAAATTGATGGTTCATAACATTGTTCTATGTATTCAAGACGATATTTAAGCATGGTTTCCCCAAAAACCTGTTTTTAAAAGTTTGTATGCACTGCCAAATGAAATTTTGAGGCGAAGTAAACCGAGAAAAAGTGATGCAATTATTGCTTTTTAATGTAAATGCGTCATTTGCCTGGCAATTGCAGTCTGTCTTCAGAAGTTTTCGTCATTGGAAATACATTTTTTGAGCTAGTTAGAGAAAAACACTCGTGAAGAAAAGTAATTTATAAATATTTAGGTAAAGTGTTCAATGAATATAATTGTTTAATCAATTTGCAGCCCTTCAAGATGAGGAAAGAAGCCACCTTAGAAGAAAGGAAAATTATTTTGCGGCTCCATAATCAGACCGTACCATACAAGGAGATTGCGTCTATTGTCAACAGACCCATTTCAACAGTTTGGAGGATTGTAGACAGGTTGTGCAAGACCAAAACTTTGGATAACAAAAAGCGCTCCGGAAGGGAAAAAGTGCTATCTGAACGTGATATGCGAATAATCGAACGTGAAGTCAAGAGGGATCCTTTTATACCAGCAACGAAAATAACCGTAACATTAAAATCAGTATATAAAAAAGATTTTAGCGTTCATACAGTGCGAAACTACTTGAGAAAATCAGGTTACCGGTGTTGTGTTCCGCGAAAAAAATTTTTTGGTAGCGAGATAAATCGTAAAAAAAGATTGAATTTCGCCGAAGAACATACACATAAGGATCTGTAAATAAGGATTTCGACTTTTGGAAACGCGTCTTATTTACGGACGAAAGTAAGTTTAATGTGATTTCTCACGATGGACGAGCAAAAGTGCGTAGAAAGCCGCGTACGGAATTAGACACGAAAAATATGATAGGAACAGTTAAGCATGGTGGTGGCTCTATTTTGGTGTGGGAATGTATGGGGTACAATGGCCTTGGTGAACTTCATATTATAGAACAAAAAACGATGGATCACAAAGTCTAAATCGACATTTTAAAGAATAGACTTATTTCTAGTGTGCAAAAGCTGAACTTAAGAACGGACTACATATTTATGCAGGACAACGATCCAAAACACACCACCCACCAAACTCGAATGAGGATGCTTTACAATATACCGAATTGTTTAAAATGGCCTCCACAATCACATGATCTCAACCCAATAGAGCATGTTTGGGAAGAACTATCACGTCAACTAGCAGTACATAATATTCGCAGTAAGTCCGTGCTTAAGGAAAGAATGATAGAAGAATGGAGCAACATCACTCAAGAATATTGTGCGAATTTGGTTTCTTCAATGCCAAGAAGGCTTCAAGTGGTCATAGATAGGAAAGGAAATCCTACCAAATATTAAAAACCATTGATTTTACTAGGATACCTACCACAGTTGAAAGAAGATGATCATGATTTGATTGTTTGCATCACTTTTTCTCGGTAGCCAGAAGCTAATTGATTTATTTTTTTACTTTTGTCTTATAAAATAGTTATTTTTTGCGTTGTTTTTTGTTGTTCCATGAATTCTTAGAAATAAATAAATGGTAAAAATAAAAACCAAAGGAATTTTTACTGACTAGTTTTGCCAATATGAAAAGCTTTATACAAAAAATTTCTCAAATATTTGTTTTTGCATCACTTTTTCTCGGCACTGTATGTATATATAAAAGCACTCTTTAGACCTAAAAAGTAAAGATTAAATAAAGAAAAATAAATGTAAATATTCCTATAAATTGTTAATTTGAAAAAATAACAAGTTTGGAAAGGTAGAGTTAGGTCTACAAATGGTAAAAATAGTCTGACATAGCAAATTATTGGTTTCCTTCAGTCCAAAATCCAGCCAACTGCCCTCAACAATATGTTGAGGTCTTGACTTGGTGCTGGCCGATCCAGAAGCTCAATATCTTTCTCAGTAAAGCACATTATCCCGTCCAAAACGGGCAAGTGTCTACAATGGCAACCTTCAAATTTTAAAAATGGTGTGCAAATAAATTGGGGTCTAAATTAAATTAGGGGAATACGTGCAAAACCGAAGTTGAATAAGTGACGACTGCTAGATTACGCTCTGAAGTATGTAAAACTTCCTTTTCTAAGTTATGACACAACCTGTCTTAAAACTTTTTAAGTTGAAATTCGCAATTCGAAAGCCAAAACTAAAGTGTTCTAATTGAGCTGACCAATCTTATTAACAATTATGGTTAGCTTTCTGTCTAAATTTTCTTTCTGTCTAACATCCTAAATTTCTATGAAATCTCAAATTTTGTGAAAATCCGTGTAGAACATCTTATTAACTTGCTTTCGACACTTAACCATGTAGTGAGATATATTTTAGGTGTGATATTAATTTTGCACTCTCTGTTCTACAAGCTAATAACGCACTTAATTAGAGTTTTCTTTACTACATCCATTTCAATTTTATTTATATTTTAAAAACCAATTTATGGTTGTACACTCTCTTTTGACTATGGGTTTGACATCTTTCGACTTTTCTACACAGAATTTCTACATTCTAAGAACATTACAAACTAATCAAAAAATAGAAGAAAAAACTGGCCATCTTTGGTTTTGCTGTTAAATATCCAAATTTAAAATCTGTTTGCGCACACTAATTTTTTATAATGTTAACATTTATTGTGGAGTGAATTTTTGGCTTTGTATTTTATCCCGCCTGGTTTGAATCAAATAAAATGCGATGGAAAATTAACATTACCCAGCATTAAAATGTTGCCCGAGCTAATCGAAAACGCTCGCCAGCACGATGGGGAAATTGCATCTTTCATTATTTATAATTTGAAACAAAAAGTTGTCCAGCAACCGCTGGACCCGCGACAAAAACATCTTTCGAATCAGCCGTGGATGTAATTGTTCTAACTCTAAACTAGAGATTAGTCATCGTCATTAGGCAACGTATCGCGGACTGATACCTTGTCTAGATACTGCAACGCCCACCATCTAATTATCGATTTCTTTCTGGTCGCTGCTTGCCCCGAAGATTTATGGCGGCTTTTCCCGCCAAATTTAATCCCGCGCATATGTAAACATTCGACTCAATGCGACATGAAATCTGTTCTCCGTCGAATCTGAAAATAGAATAGCAATAAACTCCGGAGGAAAAAATGACGAATATCTGAAGTGCGTACATCGCATCCGAACAGATCCAAAGCCATCCTCGCCTCGATGTACCAGAGTTCACCCAAGAAGTGCACCAGGCGCAAGGAGCGTCCACGTGAGCGGGACAGAGACAAAACAATAACAAATGGAAAAACAGGTCAATGCCTCGTTGATCCCGTGATCACAGAAAAAAGACGACAAAACCACGAGTGATCCCTAGAGACACTTGCGCGCTGTCACAAGCCATAAACGACACGAAGAAGAAAAGTACAATAAGGCAGCGGGTGGGACGGAGGGTCGTCGCCGCTCGCACCCAGCAAAAAACCTACGACCCAACAGCCATCTTGTACTGCAGCGGGACTTTAACGGCCACATCTGCACGTTGTTCCGCGCGCCATACTCTGCGTCCCGTTACCCACCATGAGATGCATCGCGCTCGCACGTTGGCTCACATGTGCACGTTGCAGAAGATCTTCAAACAGGTCAAGCATCAGGGCAAGACCCTGTCCGCCGAGTCGCCATTTGCGCGGAAGGCACGGCTTCGCGGACTGGTGAGGAGCCCGCGCGGCACAGCAAGAAGGCGAAGGAGCTTCCCGGGAAGGTTCAATGCGCCCAGCGGCCAAGACGCGAGGCAGAGATGCAAGGAAACAATTAAAATGCACAGAAGCAATGTCATGAACAGATCGTGTGCCTCATCTCGCGTGCAATTGTTATTGTTTGGAGAACGTAACATTTAGCTATCTGTGATTGTGTTATTTGGGAAGCGGCCGTGCCTCGAGGATTACTTGCCTACCTCGGAGTGATTCGAGCCACGAATTTGCATAATTTCGCAATATTTAATGCGTTTCCACTCGAGTATTTGCAAATCTCGAGTTTTTGCAGCAACCTGCGGGAAATTATTTCTAAGGACATGATTCGGGCTTGCGTCGTGGTTTGAGCAACGAAATGAGAGCCAATGGTATGGAAGACTGATGGCAATAAGTCCTTATTTTCCTCTACGATCCCAGAAAATTATGTTTCCGGTATATTTTGAACATTAAGTTCTATTATAAATTAGATGCCTGTATACGCCTAAAACTTATGAAATTTTAATTAAAATATAGATTTTCCCTTTGGCATTTATATATGATAAGTAAATCTGAGTCAATAATTAGCCCTGTCATACAGTGGCGGGAAAAAGTATTCGCAGGTTGTGGATGAAAGAAATTAATGCATTTTTTTTGACAATATACTAGCGAAGTAAGTTGAATAATGTGATTAAATTATTCGTTTTGACAACAAAAGGCCAAAAGTTGTCGGGACTCTGCGAGAAACAAGAAAAACTATATTCATCCAGTATAAACTTTGAAATAAAACGAAAGATTCTTTCGTACACTTGCCAGAATAAGAATTCGTACATTTAAGATAACAAAGTTATCGTTGTATTAAAAAGGATAATACAACTAATACTTCCTTTTATAATATCATAAAACCTACACTCTTGCATGGTTCCCAGTATGTTTCATAATACTTGCTATGAAAAAAAGACTAAAAACTCAAACAAATTCAATTTATGGCAACACAATAGACCAGAAAAAGTATTGGTCAAATAGTAGGCAGAACTCACTCCTCTGTCCAGAATGCGGTGAAAACATTTCATACAACTGTATGTTCGACCTCGTTGTGGTCGACCATGCATGCTGACTGAACGCGAAAAAAGAAACGTTTCGCAGGTAGTTAAAAAGGATTCACGAGTAACTGCTTCCCAAATTGTTACAAATATAAAAGATCTTATATATCTTTTGGCAAGGTTCTCCACAAAGATACCATACGAAAAATACTACAGAGAGATGAATATCGCTCACGCATAGCACGTAAGAAGCCATTCATTTCGTAGGTAAGTGAACAGGAAGAAACGTGTGGATTTGCACAAAAATATATAAACAAGTCAGAAAAGTCTCGGGAACAGGTCCTATTCCTTGACGAAAGCAAATTTTGCATAATTGACATAAAAGGAAGGAACCGAGTATGCTGGAAGAGCGGTACTGCCCTCGAAAAAGAAAATCTCGTACCAACTGTGAAATATGGTGGAGGTGGTGTGATGGTCTGGGGCTGTATGGCGGCAGAAGGGGTTGGCCAACTTGTGTATATAGAATCAACTATGGATCAGTACGGTTACCTTAACCCGGCGTGTGTATGCTGGGTCTTTTAAGGAACAGTCAAAATTTATACTTCAAATTTCTCTCTAACGAATAGAGGTCAGGATCCGGGGACCCCCCCTAAAAAATCTAGGTAGTAGCAGGGACCAAGGGCCTAAGGGACGCCCGGGTCTGACAGTTTGCCTGTAAACGCCAGCTAGTGAAACGTTTGTTCCCTAAAAGACCCAGTGTACACGCCACGTTAGAATTTTTTTGAAGGTAAGTAAGTGAACGTTGTTATTCTTATTTTTTTTGTAACTAAAATGAATGTTTAATGTAGTTTTATGGTATTGCGGCTACTTTTTACGAACTACACAATCTTAATAACAAAACTCCTTTTTATTTTCAGTTTATCAATTCTCGTTCAAACGGGTTTGAAGATGGGTGAAAGAAATGCTTCAGAAATAATGTATAATTTATACATTAGCACGACCGTCGTGTTAATGTATTTTACTATGAAGAAAGTACGAGTGAAGCTGACGGAGAAGAAGTACATGTTGAAGTGTCCGACGTACAAGATTGTGACGAGGATTCTGATTTTGATGAGAACCAACCAAGAAGACGATGAGTCAGTGAAGGGTCAGAAGGCAGTAAAAATGATAAAAATTCAAGTACAGCAGGCCGTCCAAGATCAATTGTCAAAGGCAAAAATAATTTCCGTTGGTCACTGAACGCACCCGAGACCAGGGGCGCCATTCACTTATAGTCCATTTACCGTCAGCAAAGGAAGAAGCGAAGAATGTGACACCTTTGGAAGCTTGGGCCCTACTATTTAATCAAGTTATCTAATTTAATCAAATTATCTATCAAATTATCAAGTTATCTAATTTAATCAAATTTATAGACGACAAGAAGGAAACGAAAATAATCGTCTATTCTCCAAACATATCAATATGTTGAGTTTGGCTATAATTTGTACCGAACTGTCAGAACGTCGATTTCAATATTTACTCCAAAATAAGCGATTCGATTATAAGAACACACGAAAGGAAAGAAGAAAAAAGTACGCCTTAGCACCAATAACAGATCTGTGGGATGTATTTATGGCAAATCGCAGGAAATACTATTCGCCATCTTCCAATTGTACGATCGACGAACAACTATTAGGATTTCGTGGCCGTTTTGGAGCAAAAGTTTATATTGCAAATAAGCCAGATAAGTATGGCATAAAAATTGTCACATGTAATGACGCACAAACGTCATACCTTTTGAATGCGGAACCTTATGTTGGGAGGGTAGAGACAGGCACAGGAGATACAGTGTCGTCTTATTATATCAAAAAATTGACTAAGCCAATTCACCGTTCGCAACGCAACGTCACCTGCGACAACTGATTCATGTCCGTAAAAATTGTCAAAGAAATGAAGAACAATTACTCTTTAACAATGGTTGGGACATTGCGATCGAACAAGCCCGAGATACCAAGGAGGTTCACACAACCAGCTGCTGCCGGTACGGTGCGGTACGCCTACGCCAATGGAATGACGTTACTGTCCTCTTGTCAAAAAAAAAACAAGGTAGTTTTACTATTATCTAGCTTGCACAAAACCAGCCGAATTAATGAAAGAACTTGCAAGCTAGAGATCGTAGCCTTTTACAATGAAACGAAAGGGGCAACGGACACATTTGATGAGTTATGCAAAAATTATTTCACAAGCCGTATCACCGAACGATAGCCTATACGCTTATTTTTTGGAATCAGATCAGGCAAGCGTAAACAGCGCAATTTTATATAACTTACCGGAAGCCAATCGTACCATGAATCGTCGCGCTTATACCAAAGAATTAGTTCATAGCTAGTTAAAACCGCAACAACCTTACAGTGAAATATTAAGCAATTGATTTGCAAAATTCTAGGTATAAATTAACAACGACACTTCATGATTGGAAAACTAGAAAAACGAAAACGATGTTCTTTTTGCAGCTTGAAAGAGAATAAAAAAACTCTATACTGTTGTGTCTCGTGTGAGAGGCCGGTTTGTGAGGACCATCGTAAACATTTTTGCCAAAATTGTGCACAATAATTAACTTTTTTTTTTATTTAATAACATTAACGTATTATTTTATTTGTATTTTTGAAATAAAAAATCTGTCTGTGTCAAAGGATTGCCTGTTCGTTCATTATAACAAATATTCATAACATAAATAAAATAAAATATTCCTCACTTTCAGGTGTTCAAATAATTCAACTTTTTGCAATCCACGCCAATGAGACATTTGCAAGATCGTACTTTCAACTATAAAACCCTGAAACCGATTTTTTTAAAAATTTCTTATTGCAGAATTATGATTTTTTTTAAACAAAATTCCATTTTTTCATTCATTTTTAAAAAAATATAGTTTTAAATTCCTGACTTTAGCAACTACTGGGCCACATAGTAGACACTCCAATAAGTATCTCAGAATTTTGTAGATTTTTCTGAAGTCGAGAAAACCTTTTAAATCCTACTGTTCCCTCAAAGGACCAGTGTACACACCGTCCCCATAAAAATTGAGTATACGCACGCCGGGTTAATATTTAAGCTTCTAAGGGTTAAGCGTTCCGCAGTTGAGGCTTGGTAACGGTTTCTGGTTCCAGCAAGATAATGATCCCAAGAACACAGTACACAATGTGAAGCTTAGGTTCCTCTACAACAGAAAACATCAACTGTATTTACCACCCCAATCCCCATACCCTAATGCCATTGAGCATTTGTGGGAATTGTTAGAGCGCAGGATCCATCAGCACAGCATAACCTCGAAGAAAATGCTGAAAAACGTCATCGTCGATGAATGGGGCAAAATTATCAGGCAGGACACAGCCAAATTGGTTCATTCCATGTCAAATCGACTTAAGGAGGTCCTTAAGCGAAAAGCTTATACGACATGCTATTAAGTCCTGATATGAAATAAAATATTTGCCTATTTCAAATAAATTCTGGCTCGTTTAAGTAAGGCTTTTTTGTTTTTAATATTGCATAATCTAGTTTTTAAAGGAATACCACAGGAAAAATTTATATAAAAGCTAGTTTCATTAATGAATAAATTTTGTTGCTAGAATATTTAAATGTAAGAGCTTTTTTCTAGAATGAATTTCTTAATATTTTGCTTTCTTTTGATGTTGTACGGATACTTTTTCTGGTAAGTGTATACCAAAGTCGTGTATATTCTTTATAAATCACTTAAAAATAAAACGAAAAGACAAAATAATAATTTTAGTTGTCTTTATATATAGTGGACACAAGTGATCGGACATGCAATTCTAAGAATACTTTTCTTGAAAATTTCAATCGAAATTACACTCTTAGTATCTAGTTTCACACCCTTATTGTGTTATGACATTCGCTAATGTATTGGGCATAGACTGACGGGTATCATGTGGAGTGATGTTGTTTAATTCATTTAATAACACCTTCTCCAGCTGACCTTTACTGGTCATGTGATGGTTCCTGTATTTTTTTTTCAATTTGATCCCAAAGATGTTCTATGGGATTTACTTCTGGGTATCAGGGTGGTGTTTTTAATTGACAGGGAGTGTTAAAAAGCCGCCGCATGTGAAAATCATGGGCAGTAACCTTGGGGTCATTATCTTGCTGATACAAATATGACCAGCAAAACCTAATTTTGGTGCATTTTTCCCGAATTTTACCTCAAAATTGATATAGACTACTTATCAATTCGTCCATAGGTTTGTCAATGAAGATAAGTTTTCACACACCTTTGGCAGCCATACAACCGTAGACCACTACATTTCCATGTCCGTGCTTTGCTGAATTTATGCGCTTCTGACCGAAGCTCACTAGTTTTTGTTCTCCACGCTAATGAACGCTCGCAAAAGTGGTATATGTTAAATTTACTCTCATCTGAAAATAATATACAATTCTAATAGTCTCGTTCTTGATTTTTGAATTCGTTTGCCCAATACAATCTTTTCTTCTTATAAACTATGCTAATCAGCGTTCTCTTACTACTTACTCTCTAGGTGACACCCTCCCTCATTTTTTTGTTAACACCCAGCATTGCGGAGAGCTGTACGTAGGGTAGACTAGGTACGCTTGTGACAATTTTCAATGGATCGCCGATAATTTTGTTAGTATGGCAATTAACTGGAAGAAAATTGTCCTTTATGGTTAAGTAAACATTTATCTATGTACGTAAAAACACAAGGATTTCGCACCTAGGTACAATGGTTAACTCACACGAGCAAATCAGAAAAATAAAGGGAATATGTCACAACTGACTGCAGCCCAGCGGCGGTTGTAACAGTGCTTGTGGTCGGTAGTGACAGGTTCAAAAATTCACAACAATCGTCTGAAATCACTTTTATTCCAAATAATATCCTACATAAGACCTACATTTATTCCAAATAATATCCTTCTTCGGGAAAAACATTAAAGATACAAAAGCAATGAAGTCTAAGAACATTTTTATGTGTTAAATTACAAAGTAAAAATAAAACCTCGTCTTCAAAAAAACCTAAACATTTGTTTAAGTATCGGGATGCAAAATCAAAAAAAAAAGGCATATAAAGTACGTCCTGACTTATAAAAACTGAAAAATAAGATATCGAGACCGATCACACTGATGAGTCTGATCAGTCTGAGACCTGTCAGACTCATCACAATTATGGCAAATATAATGGCGACTACAACCATCGCAATGACGTACCACAGTAATACTCTTCTTCATGCGATGCCGATGGTGGAGTCTTCCTATTATTTGCTTTTTCCATTGTTTTTCCCTCTTGGTTCAGTAAGATTTGTTTTCCTGTTTAGCCTTCAACCCTCTCTCTTTTTCTTCATATTTTTTCCTAATTGCCTCCTTTAAAAGCATGTCTGTATATATGGCCAATTTTCGGTTCTTGAACCTTTTGTTTTTCTTTGGGAAGCCTTTGGAAAAAGCCGAATAATATCAGCCGAAAAAGAGGTGGCGGGGTTGAGGATGACGAAGTTGTTTGAAAATTGCTTTCGAAAAATCGTGCACAAAATGAAAAAAGTGATTTGTCCCAAGCACAATATTGATATGTGTCAAAATGAAATAATTTTCATTTTGCTATAGTTTTAATATAATATGCAATATTCTCTCAGTATTTAGTATATTAATAAAAAAGTGTGATTTTAGCAAAGTAATACGATTTTTGTGATAAGAATTAGAAGCATTATTAATTTTTGAAGTTATTAAGAGTTTTTGTTAGTTTTTGACAGTGAATAAATGTGTATGCATAAAAAATGTTTATTTGGTCTTATTATGAGTCCAAACATAAGAAATTTATTAATATATCGACATCAACACAGGGATTTGTGATGATTTTGCATGATTATCTTTTACGTATGTAAAAATATGATTATCTTTTTGGGGTTAAAAATGGGCCGTAAAGGTTTGAAAACTAGTCCAGAGGAAAAGAGAATAATTGGAAACTTGAGATAAGACGGAAACAAATTTGTTGACATATCGACTGTCCTAAATAGAGGTGAATTCAGTAGAGAAGAAGCAACCGACATGGATCAATGGATGATTGCAAAAGTAAGCATAGCTATCGCCGTCTTTAAGTATTGACTCAACACGAATGTCGGGAAATTGCGAGTTATTGTACAAGAAATCCAACAACTTACTCAAAAATCGTAATTAACATCAGGAAGACTTATGGTTAGAAAGTGAGTGCCTGAACAGTACGGAGTGTACGTAAATGTGAAGGTTTTAATGCGAGAGAACCATGCAAAAAGTTTTAAGTTTCAGAAGAGGCGACTACTTTTGCAAAAGAGGACTGTTCAACAGTCAGCGTTTCTGGAAAAATGTCTTGGAAATCAGCAGCAATAAGCTGGGCCTTAGTAGCAGTTATCATGACATCCCACGGCGTTAACAGCATACCTAATAAAGTTCGCAAGAAATGTCCATGTCATTCCTTACCATAATATGCAACAATTGCATAAACAATTGTTTTTCAAAGCCGTGGAAATTAAGCCAACTAATCCCCAACCCTAGACCCAGATGCAACGATAAAATCCATAATTTTCGTCCAATATTTTTGTTGTCAAATCTGGGCAAAGTCCTGGAACCAGTCTTTCTAGCTCGCTTCAAAGCCTTCTATTGTCCTTTCATCCCAGAAATCCACATTTGACTTGAATCGGCAAGGTCAAATGAGCAGATCATTATGTCCCTCCACAACAAGATCACATGCAATATTCAAAATAAAAAGTGAATAGTAATGTGCACTTTAGATCTGCAGAAGGCGTTTGACTCTCTATGAAAAACGATTCGTGGCCTAATATTCAAACTAATTTCAATTTCTTGTCTAATAGATTCACTGTGATTAAAATTATTTAAGAATCATCCCGACATATCCCAATTCTATTCGGAGTCCCACAAAGATCCATCCTTGCCCCATCAATATTTAAGTTCTTTCTCTATGACATGCTTAGACCACGACCATTTCCCATGATCCTCTAATCGATACTCTTAATGGTAACGTTGAGGCTATCATGTATGATGACGACATACTATTAACTGGAGAAGATGATCTTCCTTCCCAGGCATAAACTGAGCTGCAGAGAGCAATCGACACGATGGGACTTTATCTCAATGTACCAGTGGTAAAGGACATTAATTAGTGGCGATAAAAAGTAGGCTCTTGTAGGTACACACTGAAAGACAATCCATTCCTTTCAAAGTAACCATCAAATATCTGGCTGTGAATTTCACAAACAAAGTGAAAATGAACCCGCACGCTAGAAAAGCCTTAAGCAAAGCCATATCTGCAGCTGCAGTGATAGCTCCCCTCCTTTCCTCGGAATCCCGTCAACTAAATGTCAAAGTCCTTGTATTTATGTATTTATTCAATTAGATAAGGTATCAGAATAAGTTAGGGATATTTACATTAATTTTGTTTTAAGTTAGAATTTACCATACCATGGCATAGAAATGCCATGTGAGCAGATGGCAATAACTTCTATGTATTCATATATAAATACATAAAAGTGATTACAGGGACTAATAGGATTACAAAACTGGTAACAAGGACTCTAAAAATCATGCCATGAAACGTTCACTTACAGCGATGCTAGCTGGAAAAGTAGTCGGAAAATACGAAAATTTGGCAAAATTTCAGAAAATCACATCGTTGATACAGAATAAAGAGTGCAGATTATTCAATCTTGCAAAATTTGCAGCCAGGAGAGAAAAGGCCAGATCATTTCAAATGAAAATCAACCCCCAGATAGCCTATCACAAATGGATGAACGTTAGCGAGAAAGTTGTAAGTGCAAAGACCAAGAAAGAACATATTGTCAGTCGGACGAAAAAAGAAAATTGTTCCATCACAGTAGAAAATTGTATTGCCCTATTCAGAAACGAACTTCCAGACTATCTGGACCACGAAAGGAATATTTTCCATCAATATCAGCGAGTTGATAGTCTGAAAAAAGCATGACTGAGTCAGAAATGCTAATACTGATGGACTTCAGCGAGTCGAGAAGTTCACTATGGTGCGAGTAGACAACAAGTCACTCTACAGACGGGGTGTATTTACAGTGCCGGCATAAACAAGGGATTTTGTATATATCCCCCGCTCTCCAACAGGATTCTCCAGCAATAATGGCCCGTCTGGCGCAGGCTTTAAAAATTCTCATTCCGTTATTAGCTTCAGTTACAACGGTGCACTTTTTACCTGATAGCCCGAAAGCCCAATACCGAAACTTGGCGTTGTTTTATTTGCATTCTCATCAACTAACAGTTTCGCTGCATAACACAGCGGGTGACTTATAAGAGATTCGCCGATGATAAGGTCAAGTACGGACAGGACGTCCGAGGATTTGACCAATTCCAGAGAATTTTGAAGAAGGCAGAACATAACATGTTCGTGGCATCAGTGTCACAGGCTGAAATTCTAGAAATGGAAACTGAATAAGCGCAAACAACACTGAAAACATTTAACGGGACAATGAAAGTCCACCAGTAGACATGGAGCCGCAAATATCCGAGTGACACGTTTTTCAACTATTTTAGTTGCTCTGATTGTATGCCAGGTACGGAATGAAATAATTTTAGTTTAGGTCAACTTTCTTATCTTCGAACAATTGATGAGCCTGAAAATTGTGGCCCTATCCCCGAAAAAATACGTTCAGAATTTGAGAAAAAGTGTCCCCTCCGTGGAATCGACAAATCACAAAAATCATCCTTCAGAAAAAGAGAATAGTGCTCTAGTGCTCTAATAGTGGCTCTAACCATACCGGAAAAAAAACAATGTTTTTTCTTGTTTTTCGTGATTTTACCGATACATAAACAATGTCACGGATTCCGCATTTGAAACCTTAGAAGTTTTTTTTTGGGGAAGGGAGGTGAAGGCTGTTCCCGTCCTGAGAGTGGGACTCCCGGCCGCACAATGCTTTTGGATTACCCACTAAACAGCTCCCCTATCAACCTGAGAACTTAGCCTGGAACCGTTTGCCACATTCGGGCTAGGCCTCGTGTTCCTACGCCTAGAAGCGCCTTCCGATTATAGGAATGTCTTCTCTAACGGGAAGGAAGGGAGAGGAATAAAGTGCTGGAGAAGAGATCCCCCCATCCCCGATGCCTCCCAGAGCTCCAATAAGGCTTTCTTCTGTATCAGCATAGCCCGAGCATATCGTGCCACGCGATTCCAATCGCCAATCGTCTTCAGCATTTCTCCTACCATAGTTTCCGGATGGAGCTCTCTACGGCCTCAGGTCAGCGATCATACGTGCAGTCTATCTTCTCCTTGTTTCTTGCTTCCAGGACTGTTGCCAATCGCTGAGAGAGCGATGTCTCTCTTTCCTGGTGATCTCTTCTCTTCGATCTTCGCCTCTGCGCTGGTAAATACTTCTGCGCTCTCTCGTAAGGAGAGTGATGGGTATCACCCCTGTGATTACCAGCACTGCCGCCCCGGAGACCGTTCGGTATGCGCATGAGATTCGCAATGCTCCTTGTCTCTGCACCTGTGCTAACCGTTTCCGGTGTAACTCCTTGCTGAGAGCGTCGCCCCAAAACTCTGAACCGTAGAGTAGAAGTGACTGCACAACGGTCATTAGAAGTCATCTTCTTGATGTGGTGGGCCCTCCTATGTTGGCCATTAATCGGGTGAGTGCCGTCACACGCGCTGCAGCCTTGTCAGCTTCTGCCCTGATTTGATGGGAGAAACTCATCAGGACGCCCAGTTACTTTACTGTTGATTTCAACCGATTTACCAGCTCGTCCCCTATACTGATAGATCCTACTCTGGAGATTCTCTTCTTTGTCAGGATGACTGCTTCGGTTTTTTCCAGTGCCAGCTTGAAATCGTGAGCGGTCATCCAGTCCATTACCTTCCGCATTAACATTTTGAGTATGAGTTGTGCATGGTCTACTATGTGTCCAGCGACCACCGCCGCGACATCGTCCGCATAGCCCATCAAGCGTGACTTATCCGGCAGCTCACGCCGCACAGTTCATCGTAGGAGGTGTTCCACAGGAACATGTGGAGATGTTCCATAGTTCCACGACACCTGAAGTAAGAATTGTACTTCGCCTACCTTCCTTCGAGTCGTAGAGTAGACTGCGGTCCTTCAAATAATCCCTGAGAATCCGCATCAGATACACTGGTACTTGAAAACGATTTTCTAGCGCTTCCAGAATATTCACTGATCTAGCGCAGTAAAATGCATTTCGGAAATCCAGAGTAACAAGCAGGACGACTCGTCTTGTGGAAATATTGTTGACTCCGCACGTTGGACCGCGCTCACTACTTCTCCAATTGCATCGATGGTGGAGCGGCCTGCTCTGAAGCCATACTGCCGTTGAGATAGATCCCCGCCTGCATGAATCACGTCAGCGAGTCTTCCCCTGATAAGTTTTTCAAAAACTTTTGCGGCCGTGCCGGGGTCTTCGTAGGGACATTGAAGACCTGCGGGTAGATGTAATGATTCTCATAGTTGAGTTAACGACATATCTTGCCGCAGTTTCTCCGTTGTTCAGGGTTGCTGCCGACAGTGGTGTCAAACTTCTCAATATCCCGGCAATTCCGACAAACTTCTCAATATCCGCTTTCGCCGTATTCCACTGGATCGCAGAAGAACACGCACGTGGTTTTGGGAGATGATCGCTGGCCGAGTAATCCTCTAGCACTCTCCAATTTTTAACTGATTGTGCTAGACACTCCTAAGCGAATCTCACATCAGGTATGGTTCTGACGCAACCACAGGGCGGTAGGGGTGTGGTCAGTTCGTGCTGCCATGTCGAGAATCCGTTTGCCCCGAGCGTCTGATTGGATTCCTCTTGCGTTGAAATCAACTCCGACGAGCTCATTGCTAAGGTGAAAAGAGCCTAAGTTGAAAGGACAAAAACGATTCGTTCGGAGTCAGGTATACACTGATGAGTGTAGTTCCCGAACATCGAACCCAAATGAGACCATCTCCTCGCCCCCAATCCTGCACTTGGATGTGAGCATTGTTCCGAACCCAGATGGTGGCAGTACCGGATTCGTCAGGATACCATGTTGGTGAGTTTCTGGTGTGATGTTGCTCGCTTAGCAGTAGTAAGTCAGCTTGCCTGTCTCTCGCAAGTTTAACCTATGAATAGCTGTTACACTTGGTTACTTCAAAGTTAAATACATTGTGAAATTAGAATGTCTCAATGATATGATCATATGTACATACATATGATCAATACGTCTCAGCGATTCCTTTAGGATGAACAGGATTCAACATAGGATCTCTACGCTTATATGTTGTATTCATTTAATTCATGAGTATTATGAGTATCATCAATTTCGTTTTGGTGTTGCCGCAGGCCAAAATTAACTTTGGGTAGCTTGGGTCCGCCGGGCCTTGCTTTGTGGGTCTCGAGGACGCGTTTCGGCTGCATACAGCCATCTTCAGCTCGTTCTGGTGTCTTTGTCGCGGTGTCCATCTTTCTATATGTGAAACTTTTTTCGGAGGGGTAGGTCTGTTTAATTAGGTGTTAACGAGGGTCATTAATTAGGTGTTAACGAGGTATAATACGATATAATACCTGAACCGTGACTTCTTTTTTTCCGCCATTTTATGTGAATGTGAGAGAAATTTAAAGTCAACAAATGTCAGTAAGCAAACCCCTTACATCACTAAACGACAGCAAAAGAGTGCAATAGGGGTTTTAAATTTCTCCCTCCGGGAAGCAGAGTGCACTGAAAAACTGAAAAGTTTCATTGAATACTTCTCTTTTTTCAGGAAACTTGATTTCTGGTATCAAACCTATTCTGGCTAATTTGGGAAGCTTGTAATTTGGATATATTCATTCTAAAGTGTGTACCTGTGTAGTAATCAGGACGAGGCATTGTTGCATTCACGCTTGAACCGTTCCAAAGATCAATTATCTTTACATAATAAATGCCGATTTCCCTCACGATTTCGATTCGCCTCACATAATTAAAAATTTGGTTAGGACTTGAACATAATTATGAAGAACAACCTGGAGGCGTTCGCCACTTCTCGTTGTGACTTGGACCCGAAGGAGTCTCAAATTTTAAATAGTCGTGGCTAACCAAAACTAAGGTGTAATTCACCACCCATCAAATTCAAATGATGACGGTTACGAATTTAAGCAGGAAAAGCCAAAACGTTTCATTTCGCGTAGGAACAAGCCCGGAACGCTTGAACTCGAATAGCACGAGCCTATTAACCTTTCTTTGCGCTTCGACACAGTTCACGCAGATGTTATAGTAACACTCCGCACTAATGCCTTTTTAAATGATTGTTACGTTCCATAGTGGCCATAATATGGCATCATCCGAAATCGCAGAACGGTTGTTAGGCGCATGTAATGAACGAGATTAGATACATCAAGCGTATGAGATGTATTGGGATGACGGGTAATGATAGAGGGCCAGCATCTGAGCGACCAGTTCAAGTTCTTCGCGCTCGACCGTGGATGATATAATTAATGGCGAATTATCAATATTCGTTGTGTTGATTTATTGAAATGTTATTTCGTTAATCAAACTGGTCAGCACTACGCCCAAGATACCAGAGGTTCCAGTGGGTTTGAGGGTATAAGCCAATTTGTTGAACGTTTTTTGGACTAAGTGTAATGGCTTCACCCTAAAGCCAGGTCAATGGAATATAAAAAGAAAAGAAACTCATTCGGAAGAGTTAGATTTGGATGACTTGTGAAATTATGATTCCAGTGATCCTGGTGGTTTGTGACCCCAAATGATCTGATTTGTCCGTGTCATTTGTTCGGGAATCGAATTTGGTTCAGTTGTACTACTGAAGTCCTATCGGGTGCTTTGAATTGAACCATGGCAGACTAAACATTGAGCATATAAACCAAAAAATGTATGATCAAGACATCATATCAATTATTTGGTTCTGCTAATGTCACTTTGCTTGGAACTCAGGAAGGGTAACGCCTGATCCCTTAATGGAACGAAATCCTTATTGCATTTTAATCACTTTGCAATTTGCACTTAAGTACTGTAGGTGTGAGTTACATTATCTCAAAACACTAAAAAATGGAAAGTTTCGATCCCTGCTCCTAAAAATTAACGGAAAAAATGCGAGTGTTCCACCCTTGAAAAAAATCTTCTGGTAGTGTGATTTTTCGGCAAGTTTTCTTGTATTGTTGAGCTGGTTTATGGTATTGATTCATTTTATTTATTTAAATTTTATCTTAAAGACGAAGTATCTACTAATAAAATAGAATTGAACGAACAGAAAAAAAATTACTTTAAATAATTAAGACTTAAAAGCTAAATGAGCAGCGAAAAGGACAGAACTGGATGTCGTCATACGTGCTAGCAGCTCGTGCTCAATAATTTGTGAGAAAAAGGAGGGATTATCCCGAGTCAATGGAACCCCAAACGGTTTATTGTTCGCATAAAGCTTCGAAATTGTCGGAAGCACTATTCAGCTTAAATACTACATTCAATCTGATGGCGCAAAGATGAACGTATTCAATCGTCGAAATGAAGAAGGAATCAAGGGAGGACCAGACTATAGAGCAGTATTCTAGCACAGGAAGGAGCAAAGAAACATGTATTTACTGAATTCATAAACATGCTTTAAAGTGAAGCCAGAATTCTGAGTTGCTCTTGGCACAAAATCAAAACGTTCCACGCTGGAAATGTTGGGTTCCCACCACTGGGTTTTGGGTCTTATTCCGTGAACTAATTGCTTCATCATAAGAAGTATAACATTAAATGACAGATCCATCAAGCTTCGTCCGAAGGCCTCTTACAGATGGTACACATACGATGATAGCTAAGATTTTACTACTTGTTACCACTTTAGAGTTGCCAAACAAAAAAGTCTGTTTTTGCTTTATTTAAAAAAACATTCTGATTGCTTTTATTTTTATTCTACGCTACATAATTCAAAAAGTTACTCCTGTCAGGAAGAGAGGTCAAGTCGAAGTGACTTCAAAAAATATATTATTGGCTTGAAAATAGGTTCATTTTGCGGAAATTTTCATTTGACATCCTCCTAACATCCTTGACGACCTCCTAACGTGCATCTTTTTTGTTACTAGTCCTTATTTTCTAGCGGTCGGATTAGATGTTTCCGACTAAGCTGAAAGAAGGTTACAGAAAGAGAGACATGAAGATACAGTGTAGAACGCAAACAGCACCCCTCTAATAGAGATAACGACTTATATAAGCCAGCTATTAGATCTTGAAAATGAATATGTCCGTATATCGTAACACGTGTATCGTCTTCCATATTGACCATGCTGTGTGGAGGATTAAATCCATATGGTGAAGCTGTGGGGGTTTAATGCCGTGTATATTTAGCTTAAATATTTTGTTCGAAATCGGGATCACTCAGTGAGGACTATCATATGAATACGTTTTGCAGCCGGGGGTGTTTGGGGTTCTCATGATCCGCAGTTGTCAAGTCCTTGAAGGTAAATATTGCTTTGTCACCATTCAGATACCGTTGGTCGGCCATATTTCTCTTCCTTCCAGACGAAAAACGCTTGTGAAGTCGACAGTGTTGTTTGATGAACATGATGTTGTTTGGTGTTAAGCGACATAAGATTTTACTGGGTTGACGTAAAGCATCGCTGTTGTTTAACTCGGCAGCTCTTGATTTCGAGTCCTTGCTAAACGTATGCTAAGCAAAACTGTGAAAATGACATATCTCCCTTTAATTTTGAGGCATATAACACTGTCATGAGTTGTCGTTGAAATCCTTCTTTCATACCGTTTACAATCTGATGATATGTTCTAGTTTGAAATGAGACTTTCCCATTAGATTGTTTTGTTTTTTGAATAGAAACAACTGCGACTGTCAGTCCTGGTTGAAGTCCCTCGTAAGAGTACCTGAAACCGCTCTATCCAGTGATTGTTAAATTTACGACGATAGTGGCTTCCTCGTTATTGCAGATAGGCACATGTTAAAGAGCACTGGTAGCCTTCAAACATTGGCATTATTATAATGCATTATTACTTAGACTATATTCCAACTACCCTAACACACGCACTAATAATGCGCACGCCGGAACGTCCCGTAAGAAAAGGGGAAAAGCATGAACAACTAATGCCTGGGAAACACACGGAGGGAGAAACCACCGATGATATTCAGATCATGATTCGACGCGACGTTGCCACTGACACTGGTTCTGATGCGACCAGAGTTCTTGATCCTAACGCAAATAAAGAAAGCCCGCTTCAAAACGAGGCGCATAACAATCTCATTGCATTGGATCGTCACGAAGAAGAACGCCTCATGTTTGAGGCAGGAAACATAGTTAAAAATATCAAAGCTTCCTGCAATACCCAGAAAAACGTAAGCAAGGACATCAGGGACGGTATTTAAGAGTTTGAAGAGCTCTTTGACCGAATCGGGCGCTACAGACGCAAATGGCTTAAAGCGTAGGAAGAGCATAAGACCTCGGTACCTCGGTCGAAACGCAAGTGATTCCCGCGCATTCCGCTACCAAAGAGTTGCCAGTAGCCCAATCCAAGGGGACCGAGACAAAAGGAGGAAGAACGAAGCAGCAAACAGATAGGTTACGTCGAACGATGGATTTTAGGCGGTGGCAACCAAGATCACCAAAAAAGCGGCTAGAAGGCTCTTCTTTGAAAAATTGACCAATGAGACGCTCTTTCCTAGGGACAAAGGCAAAGAAATCCCAAACAAGAAACAAACACCACGAAGCAAGCCACGCCGCAAAACCCTAAGGCATGCACTGCTGGTCAAACCGACGGATGCGAAAACTTGCGCAGACGTTTTGCCGGAAATCAAGGGAGCTCTAAGACCCGATGACACTCAAACAGTCATCAGAACCGTCCGGCCAACTGAATCTGGTGGCCTCCTTGTAGAATTTGGACCTGAGATAACAAATAACACCTCATTCCGGGATGCAGTCAAAAAGGCTCTCGGGGATAAGACAACAATAGCTTCTCTTGAACCAATGGACACCCTCGAAATCAGGAACATTAACTGCGTTACGGACAAGACGGAGGTGGAAGAGTGCCTCAAAAGGGTTTCACCCGAATTAACTGGGATCAAATTACGACTAACCCCTGAAAACAATAGAGGAAAGCGCATGGCCATAGTCGACTTAACCGAGAAACATGCCGAAAAACTCCTCTGCATGGGCAAAATAAAAATAGTTTGGGTGGTCTGCAGAATACGGCGAAGAGCAGTTCCTCTCCGCTGTTTCAAATGCCTAATCTAATGTGATACAGCACAAGGCTGGAAAGGGCCTGATAGGAGCGCCTTGTGCTATAAATGCGGCAACGCAGGACATAAAAGAACAGAATGTACGGGAGAGACGCACTGTATCCTCTGCGAGAACACTGATCCCAAACCTTATACCTGAGATTTATTCCAGGGACAGGGAAGTGCCGGGTATTCAAATAAGCTCTACCCAAAGCCAAAGCAGCTCTGCAATGACCCGTGTCCTACAGATAAACTTACATCGGAGCTCAAACGCCGAAGACCTGCTTGACAAGTTCGCAAGGAATATGAAAGCCGATCTATTGCTGCATAGCGTTTCGGACATTCACCTCGGAGTCCCTCTCCTCTATGACACACAATTTGAAAGTTCTAAAGGAGGTACTTGGCCAGTGATCATCAGTACATAGCATTCGAGATCCGCGACAACGTTCCTACACTCCCAGACACTCAGTGCTCCGCCTTCGTGTGGAATACTAAGACGATGGCCGTGGAAAAGTTTGTCGACACTCTCATGACATGCTAACCCCCGCTTGGCTCATCGCCTGGGACCAGAGAACTGACTGCTGAAGACATGATGAACTCCCCAATGAGTACCATCATCTCCGCTTGTAAGTCATCTAAGCCCCGCCGGAGACCTAGACACGGAAAGTCTCCGGTGTATTGGTGGTCCACTGAAATAGCTGAGCAACGAAGTGAGTGTCATAAACTCCGGCAAGAAGCTCAACGAGCGCGAAGCCAGGACGAGGGATGCACCAGAATGGCAGTATATCGGTCAGCCAGAAAATGCCTTCGCAAACTGATCAACAGGAGTAAGGCCTGTTGCTGGCAGAACCTCGTCGAAGACGTAAACAGGGACCCGTGGGGCTTGGGCTATAAACTAGTTATGCGGAAGCTCGGCGCTCTATGGGCCCCCTGCGTACTTGAAGCGGACATGATGGACGAGATAGTACGGGCACTTTTTCCCCAACATCCCGTCAGCGTTCATGCCACCAACAGAGAAACAATATCAGACTGTCCACTCTTCACGAGAAACGAACTGGAACGAGCAGTTTTCTCCATGAAGGCGAAGAACGCTCAGGGCCCAGACGGTATTCCAGCCGAGGTACTGCAACTGGCCTATCACTCTTGCCCTGACTTGCTGCTTAGTACGTTTAATGCCTGCTTGCGGGAAGGCGTTTCCCTGAGCGTTTGAAGACGGCATGTCTTGTGCTGATCAGCAAGGGGAAGGGAAATCCCGAGTCGCCGTCAGCATACCGACCATTATGCATAATAGACACGGCCGGGAAAGTGCTCGAGAAACTGATAAAGTGAAGACTTGCAAACGTTATCCACGTTATGGATCTTGGGATCTTTCTCCAAGGCAGTATGTTTTCAGATCAGGACATTCCACTATAGAATCAGTCGCGGAAGTGCGGTCCGATAGGCGGAGGCACGCAGTCGATCCAACCGTCTGGTAGTCCTTCTAGTGACGCAGGACATAAGGAATGCTCTCAATTCCGCTAGATGGACGGATATTCTGGAAGCCCTGGAAAGCTCTTTCTTAGTTCCAGAATATCTGATCCGGGTAGCTCGAATTTACCTGAAGGAACGCAGTCTGATGTACCTCACGGCGCAAGGTCGTCGGAGGATGTTAGTCACATCAGGTATGGCTCCAAGTCTCCATCCTCCGTCCAGAACGTCTCCTACGACGCACTGCTCAGACTTGAACTGCCGGAAGAGTCGCGACTGATTGGCTATCTAGATGATGTTGCGGCACTAGTGGCTGGGCACACAGTCGATCAAGCGCAATTAAGGATGTACCAATGCGCCGGGTGGGGAGATGCATGACCACTAACGGGCTTAAGCTAGCGTTAGATAAAACAAAAGTGGTCATCCTCAGCAAGAAGAGGATCCCCAGAGTAAGAATGGTCCGAGTCGGGAACACATTAGTAGAGTCAAAACTATCAGTCAAATATCTAGGTGTTGAAAGACTCTAAGCTGACTTTCTTGGAGCAAATCAAGGCAAAGACAAACAAGGCCGCAAAAGGGGTCTTGGAAATAAGTCGACTAATAGCCAATCATGTGACTAAGTCCAACAAACAGGCGTCTGCTAATGAGTGTAGTATATTCTACGCTTCTTTATGGAGCAGAGATATGGAGTAAAGATCTCAACAATGAACTGTACCGAAAACGGCTGGCGCAGGTGCCGAGACGAGGAGCACTGCGGATTGCATCAGCATACAGCATACATGCATCAGCATACAGTCTCCGAGCCAGCGGTGTTGGTAATTGCAAGGGTGATACCCATCGCTCTCCTTGCTAGAGGGCACAAAAGAATCTACCTCCGAAGATACGAGGGTAATAATGAAAAAGTTGCTCGCGATGAAAGACGATGCAATCTCAACGAAAGGCAACAATCATGGTAACCTGAGCTAAAAGGATGATGGACCGCGCGGATCATCAATCACTTGAGATCGTGGCTCAGTCGAACGCATGGTGAGACTGATTTCTACGTGACCCAGTTACTGAGCGGGCACGGTTGTTTTCAGTCTTACCTGCACAAGATTGGTAAGTCACGGTCTCCAGATTGCATATTCTGCATTGGTGTGAAGGATGACGCCTGTCATACTTTCTTTTCATGCAGAAGATGGGCAAAAGAGCGCGGTGATCTTTCCGTAAAAGTGGGAGAGCTTCATCCAGATAGCCTAGTTGAAGAGATGCTGAAATCATTTGACAAATGGAATCACGTGGCACATGACGCTCGAATAATCTTAATAACGAAAAAAGGCATACTTGATCGGCTGGGGGCGTTGAGGGTGGAGGGTTTCCTTCTCTATCAATCCTCCTCCTCTTTCCCATCCAACTGGAGAAGGAGTCCCTGTAACCCGAAGGCGCCAAAACACATAAAACTGGGAGGCCTAGCCCGAAGTAATGTGTCAAACGGTTCCAGGCTAGGAGCTCCGGTTGATAGGGGAGGTATTTAGTCGATAGTCCAGTAGGTCCACTGGGAGTCCGACACTCAGGGCGTAAATAGCTTTCACCTCCCTACCCAAAAAAAAAGTATTCCAACTACCCAGATGCATATTGCAGGAAGAATCGTTAAAACAATTGTATCTGCTGTCATTTTATTGGGAATGGTTTTTTTATTAAAGATAATTTGAGATAGTACAACAGAAAATTTAACTTAACAAACCCGTTTTTATCGACAGCCACACATAACGCTGAGTGATTTTCTCGTATGTCGCGTTGACTCCGTGGTGTGCCATATTGTGGATTACATCGAAGGCGACTTCTCGCAATGATGATGTAAGTTTTGAATTTGGAATGTTCCTTCGTTTAGCAAATAAAAGCCTTAACTAGGATGCACGAAATTTTGCATTCAAAATTCATTCATAATAACCAATGTAATTAAAAAGTAATTAAGGCGTTTGAATTTCAAATTTCATTTAAGCGCCATATTGCATTTGACAAACTTCTTTGACGCGCCCGTCAGGCCGCGCGCGCAGGTATCGTAAAACAGCAATGCGAAGCGCAATACTGGAAAATTAGAGTTTACTCGATGGAAAATTTAAAACGCATCAGGGCCATTGTTTTTGAGCACAGTGGAAGGTATTTTTGTTCGCAAAAGAATGCTTACATAAGCATTCATTCAACACGTTAGGCCCCTCGCCTGTTTTATTTATAGTTTATAGTGTATAAAGAATAGTATAATTTATAGTATAAGGAAGCCAACGTTCCATCCAGCAGCATTGCAGCCAGTAAAAAACGACACAAAACCTGGCCGAGTTTCAGCAGTGCGAAAATATTGCAAATCGTGCTATGAAGAAAATGGAGTGGCAGAAAAATAGCACGAAATTTGACCAAACAGGTTATAACATTTTGTGACACTTGCGAGGGACAACCATTTTTATGTTTACCTTGTTTCAATAAAATCCATTAAAGTTTTCTGAAAAACTGTTCAATTTTTACCTTCATTATCATATTTTATACTGTCAATCACCGGTGACTGACGCGGCCTGAACGGAAAGGTCGGTGTCAGTCACTGGTGACTGACGTGGCACCGAACGTGTTAAACGCGCCTAGCCTGCTGAAAATTTGCATTCAACAGAACGTTGGTCAAGCAACTTTCGTCAAGCAACGTTGGTGCTGATGAGGCTGCAATTGAAGGATGTGCAGACACTACCTCATAAATGGAGTTGGCCATTTCTGCTTATTGATGAACACCAAATCCTGGTGTGATACCAAGATTGCACGCTTATGTGATTTATGCCAAGTGTCTAGAACTTTCCTTTATCCTTTAAGACGGCCATATCCGCCAGTCCTAGTAGGAGCCATAAAAATGATTCAATTGATTGTCGCCTAATATAGAACAATTTTATGCACAATGCCAACGAATTTGCCTATTTTGTATTATTATAGAGGCAACACTTTTACATGGTAAGAGATAAACTATGAATTTTTTTCTTTAATATACATAAAATGTAATTTAAAATTAGTGGGAATCTCCAGAAACATTTCAAATCGAAAAAACCTAGGCGAAAATGCAAGGATCTAAGCCTACAACATTGAATTGTTAATAAACATTAATGGAAATTGTCTGGTTTGAAGAAATGACGTTCGTTTAAGTGAAAACTATGCCCAAATGAAAAATAAACGAAATGGAAGCTTTGTGAGGAAAACTAAACGTAGTTCTCATTCCTAAGACTATTATGATCTACCACATTTAGATACCAAATCCATTCGGCTTGATCTTGTATCCACCCAGATGGCGAACACTAGGAGTTTTACATAATGTGTGAATTCACGCTTCTAAACAAATATTTCTGTGATCAAATAATTTCTGTGATCAGTTGTGTTCCGTTCACTTAAAAAGAAAAATAAAGTACTTCAAGCGCGCACTTTATTTTATAATAAATAATGATAAGAACTGCTCTTCAGAAGGATCTCCTCGAAGTTTGCCTATCAACTGGTAGAATTTTGAAGTTTCGTTTAAACTTCGAAACCATAAGTAAAAATGCATCGAAACTAAGAAATTCATTAATATATTTTGTGCTAACTATAGATATATTTCTATAGCTTCTATCAAAATATCAGAGCACACAAATTTTGCCCCTAAAGTAGCAAATCTACCTTCGTATCTCCGCACTGATTTCATTCTTTAGTATTCGGTGTGTGACATCCTTCAAAGTAGTCCTCATTTGATTAAATAGCATGTTCTCAGCTGTGTTTCCACCTCCTGAAGCAGTACTGGAAGTAGAGCTATCGGATTGCTACCAGTATATTTGCTGCATTTGTTTCAACCGTTTTTTGTCATCTCATGGACGTCTTTTGAGTGGAATTTTCAATGTAGAAACGAGCTCAAAGTCCAAAGAAGCTATGTTGAGTCTATACAGAGGCTGTCAAAGCTTTGTGATTTGATGTTTTGTCAAATATTGCTGCACGAGGTTGGAGGAATGCACCGGTAAATTACCTGGGTGAAGCATCCAATCACCAATCTTTTCAATACTCCAGTATCCTTTATTCATCGTTTGAAATTGCTTTATTCATCGTTTGAAACACTTTCATCAGTAAAAAAACTGGCAACTTAGCACTGTTCCTACATCGACGTAATTTTTTGGATTTTTTTTCTGGATCATAGCCGTAAACAGGTGATTCATCACCAGTAGTCATATTCTTGGATAAATTTGTGAGAAAAACTGAATGAATTGTGCAAAAATTGATGAAAAACTACTTACAAGTTGCCCATAGCAATTTCAAGGCAAAGATTCTGCTTCCTTGCCGATAAAAATTTTGGGAAGACATTTCCGAATCCTCGGAGAAAATGCCCCAAACGTTAATTTTTGTTCTTTCAAGATTTCTTTCTATTCGCCGCAGTCGCAAGCCGCACAACTCTCGAGGTTATTTGATGTCCTTGCGCTCGAAAGTGGGCCAAAGCAAAAAGCACTGATAACTGATGAATGAAAACCTTCACCTACTTTTTCCACCCTGATGTTCTTGCTTCGCTCAGAACACCGTGATGCATGCGACTCATTGCGTATGGAATGATTTTCTTTTATATTCCACCAGATTTCAAATATTATAAGATTATCATTGCATCCGAGTTCAGCTGAGATTCTTAAGGGAGTATTAAATTTAGAAAAAATATACTTTTTCGGGATTATTCGATAGCACTAATCCATAACGCAGTAGCCCAATTCGGTCCTTTGCCTCCAGGGGTAACTTCATTCAGTTGGCACGATTCTTGGACCTCGTTTCGCAGTTGATCACTCTTAACAAACATTGGCTGTCGGTGTTTATCGTATCTCTAACCGAACCCGGAGTCTTCCTGCTGGCCGTCTGCCTTGCGCTTTAACTTTTGATTTCCTTTCGGGCATACGGTTTTCTTCCACCCTTTTTACATGGCTCGTCCATCGCAGTTTGCGCAGAGTTAAGGAAGTAGATGCAAGGGGTTTGCCAAATAATTCATGCGACTCATCGTTTTAACGTCTGAACTCTCCACTCTGAACCTTATTCAATTGGCAATTTCACTTTGCTTTCAATTATCTCCATTGTCTTTTCAGATTCACTCGTCAAGGTTGAAGTGAAGCACAAATCCTGACATTCCATAAAGCAGCACTGGCTTGACGAATGATTAGTAATCGCGTAGTTTGTATTGTCTGCGCATAAATGTGGAACTCAAAATGAAAAGTACGGTGCAATACACTTTATTTGCGGCGTCCAATCTTGTCCTTTTTGGTGCCCTATTAATACAGGTTTGCCCTATGGTGTATCAATTTATCCACCATATATAGTCTCCTAAGGTTGGGTTTTTTCAGGCTAAAATTTTTTGAGTCATGAGCTTGGTTCTCGCTTGATTTTCTCTTCTCTTCTTGATTTTCTTGATACTAGTCTTAAAAACGCTTGATTGGAATCAGAGATTGATTGCTCCACAATATTGATATCATCAGCCAATGGTACGAATTGTGGGAGCTTGGACATTAATGTACCAGAGGTTACAGCTGTTGTTCTACGGATCTTCGACACGGGAGACACGTGACTATGCTATACGCCCGGGGGGGGGGGGCTGCCTTTAAGCGTGCTTGTCTTACTATATTGCTTAAGTCGCCAGATAAGGACCCTAGTTTACCGAATTCCTATCGGGGTATTTTCCATCTCCCAACACTTGGTAAAGAGCTGGAGAGGATTATGGTCCGACGAATTGAGGAACGGGTATCCTGCAGTCTGCCGGATAGGCAGTATGGTTTCAGAGCGGGATGCTGCACTGATGATTTGTGGGTATATGTTGCTTCTGCGGTGCATGATACTCATTGTTAGTACGTTCTCGGAGTCTTTATAGACTTTAAGGGAGCTTTTGACTATCTTTTGTATTTTTTCCAAATAGACATAACACTGAAGAAGGGACCATATCGGCCTCGAAACAGCTGTCTGTTGCAAAATAAAAATATCAACCTAAAAATGGAATCTAACAAGAATTTTTTTAATATCTTTTGTAGCCAAAAATTCTGGAAAAACTAGCCGCGGTGGGCTGTGAGGAGCTTAGGCTTTGGCGAAGCTACTTCTCGGGCAGAAGTGTTTATGTCCAAGGTGTTTGTGAGGTAGTCGAGCTGGAGATGAAGAGAGGGTACCCACAAGGCTCTGTCCCGGGTCCATTCATATGGAACCTTGTGATGGATGACTTGCTGAGTAAACTTATTAATTGTTGTGCATACGCATACATGCCGACGATTGACTCCTTTTAGTTGAGGCTGACAGTCAGTCGCAGCTGGAGGCGAGTGTTGTGAGATATATGCATGTTGTGCATGAATGGTGTGAGTATGTGGGTTCAACTGTGTCCACTGACAAGACATCGATGATGCTCCTCGAAGGTAGTCTCAGTCGATGGCGTCCTCCTTGGGTGCAGTACAGAGGAAGTACTCTCAAGTATGCGACTACGGTCAGATACTTTGGGATACTGATCGGTGAGAGATTGTCGTTCGGGCCCCATTTTAGGGACCTGAAACGACGTCTTATACTACTTGTAGCAATGCTCAGGCGAATATGCCTCCAGGAGAGGGGTCTTAGGCGTGAGCTATGAGGATAATTTATGAGGGCTTGTTCGTCTTATTCGACATATTCGGCTTGGGTCACCGGTCTTCTTTGAGTCCGCAATGAATTTAACTGGCAGGAGACTTATCGGTGCTTGTGAGCGTGTAATGTTACTAGGCTGTATCCCTGTTTGTCGGACAGTGTCTACCAAAGCCATGCAGGTACTGATGGAGGCACAACCACTGGACCTGGAGATTGTCCGTAAAGGATTAATCTTCAGACTATGGAGGGGACTCCCAGTTGATGAAGATGAATGATTCAGAGGCATTGATCCGAAAAGTATGAGTGTGACCTCGTTGAGGAAACTATTGGTGGAAGAAGTATTGAGTAGCTGGCAAACGAGATGCAATGAATGTATTAAATGACGAGTGACATATGCATGGATCCCTGATTTCCTGACAGCTTGGAGAAACCTGGACTTCGAATTCGGTCGGGACTTTGGGATTTTGCTAACGGGACATCGGAATCTTAATGAATAGTTGTATCGACATAAGTTGTCCATTGAGAGCGTCTGCCCTCTATGTCAATGAGAGACTGAGTGTTGGCGACACGTACTGCTCTGGTGTCCGACATATGCCGACCTGCGCAGGGCGTGCAGTCTGCTGGAGATTACCAGGCCGAAAGATGTCTGTCAGATGTCAATTGAATGTGGAGGTGTTCTCCTGAATGGATCTCTTTGCGAAGCTTGCCTTCAATAGGCGCAAGTAGATGCTGGTGGTATTAGTTAATGTCTATTCTACAGGGCATTAGCTTTTCTGTAGCATCTTGTGCTACCTTTTGTGCTGTTCCCTGCATGATTTGAATCTTGCATGTTGCCTCGCAGGGGGTCAGAACTAGGGCAAAGTATCCGCCTTAATTCTGATCTTGGGACTGCCGCTCCCACGAACCTGAGGTGGAGTCACCATACCCGGGCGCAGGGTCCGATATGGTAGCAGTCCTCAAACTAGGGGGTGGCGAAACCAATGACATTTCAAATATTCAGAAGGATTCCGTTTCATTAAAACCTTCTCTCAGCCCACTTTAGACGTAGTAATGGCACTTTAGCTTAGCCAAAAAGTGTCCCATTATTAAATTTTCCGTCAAAACATCGAAAATTATGGTGATAGGATAAAAATTGTTGCGTTCGTCCCACGAGATGGTCACTTTCCTCGCCGTAGGGACGTTTACTTGGCAAAAAGTATGCATTTCCGAGACCTCTGTTGGATGGTACAAAATTTTTCAAAATTTCGTTTTAGAACTATGCTATGAAAAAATATTTTAAGTGGCAATGGCAATTGCTCAAGTCAGAATCCAAGTCTTCGCGATTTCGATGACAGCATTATTATTGACTCCCATGGACCTATCTTCTTATTAAGGCCACACAAGAGCGAGCCCGCAGCGCACATCTTGAACAAATGTTAAACGAGTGATCCTCAATAAAAAGCTGGACTTCTAGTCACAGCTGCAAGATAATATGTGAGATAATAATACGTGCAGACATCCAAGCTACCAACATTGCTTGCTTATTATTTCTGATGATCCTTTGACTTGCCCCACTTATAGCTCTTTCAAAAAAATTGGAGAGCCTTATACCATTGGTGCTGCAAGAACTCCGCCACAAACTTTCTTTAAAGCCACAATTCACAGCGCATCGTAAACAGTAAAGGTGTCATTTTCGTCCTTGATTTCACTTTTTTTGAATTCTCGCAATTTTTATAGCTTCATGATTTATTCCATTCGTCGCCCAACTGGGTTGTTCTAGTCTTCTCATATTACTCATCCAACTATTCGATACACTACCTTTCGTATATTTAGAAAATGTTCTCTACTAACATCTCGCGATTCCTTTGGTATGAAGGCTATATGGAAGCAATGTTTTCCTTTAGTCATTTGTTTGTTATGGTACCATGTGTTTGTGTGGCAATTACCCAAGAAAAGTCCTTCTAAGATTTTTTTAATTTCTACAGAAAACTTACTCTCATTTATCGATCCTCCTGTTATCAAAGCCCTGCTATCTCATATCAAAGAATGCTTTTTGAAGCAAACCGTATCTTCGCATCCAATCGTTTCGTAATTTTTTGCAGCTTAAACGTCCTCTACTTCCGTTTCTGACTCTCCAATATGGTAGATCGCTCCGTACCACTCCATTTCATGGGTTGCTCTTTGGCAGTCCGTGTAGCTTATTAGAGGGTTCGATTGGTTCTGGGTCAAAACACCCTGCAAATAGTTCTACGTTTTTACAAACACGGAACTCTTCCACTTCCTAAAGAGATCTACGTTGTTTGCGTTAGTCCATGTCTGGGACTTTCTTAAGATGTCCTTAATAATAAGTCAGAGGTCTCACTTTTCGAGGCCTGACATATAATTTTGAGCATTAAGTTCTTCTCCTTTACTGCTTTCATAGTGGCCTTGCAAAGATTTCATGTCAAATTATCTTGTTTGGAGTTCAAATATCTACACAGCTTCCATCTCAATATCGTGGTCCGTCTTCAGTACGGTCGTGAACTTGAGTTTCTGTTCAAAATAATAATTTCTGTGCCTCCTTCAGCTATAATAGAATGTCTTAAGCAACAAAAGGAGGTACTTAACAACTTATTGCGGATTTCCAAAAATCTGGCAATTTCCGCCCTGATAACTTTTCCAATCAACCAGCGAAGACAGCTTAGCAAGATAATCTGGCTAACTCTCAGTTTACTGTGGCCAAAGAAAAGTAATGCTATTGCCTTTTGTTAACATATACTTCCTGCTGGGCTTTAATGATCCAATAATAACGGGTTGATTAAACTGAGCTTCTGCATTTCGCGTGTAAGAACATTATTAATGTGTGAACAGCTCAAAAAAGCTGGAAAGGTTGAAGAAGATGTCATTAGCCTCCGACATACAATTTGATGGGTCGAGCTTAACACCTGGTAAAGAAATCTGATCGCGATGAGCACCAAGATGCAGATGGTCAAGTTAATGGCGGATGGCGTGGCGTCAGCTCTTTGCTGCTCGTGCCATACTTAAGAAGTAGCTCGCGCCGGCTAACGAGCTAAGTATCTTTATTATTCTTTGTGCAATATTTGTTCTGACCCAGTTTGGGTCATTTACCCTTGGTCTTCTTCAGAGGCTAAGCGGAGTTGGGTTGTTTCTTTTGAAGATGCTCTTCTGCTTCATGTTGGCCGCCAGCCCGCCGTGCATTGTTTCGCTAATTTCTTCGCGATGGGGACATTTTATTGTAACTTAATTGTGCGAATGGCTCTCGTTTGATATTTAGCAACCAGATTAACCCAGATTGACCTCTCATTGAGATGCTCGAAAGCCAAGCACAAAAGCATTCATCTTAACTTTATAACCGAATCTTCTTTGAAGTTAGCACTTTGTCTTTCAGGGAATTTATTGTTTGAGCTTGCTCCACGGAGAACTCCTTCCAAGTCACTCCTCCTTTGTTCAACAATCATAACGGCATCAACAAAATTAATGCAGTTTATGCACCTATTGTTGAAAAATGTTAAAATTAGAATAAAAATACTCATAAATTCGCGACTGCTTTGGAAACCTTTGAAATTGTGGATAATAGGAATAAGTAGGTATAAAATATATCATCGAGAGTTTTGAAATGTATATGCATGCATGAAAACGAGTATATTAATTTAGTTTTTCTCAATGCTTATTCTATGCAAGTCCAAAAACATCGCGAATCTTTTCTGACTATGGAGGAAGAAAAAGAAAAAGAAGAAAGAAGAACTCCTCAACCGGAATCACATACAAGCCTCAACGATATGATTAATTTGTCAGGAAGCTGCTGGGAACAATCCGGTATAACAGAATCCTCAGAATACGAGTATAAGAAAATGAAATAATACAAAATACACTACACAGACCAGACCTGTTCTCAAGTCGAAAGGAACATTATTCTAACAAATACCGATAGTGCTGGTTATCGCGAGGGTGGTCTGACGTAGGTCTCCACCTACTGACGTAGGTGGAGTCGGCAAGAGAAGTATTTAGCCAAGAGGAAACAAGAAGGACCATAGCTTCGTTGCAGGTAACGCAGGTACACGAAGCCCGAAGCTGGTGGACCGCATTGCTCATAAGTAACTTGGGGCAATAGTTCTGCATATAGCATGTTGAGACTGATTATAACCTGACTCAATTACTCACAACGCACGGGCACAAACTTACCTGCGTAAGATGAGAAAATATTGTTTGAAAAGCACGACAAAAGTCTGCAAAAATGGTGCAGTGTGTGAGGGTATATATATACAAATACAGATACAAATATCAAACACACGTTCAAAAAACATGAAGGTGCAAAACTACTGTATAAAAATTCCAGGAGCCAGCAGTTACGAGATTCTGTACTAATCAAGCCCACAGATAGGGAAGTCTGTCGGTTTCCTCAAGGGAATAATGCAAAACGTGGAACCCTGAAAAAATGGAGCCTGCATACGAACAGTAACAGTGATCCAAACAGGCGGTCTCCTCGTAGACCTCGGGATGAAGTGCAATGACAAGGACTTGTTCGTGAGCGCCGTCAAGTACCTCCTTGGCTCTAATGCTGTTATCTCGCATTACAGCCAATTGTCTTGTTAGAGATAAGAGACATTGATTGTGTTTCGGATGTCAAAGAAGTAGAAGAGCCTATTAGACAATTTTTTTCCTTGCGCAGACTGCTTTAGGATTCGGTTGACGTCTATCAATCCTAGAGGGCAAAGAATCACAAAAATCACCAAAGAGAAAGACACAGTGCAACTCATGGGCAATGATGAAATCAAAATCGCCTGGGTTATGTGCAGCTTTCGCCGACAGATAGTTCTAGCTTGATGCTACAAGTACCTTAGATTCGGAAATATTTCCTTGAACTGCAAGTGGCCATTTTGTAACAACTTGTGCTAACGTGTGACACTCACGACCATAAGGCGAGAGAGAAGAAACAAACCCAGATACATCTCTTACAAAGCCAAGGGCCTGAAGCCTGAAGATCTGGCTCATATTGCAGGAAGTGGTAGGAGCGGGGAGTTCAAAGAGGCACTTAACAAGAGAAAGGCCAGAAATTACTCGACCAGGTTAAGAGAGAGAAATAGCCGACCTACTGTTGATACATGAGCAACATCACAACTAGGAGACGGCTGTATGGCGCAGGTATCGATCTGCCATCTCGGCCATTTGGGAGCGAGATAGCGTTTGTGTTGATTAAGATTGTGGATGTGAATTTAATTCTATCAAACAGAGCTCGATGGTTTGGAGGAGACTGTCTAGAACACGGAGGGTCGAATCCTTGTTGGAGGCGACTTCAGTGCCAAGGTGATAAAGTGGATAGTGTCTCATCTTAAAGTCCGCTTCAAAGTGCTTCATGCCTATGATACACAAGTGGTGGTTACTGGAGGAATACTCAGTGAGCGATAACTAGTAAATTGCCCATCACCATCACCCTCAATATTGAAGAGCATTCTGCTCGATTCGCAGCAAACCAAAACTTCAGCCGTACGTTGGAATATTGCTAAAATGTATGTCGGCTCGTTTGCTGAAGTTTTCAAGACCGGTAATATCATGTCGGGGGCTAGGAGAATATCGGCCGAAAATATGATGAACTCCATAACGAATCTTTTAACGTCTTCGCGCAACTGTTCTATGCCTAGACGATGGTTACGACATGATAAGACTGCTGTGTACAGATGGTCAGCAGAAATCGTAGAAAATATCGCAGACTTCGTCAAGAAGCCCGACGTTCAAAGAAGGGATCGAGATAATTACAATACCAAATGCTGGCATATAGGTCGGCTAGGTAACTCTTCTGTAGGTTGATTACTGAGAGCAAGACTCACTGCTGGCACAACCTCTTGGACCTGTGATGCCTGGATTATAAGCTTGTCATGCAGACGTTTCCCAGAACATTCAACGACTGCCTGCAGGACGGCGTGTTCCGACCATAGAGGTATAAGATAATAAAGAGGCTATTCCGGTGTATGTGACTGTCCGTCAGCTTCCAAAGAATTGGATTTAGCTAATTTTCCCCTTTCGTAGCTACTTCACCTTCGGCAATTTTCGGAACTTCCATATTTCAAATGCAAAATATATTACAGCTTAAATGGTGAGAAATTTTCTAGTTTCTAAAAGCCCGCCCAATTATCTCTTTGCGCAACATTTTAAACATATTACCTACAAGTTTCTTTAGCCCTCAAATGGGAAATCTACCATTTAATTATTTATAAACCCTAAAACTAAGTTGTTAAGGATGATACTTTTTCTCGTGAAATTCAAAGATAAATATCTAAACTTTGTCGAGGTTTGCCCCACATAAATTGGTGGCAATAGAATCTTATTCATATTTTGTGGGAGAATGAAACATTCTCGCCATGCAAAACATATATTTTTATTGATAAAACTTAATTTGAAATCAATGTTTACAAATTTTAATACGATGCGAATTGTCGGATACATTCGTAATTTCAATTTGACACTGAGCTGAATATACGGTTAGATAAATAACTCTACTTGAAGGTATGCGCACACTCAAAAAGTGTATGGCCAAGTTTTTTTTCTAATATTTTTATGAAATTGAATTACCGGCGGCTGAGTATACTCTAAATTACAAGAAATTTTACTCCTCAAAATGCTTATTCATTGAATATCTACTAGAACCCAGTTTGATAGAAATTTCTTTGTGAACTCTTTTTTGATTTAATGTTGGTAGAATAATGTACATGCACCCTCAATTCGTCGAAGCCATTTCTCCTATTTCAGTTTGTTCAATGTTCGGGTTTTTTCGATTGCAGCCGAACTTAATGAATTGTCAAAACAAGACTAATAAACTGTGTTTTGATTCATTTTCGGAGTGATTTACGGGCGAATTTTGTAAGTTACTTGTGTCAGACGAATTTTTCAACGATAAAAATTACAAATCGTGAGTGCTACTTTATTTGTGATTGTGGAAAAGTGCAAAGACAATAGTGACAGTGATTTTTAGAGACAAATATAGACAATGAAGGGTGTGATTTTCACTTGCAGAAATCACACTTGCTTGCGGCCATCCGGGGTGTCGTTTCATAGGTAAATTTTAGACAATTAATTAATTTTTAACTTTTGCGTTGATTAGGTCAAGATAGATGCCTTTTTCAATAATAATGTAGAAATTATTGATTTGTCGGTCAATAAGATTGTTTGCAAAGGCGTGGCTTAATCTTCGACTCGAGCTTTTGACACTCACCTGAATTTTTTGTGCGTTAAACTTTCGCGAACCCATTGACATAGTTCAAAAGTTGTTAAAATGTTGTTGGTATTTGTACAAAGGGGGCGGTTACGACGCAAAAGTGGCTTATCGGCCTCTCTATATCTTATAACTCTATGGTTCCAACAATGCTGGAAATAGGCCAGGCGAGGCTTGTGCTGATCAATATCGGCCACGGTTTGTGTTGAACGACCCCGGGAAAGTGCTCGTACATCAAAGAGAGAGAGACTTGTCGTACCCGTCCGAGCTTCAGAAATGAACGGTCCGCGATTGATGTAATTGCAAATATTGTGAGCAAGGTCCAGCGCGCGAAACCCTTCATTCACCAGTCGAGGTGAATAGTACTGTTTACAACCCCGACGTGAGGAGTGCCTTAAATGCTGGTAGATGGGCACATATTCTCGGTACTCTGGAATATTTCAGATTTCCGAAGTATCTGACGCGGAAATTGAAGGAATGTGTATTACGTTCGGGAGTATTGGCACTTTGTCCACTTATGGCCAACACTGTGAAACAAACTTTAAGCTAAACACTTCTACGCATGAGTGGGATAGAGTCAGTACTCATGCGTGGCCACAAAGTCTGATATGACACTCCTAGCAAAGTGCCAGGTGCAGCTGCAAATCGCATTGTCTACTAGCCGGCAGTGCTGATTATCACGAGAGTGGCTCTTCCCAGTGATACTTGCTGTAAAACGAAGGCGAGTGTACTTACGTAGGGGTGAGTTGGAGATAGAAATCATTTACCGAGAGGAAAGGAGAAAAACCATATATTTTTTGCGGGAAACATGAGTAGGAGCGAGGTTGGTGGACTGCAAAATTCATTAGTGATCTGGGCCATGGTTTTGCAGAAAGCATGGAAATACTGATTATTACCTGACACTATTACTCAGTGGAATTTGGTAGTTTCAGTCTTGCCTGCATAAGATGGGAAAGCCACCGTCCTCTTTTGTTTGTTTCGCTCGTTTTGCTCGTTTTGCTCGTTTTGTTATTTTGATAGATAAAACCCGCCACGGTGTGGCGGGTCAAACCAAGCCTGGCACCATGGGCCAGGCCTTTGAACGTCTCTTTTGATGAGCTGCTATGGCTGAACTGTTCGAGGAGTGTCGACTGATCGGTTATACAGATGATTTTTCACAGTGATGAGTCCGTCAAATACAACTAACACTAAATGAGCAAAAACAGCAGGAGCCAAGATGGTAATCACTCCTGCATTTAACCTAGCCCTAAAAAAGTTTACGTAGTCATCCTCAAATAGACGATGATCCCTTGAGTTAAACCGCTCTGTTTCGGGGATATAATTTTAGTCGAAACCATGTTGAATACATTAGCTTGCTCGAAGAAATTCTCGAAATTCTCGAAGCTAATCAAGATAATGATTGATAAGGCCACAGGGGGAGGGGCCTTGACCAATAGTCAATTTCGGGAGGCTAACCAACAAATGTCAGTTCTTAATATGAGTCCTAGAATTTTTTCTTATATAGGGTAAGAATAGAGATAAAGACCAAAGCCTATAACACGAAAGAGCACCGAAAGATACTGCCACAAGTGGTCGGCGAAAACCACTGCTTGTCGCATCTATATTCTGGACAGTGTCTAGATTACCTGTTCTGGCAATCTATGCAGTCATATTCATCATCCTCAGTACCCGAAAGCATAAAAAATTCATCTCGGGTACATGAAGCCAAAAAAAAAAATCAGTCGCTCGTGACTAAAGGCGTAGTATTCTTCATAAGTAACATAAATATATGAGTGCGAGTCAAAATGGAGATAAATCGAGTTGCTCATCACCTATCTGATTCTGTGATTGAGCAATAAGTACACCAAACTATTAAGAGGACACAGTTGCTTACAATCTTACAAACAAAAGGATCGGAGGGCGTCGTTAGAGGTGAAATAGAGCCCAAGATAATGCTGCAAACGTTTCCAAACTAAAATCCTTGGTTGACAGTGGGGGGTCCATCCGGTAATCTTAAAGATTTCATCAAACATGTTCAACATTCAGTGCAACCATTACCTTACTGCCTCAACAAAAACTGGGTCTTATATTTATGACATTGTCGTTATTTGAATTCCCTGATTTGAAGTTCGGGATATGGGTGGGTTTAAAACCAAATACAAAATATGTCTTACAAAACTAAACAATAATGAATTTCGTTTTTATTAAAACTAGTCAAGTAAACTGCCACTACACTTGATGAAACCGTTCATTGCTTTTTCAATTCACAGTATGGAACTGCTAAAAAACTAATTATCAATGTGGATCAATGCATTTCAAAAAGTTCTAGATGTACAACTCACCCATTACATGTCACTAAGGCAGGTATCGACATCTGTCATATATGAATTGACTATACTTGGTTTTAGGGATCCCGTTTGGCATTCTGATACTTAATTTTGTAACTTCATAACAGAAAGTTATGAACTACATTGGTTTCGTCTTTAACGAAAATAGCGGAGCATTGAGTTATTCAGGCATCATTACAGATACAAGGCATCTACTGACTTTTGATTTGCACAATTAACAGAGCTAATAGCTGCCATTATCATATAATGTTGGATGCTTTTTCGAGGTATAAACCTTTAAGTTAGGAACACTCTTTAATGCTATGATGTGACAGCTGTCATGCGTTTTATGGTTAAATTCGTACGCAACAGGTGTAGATCGTTATATCAATGAAGACCCCCGAGTGAGTAAATTTGAGATCGTGCTCAACAATTTATCCTATGCACAACCACATTATGAAAGATTTTACAGAAGGATTGTGGTTTGAGGGCTTACAAAATCCAACTGGTGTAGGAATTTATGCTGAGCGACCACCGGGCATTCGTTAGATTTGTAGGTTCGGCGAATGATACAGAGCACAAATCACTGCAGACCTCCAATTTCATAAGATAGTTTTGCATAGCTATTTCGCTCATTTCTATTTGAATCGCTTTGTCAATAAAGAAAACTTTCACATTTCGATGGATGAGCAACACGTGGTTGTCCAAACACCGTTACATCTATGGAAAGTCACTGATTGTTGTTCTTATTGGTGCGGAAACATTAGGCTATATGCCTTCAAAACCCAGTTGGAGATAACATTATAGTCAATGATAAAGTCAAGAGCCACGATCAATTACTTTCTTGTTACGAAATTGATTGCTTTGGTTACAAAAAACAGAACTACGCGACATATCATAAACCGCGTGCAACCATCACCTTATTTAAAGAAGCATTCGATAAACGCATGATTCCCAGACCTATGAGACCAGCTTAACGTCTGTGATTGAACACCGTTGGACTTTTTCTTCTGGGGATATGTCAAATCACTCGCCTGCGCCAACGACCCCGAGACATTCGATCATTTCGAAAACAATATTTGGCACGTTATTTGCGAAATACGGCCCTAATTATTAGTCATCAATGAATTCAATTTCGCGGTAACTAAAACAATTTATATGTATTTTGTTTCGTCTCAAAGTTCTATGCCTCTAAAATACACACTTTACTTCAGCGATCTGAGAGACAACGCTTTTGAAAATTCTGGGTCGAATATGCCTTTTCAACTACGCATAGAATTGAAGGACGTCATTCGTGTATGACATCCTAGTAGCTATAACCCCACAAAAAAAAAAAATACCGAGTTGGCCTTCCAAAACATCACCCTCACTTTTCTTTGAATCCACGAGCTCAGATGTATCTTTTATAATTTTTAATGATAGACGGGACATTTTTCTTCAAAATGGGGTCAAATGTAATGGGAGCACTACATTTGTGAAAAATTTGGAACAATTCGGTGGAGGTCAGTGCCTACACTTTGGTGGAAATTTGAAACGCATTTCTATATAATATTCTGCCCACTCTTATATGTCCTGTCACATAATGAGATCGTGATTTTTCCAAGTGTTCAATAAACAAAAAGGGTTCAGGAAAAAGTCGTTATATTGCCAATAATGTTCAAAGTAATGGCCAAAGTTTCTTGACTTTTGTGTAAGGCACGCCTTGTGTCGTGTAAATGCTGATACTTTGAATGCAAAACGTAAATAGGACTCCTCTTAATGGTGCTTTTATTTAAGTAGTTTGTTCCGGGATAACGCACAGGATACTATACAAACTATTGAACTTCCCATTCGAATTGTTTTTGTTGATGATTGCGTCATTAAACAGAGCAAGGGTTAACCTCAGTGTTACCATAGCTTGGCTTACGAATTTTTAGGCTTAGTTTTGTGTTTAGTTGAAATGTCCCAGTAGTGAAAATGCATACAGTGAAATGCCTTTTTCTCAAGGACACTTATAGCTGTCCACGGTGCAATTTAAGTCGAAGTATAATATTCAGTCACTTTTGAACAGAAATCAATTGGACTATTATCACATCAAAGAATGCTTTGAAGCGGCACTTCTACGCTTAAAAAGGGATGTTCCAACTAAAAATCATCGTATCGAATCGTATCGCATCAAGTGGCCGCCGAACAATGCCTTGGACAGGCTACTTACGTCACTAAATTCTTTAAAAGTTGCATTTTATGAGGTATTTTGTGGACGATAGGAAACTCATTTAAGGGTGAGTTCCATCGTGAATGTGCCGTCACAAATCCAAGGGGCACATGAGTGTGGATAATCGAGGATATAAGAATAGCAAAAACCATTGGAACAGGGGAAAGGGTTTGTCAGATCGCAAAACTGAATAGTTTTTATTTGAACGAGACTTCCACAACCCTATTTGGTTTATCGATGATTTAGTCAATTGATTTCACCTCACTAAATAATGGGATGGGGGTTATTATCAACAGACCATATCTGATAGTTAGGATATCCTCGAGCTCAACGGGATATCCTTTTGTCCAACGTTGAGTGATTGAACTGAGCTGTTTGGCCATTTTTCTTCTCTTCTGAAAAATATAAAACTGTCAAGAAGTTCATTTTCCAGTCCTGGCATTGTGTCGTTATTTATCTGACTATGTGCAATTTTTAACCATAATATTCTCTCCTTTTGGGAGGGTTCCCATTGAATGCCTTTTATTATGGGTAATTTTCGATTGAAAAATGACGATTCCAGGCTTTTTTTGATCATATTGTGTTGTCGTGTTCATAGTTCGGTATGACATTGTTAATTTGGAACTGTCCTTCAGCGTTTGTAATTCATTATAAATTGAAGCATCGCTCGGATAGTGTGTTCGATATGATGACGGACTTAATGATGCGCAATAGGGAAGGGGAGGGAGTATCAATGCTAATATGATGAAATTGCCATTCGTCATATTTCAACTTTTAATGGAATTCAGTGACGGTGACACAAGAAATGTACCAGAGGATTAGAGCTTCCTTTTTTTATGAATGCTTTGTTCTAAAAGCAAATATGCATGCTCGTTGTATGGAGTCAGCTCCCCTCTTTTGAACTAATTGTTGAACTACTCTTTCCAACATAAGGAATCGTATTTGAGTATAGTAGAAAAAATAAATTGCAAAATTATGTTAAAAAGGAAAATGCTCATACTTCCCGAAAAGGGTTCGGTCTGGCTGTGAAAATTTATTCTCTAGTTTGGCACCGTACAAAAATTTTCAAATACGTTCTTATTGTTGGTTCATACGTTATATATCACATATGACATCATACGACATGTGAAAATTTGTTACGCTTGTAGAAATTCTAATTTACAGTCGATAAATTGTCAAAAGAAAATTTATTTTCATCGCTACGATTGTTACGTTAACTTTTTAAAGGATAAAATCGATTCAACATTGCGAATTTGTTTGGAAAAGTTCTTGTATTTAAAATACTATTCGGTAAAATTGAAAACCATCCGGAATTAGTGTCTATTTAAAGCTCCCACAACCATTGTTTAACTTAGACTTGTTGTCGTGTTGAATTGGAGGAACTTACTCCATGATCGGTATTGTTTATTCGATCCCTTAAATATTTATAACAAAATGAGCAGCATTGATTTAGCAAAAATGTTAGTTCAATGGGGAGCAAGTCGGCAATTCATCTGAAGTAAGCTCGATTTAAATGGTGGGTGGGTAAGACTTGTTTATTCTGTTGTATTCTGATGTAATTATTGTAGGCTAAATATTTTCTGGCTGTGTCTCAAAATATTTCTGGCTTAGTACGTATTTTATTAGAGCATAATTAGGGTTCAGCAGAGTAAGTCTATGCGAATCAATTGCAATGGGGGATGAATATAATCAACAACAATAGATTGAAGTACATCTGTTGTCAATAAAGTTTTTACTGTTGCCGTCTACATCTGATATGATAGTAACAAATAAATGTTAGGAGATTTCGTTTATTAGTTTCTGATACCTATGTCCAAAAATGAAAAAGCAAAGTATTCACTATGACAAAATACAATCAATGGCCTGCTGTTGAACCAGCAACTGTCAGATGATGCGTTTATCGTGAAGCATATGCTCTTCCTGCACTGTAAACGAGGTCTCCAGTAGGTTCAGTGTGATTTTTTGACTTTTTGTTTTCGATAAAGCAATGCATCATCAATACGAAAAATACCGGCTTCAATCTTTTCCATAGTGAACTGATGAAAGTTTTGTCAAATGTAAGAAGAGGACCTCCCGCTGTTATCGAGTACTTCAAAACACTGTTTAATGATTACCATTTTTATACTTAGCGGTAGGAAAATAATCTTATCACCAGTTGAAAGTGAATTTTGGGCTTATTTACCTGCCTAGACATCATATTTGCTTTCAGAGACATTTTTCCCTACCAAACGTTATTGTTTAGCTCTACTATCTCAATTTGCATCCTTCAAATAAATTCGCATTGAAGAATGATCGCCCAAAGTCTGCACGAAAAGCTTTCGAGGAATAGGCAAGCCGACTTACATATATCCTGACGAATCCGGTACAGTCGCTGCCTGGGTTTGGCAACAGTGCTCAATACCAAGTGCAAGGCATGGAGTGCGAAGAAGGTTTCGTTTGGATTCGATGTTCGAGAACTGCACTCTTTAGTGTATACCTAACTCCTAACAAATCTTTGTCGCCTTTTAAATTTAGGCTCAATGCTCAATCTCGTCGGTGATCAATTCAACGCTAGACGAATCGAAAGGGGTTTGCCTCAATAGATGATTGGACTAGACAGGGCAGCCAATATTAGATTCATCGTATTAAACACAGACAACATCCCTGACATGGCATTCGCGTCGGATAGTAAAAAGGGTTGTCAATTGTAGAGTGCCAAAGGATTACTCGGCCAACGATTACCAGCGCATAGCGCTAAAGATCCGTCATTCCCGAAGACTACGAGCTAAGTCTTCTGCTCCTTGGTAGAATACTGGGAACGCGAATACTGAGTGAATTTCGGAAGGTCCAATGGCATGATTAACGCTGACAAAAGCTGAGCAAAAGATGTGGTGTACTCAACTCTGAAAACCATTGATCGGCCGACGTATAAGTAGTAGTAAGCAAGCCCCAAGTATACTGGTGGTCGCCTTTAATTGCTGAAAAACGAAGGGAGTATTACAAACTGCGACGGAAGGCCATTGTGCACGGAACTGGAGTGAGGCATGTGTTTGATAAGTTAGCTAGAACATATCTTCGCAGGCTGATCAACAGCCACAAGGTCAACCGTTGGCAAAACCTGATTGACGACGTGAACAAGGATCAACAGAGCCTGGGTTACAAAATAGGGATGCGGAAGCTCGGTGCCCAAAGGTCGCTCCACTCATACGAGGCAGCGAAGAAAAATGAAACTGCGCTGGCTCTTTTTCCCATCCATTCCGCCATCGTTGAGGTCGTCCACGTTCGAATATCAATGAAAATTCCATTTTTCACGAAAATGGAATTGGAGAAAGCAGTCTTCAACAGATAGGATTCCAGCAGAGGTGCAACAGATGGCCTTTACCTGACTTGCTGCGCAGCACCTTCAATGCATGCTTGCGGAAAGTGCTGGCTTGTACTGGTTAGCAAAGGAGAACAGAACCCAATCAGCTTAATAACGCCCACTGTGTATGCTAGGCACGAATGGAAAAGTTTTCGAAAAACTGATTAGGGGAAGACTGGCTGACATGATTCGTGCTGCCGAGAATCTATCTCCACGGCACTGAAAAAAATCAAAGTGGCCATATCTCATCAAAGAACAGACAGAGTCCCCAGCGGAAGGACTTTCAGTATTGGGGGAGCATTGGTTGAATCGTAATAAGAAGTGAAATACCTGCAGGCACAGATAGACTCGAAGTTGTGTTTTTCCCAATAGCTTATAAATCAGCAGCGCATGTTACAGGCGCTCACTTGATGAATAGTCAACATATGGGGGGTGGGGGGGGATGTGCTTTCACATCAAGGAGGTGGCTCCTAATGAGCGTTGTGCTGTCGGTTCTACTCTATGGATCAAAAATACGGAGCGACTCTCTCCGCAAGGATTTATACCGCAAGCGGTTGGCACAGCTGCAGAGTCAAGGAGCATTGCGAATTGCATGCACATATCGAACAGTCTTATCGCAGGGATGATACCCTTCGCACTTTTTCCAAGAGGGCGCAGAAATATTTACATGCTCTGAAGCCAAGACAGCGGAGCAGTGTTCACCAGAGAAGAAGGACAATCACTCTCCCTGCGATTGCAAATAGTCATGGAAACAAGACACAAGGAGAAATGGGACTGCACACCTGATTCTCGACTTGAGGCCGTGGCTCAGTCGAGCGCACAGTGAGACTGATTTCTTCTTGACACAGGTTTTAAACGATTCTAACTGCATGTTTTCAACCAGGGAGTCGGATGACGCCTGACACTCATTATTCCCTTACATTTCAGCTAAATTGAACTCGTTGTTTTGTTTTGACCGCGGATGGATTGTAGGAAAATGAAAAAGGAGGTGATTCGATTTTTGTGCTTGGAAGGGAGATCGCGCAGCGAAATTGAAGAGAGTATGGATTCTATGTACGGCGACTCTGTTCCTTTGATGGCAGCCGTCAAGAAATCGTTTATAGAGTTTTTGATGAGTCACACCCAGGTGTCCCGAAAATGGCTGCCACGGTGGATCACGTGACGAAAATCCACGGTCTCATATTGTTAGATCGCCAATTGATGGTGCAATAGCTGAGACAGTAGGCATCTCAAAAGACCGCGTGGGTCACATCCTGCAGGAAATGTTGGGCATGGGAAAATTGTTGGAGCGAGGGGTAGTTTATTCTCGAACTCACAAGGTGTGATCTACATCAACTACCTAGAGGAGGACAAAACTGTCATAAGGCCAAATAATTGGGCAGGTTCGACCGAGAACTGCAGAAAAACGACCCAATTTGGCGGAGATAAAAGTCTTTAGTCATCATGACAACACCCCGGCTCACACCCACGCCGTTGCCTTGTTCAAATTGGGCTACAAACTGCTACCTTAGCCACTGAATTCTCTAAGTTTGGTCATGCGCGATTTCTTTCTGTTTTCAAACTTGGAAAAGTCACTCACCGGGCAGAAATTTGAGTCTAATGAATAGGTTGTCGTCGCGGAGGCCTTCATTGCAAATCTCGATAAAGCGTTTTTCTCAGACGGATTGACGAATTTGGAACGACACTGGGTCACGTGTATAGAAATAAAAAGAGACTATATTGGAAAATAAATTGGCGCTTTTGTAAAATTTTCGGACCACCATCGCATGAGCATCAACTTAAGTGGAAATGGACAACATTGCACTCATATGACTTTGGTGTGGCACTGACTTTATCTAAATATCTTTCTTTTTACGTTGCTTTTCTCTGTTAAATACATTCCACTATGGAGCTGAAATTGTAAAATTTAATTTGCAAAAGCAGGCAGATAATAACACAGGTTAGTTTTGTTTAAAGGCACGAGGTAATATTAATATAAAGAAAGGTTTAGAGAGGCAATAAAATAACCATCAGGTCTTCCAATTCTTCGATCCTTGTAGGAGTTATTGAAAACTTTATTTATGATCAAGAAAACAAACTAACGGAATTGACAAAGAATACTTCCTTCGCTCTCCTCGGATTTCTAGCTGTAACATCTAGTGAAATATATAAAATTGTAAAAGAAATATAAAAATAAAAAATTATAAAAAAAATAGTACGTTCACATTGGTTTGGGGGTATGGTGCCCAATTGGGCCAACAACCAGAGGTGGATACTCACAGTTTAAATGTATTGAAATGTATTTTCTAAAAATATTCGTATCTTTGTTTGCAATTCAGATCTGTTTCTTGCTCTTCAAACTCGCGGTTGGTGGCAAACCGATTTGTATCCTTCATCGACCGTGGGAAATATTTTCCTAAGTGGAAAGTTCAAGACACCGCTTGAATTTCTAATGTGACTCGTTCAATTTCAAGAACGATCAACGTTTGATTTGTCTCATTGGAAAGGAAATTTTTGATTTAAGTGCCACTCAAGCATAGATTACAAGCACTAATTTCACTTTTCATTCGATTTCTACATCCTGCAGCAACGGGCCATACATCGCGCTTTTCACACGATATATCCTCTATATCCTATGAGAGTTTTCTTTTTGATTGCTTTGATGATGTTGCATGCGTTCATGTAATCAAAAATGCACTGAAATCAGTAATTGTTATTTGGCCACTTGATCTAAAGACAAGTAGTTGTTCACTTCGGCACCGAAGGGACACACCTACGATTTCCCAGTTTCGTCATCACGCCGTGGCTTGAGTGCTTGGTCTCTATGATACAACTGTAATTAAACACTTGCAATTACATATGCCCGTGGTTATCAATTAAATCTTAAGTAAGAAGAAGGAAACGTTGCGAGCAGCTCCCCATGTGCTTCGTTGTAATCCCACCTCTTGGAGAACGTCCACAAATATGTTGTTGCTCTTACTAGGCCGATAATAGCAGAAACATTTATTTACTGGGGGTTGCTTTCCTTGAGCAATTTATTTACGAGGTAATAAGGACTACACTTTGTGTAGTCAGATATTAACATGTAATTTTATTTTTTCGTACGTCGGTAGAGTTTGTACCAAATTAGTTATTTGCTTTTAATAATAGTAAAAATAATTATTATAAAAAATTAATTTAGTAAGACTCCCTGGAAATGGATACCGCTGCAAAGGGTCAAATATAAATTGATTTTGATATTGAGTTTAATATTCAAAATAATAACTAATGACGAGAGAGCCTACTCTGCAAATAATGCGTCAGGAAAGTTTGATAACCAATTGCCCAAATTAACACAGACATTGTTATTTTGATCTTAGACTAGAGGTGATGAGAGGCAAAGTAAAACTAACTATAACTTTGGATACTTGTATCATTTTTACCGAAATTACATTTGCAAAACACATCAAAGACTTGCGGGAGCTGTATTGATTTCTGCAATGCTGCTTGTGAGCAACTACGCTTTTGAGTTACGTTAAGGTTTTCACTCTTGCACACTTCATCATTCATCAGTAATCAGCCAACATGCTGGTATTTAATTATTAGTGGTACCTTCTCTTATAACCTTAACTTTGATGACCTAATCTCTGAAATAAACTCTAAGATGACGTAAACTTTGAAAATTCCGACATTTCGGCATTTTTCCTTGGTGGACAACTTGGAGTTTGAAATCTAACTGCACTGCTTGTGTTAGATATTCTACGTCTAGCATTCATTGCGTACAGACGTGTTTTTTTTTTTAAGGCAACTGTCAAAAAATTTTGCAAATTAAATTAAAATTAACATAAATTTATTTCAAAAAAAAAACATTTACTGGAAAAAGCTTACCTGAAAGCTATCGACCCAAATATTCGTATCGATTATTTGTACTTTGATATAATAAAACAGTGAAAAATCCAAAGACAACTTCGGGGCCGCTGGTATGGAGAAGCCCGACGGCTTCTCACTGTTGATACGAAATTGGCGGCAACAAAAGTCGTCAACAAAAGAAAACACCATTAAAACTCCGTAGATGACGGAAGCAAAACGAAAAAAATAGAAGACGAATGGGAAGTGACAAGACTGCGAAAAGAAAACCACGAATTAAGGCTACGACTACGACTACTTCGAGTCCCTCGAAGATGTATTCTAGGGAGAAAGAGACAAGACCCACAAACGCAACAGGAAATAAATAAAAAGCAAGGCAAAGAAGAATGTGAAACAAAGTATACCAGGAAAAATCTGGAAGGGCTGGAGGAACAAACGACAGGGAACATCATTTTTATGCAGCGCTGGACGGATTGCAAGAGGAAATGGAAATTGAAAGTATGGAAAGTATTTCTAATAAGGACAACATTAGTTATATTCAAAATTTAAAAAAATTAGGAGAAGAAACCAACTGGTAGATCTGCTGGTTCCTCTAAAAAATCCACCAATGGAATTCACACAGGAAAAGTTCCGCCAATTAATGTTTTCGGACAAAGCGGGAGAGATATGGTTCGATTATTGGCAGCCGAAAAACAACTACTGAGTTTTGAAATAAAAAGAGTTAACCCAGAAAAGTCAACTATCAAAACTAAATCGATTGTTGAATTAAAGTCAGCATAAGATGCGCTGAATTCTGGGGAAGTTCCATTTTAACCATTTCCATGGAAGACCATTTTGTTGAGGGGCTTGGACTGCGGAGAGGATACGATCAATCTTCTTCAAGTGCTAAAGGAAGCTGCGCCAAAAATTGAATTTATTTCCGTCAAAACCTTCGCGACAAGAAGATCTACCGAAGAAAAGAAGAATTTACCACTTTACCTGGTACAAATTTCAAACAAAAGTAGTCCAAGTGGTCTTCAAAAAATAAGGTAGTTTAATTTCAGAGTGGTGAGGCAGGAACGCCCCTAAAAGAGTAATCAACCAGTGTCACCGGTGTCAAAGATTTAGTAATTCGGCTGCCAACTGCTCAATGCAATACTGGCGCGTTAAATGCAACGACGTTCATGCCCCCGGTGAGTGCGAACTGGGTCAGACGGAGCCTAAAGAAAAATTATACTGCGCTATCTGCGGTGTTTTTAAACACCGCAAAAAATTTTTAATCGGTATTACCAAAAGCGATGTCCTCCTTTTAATGTTGATATCGCTTCCTCAATGGTTCGTAATGACAGAAATCTAACTAATAATGAAATAGATCTCTATTTGTCGAAGTTAGAGAAGCTGACGTGGGTAACCATTGAGAAAGTAGTGGCCAAAATTAAACATCGAAACAATATGGAAGGATATGAAACAGCAACCATCGCAAGGTCAAAAAAATTGAAAAGCCTTCTTCGCACACTACAACCATGCCTCGTTGACTTCGTTGAAATGACACCTGAAAAATGTCCGAAACTAAATCCGTTCACACTTCAGGAATGAGGTTGAGGAATCAATTGACGGAAAAACTGACAGGACCCAGGTGGCATTTTCGCCAAAGTAAATAGCTTATTCCGTAAGAGGTCTCGAGTCGAAGATATCGAATCTTGGATTCAATAGTGATGAGATAAATCTTCTTGATAGGGCTGGTATAGAAATTGATAGTACGACTCCGCATAAAAACGGAAACAGAATTATATGTGCTGAATTCCAGAAACTTGCCCCGCCTTTATATACCAAATCCTGCGAGAGAAAATCAAATATTTTCAGAGGTCGTCGAAGCAACAGTTTCCGACTTCAAATCAAGACTGCACGGCGAGCTAATTCTTCATTTCAATGAGACATTAACATCTGACCTCATAACGAGCTTAAATCTTGTTGATTAGTTTGTCAGCTCTAAAGACTTGTGTTTCATATTTGGCAGGATAATCAACAAGAAATCAAGTGGTATTGACGGTATTCCAAGGATAGTTCTCCGACATTTGCTTGTGTTTGCTATTAGGAATTATTGCATATTGTTCAATAACATGTTGAGCAATTTATATTTACTAAATGAGTGGAAAAAGGCTAATGTTTTTCCAATCTTAAAGAAAGGAAAAGAAACTCGTGCCCTAAAAGCTATCGCCCAACCAGCTTGCTGCCTAACATCAGCAATGTGTTCGAATTTATACCAAATAAAGCTTTAAACGCCCACATTGGGAAGTATGAGTTGATGCCGAATCGCCAATCTGGTTTCGACCATACGTGCGATAGCGAAAGTCACCTCAGACATCTGTTGGAAGCTAAACGATAGAGAATATGTTGGACCGCATCTCATTTATATGAAGAAAGCCTTTGATACCCTGTGGTTACATGGACTAATATTTCAACTCTTTCAGGACAGGTTCCCCAGATACCTTGTTGCCATGATATGTAATATGTTATACGGAAAATTATTTGTGGAAACTGATGGAAATCTGACGACACTGCGCGACTTCGAGGTCTTGAATGGTCTAAAACAGGGTAAAGTTTCTGTGCTTCTACTATTTTCAATATTCATTCGCAAACTACTGAATGGCTTTGATTTTAATGTCTCACTAACGCGATCATTGGTAGCGTTTGCTGATGTTCTGATCATCTATACAGCAGACCAAAAAGCTTCAATAGTCCAGAGCAACCTCCAAAGAATGTTTAATGATGTGCAGTTCGATATCGATAGTTGGCGAAAATGAAAATGAATGCGCAGAAGTGCGAAACAATTTCGTTTGTTTGAGTACTTGGACTATTGAGTATTTGGAGATACTCATTTGATAAATTCGTTGAGACTGGTCGGGCTGAGATGGAAATGTCTAGGTATTAGTGGCGGACTGACGATATCTAAATTATTCGTGTTTGTTTTATGTTTTTGTACTTTTCGTTACTTGGTTTTTGAGTTTCAGCTCATAGTAGCTACATTTAGTGTTGTTGTGATAAAAATTAGGCATACATTTCAATATTTAGTATAGGTATATGGCATCATATTAGGAAATAATGTTTCACATTTAGGCTAGGAATATTGATAGCATTACATTAGCATAAAATAAATAATTCTGATTAGAATAAGGTTATAACATATTAGTCGTCAGATAAAATTTCACTGTTGTGTAAACATTACAATTGATTTTTGAATAGTGTTGGTTGGTTTTTTCTCCTTTTTCCAATTGAATCTTAAAATATGTAATAATTTTAATTAAATTGCATTTGATATTGTTTTGTTTTTCTTTAGTAAATAAAATTCATTAGTAAATGATAGTGTTTGAATTTAGAGAGCCATTTGGGCCATTATTTTTATTGTTTAGAATCCGCTTTATATTCTTAAAAACTTTATGAGGATCAATATCAAATTAAACGATTTTGACTTTTGTAATGGATTTAGAATCCCAGGTCGTCACGGCGACGACTCGGGATGAAAGTCGGCCTCGCACCGACAATTGGACGTGCAGTCCTGGAGACGTGACAACGAGTCGTACCCCATGGGTCAACAACTCGGCCACTCGGAAGTTCCCTCGCGTGGTGGCTGCTGGCTAGCTAGCTCAGTGCGGCGAGGATTGCGGACGTGGGTCGGACCCAAGTGAACTTCCGCTCTTGGTTCCATTTGAACCAGCCACCGAAAAGCCCGATTTACTACGCGACGTTTCTAAACAAATTACGTTACTTTACTCTAATTTTTTACCATCAAGATACAATCAAAGAATCAAACTCCCCGACTAACGCGCATTCGCGAACCGATATACCGCGGTGCCTAAAAACAAACTACTTTAATTTTGCAACCGTAAAACACGCGAACCCGAAAAACCGAACTAGTAGTCCGCGACACGACTACAAATTATTACCGGAACAAAACTACAGCACCGCGGAACCCGAGCGACGAAACACATTGTTAACCGTACATCATCCTGCACTTACCTTCGCGCCATTTCCACCTGAAAGAAAAGGTTGTTGGAAGGAAAGAATGTGGTTTTTCTTTTAGCACTTCATTTTAATTCTGGTTCTTAAAAAGTTATGTAAAATTTTAACGCTTTATAGGTCAAATCACACAAGTCAGACAAACGTACCAGAATCGCGCTATATTAAGTCCACTGTTGATTAAATCAAATTAAAAGAAAGCACGATAGTGAAGCAGAAACATCGAAATACTATTATATGTGTACACATACTTGCTTAACCTACTTCAAAAAAATTATTCTTAATCATTCATTGGGTTTATAACAAACTTTTGAATTGCACATTATTCTTACACAAATGAATATTTCTTTTCCACTACCAATATAAGTATTCAAAAAGGCTTAATTTTGTACGAGGTTTTTTTTTTTTTTTATACAATTTCTTAAATTGATTCTCATTGATGTGTCGAAATCTCCAATGAGTTCAAATCAAAGAGGAAGCGATCCATTTTAAATTTAAAATATTTTACCATCAAATATATTTTCAACTGCTTAACTCTACTTTTTTTTTTGCAATGATTACTTTCCTTTCGTTTTGTATTGAACAGTGTCTCGCGATTAGCTATTTACCCAATATGTGTTTGATTCCACGCTACACTGAGTGCCAGCACTTCTCCTCGCCTTGCATTATTCCATTTATTTTAATTTGAATACCCTTTCACTTTATCATTAATGTTTTTAATATACAGTTTTAGTTATATGAAATCGGCATATAAAAAAAATTCATTTAGAGTTTGTGTTACCTACAAAAATTGGGTTTTTTTTTTGTTTTTTTTTTTTTTTTTGCTAAATTTTTCTGAGACTCCTTAGCACTACTACAATGCTCTTATATTGATGTCTTTCTTTTCACAATCTGTTACAACTCCTTAATCCACCCGCCCAAATGGGATGAGCAATGGATTCTTATGTTTATCGAACAAAGAACCTTTTTCCATAAGTGCTGCGTTTTCACTTTTGTAACATAGCACTTTGTTTATCATTAAAACTTATTGCAACCACGTTTACACATGTGAGATGTAATTACGGCGTCAGGCGAAATATACCCGTTAATTTTCCCGGTTCATTATTGAATTTGTATGCAGGCTTCTTTTGCTTGTAATGAAAACAATAAAAGTCCGGTGTTGAGTGAAATGCAAACCTCAAGGGCAGATATACATAACAATGTGGCTTCACTACGTTATTTCGCGCTCACAACGTCTTGGCGGATTTTCACACAGTCTGTTTTGCTATTGAAATGCCGAGGAACCAGCGGTAAGGGTTTCCTTCCAATTTTCCAATTGAGCAATCACATAGGTTTATATGCAAACTAGCAATTGTCAAGCGGTGTGGTTATGCTCACGGGCACACACTGACAACACTTTCGTAAACACTTCCGCATGGGTTTTCACGTCACACCGTCATCAAACCTCTGGCGATATCCTTGTTTTAGTGGCGTTGATGACAACGAAAATACCCATTGCATTCGACACGTTAGTTTTTTTTTTCGAAGAAAACGAGAATTGCGGTTGCATTGAAATCAGCGACGATTTCGTATATCTACCGTACATTTTACGACCGACCCATAAATCGATTTGAAACCGCTTTTCTACTTTCCAACAGGTAATCGCGCGCGAAAGACACACCAAATTGTCAAGATAAGTTCACGTTTGGAAATAAAATTACGTCGAGTGATTTTCCACGAGATCACTTTTTTTTTCTTTTCCACCCGCGTGTGTCTCTTCTCGCGGTCCTCTCCCAACTCCCCCGTTCCGGAAATCGAAAAAACTGTCTTCCGACCTGAAGTGGTCGCCAGGTCGTAGGTCAGCTGACTTTCGACCTGTGCGCTGAACCTTCGCCTGCGGGAAAAGATGGTGACACCATCTTCAGGTCGGTAGTCACTACACTTTGACTTTGAAAACTTCAAAAATCAAAAGCTACAAGTGAAAAGATCACCGAGGATATTCGCCCGCAGGCCAAAACTACTGCGGACTCCGTCTCAAAGAATATCTAAGCCTACCCAGAGCAGTGAGAAGACATGGGGGAAGCAAACTTACATCGACCGCTTTGCATAATCGAAAAGGTGCTCGTCTACACCATTCCTCCTGGTTTAGGCGTCGAAGCGAATGAGACAAGAAGCGTTGTGGATGCTTTGGGGACCAGAGCCAATGACCCAAGGGGATTGCTGAAAGTCACAAATCGAACCCTGCGGAAAGCGAAAAGTGATTCCCAGCAGCTTCAAGACCCTTTTGCTGATAATGTACCAGAAACGTCACCTAAGGGCGAACTGATTATGAAGATAGCCGTTGACCGAAGTGAAGAAAAGCGGCTTTCAAGAAACACCAGCGCATTCTTAAACGTGATGAGCATTGCAGCGAATATCCAAAAAAATGTCAAAAAGACATTAAAACGAGATTGCCCAACTGGAGGATCTCGTTGACAGAATCCAGCACTACCCCCGAAGGTGGCTACGCGGGAAGAGAGCAAGCCGAAAGACTTCAAGAAAATATTTGAAAACAAACCCCCCCCCCCCCCACAAAAAATACCACTCCTTGCGTAGATGGCAAAAAGGCGACATGTAGCCTACCGAAACCTGATCGTAGGAAAAGGGTAAAGAGGCCAAAAACTACAATCCTCAGTCAAGGGGAGGTGAGATATGCTGATAGTCAATTGGTGCGCTCCAAACCGCAACAGAAGGCTGCGAAGAAGATGCAGCGCGTGACAGCACACGATTTGTTATAATAGACGTCAGGAAAGCACAAAACACAGCGCAATGCCTAGAAAGACCAGACGTGCGGATATTCTACTGATGAAGCCTGCTGCCAAGCGGACTTACGCCGAGATCCTCAAGGACATCAGGCAAAATGTGGAACCCGAAAAAACCGGTGTCTGCATACGAACGGTAAGAGCAACCTAACCAGGTGGCCTCCTCAAAGAACTCGAGGCGGAATCCATCAACAAGGACTGTTTTGGGAGTGCCGTCAAGGACTCCTTTGACTCTTCGGCTGTTACATTGTTTGTCTGTCAGATAGATTGACTGTACCTGGCGCCCATAAAGCGAAACAGTGCCCAAACAAATCTAGCTGCATCGTGAGGGGGCTAAAGCCACAAAGGCTAAGCCACCAATCACTTAGGGGCTGAATCCTAATCAGAAACCCTCATATAGTCAGAAGGAGTTCAAACAGGCATCTACTACGAGAAAAGCGAAGATTTGATCCAATTTTTGCAGGTCAACCTACATCGTCGTGTAACCGTGTAACCACCATCTGGGTGTGTGATATTGTTCTGACACCAGATCGGTCTTGCTCTAGCAGGGATGGTTTTCGCTGATTGGGTGTGCGGACTAGCCGTATATAACTATATATCTCACGCTGACTGAGCTTGCTCAATGAACTGAAGGAAGCCGTCTCGAGCACGGAAGGTCAAATCCTCTTCGGTGGTTTTTTAAATGTCAAGGCGGTTGTATGGGAAAACGTATTCTAGAAATGGCGGCTAAGACGGAACATATCGTCGTGAACTTTGGAAATACGCCAAACTTTCGACGGAGATTATTATTTATTTCTGTTCTATTTCATTTCAAGCTTTTTAAATAAGAAGAAATATTGTTTAAGATGACAGCGAAGAATTACAATAAATTTAACCAAACTTGTCTTCATATAGAGTTTTCTTTAGTTTTTTCAGTTTCAGCGAGTTTTCTTTACGTCCAGGTAATCATTATAACATTCATAAGACACGCAAGAAACTCCGAAAATATGGTCGCCTTCTTTCCAGTTGAAGCTCCTAAGCTGGAAATTTTCAGAAAAGTCGAACGTATGTAGATTGAAGTATAATATAAATCAACAAAGCTTTCACATTCGAAGGAAAATTTCATTTTCAGACAGTAATGTATTTAAATATCAACACACAGTGGGAAGGGAATCAAATAGTGTTACAACTCCATCCGTTCTTCCAAGTTTTTATTTTTTCACTTGCAATAAAAAATAATTTGTAAATAAAATAAGTCGTTGTTTAGTTTACTAAAACATTGGATTGGTGAAAGGGTTGATTTTTACTTCTCCTTTTAGAAAGAATTCATTGCAAATGATGCCCATTTTTTCTTTATTTTTCGTTGGAGATTAAATCAACAGAACAATACTAAAAGTTTGGCGGGAACGTGACTTATTGGAATTTGTTTCAAATTCGTTCCGGAAATAATTAGTGAATCTCATGTGTTCACCCCATAGTTACGGTTACATAGTCGCTTCCGAGAACCTGAAACCTACCAGCCAGTTAATGTAATAAATATTCAAATATCCTTTGAATACAATATCAACCACACTCTCCACATTCAGTGAACGTACTCATATAACCCAAAACAAATAATTTTTTGTAGCATTTTATCACTCTCGTCCTGGCTTGACTTTGAGTTGACATCTGTCGCGCCGTCTAATGACGCGTATCGTATGATTAATATACATTAAAATCAAGGTGTATAGCAAAGGGTCCGGAAAATCGTTAAAAATCACTGTTTTTTTTCGGGAACAAGTAAAGTTACAAAGCAATTAGTTGGCTTAACTTTTTTTCCAATTCCAGTCAGCTCATATAAGTGCTTTGAAGCTCCCTGAAAAGCAAAAAATGAAGTCGCTAGTAGTTTTGTCACCATAAGTTCCAGTCTTTGAAAAGCTGGCAACAGACAATGCAAAAACTGTTGGATGTCTTAGTTACGTTAACATTACATAAAATTTTAATAATCGGAGTTTTAATGCTACTTCTGCAATGTTAACAACGCGGCATATGATTCCAGCGGCTGTCTTTGAGAGGAAGATACGCCGAAGACTCCATATGTGAAGCGTCGAGTATGTCATTATTACGAAAAGCGTGTGCTGTGGTAGCAGGTTCTAGATTTATCATTTCTTCTTAAACCACTCAAAATGCCGTCTGGTCGCAGTTTGCTCCAGCGTAAATAGGACAAACAGCTCACCACCGAGTAATTACTTCTGGGTCTTTTTGCTTTGTAAATATCTTCAACGTCATTAAACATCTCAGACTTTTAAAAGGTTTATCGGTATTTTTGTTCTTTCCTCGACCAGCGTCTTCGACTTAGAAATTAACTGTCACCTACTCGGAAAAGCTCTCATTTCGAAGTGATCTCATTTAAATTACTCTAATTTCTAGTAAAAATTTGATTATTCAAGGAGAATAAAATACAATTTTTGAGGCGTTCTAGGAAAGTGTCATAAGAGCCTTGCTGGCTAGGTTTGTTTCCAAATTCAAGAATACTCTTTATTGAAACTAGATCAGTGCTATGAACTGAGCGTGCTATTAAAATGTAATTAAAAACAAAACCTTTGCCCTCAAAAGTTTCTGTCGGATGAAAGAAATTTCTTTTTTTTATCTGTAGACTATTGACACAGACACATAGAATAAGGCAAGCATTTGTCAATTTGATTGAGCTTTAAGAGAAACTTAAAGATATCCCTTTCAAAGCCATGAAATAATGTGGCCACAAAATTCAGTTTTTCCGAATTTTCCTAAAATAAATAATTGACATAAAATACATAGTGGATTTTCTTTTAAAATTCCCCCTTATAAAAATCATTCAGAATAATCTGTTTTTTTTTTTTGTTGTCTTGAACCCTTTAACACACTCCCTCGGGCCAGGTCTCGTTTTGCCAGCCCGCCAGGCACTTTCATGCAGGGGATTACTCATCTAGCGGTAAGGGCCGAAGGAAGTAGGCTAAACAGAAAAGCGAGCCCCTAACCACGACGCCCTGCTGTATCTCCACTGTATTTTTCAGGGCTGTCAAAACATAATGTGCCAAATGGTTTCATTTGTCAACCGATCTAAGTATCCCAGCGATAAGATTATCTGGAGTAAGCTCCCCTGTTTCGCTGTAGAGGTCCTGCCGCAGCCTGTCCCACTTTTTGCATAAAAAAAATGTGTGGTGAGCGTCATCAAACGCTACAGTCAGCGGTTGGTGATTTACAGATCTTGTTCCGCTAAGACTGAAAACACCCCTATCCGCACAACATATTAGTCACGTAGAAGTTATGCTTCATTAACACCATGCCGTTGATTTACCCAAGACCTCAGATCCGGGATAATCCACGCCGTCCACGTTCCTTCCGTGTAAATCAGCCAAGTCTGGTGCCAATCGTTAAGTGAGCTTTGTCACTCCTCGCGGGCAAATTCCTCCCTCCAATCTTCGTTTCTTTGCAGGTAAATGGTGCAGCACTTCTTAGAAAGGAAGGCGGAAGGCATCACACTTGCAATGACCCTCACTGCCGAATCATACGATACAATCCTCGGTGTTCCTCCGATCTGCTCTGCTCTCAGACGCTTTTGGTACGTCTTCTCGCTGAGAGCATCAGCCCAAATGTCTGTTCCATACAGAAGTACTGAATCACTCTGAGGGAGGTTGGGCCATTAGCCATAAGTCGACTCAGAGCCTATACGCTTGAAACAGCCTTCCCTATCGTTGCCCTGATTTGCTCCGAGAAACTCATCTTCGAGTCTATCAGTAGCCCCAGGCACTCCACCGCAGGCTTTGATTCGCCAACATTGACTATCCTTGCTCTAGAGATTCTTTTGTTTGTCAAGATGATCACTTCAGTTTTCTCCAGTACTAAACTAAACCCACGAAGGGTCATCCAGTATCTCAGTCGGTGCATTAGCCTACTTAGTCTAAGTTGCATAAGTTCAACAGCTCGTCCAGCAACTTAAGCCAGTACATCATCCGCGCAGAAGACCAAACTGCGTTTGGTCTTCTCATCTGGTATCTCCAATCTCAGCAGTCTGTTGTAAGACTATTCGCGATGTAATTTCCGTCTTAAACTGGCCCTGTGTCGTGTTTAAAACAAGCTCCGGTCCTGGAGGTGCTCCGTTGGAAGTCGAATAAGATATTCCTAATTTTTCAACCTATCTAGAATATCCACCCAGGTGATGGGACACAAATCGCGTCAGTGAGTCTTCTCTTGAATTTCTCTAGCACTTTCCCCACCATGTCTAGCATGCATAACGCACTTTATGCGGACGGTAATTTGACATTTCCCTTTCCCTTACTAATCAGCTCAAGCCTCGCCACTTCGCATCGTTCTGGGGAAACCCCTTCCCGGAGGCAGGCGCTGTATGTGCTGAGCAGTATGTCAGGAAACTTATGGTACATCAGCTACAATATCTCAGCTAGGTGACCGCCTGGGCCAGCAGCCCTTCACGTTTTCAACGAAAGGACTGCCTCTTCCAATTCTTATTCTGTGAAGAGTGGCAATAGAATGCTGTTTCACCGTGGACTGCGTCAACACGGGGGGATGTGCGGGGAAAAGGCCGTTGTAGTAGTTGCTTTGAAATTCTTTTAAAGAAACGATCTCCCTAACTGTAACACTTTTTTATCGATTCATGTTCCCATTTCGTGAAGTACTACTTCATTGCTTTTGTATCTGAAGTTGCTATGGCCTCAAATCGGACTTGTATACTAACGTAACTTTGGTACAACAATTACTTTTTCTCCACATTTAAAATAATTCAACGCTTAATAACTTCAGCTGGCCTACTTTACTGGACTTGGTTCCTGGACTTCTCCAGTAATTTCCTACATCTTCAGTTAGGCCTTTATGACCTCCAAACTTTCCCATGCGTCTAGCTGCGAGGTTCACCGTTCCTACCCTGTCTCGCTCAATATTATGTCCTTGCTCAATAATTTGAGCAAAATCGATAAAATTATTCTGAAATCTTCTTCCTTGTTGTATTTTTCGCTTGTCTGTCATATCAAATAACACTGGCAAACAAAAGATAAAAAAATGTTTGATTTTCTTTGAAAAATATCTAAAACTGATAAAACGACTATTAAGGATTGCCAAAACAACACTTCAGTGGATTGATCTGGTGGCTTCCTTGCAGAGTTTTGACTTGAGACAACAAATCACAACTCATTACGTAATGCCGTTTAAAAGGCCCTCGGGGAAAACAAAGATGGCCCCACTTCAACCAATAGTATGGAATAAAGGTGGTTGCTTGAATTAGGAGGATGGGTGCCGTGGAAGGTTTTCCCCTGAGTTAAGGGTGATCAAAGTCTGGAAGCAATAGAGGCTTGTGCACGATCACAGACAACAAGCCAGAAAACTTCACAACATAGCTCAAATAATAATAATATGTTGGGTAGTCTACAAAATACGGCTCAGACCTTCGCTTCTCCGCCGTTTCAAATGCCTAAGTGACGGCCACCCTGGCTTCAATGCTCTAAAGTCTGATAGTAAATCCTTATTCTATAAGTTCGGCAACGCAGGGCATGAAAGAAAAGATTGCACGGAAGAGACGCATTGTGCTCTGCGATAGACCGCTCACCCCTAACTATCTGAAACCTACCCCACAAACAGTGTGGTGCCGGTGCCAAACCGGCGCTACAAAGGCCTGTGTCCTGCGGATAAACTTACGTCGCTCTTAAAAGTCGAAATTGTGGTGAAGGATATAGAAGACGACACATCGCTGCTAAGCGAAGAAAACTGTGTTAAAAATTTGTCAGAATTGATGAATCTGGTTGATGCATCTACGAGAATAGATGAATTTGACCGATATATATAGTACTTGCGCCTTCTGAGTTCCAACCATTCACGATTCCGCACTTATTTTGGTTCTGCGTTAGGTCCAACCTACCTGCAACTGAAGACAGGATAAACTCTGGATTCAGTGCCATCGAATCCGCTTGTAAGTCATCTATGCACTGCCGCAGACCTAGACCTCCGATGTACTGGCGAGGAAATCGTCCTACAATGAAAAAGGTGTCAGAAGGCCGACGAGAAACTTAACGGACGTGAAGCCAGAATTCAGAATGGACCTGGATTGCAGTATATCAGTCGGCCTTATTGGGCTCACACTTCACGCTTATCGGGTTAACGCCATTAAGGCATTTTTTATTCAACTTATTTTTTTAATTCATATTACCCCTTTCTGAATCCTATATTATCATGTTTTGAGAATTATCTGTAATTATCATGTACTTGTAAAGTATTCGAAACATTTTTAGGAAATGATTTGAGTTTAGGGGAAACTCAATATAGACATCACAAGAAAGATTCAAAATAGGCTATTTTATAGTTTTATTGTATGTGTTGTTTTCTGAATCTTATGCTATAGATGCAATAACTGACGCTGACCATCATAAATGCGATTAACTCCGCTAAATGGAAGAATATTCATGAAGCCCTAGGTAACTCAACAATTCACCGCTGAACTGCCAGTGGAGCCGAGACTGATTGGCTATGTGAGTAATGTCACAGCACTAGTGACACCATCGATCAAGCGCAGTTAAAGCCAAATGCGCTAATGCATCGAGTAGGGAGGCGGGTGACCACTCATAAATTCAGCGTAGCGTTGGAGAAACGTGAAGTAGTCATTATAATAAAACAGGGAATCCCTCGAGTAGGAACGATCAACACAAGAGCAGATAAGGCTGGGAAAGTGATTCTTGCAAGTCCGTTAAAAAAACGAGGCACTCAACACGGCATCGAAAATCGCTGGCGTTGATGGAAAGACGAGAATGACACTGCGAATACCATCAGCATACTGGACAGTCTCTCAGTCTGCGATATTGATATTTGCTGGAGTGAGACTCATCGGTCGCATTGCAGAGACGAATCAGAGAAAGGATCACCATCTAAAAGATGTTATATAATATACATCTACCTCAAAGAATCTACCTCCGAAGCCATGAGGCTCACAAAGAACAAGTCACTAGCGTTGAAAGACGAAGCAGCCTGCACGAGTGTCAAAAATCCTCATAGCCTAGTCTTACCTGCAGAAAATTTTTAAATTACGTTGTCAAGAATGCGTTTGCAGCATTAGAGAGAAACATGGTGCCAGGCATACTTTTTTTCATTCAGAAGATGGGAAAGACACGGCGATGATCTTGCTAAAAGCGGGAGAGCTCCGTCCGGATTGCGCGATCGAAAAGATGCTGAAATCGGCTGAGAAATGGAACCGGGTGGTACATAGTGCTCCGGCAATTTCAACAGTCCAACGAGTCTACTAGCGCTAATAATCAATGGATAGTGCTTTAAAAGTATTTCTGCCATCAAATGAAAAATGCCGACGATCAATTACGATAAATTGAATGTAAATGAAAGGAATATCATAAGCCACTATCCTCAAACTACCCACTGTGTATCCTGGAAAGGTGGTTGGAAAAAAGTTATCAAGATTAGACTCACCAACGAAGCCACAACCACTAGAGACTTGTCTTCACACCAGTGTAGCTTCCGAATTGAGGTGTCCACTATAGGCGCCATCTTAGAGGCTATCAGCGGAAAAACCAACGCTTAAGGTGAATCGTGACATTGGACATGAAGAACGCTTTCAATTATAGAGATGACATTATTAGTGCTCTTGAACCTTCAGGGTACCGGAAAATCCGATTATGCTTTTAGGATTTACTTGTTGGACAGCAGGAAGGACGACGAATGATAGACGTGACGTCGGAAGCCACACAGGGTTCCATTCTATGCCCTGAACTATGGAACGCCTCACATGACCACAATTTAGAGTTGCTAATGCCGAAAGAGGCAACACTGATCCACTACGGAGACAACAGGATCGCTGAACCTGAAGTTGTGCCTTGTGACGAGTGTAAAGTCAGCCATGGGCTCAATCTGGCACTGGAAAACCACCTTGAGGTAATTCTGAAAAAAATTGGATCCTTAGGATCCTTGGCCTGCAAAACAGTTGTCAGAGTTGATCTCCTCGACTGGCAAGCTTACCGGGAATGTTGGATCCAAGTACATAGGCGTTGAGTCTCAAGAATTGGAATTTATCGCCTTTCCAGAAGGTGAGAGAGATGATCTATAAGTGATATATCATCGATCATCTATCTTCGGGGGCTAATAGCATATTGAGATAAATGCACACGAAGCACTATCGCTCTTTGGTAGAGTGATTAGAAAGATGCGACGTGGATAGGAGATGCGACGATGGACAAGACGCAATTCATCGACTGTTCTGTCCAAGGATCGTAAACGACGCCTAATTCACTTATTTCAACTGCAAACGAGAAAATAAACACACACGGTCCATTCTCTTCAGAAAGCCTCGTTCCTTATCATCACCCCACCATCAATTGCAAATAGAATGTGGTGGGTTTTATACTTGGACTGTTCTTCAGATGAAAGAATGATTCTCGGACCATTGATTGACGCAGAGGGAAGTAGAACTGAAAAATGCACTCCTGCAACGGAAGGTGTCAACTGCCAAGAAAAGAAGGGTCTGACCGAAAGTAGTGTGACAAACAGTTCCAATCTGGGTTCTCAGTGTGGTAGAGTAGGGGCTTTGAGTAGCCTTCAACTTCTAACCAATATGTGAAAATATGTGAATTTTACTTTTTCGAAGATAAGGCAAAAACGACTCGCGATTAGATGAAATATATAATGCACCAGTGAAAAGTAGCCACGCAATATGTCTGAAAAATCAGCGGTGCTTTAACCATCAAATCAGAAATTTGAATGTTAAAACTGCATTCAGTCCAACGATTGGGCGAAGAAATCAGTGAAAAGATATTATCCTGGATTGGACCTAAATAAAATTTCAAAAAAAAAAAGATAAACACATTTCCCTCGCAGACAGCACTTCGGTCTAAGAAATGGCTTACCAGCTCAAATTTATACCACGCGAAAAGGTTTTACTTTTTCTAGAATCTATTACATATCCTTTCCTTGTATGACCAATGTTGCGTGCTTTATGATCTACCATCCAAGAATGAACATCTTGGAACCAGTTAAAAAAGTGTTACGATTGTGGTATTAAATGGCCGCTCCAAGGACCAAAGAAATTATCAATTACCTTCCTTTGGCAGGTAGCAAGTCTTCGAAGCAGTAATACCATTTGGAAGTTGCAGTTGTGCAGACAAAAGACTCCTCAATCAAAAGTCAAACGATGTTTCAACAAAAAAGGAGAAAGTCCAGCAATACATCATATCGTCCTGTTCATCCATTAATTTGAAGGAAATCGACAAGGTTAGCTTCAGTGTTAAAACGATTGATTGTTATCATCCCCAAAAATCAATGGACTCAAAAACATCAAACTGCAGGAGCTAAATGCATAGAAAACAGTCCCAAAGACAGCATCCATTACATCTCTAGCATGGATCATTTCGTATTTGACTGTGCGTGCAACGTCCTACATAGGTGTGGGTACCTTTAACATATGTGTGCCATACATGTTATCACAATGCAGTCGAGGATCGAGTAATACGGTAGCAGTGTACATTCGTTACGGATTGAATTTTAAATGAGCTTAAAAATAACCTCGGACGTGAATACGAACATTGAGTCTGCATGGTCTTCAACACCAGAGTATAACACCTGAAGACCGAAAGAAACCCATTGTGTCATTACTTTCCTCGTTTTTTACACCGAGTCAGATACAAATCCAAAGGTCTTCAGCCATGGGCATTAAGCGAGGGTAGATAAGACGGCAGCTGGGCGGGATGGAGTTCTCTTACATGCTCCTAGCGGACAGCAATTTAGTTCTTGTGCGTTGGAATATTTTTTTCAGAATTATTTTTTGTGGTCAATGCGAAGAGTTGAAGAAACCAATTTTCTTCGGATACACCTCCATGGCAAACGAAATCCACTTGAAAATTACGTTCTTTCACAAGATGCTCATTTTCGTCGAAAAAAATGCTTTCGGAGGTTTGATTTTTTCCTTGAAGGGAGGGAGCAATCAACTTGCACTCTGAAAGCACTCCGCAGAAGTGATGAGCAAACACTCGTCGTGATTATTCGCAAGTCCTTGGATAATGGATGATGAGTGGACTCATTGTGCTACCGTTGTGGTCAATATTTACTGTGTTTGCTTAACATAAACAGATGTGGTTTCTGTAATGATTAATTTCTTCGTATCTTTATTTGGAAATAGTATTTGAGGTGTAGTAACGATAAACTACGTGAGGGCGTTGGAGGCAATCGTCTTCCGCGGGGGAATGATGATTTAGATTTGAGATTGTTTCGCGTAGGTTAGAACGATGTGTGAATCTTTAGGGTCATGCGAATGCAATTGATCATTCATAGGGACACCAACATTGATCAGTGAGTTGATAGTATTCAAATATATTTCAAAGTCGCAATGGGGATAGGTAAAGTTTTACGTATCTGGCCACAAAGAAAAGATGACTTCGGATCTGCAGCAGACAGAGCATAATCGGGGTTGAAAATTTTTAATGCTCTTATTCTTATGGAGCTTCATAAAAAGGACAACAACGGGAATCATAATGCATTTATATTCTGGCCTAACTTTTTTTAAAATCAGATTAGGTGCGGAACTAATTTATCGCTGGTTCCTTGATAAAATTGCTACATTCTTGAGGAAACATGGTGAAGTTAGAACTCCCAATAGGTAGCTGCAATTTTTCCCCATATTTTCAGTATAGCTCGCATGCCGTTCCCGTAAAAGGAACCATTTTTCAGGCTATCTACAAGCCCAGTCGTTTAGCGATGTCCTTATATAAGCGACACTGCTGATCGGTTGACCATGCCCCATCGAAAGAAACGAGTAAATGATGGGATGGCATATCTGATGGATGGGAGCATGGCAGATAGGGTAGGACTTCCTATTTGAGCGCCAGGTCGGGTTTTATAGACCGGACGTGAGATCGAGCGTTGTCATGCTTTAGGACCAAGTTTTCGTGCTTGTGTTAAGATTAAAAAGTTTTTCGCACAGCACTCGGTTCAGTCGCATCAATTGAAGTCGATAAAACTCTTCAGTGATCGTTTCAATTGCTCATTGCAAATACCAGCGAACTGGTCTGACCAAATTTTCTGCGAAAACTTCGTAGGGTGGAAATTCGGCCGAGTCGACGACGAAAAAATATGCGGACAGTTGCCAGTGACTTTTTCCTCTTTGGGTTTCTTAAATGATTCCATTTTTCTTCACTTGTCCCGATATTAAAACCCTTCTCAGTTCTCCACTGAAACGTTGTTTTCAGACAAAAAATGCTTTCAATGTCACGTGGTTTATAATAAATAGCAACGAAACTTTAAATAATAAGCAACCCGAGTTCATTGCTTTGCAATTATTCCGAACATGCAATTGATTGGGAATCGATTGTAGGATAACTTTAGCAAAGATAGCAAGTTCCCTTTTCATTTAGTATAGATTCAGCTTCTTTAAATGATTTTGGCCTTCTGTGACAAAGACGGACGTCAATATCGAAATCATCATCTTTGAAGCAATGAAATCTATCTGGTCATATTAATAAACTTCATCGAACATCGTTATTCAGAGCTATAACCATTGTATAGCTCTGAATGATCTTCATCCGCCATTTTCTTCAAATGAATCACATAAATTAACACTTCCTGACGATTATTTGGCAAGAAATCAGACATTCTCATACGACAAAAAAATGCAACTCCCAAGCAAAATCAATAATGCGGCAAAACTGGTTTTTTAGCATACGTGTAAACATGGTTCATAAACGATATGTCAAAACCGACCAGTACTCTCTGATGGACAATTATGTTGGCAATTAGTCGGTCACGAAATATGTAAATTGTTAACGTACAGCATGCCTAATTGCATGTATTACTGTTCAGATAAGGAGTTGTAGGATACGACTGATATCCTTAGTTTATAATATTGTATTACACATCTAGTAAGAAGACATTGTCAGCGATCAAGTATGACCAATGAGAATATGTGGATTAGTCAACCATGACATCCTTATCAGTTGAACTTTGAGCATTGCGAAAAGAAATGCTTCGTTACATCAGATTCATGTCCTTGTAGATAGAAAGGGACTTATCATTGACGTTTGCTGAGTACCTGTCATTTACCACACTCACATACTAAATACGGACAAGAGAATGGAATCCATGAACCATGTGGACAGCACTGAGCAAAATATTCATTAAAGATATTTGATGCATATGCACTATAAGCAAAGAAAACTTCTGCAGTAAAGTTGGCTTGAGAGAGATGCTAGTGGTCGGCTGGAGGGTTTTGGATTGGCCGATGACACCTGGAATCTTTTGCTTTGTTGAGTTGCTAGGGCTCTTGCTGGTTCGTGCACAGCCTGGACAGAAAAATAATAATAATAGTAACCAAAACATATGTAACTTTCATTAAATAAGGAATTATATACAGTTTCCCAAGGAAGTTAACATCCCCTCGAAAATGGCAATTACTGATTGATAATACATTCTAGGATAAAATCTCATACAAAATTACATCCTTCGAGGAATATATTAAAGAAAAGAATTTGCTTCACCAAATAAAACTAATGTTGACCAATCGAAATAAATATAAAACCCTTATATTAACAATCCACAAAAATACACATACGGCAACAAATAGATTACATCGATTGATCGATGATTGATTGAGTGTTGTTATTATTATAAGAAATTTTAACGGTATAGTTGGGATTATTTGTATTCAATTTTGAAGGAGCCTTTTCTCTAAAGTTTCCACGGATGGGGAGAGTTCGAATTGCACTTTAACCAAATTAAAACAAAAATATTAGACCGAAAGTAAAGGAGATTTCATTTGAAATTCGTGAGCAAATAATTAGATTGAGAAAAAATACAAAGCCATTACGTGTAATTGGGAAAATTGTGGGAAAACCTAAAGATAGTGTGCAGACTGTATTGAGAAACTATGCGAAGAACGTATCTTTGCAAAGTAAACGTTACAATGGCCGGCCCAAAGTTTAATCAGCGTACGAAACATGAAATAATAAAGGCTGTGAGAAGAAGGCCTTGTAACTACAACTGTAGAAATTGTGTAAATGATGGAAAATACAGCTGAAAATACATCCATCCACAATCAATTCAAAATCTCTGATTAAAAGTGGTTTCTACAGTCGAACCCTAAAGAAAAGAAAGACAGAAACTGTGTCGAATCCTTTTCAATACAGATTTAACTAGTGGCAAAAACAAATTTAAAATTCTTGGCTGTTGTGAAAAAGAATGAACTGAATATTCAAAACATTGTGTCAACAATGAATCATGGGGCTGAGTCTACAATGGAATGGGGATGTATGTCGGCGTCTGAGATTGGTAATTTGGTTTTTATAGAGCCAACTATAGATCGATTCAGTTGCCTGAACGTATGAAAAGAGAATTTAATGCAATATGTAACCAAACAAACCAGAATCTCAAAATTGCGTGCTTGGCGTGGTGGGGGGGAGGGGGTTTGGCGAGGTTGCCCGTCATCCAGACGCGTGATCAAGTCACTAAAAGTACCCACCAAACAAAAAAAATTATATGATGAGTGAAAACAAAAATAATAAATTAGGGGTGGGGATATACACCCCGACGTGTGAGGGAGCCTCGACCTCATGCGGGCTTCTCTCCAGCAATCATGCTGGGGATAAGTCGCCAGGGCATTTTTCAGTATTGGAACACTTGGCCACTGACGAATCAAAAACTACAAGTGAAAAAATCAACGACGCAAGCATGTTCGCCCGAAGTCCAAAACTACTGCGAAATCTGCCTCAAAGAGTAGCCAAGCGTAACATAGTGCAAGCAAATCTCCATCGAACGCTTTGCAGCAGCGAAAAAGGTGCTTGTCCAGAACATTCCTCCCTACACAAGGCGATGGAGCGAACGATACCAGAAGCGTAGTGGAGGCTTCGGGCAGTGGAGTCATCGGTCCGAAGTGCCATTCTCCGGGGGTCATCAAGAGTCATAAACTGAACAACGTGGAAGGCGAAAACAATGACGCTCCACAGCAACAAGACCCTCCTGCTGACAGTATACCGAAAACCTCAGCTGAGGACAACCTGATCACGAAAATAGTAGTGGACAGAAGTGAGGAAGAGCGGCTAACAAGGAACATAAGCGAACTTTTGACAACCGATTTTGAAAACACTGTTTCAACAAAAACGTGTTTAAAGTTTTGAGTAACAATAAATCCGGAGAGAAAAAATTTTTTTAACCAACATTGAATCGTCGATTTCTGGGCAATAAAGTAAACAACCTGCAGCAGCTGCAATGCCCAGTGCATCCTTTTGCTCCTGTCTATGACGAATCCTAGCTTCGCGAGTCTCGCTTGCAGATTTTTTCTCAGCTGCGCACACACGGTTTTCATCAGCATTTCGGGCATATTCGTGGGAATTTCGGCCAAGTTTCAAATCCATACCATGCCTAAATAATAATAAAGCTGATGTTCCATCATTAAAAGTGCAAGCAGCGAATAATGCAGCAATATTAACGATTTTTGAACCAGCAGGAAGTATTTTTGGAGTAATCTTCAGATAAACTGGTTCAAGCTTTCATTATTATTTTGTGTGAAACCACCAACACACCGCACCAGAAGTTCATCCTCATAATCTGCGAATGCAGTATAATCATATTTGAATGATGAAATAGTGTTTGTAGCTGATGCTCGCTGCCGGGCGCACCTGGAGTCTGGACCTTTTGGGCAATTTCCGTGCTGAGAAATTTTGTGTGTAGAGCTGTAGTGGTAATAAATAGAAAATATAGCATCTTTCATTTTTTCAACTGACTCACAATTTCGTCTTATTGCCAAACCATAATAAGTAGTCAATTTATCCAATATTCGAATAACAAATATGAACCGGTGATTAATTTCAGACATTTTTCCGATTTTTCTACGTGCTAAAATTATTTCGGATCACATCGTTCACATGCTACCTCATTTTTAATCCCAGACCGAATTTCAAGCATTGTTTAAAATTCAATTTTCCATTACACAATTTTTCTTCATCTTTATTTTAAATAATGTTAGAACACCGCACAAAAGATGAGAGCGTTGAAAAAACTAAGGCAAAGTCTATAATTGAATATTTGAGCGTGTCTTCCTGTGGCACGTGCTCTTTATCGTCACTTTTTAATTTTTTGGCCGACGTGCTCGCGAAGAAATCATCAATTTTCGGATTTTTAGGATTGAATGACTGTCTCCTTTTCCTTGGTCTGTCTTTTCTACGAGCGCCGTCGTTTAACTGAGTTTTCGAAAGTTTAGACATTTTTAAATAAATTTCACAACAGACACTTTGGATAACCTCAAATGAACCTCGTGATTGACGAAGTAATCACCAACTAAAGTATTTCAAACTAGTTGCTCTTAGAAAGTCAAAACAATAGACAATGAAAACAAACAATAGACGAGCAGCTAAGATGCTCGGGGCCTAACTGACCTCGAACGCGCACCTTCACAAGGCTGTATCTCCGAAACTATTATTCATATAGATCTGAAAATTTACAACAATGTTCTCGAAAGGATGTAGAAAGAAATAAGAAAAAAATAAATAATAAAAAATTGATTTTTTTTTAAACTGCAAAACCCATGTAACCCCCTAAGCACTCGTATTATATTCGGGGTCGAAATCCATTTCTATGCTACACTTTGATAATCCTGGTGTGATATCAATACGAAATAACATTGAATGAAACCAACATGTGTGATATTTCTTATTCAACTTCCATAGCACAAAGCACTTCTAATTAATCGTCACACTTTTCCCAAAGATTTTATCAAAATAAGTTTAATGTTATTGGCCAAGATACTTTTTCGAACATCAAAAACTCATCTCAGTGAGCACGGATAAGACAAAGGCTTTGCGAATAGTGTCCAATAGGCCTGGTAGCCCCTATCTTTGATGGTAGTAGTGGCATGCTTATGTTGCACGGGGGACAACATAGTAGCTCCCATGAAATGTCCACGACAGAACTGTTATTACTGAATAGTGCGATTTTTTGAATTTCTCAGAACTTATAACACTCAAAAACATAACTCAAAAACTCACACCACGACCCATCATTTATACCGTGATTGGAACCCCTTATGGCGAAATTACGGTACTTTTGATGTTGAGTACCACACATATTTCGTACATTTGACGTTTGAGGAACATCAAAGTGGCTCGCAATGTGGACTAATAAGTACGAGTAAATCTTTTAAAATTCACATACAAAAAAATTTAGTGACAAAAAAATTTACGAGATGCCAATTCAATGAAAATCACTACATATTATATCTAGTTTCTGGAAACGTTCACTTTTAAGATACAAAATACTTTTGTTATTGCATTCTGTCCCTGATACAATATTGGAACATTTTTCCAATAGCTTGATTCGTTCAAAAAGAAAAAATAGGTACCTTTTTAACAAACAAATCGCAAAATATTTTATTTGAAAAAAATTACTCCTTTGTTTTATTTTTTGTCATATAAAAACAAAAGAGTAAACATGTTGTCATAATTAAGAAAAAGTTAACATTACAGATATTCAATTAGTTCTTATGTATTCAAAAATTGTTAATAATTGATCGGCCCGCCTTTTGCTTGGATGACTGCCTTCACTCGCCTTACCATGCATATTCATACGAATTTTAAAAAAAATCTTCATTAATTTCTTCTTCTCACGCTTTTCAGGTTTAGGAGAGTTTGCGGTTCACTTTCCCTTATTTTTGAATCTATTACCTGCCAAAAGTTTTCAATGGGATTCAAGTCGGGACTGTGAATTGTGTTACTTGGGAAAGACAAAATATTACAAAGTTCATTAGTAAAAATATTTTACTTTCCAATGTGAAAATAACTTACAGAGCGAGCTCGATGTGCAGGAGCCGAATCGTCTTGGAAGAGAGGATTTGACACATCTGTCGTTAGATCCTCGATTGCTGGAACTACGCCTTCTTCAACAATTTCTCTGTACTTAGCAGCATTCACAGATCCTTCAAGAATAATAAAAGGCCCTACGCGATTTTGTACGATTCATCCCCAAGCCATCACATAGAGGGAATGCTGTACCGTTGCTTGGATACATTCGTCCGAGTATCGTTCACCAGTTCTGCGTCTCACTCGCAGTGTTCCATCTGGTGCAAAAAGATTAAATTTCGATTCATCTAAAAAAATAACTCGTTTCCAATCCTCTAAGGTCCAGTTTTTTCTATCTTTGCACCATTAAAGGCGAGCTTGCCTCTTTCGTTTATTCAAAAGCGGCTTTTTCGCAGGGCCACAAGAACGCAAACCCATGTCGTTCAACTTTCTTTGGATTGTTCTGGTACTGCAAGACTCATTCATTGATTTTGAAAACTCTGCCCGCAATTTTGATGCTGATTCGAATCGATTTGCCAGGGCCAGGAACTTGAAATGATCTTCATCCCTCTGCGTGGTATCTCGTTTTCTTCCGCTGCCCTTTTTTCACTCAAGGCTGACTGTATCCTGCTTTTTTTAAATTAAATTCCGAACTTTCGCCTCGCTGCACCCTACTCGCCGAGTGATTTCTGATTTCGACTTACCTGATTGGTAAGAAGCCCAAATTTTGGCCTTTCGTTGTAGACTCAAATTGATGTATTTTCGCATCTCTAGGATAATTCTTTACCTATTGGCTTGCAAAGTCAGACTGATGCGGAAATTTTGCATTCTGTAGTTTATATAGGATCCCCAATTACTACTTGAAAAATTTCGTTTGCCTCAGGATAAGCTAATTATGTCATTTTGATGGTAACTTGAAAAATTCTTAATTCGTAGATTTTTTTGTCACTGGGTGTACTTCCTGCCATTCATTCCTTCGCGTTAATCTCATCACTTTTTACACCTTTGCGCAAGTGTCATACGCACTAGTTACGTTAGATAGGCTAAGAATACTAAAAACAAATTTAACACCAAGAATTTCCTCGTGGACGCACCAATAAGATCAAATAGAGAATTTTTGCAGAAAATGCTTAGAGCTCATAATTTGATTAGACAACGATTCTGTTCCAAACGAAATTCGTGTGAAATGCCTCCTCAGCATTATTTTAAGTTAAGGACAGTGAATTGCATTGCAAACTATTTCAACAGCTTGAAAGGTGTAATCAAGCAATGAATCAATGTAATCAGTTGGTCCATAGCATAATCATAGAATAAGGACTTGAAAGAGTCTCTCTATTCTAAGAAAAAATGAGTTACTTTTAGTATTTTTTTGGTTAACAGACTTAAAGAAAACTTCGATGTCATTTTTGTAACCAAAATAATATTAAATTGAAATATTCGCGTTGTTGGCACTTTTTACTCGAAAAACTTGCGATAACCAAACGATATCGTAAATTTCCTGGGTACGATACCAAATTTCGCGAAGGAATACTAAATATTGCAACAGGTCGGCTTACATTGATAATGGGTGCGAATGGAGGTTCCAGGACTTATTTCATACGGCCTGGGTAGTGGCTGTATAAAAAAAAATACAAATAACATTGCAAAATGAACCAGTTAATACCTTTCAGAAGTGTCTTCTATTTGTAACCTTCATTACACTCAACCGTCCTTTTGAATCCAAAAAGATATTTTCGAATTGATGGAATATGCATCTTTGAATAGCAAGGAAACAGTGAGTTGCCTGCATGCTATTCAAACATTTAGATTCGGTATAGAAAAATTGTATAGTAATGGGTCTGTATTAGAGTAAAAATGCCACAAGGCGAACTTCTAGGACTAATGTTTTTTAATGTATTGTTCTCTGAATTCCCAACCAATATGTACAATAAATTCAAATCTATTCTATATTTCGAATTTATTTTATTGGTTAAAATTCTCACAGAATTAAAGCTTTTACCTAGTGTAATTTTGGACAAATTCAGTCGATGTCCTTCTTAATAAAAATTGATTCATTAACAAAAGACGATGTTCGGTGTGACGTTCATGTAGACAGTCTTCAAATTTACATGCATTCACAATCACAGACATTCAATATTAATTAGGAGAATCCCTGCTACTGACACATCTAAATTCAAAAGCATGATCATCGCGGTCCCCCTTCTAATCTACGATGTTTTGAAAGAGTTTGTTTTATTTCTTTCTCTGATGCTCGGGCTAACATATCACATATAATCTGCCCTTAAAAATTAATAAAAAGAACAATCTATGACGTATCTAATGCTTGAATGGTTCGGTTTCACTTAATCTCAGCATGTAATGAAAACACTCCAGTCTACATAATGGCCGATATTTTACGACCAATTTATCGTCCAATAATCTCAAATTTACAAACTACATCACCCAGATGGACATTGATTGTTCAAATCATCTTCATTCATGAGAGCAGATGGGATTTTCAATTTCTCAGTCGTATTTTTCAGAAATATTTCAGCGTTAATCCTTTAACAAATCTATTTTTAACGGGCATTTGAAATGAAGTTTCCTTCGGATTATGTCGATTTAACAAGCGAAGCAGATAACGATGAAAAAAAGAATGGTAATATCCAGTAGCAGTAGACCGATGATATTGGTGCTGATAATCATTGTCTAGGATATCGTGGTAATAATGTTGTTGTTGTTCCACTGACTTATATCATTGCTCTCTTTGCCTTCGCTATTATCATACCCGTGAAAATTATTCTCCAAAAAGCCTTTTACAAAATTCATTCCTATAGAAGTTCGCAATTGATGGATAAAATATTTTCAATTGATGATGTGCCTGTTGACGATCGCGAATGACAAAAATAAGGATGTAATGAGTACCATAGCGATATCTGGTGCAATTAGATTGAGTAAATTTTGAAACCTATTACAGGGACTACAGGAGTTAGGCTCCTTGGTTCAACATTTTTTCACTGAAGTTTGCTTGATTATCGCTGCAGGTCAAATGACAATGCAGGTATGACGTTTTATCGGTCTGCTGGATAATCCTTACTAACCTGTAAGAAAAGGCTTCGATTTTTCAGCCATTTTCAGCTCATTCTGAAGTGCTCATGCGGGTGTACACTTTTTTGCAGGTGAGGGTCTTATGATTTGTTTCGACGTAGGGTAAGGGTAGGAAAGTAGCAAAGGATAATAATTAGTGGGAGCGAGTCAATGGGGTGGATGAATCGAGTCTAACGTAGTAATATACTTGTTCTTTCTGGATTTCGTGGAAACGTTATTGCCTAGGCCATTTCGTTTCTTTTTCTAATAAGGAAAGAGTCGTGGACTGAACATGTTGTCCAGGACCTAAATAGTGTATCGCTTATAATTTGTTTATGGAGTTTTTCCAACAAGCCCAATCTTCGTCATTCCCTTTTATTATATGGCAACATCTTCACTTATGCTAATTTAACAGAGTTTTATGTCTAGTTCTGTATGTGCTCGGCGTAGTTGGTGTTTTTTTGCCTATAACGAACGTTGATGTTCTTTGTAACTAGATTTTAGGTTGCGTATCAAGTTTACTAAGGATATCAGTCAAGTCAGTTTATATATTTAGAGCATTATGTCAGTTTCTGGATTTTTCCTTCTTGTATAGATAATTTAGTTAACAACTTCAATTAAAAACTGGTTGTAACGTTCTATGTTGTTCTTAAAATTCTTCTATCGAAATAATGTTTATGTTTTCTGAGTTTTTCAACATATTTTCCCTTGTATTTTTCCCTGGACTATACCATCCACGTGCCTGGAGATCATTTCATAAGTATCTTCTTTTTTTTTGAAATAAAAAAATATCAATTTTTATGATCATATTTCATTAGTTCGACTATTTCTTGGATCTGGTTGGTTAGTAATTCAGTCATTTTTTTGGGAGCGCATCACTCTTCTTTTGATCTACTTTTGCGTTTCAAGATGGCTTGTAGTTCCACATTCTGTTACTGCTCCATTTTCATTGCATTATATCTGTGTGTCGTGGATGTCCTCTTCGTGCAACTTCCCATGGAGTTTAAGAAATAGCGACCGAATTTCAATTATCCAGGATTAAGACAACTAGGTTGAAAGTTTGGCAAGAAAGTGTCTGAGTATTCTTACAGATGTTAATCCGATGAAAATATATGCGCGACAAAATTATTGTATCGATCTCAAGGAATGACAGGACCTGATCGATAGCCACGCCTTACGAAAACAATGGGAAAATGGCTTTGACAAAATGACAAAATTTGACAATCATTGATAGAAAAAACATACAAGAAAGAAATTTTACTGGGTTATGCCACATAAGCATGTATCATGATGAAGTTGACTAAATGTGTATACATGACAACTTACTGATTAGGTTCCCATAGAAATGCCACAGAATCTGAGCTTATACTATAAGCTATATACAAATCACACACCTTGAATTAACACAAACAAAGGAGACATAATTATTTTGAATTAAAGTTTGTAAACAAAGTAGGCATTAACATTTTGAAATAGACTAAAATAAACAAAGTAGGCATTGATATTTTGAATTTGAAATTAAATCAAGTAAGCGACGAGTGGTATAAATAGAAGTGAAATTGTCTTGAATAGTAGAGTTAGTTCTTCGCGTCAAAAGGTACGGACAATCCTCTGTTTCCTATCACCCAATGTGAGGCTGCATTGGGGTGCCTTTTTGAATACCGGTTCATGTATACAATAGAAATTGTATACCGGGAATATAATAAATAAAGTAGGTGTTATTAAGTGAAACAACAGTTTTATTTATCTTCTCCGTCGAAGTAACATAAATTTTATGCCCAGCTTTCATTTTTCCTAGACAAGATTCCAGCAAGGTAAATCGTCCTGCAATTGCCAATTGCAAGGACGCCAATGTAGCCAATGAACATCATTTTGGCTTCATACCTCACGAAGAATATAGAAAACATACGAATGTTGGAAAATGTCAACCCTCCTTTGCTTGATTGCCTAAATTTCTCACCTGACTCACTTTAGTGACGAGAAAGATATAGAAGAGGTATGGTAATTACTGTTAGCTCTGGTGAAGAGGTCCCAGTGACGATTGAAGATTTGGAAAAACTACGTTATAGTGCTTCAGAGGATAAGATAGTAGAAATAGGTTTCTGGACGAAAAGGACAAGCCCGAGCGCTAAGCGCACAGGACTGGGAAAATTATTAATTTTAAAATTAGTAAGTCATATCATATTGGGCTAGCAACTAGCTAATTGCCGATTTGTTCAATGAAATAAGAGTTTTTTTACTTGGTGAATTTTAATCTCTAATGTACTTTCCATTTTGTTCGATAACCTGTTACCATCAACTTGAAAACTTCAAAACTCTAAGCTCGTAGAAAGTCTGATCAGATTCAGATTCAGAAGTTTATTGAGACTTTAACTATGACATGAGCTTATACTAAGAATACATTGACAAGGTAGGTTAATGACTGTTACAGTAGGGGAGAGGGGGGCATAATGGGGTCGTTAAGGAAAATACACATTAAATTGATTAACGCAATGTATTTATTAATTAAAACTAATCACAACACTTTGGTTACTTATTGATCTATCATTTGGCATAGAATTTGGTGATGTAAATAATCATAAGAAGTTGTAATTCTAATTTTTTGAAACTTTAATGAAAACCCCATCGTGCCCCAGGGTAGGGGCAGTATGGGGTACGTATTTATTTTACGTCACAGTATAAGCAGATGTGGATTTCTTCTGTATTATCGTCGTCTACACCAGCACAAGCTGTATGAGCCCACCATTCACATAGTTGGCAAGCCACCCAACCTTCCGAAGACTTGAAATAAGTGTGGTTCACGTCGAGCCAGTAGAGGCACATGGCATCTTCGTCGGTATTCTCTACACCAGAGGGAGCTTTTTGGGTCTTCCGTTTCTTAGAGTTCTTCTTAAACTTGGGGTCATTTGAATTAGAACACTTCTTCGCTCTCTTAAGTCGTTCTCGTTCTTCTAACTCAATTTTGTAGGGGGATGACGTGAGAACAACAGTTTTCCCTCGACGATAGTTTTTTTTCGTTTGGTTTCTTTGTTTGACTGTCGGGATCGCGAGAATTTCTTGAGGCGAAGCATTTGCAAACGAAGTTGTCAAATCACCACATACTTTTCGAATCGGAGATTGGTTTAGGTTATGTTTATTAAGTGTTGATGGTCCAGGCTGAAGCTGAGGTGTTGTTAAAGCAGGCAAATCTGCTTCAAGGGGATGTTCTTCAAGGATAGGTGGCGACGGTTATTTCTGGATTCCGACATTTAAAGGAACTATTTCACACTCATCGTTTGCTAGCGGTACGTCTGAGGTTCATGCAGCTAAAAAATCTGAATCTGTAAAGTTATTCTGATTAAAAGGCCATATGCCACATTTTTGGAAAGCATTGATTGCGGTAGACATTGTGGCAGCTTGAATATATGCATTTGCAAATATTTCGCTTATTTGAAATGTTGTTATTATTCGCCCCGGGTGTGACCTTAACCAATTAGAGCAGGCATGGTCATAGTATACACTTAAAGGTTTCATAAAGCCAACATCTAAGGGCTGGAGCCTATGGGTGCAGTGCCCGGGACAGCAAAGCATTACAACCCCATTTTTGCTTGCATAATAACATAACTGATATGTTTTTGGTATGTTTTACATGACCATCTAAAAGAATCAAGGCTGGATTAGTTATTGACGCACCAGAAAACTTGACAAATCGTTGGAACCAGCTCAAAAATATTTCAGATGTCATCCATCCTTTAGTGTTGCATTCTGCTTCATTCTCTGTTGAGGAAATATTAGCCTAAGAGGCATGTAAGTTCCTGCAGCATTAAAACACACCTCAACCGTAACTGTCTGTCCTCGTTCTGCTGAAGAAAACGATCCTACCTGTTTTCTCCCCTTTTCTGCAATAATTTTGCTCTTCGTTTTTGAGACGCATGATATGCCAGTTTCATCACAATTAAAAATTCTGTCTGGCGTCAAATTATATTTGTCATAGATTTCTCCGAGTAGAGAATAAAATTTACCCACAGCCACTTTATTAAAGCCTTTTGCTCGAGCTGCCGATGTAGCTTCCGGTTTTCGTATAGATAAATCTGGGTGGCGCTTCAAGAATCCCTTTAACCAATCTACGCCAGCTTTTTGTTTATCATGATTAAATTTGTGAGCTTTGCCATTTTTTTCCGCTAGCTGATAAGCTAGCTTCCGTAGGACGATAGTGGTTAAACCAAACAAACGTTTCTCCATTTCTATAATGTACCTTACCAGCTCCTCTTCTTCTTGTTTGGAAAACACGGGCTTGAAGTTACCTGGAGTAGAGTCAAGAGACAGCTCGCCTTTCCTTATTTTAGCGACGTGACGCTCTAATGTGGTCTGTGGTACACTATACAGGTGAGCTGCTTTTCTATAGCCAGCAGTTTTGCTTAAGACTGCATCAATTGCCTGTTTCATGTTTTCCATGGACAAACTAAGTCTCGAACTTCTCTTCTTATACGTCCGTACAATTTTTATACCTAAAACAAAAGATTTTCTATTATCAAATAAACAAGAACGATCCTTCAGTTAATTTACAAAACAGGGGCATAATGGAGACAAGGGTAGTGGGGCATAACGGGGTACCCCATCGTACCCGGCAGCCATGTCCCCGTCATGCCCCAATTCTCACATTATTTAAAATAAAAAACCAAATGAAATTAGTGACGCTGGGAGTATTTTTTTTCCAAACATATCAATAAATAATATATCTGCAAAAACAAAATAAATACATGATAGTAGGGACATAAACACTTACCTTTTTATATGCGTATTCGTAGTCACTCAAAATTACATGGAATTACGTTGAGAATCGTTTTTTTGTTTTTAAAAACAAACGCGCGCAGTCTAGTCACTGTCAGACTAAAGAGAGATACAACATGGCTACCTATTAGCGAAAACAAAACACATCTAGAGCGTATAGTTATCTGTAAGTGTGGGTGGCCCCGTCGTGCCTCGCGTCCCCGTCATGCCCCCCTCTCCTCTATGTCTCTTAAACTATGTGGTGAAGTTTAATATATTTATACATATGTTGGAGAAATTTTGGTGACGTGTGGTAATTCATTACGCTTGCTCAGGCGTATAACCTATCGCTTAATTCTATAGTGACTTACAATAATATAGAACTTAAAAACGAAAATGTGAAACAAAAATCAAAAATAAAAAAAAAGTTAAAGTTAAAAATTGATATTTACAATAATAAAAGTTAGTGGTAAGGGTAGGCTATGTTAAATCTTACATACCAAAGCAGGAGTGGTGTACCTTTAAGGGCTATCTTGGAATTATTTATTTTTGCTAATTATTTGATTTTTTTTCCAGTTGTTTATTTTACTTAATATACTTATATTGAGTTTGAATAGTTTCTTATTGCTAGGGTTCTGTTCGGATGTATTTATCTATTTTATATTTATTTCTTGTTTATTCATTTTATTTTTCTTAACATAATTTGCTTGGTGAGTGCTTAGATTTTTATTTTATCCAATATAAAGATTTTTCGGAGGCTCATTATAGAATGAAGGTTTCTAAATATTGTTCGAGGATCCCTGAAGCCATTGCACTCTCTCCTCTCCCAGCAGTGCGATAGGGGAGGCATAGTAATAAATCAATGCTGATGCTACCTTATTATCAGTTACGATTTTTCTAACAAGTGGGTTTGGGTGTTGAGAAAGTTTTTGTATTCTTTTGCTGGCTAGGTTAGTTACATAGTTTAGAAATGGTGTTATTTGCGTGCATTCATAGAGTAACGTATTTTTGTAATATTTCAAATCAGTTGTTCTATACCTTCCAGAGCAAGCCCTGATTTCCTCTCAAACACTTAAAATATATCGGGTATTGTTGGCGACATCTGCATCCATATCGGAAACCCATATGTGAGTATCGGCCGAATCAACGCTTTATACATGAGGATTTTGGATTGGGAATTGAGATGGGGGGATCTAAATAGGGACTAAAAGAGTTGAGAGGCTATCAGTGCTTTATTGAGTACAATTTTGGCATGTGGGTTAACTTTAAGACGGTGATGGAAGGTTACACCTAGGTACTTGATAGAGTTTCTTATCGGAATTTGGGGATTATTGATCCAAAGGTTAATATTTTTGCTTTCCGGGACTGTAAATGAGTGACCTTTCCCACTTGCACTGCGAAAGCAAATAAGATCAGACTTGTTGGGGTTAACTTTTAATCCCCGGGTGTGAAAAAAATCCAGTGCCAAATTAAGATGATTTTTCACAGCGAACAGTGCCTCCATCGATCTGTCTCCTGTTGCGTATAAAATGGTATCATCTGCATACATTAGAATCTTCGGCTGAAAGACACAAAGCTGAGGTTGCGGGCTGTAGGGAATGTCGTCCACAAAAAAGTTGAATAATTTTGGCCCAAGGATCGAACCCTGCGAGACTCCACTTTTGACATCAACAAGTTTCGAAAGGGAGTTGTCAATGGCCACAAAAAGCTTTCTTTCTGTTAAATAGCTAATCATGATTCTGAGAAGAGGAATAGGACACTGATTAGTGATCAGTTTGCACAATAGGCCATTTGTCCATACCTTATCGAACGCTTCCTCTAGATCCAGTGCGTAGGCCACAGTAGCATGTTTTTTTCTTAGCCCAACAATTATGTCATTTTGCAGTACCAGGGCAGCATGCTCTGTAGAGTGCATGGAGGTGAAACCGAATTGTTTGTTTGGCAGTCTAGGGGCGAAATAAGAATCGAAATTTTTTGCAATAATCTTATCTAGGATTTTGCCAAATGGAGATAGTATTACTATGGGGCGGAGATTAAAGTCTGATCCTATTCGGCCAAAAACTGAGTTTAGCCATATCCAGATTTAATTTTCAGAAACGAATTCGAATTTGAAGTGTCAAATCGACACTGTTGCTCGAATGATCATTTTCAATAGTTAAGTGAAAGACATTAAGGATATTTAAGAAACATATATCCATAATCAAAAAATTAATACATAAAAGGGAGAAAAAAATAAATTAAATCAAACTGGTTTTTTTTTATTTCTTATTTATTTTTCACATTAAATAAAACGATGTTGAGGCCTTACAGACTTTACGCATTTCTCGAAGCGTGCATATGGATGTTTGCGTTTGAACCGTGTTAGCACAAAGGACACCAAGGTCTTTTTGGTTATTCGTGCATGTATCAATTCAATTGAAGTTTAATGCCATGGTGTTGGTGTTGGTTCTTGTGGTTCATTTCGGACACTGCGGACAATCGAACATAAGAAAGTATAACGGTTGATCGCATTCAATCAGAAATAATCGGCGTCTAAAATTTTTTTTTGTGGATATTGCACTCAGGATTGAGTTTTACAAAAACGACAAATGGTTTAGAGGCTGAAACATCAAACATAATGAAGCAAGGAGTTACAGGCAAACGAGTTACCTTTAGTTTACAACGACAAGTTCCAACGAGCTTGTCTAAAAAATCGACGCCGCCTTTCGTTTGGTTGTAAAAGTTTATTATTTAGGGGTTTTGTTTGTCGTCTGTTGTATCAATATTCACGGTAGTATGATAGGTAGAAAAATATGTAACAAAACACATTTTTCGGTACGTACGAGAGTATGCAGGCCCGGAGGCTATGGTCAAATAGAAATTCGGTATGGTGAACTGGTTTTCTTTCATTGATCAAATATCAAATAAATATCAACTAAAATCGCTGATACTTCTTCGCGATTTTTTTGAATTGTAACAATTAATGTCATTTGGCGCTTTTTCAATTCAAAAGCCAGATGATGGGACGTTAAAAAAATTGTCGCAAATAACATTTCTGTCATTCAAACCTAGATAAAAATTGAGGAAAGCCAATACGATGGTGCGAAAAATAAAAAAAACGATAGAACCAAATACCTGCAGTCATTTCTAGGATGACTCTACTTAAGTATATCATCTACTGTGATGAAATCACCTGGAATATATGTCACCTCCAAATGTGCTCTCTATCATCGGCGCAGAGAGAATGGTGGATCCTTTTGAACTAAATCAAAGACATGGTGTCCGCGAAAATCGGCCTTGCATGCTTATCGTTCTATAAGTCTTCCATGGTCTCAACATTCGACCGATATAAGCCAGCCAGCAATAATAAACTGTAATACGCATAAATTGTGGCTATGTCAACATTCATCCACTGATCCTTATTTTCACGAAATCCTTGCAAGTTCATCACATCCATTACAATTTTTCAAATGGCTGGATAAATAATAAAAAGGTTTCAAAAGATGTTGACCCTATTATAACAACAATACAATAAAAATGTAACACACTAGAGTAGGTAAGAATAAGAATTTGCCTTGTCAAGAAGCAGATAAACGCGAAGACGATGCATTTCGTTTGACAAGAGAAGAAGTTTTTTCGCCAGTGAAACAGCCTCTTCTCTCTTCTTGTGATACCAATTTTACGTCCGAATCATCACTACTGCATTCATCATCACTATAAATTTCTTCAGTGTTTCGTCATTTGCAATCTGTTTATTTTTTGTACTATTATTATTATTATTATTGTTGTACTAAGGTCTAATTGCTGAAAAATAGCATAGGCCAGAATCGGCCCTTGGCTCCCCATCTATAGTACTATTGTTTAAAGATGGTCCATCCTGTCGTCCTACAGAAGCTAAGGAGTTCCCCCAGTTCTGTGGTCGCCAAGTGTTCCAATTCTATTACGCCAGTACACCTCAGCCAAATAAGGTGTTTGTTAGGCAGGCTCGGGCAATCTAGGAGGAATTGTTCGGTACTTTCTTCCTCCTCGCCGCAAGCCCGGCAGGTGTCATCCGTTTGAATTCCTATTCGTTTTGCGTGTTGACCTAGAAGATTATGGCCTGTTAATACTACCACTAATATTCTAACGCCATTTCGGTTTTTTCCTAGGAGTTGTTTTGTCCTTGTTTGATTAGCTTGATGCCAAAGAGCTAGGCTTATCCTGAAGTCGTTCTTGTCATTCCAAGCCGTATCTGTCTCTTTCCAGAGGATTTAGTCTAGTTCCCTTTTTACCGTTGCTAGTGGCACTTTAATTGTGTCTATTTCACTTGGCGACCACAGAACTGAGGGAACTCCTTGGCTTCTGTAGGACGGCAGGATGGACCATCTGTAAACAATAGTACTACACATGCGGAGCTAAGGACCGATTCTGGCTTACGCTATTTTCCAGCAAGTCGACCCCAGTACAATAACAGTAATAATAAGAACCTTAAAGGAAATATATACGCAATGAACTTGAAAAGCTGGGTAAGGATCACAGGTAACATATATAAATAAGAGATCATTACATTTCCCAACTATACTTGAAATCGGCAGTACTTCATTTGTTTACAAATCCAAAAAATAATGCATTAAGTAGAAGTATTAAATCTTCAGAACAGGGAACGAAAAGTTCCAAAATATAACCGAAGTTTAGAGATTCGTAGCCTTACTATGGAGGGAAGGAGCTATATTGGTTGCTATAGAGGTTGTTATAGCTTCCACAGAGAGTAAGGATGCACATAATTACATATGTTCATCCAAAAATTTGGTCTCGTTAGAAGTCTCAGATAATTGGGTTCATTTCAACTCAACGAAAACAGTATGAGCAATGAAATTTCCCATCCATGATCACCTTTTATAATGTTCAAGAGAACTTTTCCGTTGATGAAAATGTCACTTTTCACGAAATGCTGCTTGGTCTTAGAGATCGATGTCATTTTCGCTCATACATCCTTTCAATCCCAGTGAAATACGGAATCAAATGTTTTCACCTCGTTGATGCCAAAAAAACTTGTACATATAACCTAGAAATTATTGATACCAAGTAGCCCGAAGGCCCTTTCCTAGTCAGGAATGTCGTCATTTGATTGGCTCAGCCATTACTCGAAATCGGGCGTAATATAACAGCCGACAATTGATACTCATACTGTATTCCCTTTCATAAGTTTGAAAAAGACAAAGGCTGTGCTATATATCCGAAAAGATCACAGAATTTATAAGGCTCAAAGGGAGAAAACAATGTCGACCCTGTTTTTGATTTCAATAATGGGAAAGTTCAAGTTTCACACAATCCTCGCCCGAACAAAATTGTGATTCTTTGTTCTAAGCTTCTTAATGACGAATAACTGAAGAAACCAGGGGTCGTTTCATTATATAATATTAATAATAATAATAATAATAATAATAATAATAATAATAATATTAATCATAATAATAACAATTTATAGTAATGTATGCCGAAACAGCAAGCGTTACGCAATGGTGATCTTCTACATGATGCTTAATCTGGTAAGAATGAGCTTCCTTTTTGTCTGCCTCAGTTTGCGCATTGCGCATAAAGCTGTTTTCAAAAATTTGACCCCATGTGCTTACGGCTCCAGAGCGGATAAGAAGGAATCCCAAGGAAGTTTGTCCTTCCAGCCTCTGAATCCGTCCTATATGCGATATTGATGACGGGGAAAATCATCCCTCTTCACTCTCAACGGACGTAATCCCATGGTTTGGACAGTTGAAGCTGGACACTAACCAAGATCAAATGTCCTCATTGCAATAAGCCAACCCGCGTTAGCCACGCCAACTGCATCAGTGGTGACTGCAAAATTGCCATGGATAAATTCTATACAGAAAACTTCAACTTTTTCTGAATCCAGCTGGATCATATAAATCTGAGGTGGATTCAATCCATCTCCATGTATCTAGTCGCAGTGCGTGTTTTGTTTTTAAACTTGGCTAAAAGTCTTTATTTACGTATTTAAGCAATATATTGAAGTACTTTAATGAAACGTTAATATTTAGGTCTTTTGTGTTTCACGTGTGCATTATACAAAGATTTCCTTACCCATATTTTTTGCATACCATAGCTCCTTCAGATCGACCTCTAGGAAAGAGAAATCCCTAACTTGAGCGAGATGAACTTTAAATCAGTTTTTTATTAAAAATTGAGTGTCTATGGCTCAGTGCGGTTGACCTCAAGTGGTAAATTATTGCCAACAAAGGAGGGTTAGAATCCAGGAAAAGAGGAATTTCGTGTTACTACACTTGGTTTTGTTCTCCATGTTACTGGGCAAGATCGATTTAATGCAACAGTTCTCAAAACCTTTTGTTCAACCTCAGATTTATTTAAGTGGCCATCAAATTAGAATAAATCTTCAACACTTGTACTGTATTGCAACTAGCGATTCCTCCCAATTTCGAGATTTGCTAAAAAAAATTGAATCTTCCGTAAAGATTGTGCTGATAATTGTTTAATTATTCCCTTTCGTTACGTCTCCCCATCTCCGCTCTAACATGGTTAATCTTTTGGTTTAGTATGAACTGATTCACGGCAACCACTTCTGAAGTACTTCATAAAACGAAGTTATGGTTTGCAGCAAGCTATTAAAAAGATATTACGCCGTGCAGCGCGTACGTGTCGGTTAAATTTGGTAAAAAAAGTCGTTATTTTTGAGCCGCGGAAAGCGACAACAGCAACACCGACAGCCTTCCAGTAATCACAAATTAGGATTTCCATATGCATGTAACCTGCATGGATCAGCACTGATCCAACAAGGGCACAGGTGGGCAGAACACATGACAGAGTGCAGGTAATCTCTCCTTGACGTTTCGTGCTGGTTAAAAGGTTACGTCGATGGAACCCAGAGCCGAGGACCAGACCAGACAATCAATTTCACTAACGTCGTAGTTGCGCTGTTGATGGTGAACACCTGTGATGGTTTTTTACGACCTTTTCTGGTTTCGATGCCCCTTTTCTTCGTGTTTTAGTCCTTTTTTGTCTGTAGCTGCCGCGAAGGCGAACTGATAGGTGATTCAATATTTACCTGTTACTGCCTTCGCCTTTCTTGCACTCTGCGTTATTTACTCTTATTTTGGTTACATTTCACGATGATCTTGTTTCAATTTTGTGCTGTACATAGGCAGGTCCCAACGGCTCTGCGATGGCTTTTCTTTTCTGTTTGTATCTGCATCCGCAGCGGGGGAAAGTAGATAAATTTTAGTGTTTGCCTTGCGATATGTATTGAACAATGCATGCTTATCATTGGTTTGTTAGAACGACATAGTATAAACAGTAGCTAATATACTTTACGAAGATTGATTTGATTCGGGCTCACATGTGAACTCGTATGTGAATAGGAGATTGGTTCTTCTTTTATGCACACTGCTAACTGGTGTGTTGGTAGAGGAGTTCGCAGTTTGTTATTTTGGGGTGATTTGATTTTTATTGTTATTTGCTTCCAAAGTATTTTCATTACAATTATTGTTAAAGTTAGCGATCCATGATTACGTGTTAAACTCTGCTTTAATTTGTTGCCCATCATGCAGTCAGTAAAATCACACGTACGGGAATTATAAATATAACAAATCTTATTTTGCAACACGGATTTCGATCCATTGAATATATAAAATGTTCATTCGTTCATCAATGAAAAATCGGATATATTGAAAAGCAGACAGGTACTAAACAGTTGATAATAGACTAAGTCAATGATAATATAAATATGAAATATGAGTCCTGCATCTAACGATCAGAGATATTTTAATGTTTTGTTTTTGGAAGGAAAGAAAAGGCTTTATACTCTATGAGGGTTGGACTTCCAGATGCACAATTTAATCTACTTGGATACATGCCAAACATTTCCCCTAGCCTGAAATAGTGTAGAGCATTACATTCTAGGCTTCCCATCTCTAGCGAAAAGGGAGGGATCTCTATCCTCTGTTGTGTCCTTGAGCCATTCGATTTGTTAACCTTTCTTAGCACCACTCTGGCGATAATATCCAGGGGTTATGAAAAGAGCCAGAGAACCATACTCTGTGCATGCAGATAACGTTGACGTATCAACTTTGTACAAGAGCAGGTTCAAGTAAAATTCAGCCTCGCAATGCAATTTATTGAGGCATTAACCCAACTCCTACTCCATATTTTTGCACCTGTACCATCCGTTCTCAGTTCAATTCAATACATTAGAACAGAATATACATCCCTTGTCAGTAGTCGGCAGCCTTCTTGGTCTGCTGTAAGCGTTTTTCTGATCGAGGATGACGCCCTGTGCTACACCTGACTAACTAGTCACCTTACAGCTACCTTTCTTTGTGTTGTAGAGTATGCTGCTGCGATCCTTCAAATAGTCCTTCAGAATCTGAATCAAGAATTCTGATACTAGAAAACGATTTTCAAGCATTTCCTGGATATCGGACCACCCCTTGGCCCTTGCCTAGTGCGTTTTAATGCGTTTTTGATATTGAGAGTAATCAGAACGACAATTCGTCGTGTGTAACTGCTGAGCGCCTCTTCACGCAGAACCATACTCATCGCTACCCGAAGTGTATCCCAGATGACGCTATACTGTCGCAGAGATACAATAGAAGTCCGGCAGTTAAAATCGCGTCAATACGTTTTCTGGTGATGAGTTTTGTTGAACTTTACCAGCCGAGTCTAACACATAAAGTGCACAGTATGCAGATCTCGACTCGAGATTCCATTTCCCTCTGTTGTTCAAGACGAGTCAGAACTCAAATCTTCCATTTCATTCAGGCATGCGTTGAATGTTTTGGTAAGCAGAGTGAAAGTGATAAACCATATTTTGCAACAAACCTGCTAATACAACAGGTCTTGAGTTTTCCCGGTCTGTATAGACAAAACTGGTTCCTTAATTTTCTACTTGTGAAGAGGCTTTTCAATGTGGACGGCACCACCGAGAACGGGACGAACCAGGAAAAAGCCCCGACGATTTTGTTCATATTTCTGTTTTAATATAACTAGTTTGTTGCAAAGGCTGCAGATCACACTTCAAGTCGTTCACCAAGAGAGTAGGAGCTTACTTATAAGCTGCTGATCTGGCACCCACCTCTTCCCGAGTGTGTGTTCCTGAGAATCTCATTGGAGTTTATCACACTGTGTTCGCTTTTCAACAATTTGTTGGCCGTTAACAGAGGGCTTGTCGTGTAACGCTTCCTGGTAAACCTGATGAAACCTGAAGTTGGCCGCCACTCCCCACAAAAAAAGCCGATAAATGGCGCCATAAGCTCTTCAAAAACCTCCCACCGCCTGCTTTCTCAGTATACCATCAGAATGTGGAAGACCGATTTTATGGGCTTCGAAATCGATATCACGTCAAGCATGATATCAACGCAGGCCCAACGATGGAAAGCAGGGATGTGGTCTGTGCTCAGTATGACGTTGAAGTCACCTCCCACGAGTACATGGTCCACAGCGTCCTTCAATGCACTGAGCCTATGTTTAACTGATAGCAACGATTCATTCGTTGTTCATGTACTCTATTCAGTGTATTCTCCAAGCAACTTATTGCTTGCTAAAACGAAGAAAGCTCCTTGCCCATTGCTTTGCACTTGGAAGTGATTTCTATCTTCCAAACCCAGACGATAGTTCCATGGCTTCTTCCGAATTTCTTATTCTTGATCTCCTGATGGAATAATATTCGCTGAGTAGCAATAAGTCGGTATTCATGTTTTTCTCCTAATTTTTGTGAGCAAATCCAGGGCAACCATGTTCCGACCAAGAATAATTTGAAGAATATAGATCCTTTTAGAAGTGTTCCAAACATTGACCATTGGTTTAGAATCCTCAATACTTTCTGAAATTAAATATGCCTTAAGTTATCTAAGATGAGACTCCTGACAAACTATAAAGTATCGTTCTTTAGTGCACTCCTTTTTCATGCCAATATTGGCCGTAATTGTAGCACAAGCAGCTCATTTTGGACCTCTCAAATCCTTGTGTGGTGTGGCCGTTTTCGAGGAATTCAATTTCACTGCATTCAACGAATATCTTAATTTATTTCGATTTTACCCTTTCTAACTGGGGATATGGGCGGGATTATGAGAGATTTAAACATGGTGATGCTGTGACTCCTATTATTTGGTTTGGTCAATCTAAACTTCGTCTAATGTTTTGATGTGTCTTCTTTATCAAGGCAGATCCGTAATGCAGTCAATGTCCCTTATTTCTTTGGGTTCGAGAGATGCTTTTTTTCTTTGAGGATTAGTCTGACTGGATCAAAAAACATATCTTTCGCTGTTGCATCTGGTCCTTAGTTCACAAGTGGATCACTTGACCGAGATGCAGGTCAGCTTTGATTGCGGTTTGAATGTTTGTTGATTTGATCGCGGAATTGATTGAAGAGGATTGCCTGTCGAGTGAGTTTGCCTCACATTCGCTGATTGTTTGCGTTTCCATTTCAAGGATTATAATTTTGCGTCTTAACACTGATTTCTTGGCTCCTTTAGACTGTGCCGTCACAAAGCTTATCTCCCACGAAATTCGAACTTTTGATCCTATATTCTCGTTCTCGTCTTCGCTTATCGATTGTGATTAGGAAACTGCGCGCATTTTTCCTAGGACCCATAATAGAATACCTAGAAATCGAAATGAATGACAGAGTGAGATCTAATGAAACTCGTGTGTTGGTTTTGCAGAGACTGTACGTTTAATATTTCAAACTTAGGTTGACACATACAATGGCAGGTGGCGCTATTTTAACAAATTATTTTTATACTACCATAGACTGCAGTCCGAATTGGAACAATGTTTAATTCAAAATAACAAGATCAACAGCTGACAGCAACATGAGAATCATTAAAGAGAAGATCGAAATAATCTGATAATCACCGTGTTCGGGCAGTGTCAAGAGGCCATGATTCACTTGTTGGTAGCCAAACATAAGTTAAGCCCAAAGATTAACTTTGGTCCTTTACTCTGTGTAAACTGCATCGTGTTAACTAACCCAGTATCATATCAAGGATGTCCTCAATTCGAGGATTCAAAAGTTAAGTTCATAACAAACACAAGTACAACGCAATCAGCTACCTTCTCCATGATATTAGTCTTGATATTAGCACTCGCTGCTTCAGGACCAGCTGACAATTGATGTAAATATTACGAAAAACTATGTGGTGAAAATAAGTTGCTTCTGAAAATGTATCGACTGTTAGAATTTCTTTTTTTGAAGAGTTAATGACCAAGCTGAGAAAATCAGGTTCGTGTTTCCACGTCTTTCGACGTGGTTAATAACAATTTGTCATCTAGTCACATCTGTTAAGTATTCATTACCTAGAAATATCTAGCCCACGTGATAATGATATTCCTGCCAATGAGCTGAGTGCTCACCAGTGTTAGCAGTGTTTAGCGGCAACAACGATCCAAAAAGTCTATTACTGAGTTCGTGGATAGCAGGAAACCAAATTGAACACAAGTGTAATCTTTATAAGTGAAATTCCTGAAAATACTCTATTTGGATACATTCACTTAAAACTCTGCATTGCTGACAGAAACTTATTTCACTTACCAATGAATAATCTTCAAGGGAAAGCGCAGGAGCTTCCTTCCGATAGCGAACATTACGTCATCGTAATGGACAGACATCATCCAAGCGATTGTTTTTGCCATAACGCTTTTGAAAGTTTTTTACATCTTGGTGAAGTGGTTTATCTTACTCCTCCGAATAAGCTCCTAAGTTATCCTTGAAATTATCTAAATGATCATGTAGCTTATGAACTTTCAGCGAGATTCTGAACCCATAATCTTAAGCTTATTGAACTAATTTGAATCAGCTAATGGTAATTGTCTGCTTTGTTATTTCCAAGAAAACCCCGAATTACGGTTTTGAAGCTAACCCGCACTTATTTTCATGGGCGTTCAGTAGCCCTAGAAGTTCTTCATTTATCATTATCTTATTTATTTGTGGCATGGATCCAAATCTTACTTTCACTTTAGTTTCTGACAATTTAGGACAAAATACCTTCAGATATTCAAAAGCCTGAGAGTCCAGACAAACTACTTCATGAGGCCTAATTTTATATGTAATGGAGGCACTGACTGACCGTGTTATAGGTCAGTGTGTTTTCCTATCTGATATTCAGTTCGTTCGGCCATGAGTGGTGTTGGTAGTAAAGTCTGTCGTCTCTACTATCCCATAAGAAAAGGTGGCACGAGTACTTAGTGTATACACCTTACATTCCCACCAGAAAACCAAAAATTTTCAAATCACCTATCACTGACCAGGCATATTCTTCATGCTTGACACATTGGAGCATCATTTGAGCCCTTTCGGAATTTTCTTTAAGCATTACAGAATTGACCTGCGGAAGGGATGGGAATTTATTTCCATTACGAACAAGAACTGTTTTTAAGCTTTTTGTAGAGCTGTTGATAAAAAGACGCCATTCAGAAGGAACAGGTTGGGTTACGATTTTATCAAACAATACTTTCACATCGTTGCAATAACAAAGTCCGTCTTCCTTCTTTAAAGGTTAGAAAATATTTGGTGACGTTTTCTTTGATCACTTACTCAAATATTTTCACGGGCGAATTTCAATGGTTCAGCTATCAAACTAATATTTTTGGGTTAAGTTTTGGTAGGTTGAAATTCCGTGCTTCAATGAAATATGGTTTAACAGACATTGATTCTGGATTTTAAGATCTGGAAACTGAATTTTTTCAGCATTTTTGCCAGCCTGTCCCTCATACATTAAATTACTACGAAAACCTTCCTGGGTACTGTAAATTTCATAATTTTTCACCTCAGTCCCGCGCTAAAAAAACATTTCGACATGAATAAAATTTTACAAAAGTTTTCTTTGACTTTTTCTTAAATCAAAAGCAAGTTTTTTAAAAAGATGAAAAAATTAAAGAGTAGATGTTTGCAAAATTATATTTACGCATAACCTATTACCTTACCTTCTAAAGTGTTTTTGCAATAAAAATATGAACTACGAGGTGACCATGTTTTATTTTCAAACATAAATGTCAAATTAAGCTTCATAACCTTCACACAGTTTAATATTCGAAGCAAAGCTGAAACGTCGGTTTTAAATTTTTTGGACAACATTTTAAGACATTTGCACAATTCAAAAATCTGATCACTTTAGAACACCTCAAAGCACACTGCTTGCACGCCTGGCCGATCCCCGCGCCTCACCTGCAATCCCTCCTCCCGCCTTCCAATACTACCGCCGAATTTTGACATTTTTTTTTTTGTAATGTTGTAATGGACTTCTAATCGGAGTCATCACGACGACGATTCTATGACGACATGGGGTCACACCGACGTCAGGACGTGAACTCCTTGGAGCATGGCAACGTACCACTCGAGTCAATTGTTCGGCTACTCGAACAGTTGATATACTCGGCTGGCAGACTAGCTCTGTTCAGTGAGCTTTCGGGACGTGAGACGGGTACCCAGTGAACTTTCGCTCCGGTTCCATTGTTGAACCAGCCACCGGAAAGCCCGGTTTTCCATACGCGACATTAACAAATACAACTTTATTTTAATTCTTCTACTCATTAAATTCACTTCTTCACATTCACAAATCACTCCATTCAAATTACCAGCATCTAAACAGAATATCGTGGTGCCCGAAAATAAAATACTTTATTAACACTACCGATAAAACCATTTAAAAATTAAAACCTTCCTCAACTTCCCTACTGAAAAGAAACGGACCAGTACAAAGAAAGATCATGGCTGATAGTTTTTTTAATTTTGAGGATTATGAATGAAATATACATTTGGATGTAAACTTTTATAGCTAATTTGTCTTTATCACTCCCTACCTGTTTGATTCGAGTCACTCCCAAATCAAGGCATAAAAGAATCATTTGTATGACAGCGAGAACTAATTGCAACACAAAACTTTCATCGTAACGTAGTAACATTCATGCGGTCCACTGCAACGTAAATTTGGCCACTAGCACGCCGCTTCCTTTTTTTTCTAGTACAATAATTATTCTAATGCCAGGTCCACACGCTTGCTAAACCTCAACAAACCACCACAAATTCAAACGTGACTTGTGTTGGTTTGCAAGCGCTTGTGGTCAATCCGATCGAGTGTCGGTTTTCTTGACAAACATCAAAGGAAATTTCTCGGAAGCGCTTGCGACGCATTCACACATTTGCTCGCACTCAGTCTCAGTTCTGCATTAGTGGTGAATAGGTGGTTGCTAAAAATGAGTGAATGGTCAAATAATGATAAATTATTATGGATTTATAATATTTACCATCTTTTTTGTCGTTTCCTTTCACTTCTTATTTTTATAATAAAAGTAGCTTGTGTATCAGTGTCTGATATCACTACTGTTAGACTCAGTAAAGATGATGATGGACCAATTTCAACTTGCTTCATATTTGCCTCTTCAGAACACACTAACCCACTCGCAAGCCACTGGATGGCTACGTTTGATTCTAAAAATCAAACCAAGTGTGTGGATCCGGCATAAGGACAATTGCCAGCGTAATAAGTTTCAAATTATCACCGATTTAACACGATGTTGATTGCCATTTAGGGGGCCATAAACAAAAAATTCCAAAACATGGACACAGTTAACCGGTCGCACGTTCTCCTCTCTGTTCTCGACTCTGTGATGTATTTTCAAAAAAATAATATGAATAATTAATAATGATAATGATATAATTGTCGCAACCGATAGGTTGCACCTGCAGCGAAAGAAGGGACAAGGTTAAATAGACAGGGTTATTTGAAAACACAAAGGCCGCATAATGGCGGCCGAAGGAAGTTACTTTTAACCGACTAGCTCACCGCGCGGCCGTGGGGGCTATAGAACATCATTTAAGCCTGATCCTTCCATGTTACATATACACACACAGAAAGAGCTATTCTTTCATATTAGACAAAATAAATAAATAAATAGAAATGATCAAATAATAGTAAGAAAATATAAAATATTATTTCATGAATTGTACTGCGCTGATTTTGCTCATCTCTGCTCTATTTCGTGACTTCATTTGCGCTTATGAATTCTGCTGCGCTGCGTCCAACACGAATCTCAACCTCAGCTTGATTTTGGGACTTCAATGAATTCCGCTGCGCTGCGTCCTGGCCACCACTGCTTGCTTGCTTACTATCTACTTGGCCTCGATCTTAATCAAAATGTTCTGTTGTACTTTGTAATTCAAAGATTTTCCGACTCGAGTATTTCTGGGGCTAAACACTTCAAACAGCTTCCTGAGACTTTTTGTATTATTTTTTTCTTGTTTGTTTCCTACACATCGAAATACGTATCCCTCCTTTGCTTTTCTTTTCGCTCTGATTTCAATCGTGTTGAAATTGGCACATCTGCAAGGTGAATTACAATGCGCTTCATCTTTCAAGTGTGCAATATTGCTGCGATTAACACAGTTGAGAGATGTTTCAACAAATCTACAAAGGCAAACTTTATTTTTAATAATTGTAATTTACATTATATCTTTTAAGGTAGGCAATCAGAATTTATGCATTTAGAATCAGACTTATAATCTCGCGAAAGCTACTGTTTCCGGTCGTTTCCAATGCAAGGAACCAAACTAGTAATGGAATAAATTCTTTTGTCTTGTAATACCTTGCCAAAATTAAAAAAATTGGTATTAGAAACGCTTTAGTTTAGAATTCTTTCGCTTTAGAATTCTTCTATTCTCAACATCAGATGCCGAAAGGATATTGATCTTCTGACCCGCGTTAAAAAGGTTATTGATGATTTTGACTCTGCAATCATTCTTCATTGCCTTCGTTGAAATCACACACGGAAAATTTCACGGATTTTATCCGTTCATAATTCAAGAACTAAATCATCAACCGACGAGTGCAAACAATGAGAGGTTCACAGAGCCTAGATAGCGTTTTCACGAAAATAATTATTACATTTAGCAGCGAAACTTTATTATTTTGTCAGCTATAAGGACTTGTTTTTCATATTTGACTGGATAAAAAACGATGATTTGTATGATTTTAATGATATTCTAGTATAGTACGGTGGTAACTGTAAGGAGTTGCTATTATTCGAATCCCTCAGAGGAGTACACATAGGTTTCAACAAAGTGCTTCTACATTTTCATGGTGCACAAACAGCACTTCACACCTGCAAAAACACCTCTGAACATCTTTTGGATTTCATTCAAATCGTACCTAATCGCCATGGTTTCGAAAGAATTCTAAAATTCTTAATAATCCTTGGAAGTTGCTTTTTGCGTCAGACTCAAAAATAACGTAAGTTATTCTGTATACTTTGACACGAGTTCTAATTGAGTGATGTCTCTAATAACTCATACTCAAATATTCTCCCCTTCTTCTTGGTATAAAATTAACTAATTCCATTCTCATTATTTCTTTCTATCAAGAATAAAACTAGCAAAAAGAACCAGCAAAAGGAACGATCAGGCATATCTGGCTAATGCGTAACTAATGATTAATATTAGCCTTAGCTAAGCCTTATTCTAATGATTATACTTGCTTTGAACTGTTGTTTAAAAATATTCTGTCTTTACTGGCATTTCCATGAAAAAGTCAGTTTTAAGTGGTGAAGTTGAGAAGATCGGACGGGCGCGAACAGATTTAAGGTTAGTGTCAATGTGTAAACAGGAATGTGAGTGTAATTACGTTGGCCTTGTGAAAGGTTCTTTATTTCAACGATTACAATACAAAACTGAGCATTAGCCCGATTTTTACATACTATTTATATATGAACCTACAAATGTTTCTCGTTTTATTGCTTTATGCTAATTTGAATATCTTATCTTAATTGATTTTACGATTTTAAAAATGTTCGATATATTATTATTGGAAACATTTTATATTTTACAAGTATAAAATGCTTCATCTACGTGTACACATTTGTTTTATTGCTTAATGAGGGTTTGACGGTTACTTACGGTGATTATGTAGTCACGTAGCTACAAAGGAATTGTACTGGGACGGTGAATGTGAAGAGTGTCATAATGAAAAGTGAATGACATCTATCTCGAGTGAGCGATAACTCTTGGGTAAATGCATTTTGCGCAGTGCAATCACCACTTCTAGATTGGCAAAGTGAAAGTGGAAGAAAATAATTAAGGATAAAGTGTGCAATTTAATTTAGCTTAAGTGTTATGGCTGCAAATACATTTGGATACTCGACGCGCCACTATCAACGGGTTGTCCAGCAGGCGAGGCAAACTCTTTTTGAAAATGAAAGTGATTTCGAGCGTCATACGAACAATAATAGAGAATTGCCTGTCTTTAATTTAAATACATACAATTTCATTACTGAAGACATTCAAGATAGGGATAACATTGAGATTTTATGTGATTATAACAGTGAATCGGAAAGTTCATTCAAAGTGAAATTGACGAATTGGATGGTGACCGAAAATATTTCACACAGTGCTGGAAATAAATTATTAAACACATTAAAAAGTTATGGGATGGATTTACCAAGTTCAGTGTCAAATTTATCAAAACTTAATAAAATAGAAAAAGTGTGAAAACGGAAACACTGAAGAAGGGAACAAGTAGTTCCCGAAATACGCGTATTTGCTTACTAATTTGAACATTTATTTTAGTTATATGAAAGGAAAAAAAGATTTTAATTGTCACTACTCTATATTTAACCTCATCATTATTTATGCCTTATCATAAGGTATATATAAAAATAAATGCTGTGTATCTGATTGTCAATGACATGACCCACGTTAAACCCAGGGATGAAATAAGATAAAGTTTATGCAAACTGTTTTCCATTACAAGTGATAGGTCTTATGCACTAAGGCATAAACTACACCGAATTAAGCCTTCTGTCATGATTATATTGTTTGCTGGGTTGTTTGAAATCACAATGATCTGCTTATGCAACTACAAACGAAGTATAACTCGCTCTATCTCTCTCTTCGAATTGCCCTCGAGAGTGTTCGCACTCGTTTGGGATTAGGCCCATCTTCGAACATCTTACTATTTCGTTGACCACTGCGCTAAAAACAAGTGCAACACTGACAAACAAATCATATTATTTTTGTGGGACCATATTAATTCGGTTTTTTTTGACTATTTTTCTTTTCTTTTATTATTTTGGAAGGTTATATTATCGGCACTCCTATGGTAAGTGGTTTGTAAACGCAGAATATTAGCAATATTGAACGAAAATGAAGTAGAACTATTTTGCTGAGGTTGGGCTTGGTATCGAATGTACAATAAACTACCAATGTCGTAAATCCGAATCTGAACAGAGTGAAATCCAGATAAACGATGGAAAAACCTCATAATTATATCCAAGCATTCCAAACTAAAAGGGAACATAACTTCGTTATAAATCTGCCTGGAATAAAAGGAGAAGCAACAAAAGCGAACAGTATGTCCAGTTTCTTTTTTTAACAAAATTATAGGTTTGATATGGAAAATATAAATGAGTGCATCAAGTGTATACGTATATGAGTCCACGGAGAATGTGACATTTAGAATTTGATAAGGGAAGGCTAGAACACAATTTTTGCTAGCGGACGATCTAGCAGACGATCTTAGCAGCGAAATGGCATGGTCACCCTTGTTGCGAGCTTTTCCAACCAATCAGATGTTGAAGACAAAAAATTATGCTTAGAGGTATTTGGGAAAAACGATCATTATTAGAATTTTAAAGTAAAACTAAGGCTGGTTTTGATAGAAATGATGGATTGTGCGAGGCTTCTAACGAAGCCCGTCAAATTAAGGGATGGTTCACGGTGGTTCTTTCGATTATCTCAATATAGCAATAAAAACTATATATGTTATCACCAGTAATATTATCACCTGCACAGTCAAAACAGAGCTTATCAAGAATTCATAGACCATCAGAGCTTAAATTTCCACTTCCAAGGAGCATTGAAAACTCCGCCATTGGAGATCCCAACCTCGGTTATGAAAAGAGTAGGGATCCTCTTGTCTCCCCAACCCACAGCTTACATGGTTCCTCATCCTAAACAAATGGTAATAAATGCTTTCAGGATCGCATAGTGGGTTCTCTGGTTCCCCAATGATGGTACATTAAATGCCGAGAAATGCTAATAACTGTAAATAGCCCTACAGCTCTACTACTTAATCCTACTTACACTTCTTTGTAAGGAGGTTAGAGGCTGAAGGTGAGCATTCCGCACTTGAAAAAAGATTCGAAGCAATTACCATGCCGGAAGAGTGGATTTTGGGTGACGGGTTAACTCCCCGTCCCTGTAAAACCCCTTACTAGTTTCGAAACGTGTAGCAGAGCCTGATAAAAGGACTATGGCATTGGATCCTGGAATGCCAGATCGCTGAATAATCTTTGCCCTGTTAAAGAATTTTTACAACAGGCCAGCAAGTATAAAGTGACCACGCTGGCAATCCATGAAACGAACTGAACTCGAAGTGAAATCCAAGATATGAGATTGGGCACAGTAATCAATAGTAGGAGACCTGCTCAAAAGCGAGGATTGGGAGTGGTCTTCACTGTGGATAGTGTATAGGGAGTTGAGATCACATTTTATCGACTTTAAGGTAGTCAGTGAATGGTTTTGTACATTCCGTAAAAAAGCGAAATTCCTAAAAATTTGGCTGATAAACGTACACGCACTGACCGAAGAAGAGGACGAAGAAACGAAGGAAACGTTCTATAATCACCTGGAAAGGCTAGTCAACTACAAACGACACAAATATAATTGTGGGTGACTTCAATGCCAAAGTTGGCAATGAGCTATTTCAATGGGAAACGACTGGAAGTTATATCCTATACTATGAAACAAATGACTACGGCCAGCACCTGATTGACATTGCATGATGTAGGATTTTCGTTAGACGCTCGACTTGTTTCTCTAAATGAACCAGGTATTACCAAATGGTGCATTACCAGATGGTGCAGATATCACAAAATTAAATAGACTATGTTCTGATCCAACAAAGTTGGGCCTCGGGCATACTTGGTTTTCGCCCATACCGAGTTTCCGCGCATACTTGATTAAACTTATATATCGATGTCGCTTGTCAAAGGCGTATTCGACGAAAATCAGCCCTCTATGAAAATCCGTCTTACAAAAGTTCCAAACACATCTATTGCCAAATTTACGGAGTCCCATCCTATCAGATATCTTGCAGAAACCAAGCAGTTGCTTGGTAAGAAGCGTAGAAGGTAGAAGCGAACGCAGCAATTAAAACCATGGCTGAATCTAGCCCGGCGCAAAAGAAATGACTGGTTCGATGACGAATGCCTGAATGCTTTGGATAAAAAGAATCAGGCGTTCAAAAAGTGATTAAAAGAGAAAAGTATGAAAATCTCATGAGAGTAGCGAAAATGATATTTAAAAATAAGAATATAAAATACTATGAAGACCAGTTGAGGACTATCGATCTAAATCCTACGAGAAACAAAACAAGACAATCACACAAAGCAGTGAAAAGCTTGGAGCAAGGTTATCCGCCCAAGAACACGTTCAGCATCGGCATCAGGACCATCATCGCTGATGAAAACAGGGTTAAGGAGAGTTGGGCTTCATATTTCAAGAAACTCCTTAATCTTTCGCACACTCCACAACAATGGAGCTTATAGATATATATATTCCTGGAGAGTTTCTATTGGGCCCACCAACACTGTATGAAGCCTGTTCTACCGTCAAAGTCCAAAAGAATAATAAAGCGCCAGTCATGGATAAGATGCCATTGGATATGGTGGCAGTTCTATGACCGGTAGGCTTCTCGTGCAAGTATCTCTAGGGAGCTCTCATGAGGATTAATTTGTATCTGCTCCAAACATTCAAGACAATCTGACTGACATTTGTGAATACGACCCGGAGGCCTTGCGACACTGTGCTAACTGGAACATAACAACTTCTCAAAGCAAATCGAGCATCAATACTATGCTCACTTTCTTTTTCAGAATTCGTGCTTCCAGGACATACGCGCAAATGTCAATGTGCTCGAGGAAAGATATCGCGTCGTACAGTCTTCATTATTTTCGAATATGTGTCCAAGCACGGTGTGACAGCAATGCAAGTCACTCTTCGGCCCGGGCGTGGCCACTATGGACCTCCTCTTATTCCCAAGGATCAAGAGAAACCACAAAAGCCACTATTTTAGGGCTTTAGAAGTGGTATGACAGGCTATGACGAGATCCTTGCAGGAGTTCCAATTCGACTTACTTTGAGCCAGTTCCTGCATGGGCAAGAAGCAGCGATAAAAAACCCGAAACAAATCGGCTTAAATTAAAGAAATATTTCGTTTTCCGAATCAATCCGCTGATTTGTTCTTTGTTGATTTTAATGTTTTTGAGAAGTTTTTGCATGATTTTGACATAATCATTTATGCCATTTTATTGCTCAAGATAAATAAGTTGTTCCTATAAATGGTACAGTTGCTTTTACATATTTTATGTGTAATTCATCATGCATTTGGAATGCAGAAGTCCACGAAAGGCTTCAAAACAATTTTATACCCATTCTGATTCGTTCACGTCAGTATGTGTGACATGCATGTAAAACGACATTTGTGTGAACTTAATTTTTTCAAGTTTTATAAATCTTTGTTTCTTTGCTCTTTTGCTGAAAAACTGAATCAGCTCCTAAGCAAGGGCTTGGTAAATTTTTGAAGACATTATAAGGAATGCATTAGTCTCATTTGATAACACTTTTGACAGGCATCATGATTCATGGAAATCCTTCAGCTTCACCGCTTATGGTACAAGTTTGCTGTTATGTTGCAATACTACCGATAGCGGCGAATTTTGTTGAAGGTTCAGGAAAGGGTTCCGAAATAGAGCTCGTGAACTCTCCCACCCGATCGCAAATGAACACAGCATAGGAAGAAAGGAGCCACTACCATTAGTGGAACCGTCGTTGTAGCCAACGAATATGTGCACATTCATGCTATAATTCATCCTTGATTCGAGGGTGTCAAGTTGTTCCTCGCTACATTAACTCGAACCGGCGACAAGTCATTCTATTGTTTAACAAATTTATCAGCGTCACACGAACACAGTAGGAATGCTCTGCTAATGTTCCTCGAGTTGATTTTCAACCCTTTTAGTGGGTGGAATATTTGCATGGTGGGTAATGTTGTGGTATTGATTTTAGGTAGGATTACTCTTGCTGTTGGAAAATGGTTGTTTGTAATGAATATAACATTAAATTGATTGTGTGGAATTGTTCCCCGAAAAGTTGATTATTATTCTTTAATAAGGAAGAAATATTTAAGATATTAAACAACTGTGGAAATCTCGATTCAATTGAAATGAAATGTGGGATTAATACTGTCAAGGATTCAACATGTACTCCGAAAATAACGAAAAGCTAAATTGAGTTCCCTCACATTATTATAAAAGCAAAAAGCTTTAGTTAATTTTGTTTATGATGATAGAAATGTCGCCATGGATTCAACAATTGGATTACTAAAAGTGTTGCTTTTTTTACATGGTCGAAGTCAAATTTTAATACTAAAATATTTGACATGTAACGTTGGAAATCTGAGCTAGTCAAATAATCCACCGAGTCAGCCACTGACCAACATAGATGGACGATCCTCAAACAAAAGATACCTTATAATAAACACCATGGAGTCGAAACCTTTAAACGAATCTGAAATCTGAGGTATGTATGTCTGGAAACTTTTGGTTTAGGTCCAGAGCCGACGCGTTTTCGTATATCCTGTAATGGCCACTCGGAAGTTCACTATGCTGGCGGACTAGCTCAGTGAGGTGAGGTATGCGGACGTGTGTCGGACCCGACTGAACTATTGAACCAGCCACCGAAAAGCCCGATTTTCCGATCGCGACATTTCCAATACGACGTTATACTTTACTGTACTTATACTCTTCTTTATTGATCAAACCCCAAGACAATGATCGCACATCCGTTACCCGAAATGCCGCGGTTCCTAAAAAAATAATTTACGTTACGGAAACTACTGCAAAGACTGATTTGTCACGCGAATATAACAACGACATTTACTCGAATTCCCTAGCTATGTCATCGCGGAACCCGAACCGACGAAAGGCCCTACATCACCATACACTTACCTGTACGCCATATTTTTCCTCTTGAAAAGCGAGAAGGTTCGTCAGAAGGACATAATATGTTGTAATTAGTAATTCATGTGTGCTTCCTTTATTCCTTCACAGCATTTGATTACACATACTGATTGAGATTACTTAAGTGTTATCATAAAGTTTCTTTTTCTTATGTTTTACTTCGCTTACATCAGTTTCGCACTTTGAATGGCAAATGATAATATGTATGATGACTATTCAACAATTATATTCCTATTTTTGTTAATGGTAATTCATGATTTACATATCGCTTTACTCAACATATTTTTGTCTTCTCTTTTTTCTTTTTCATTTGTGTTTTTCACAACACTGTGGGCTTATTTGTAATAAGTAATTATAATAATAGGACGACTTTCTTTAGGTGGCACAATCCTAATATGTTTTCCGTCAATTGACCCTAAACAATGGGCCACATTCTTACAAACTCCGCTGCAACTTCCAGCCACTCCTCTTCAGTTTTGGGAAACTGAAACAAAAAAAAAATTAAATTGCAAGAGCTTCATTCTCATTGAAAAATCGTTAAAAGAATGAAAATATGGAGATCGATAGTTGTTTGATATTTCCAGGTGGAAGAAGATGTGCATGAAACTATTGCTCACAGTGGACCTAGTGAAGTGTCTGCTACTACTCCTGTTTCCGAAGTCCAACTCATCAACTCCCTATTCTGGCAATACCTCGCACAAGTCAACTCGTAACAGTCTGGCAATACCTCGCACAAGTGAACTCGTAAGGGGGTTCCGAATGATGATGGTACAACTGATGTCTTGAAGTTGGTAGGAAAGAAACTGGAGTTGCTACAGGCAGACTATGTATTTCAGGTATTCGATAAACATGTGGCTAGTAAACTCAGAGACGTCCCAAGTTCACAAAACGCAATCGCTCAGAAACTAATTTCTGACGTTTTATTCGAAGCAGAGTTGGGTACGCTTACCAGAAATTTCCGAATTGTTAACAGACTAGCCAGCGACAAAATGATTTTGGTTTAATGGATGGACGGAATAGGCGTCAACAGAAAACGCCCCATCAATTCAGAATGCCACAACCTCTTTCTTCACAAGTTGGACAATACCATTCCTTCCCACAGCAGTCGCCTCGATATCAATGAAGGCCGCCAAAGTGTGAACTTTAATGGCAAGTTTCCCCTCTATTCTGCTTAAGACTTCGTGTAGTGCCGTCTCTGTTGAGTGTCCTGGGAGGTATGCGTGTTGGTTGGGGCAACGCTCCGTTATGTTCACGGTGCTTGTTCTGTACCCATCCACCAGGCGTTCCAGGGTTTTCAGCATGAAAGACTTTAAGCTGATAGGTCAGTAATCCGTCGCTTTGTTGTGGCTGGCTTTTGCCGGCTTGGGAATAAAAACTACTGTAGCTTTTCTCCAGTCCAAAGGAATATAGGCTTTGGATATGGAGGCTTTATATATTTTCACCAAAATCCGTCTTATTGTGATATCCGCTTTCATAAGCATGATCGGATACACTTTTTCTGGTGATTTGTAAGGTTCGAAGGTATTAATGGCCCAAAGGACTTTTTCTGCGCTTACTATTTCTTTTAGGGGGAGCCACGGTAAGGAGTCACGTGTTTTACTTGCTCTTTCTCTTCATCCGTCGAGCCCGGAATGTGTTGGTTTAGTAGGAGCTTGAGACGTTCTATGCTATTTCTTGTCCAAGATCCGTCCTTCTTTTGGAGCATCGTGTCCACATGTGGTTCTCTTTCCAGAGCCCTGCTTAACCTAAATGTTTCATTTTTTCTCTCGATATTGCTGTGAAAAAATTCCAGGATTTCCTTTCCTCTCTTCTTACAGCTGTTTTAAAAATTTTCGAATTTCGCTTATAGTTCTCCCAATCCGTATCTCGGTATGCGAGGCGAGCTATTCTGAATAGTCTTTGAGTAGTTTTCCTGATCTCTTCCAGTTATTTGTTCCACCAGCTTACCTTTTTTTGTTTGACGGGAGTGGTTGGACACATTTCACTGAAACTATCTACCAGTATACTTGTGATGTATCTCATTTCATTGTCGATGTCCTTTCGACTTCTCAATGGATTCGCTTGGTATGAACCTATATATCTTTAAGTAGCGTTTGTGTAGCGGTCGCAATCCACTTTTCTAGGATTGCGGTAGACCAATGGAATCCTCTCGCCTTTTCTCACTTCAAAAGTGATCCATTGGTGGTCCGACAGGCTAGGCGAGTCACATACTCTCCAGCCGTGCAGGTCCTACAATGCCTCTGTTGTGATTAGAGTGACGTGAATCACTTCCACTCTATTTTTCGTTATGAAGGTCAGTGTGCTACCCTTATTTCCTAAGTTGAGGTTTGTAGTTATTAAGTACTTGACTAACTCCTCACCTCTTTCGTTGCACTTGGTGCTTCCCCAGAGTTCGTGTTGCGCGGAGGCATTGCATCCGATGATAGTCCGCTTCCCCCATATATGCTCCGATAGGGTGTGGAATTCGGTGGTCGGCAATCGGAGCGTCAAACGGTAGGTATGCCGTGGCCAGCGTTACTTGCCCGTCGCTTCCGTCGAACACCGCTGATGTAAGGTCCATGTTGCTGAACTGCGGTAGATAAATTAAATTAATTTCCTTCCGACATATAATCCAGCTACGGATTTTATTTAACCCGCTTGTCGCTACTGACGGTAACATTGCTAAAGTTCACCAAGTGGCGTGAAACGACCGCCGAAGGAAAGTGACAGCGATAGCACAGGTTATGAAAATGTCCAAGGAACCTGATTGTCACATATTAAATCAAGATTTAGCCATGAAAAAGCTGTCCGCATGTTGGGTGCAATGTCTGGGTCTGTTGGTGCAGTTTAAGCGCAATAAATCTGAGTGTTTGCACCGCTAAATTCCTGTAGATGAAACTTGGATACACTAGTGTATCCCCGAAATATAGTCAAGAGGGAATCGGCTCCGAAAGAAACTGTCCGGCTGGAGAAGTGACGGCTACGTTTTTTGAGATAGTCATGGAGTTATCTTAATCGATTATTATTACTTTCTGATTATTGGATATTCACATCTATTACCCCGATTTCAATAATTAACGAAACAAAAAATGTGACAGGGTCTATTACCTAATAAAACGCAGAGTAGCAACGCTCATAGACTAAACTGTTTGGTTTTCCCTTTAGAGGCATAAACCCTTACTTAATAGCCATAAGCAAAGATAACTGTCAGATACGTGAACAGATTATGACAGGTGGCGCTACTTGTTATAGAGGGGTATTTCGATTAGAATCGCACATCGGTTTTTCTTCTGGAGACGTATATGTTCTCGAAATTACTTCGTTATGCAGACAGTAATTCTATTTGGATCATTTGAAACAACGTTTTTTTTTATTATATTATATTTTATTTATTTATGTTATTTGCTCAGCGGCAATTTTTTTATCGGGGTTAGCAGCCTATAAATTAACTGAGATATTTTGAAAATTATACTTATGGCATAGGCGACCACTATCAGCATATAATTCTAACTTTTCCTGATCATTTCTCTGTTATTGATGGTAATCTTCGCTGTATTTTAATTATTGCAAATTTCGTATTTGTTGTGTTATCTATATCCCATGTTATTTGTGAAAAGTTTGCGCCAATTTCCACAATTGTGGCAAATTCAATTGGTTTATCATCGAAAAAGCAGTAAGGCCTTTACTGTTCATTGATAAATCGTTTGGTTTTACTTCGAGCGTAATTTGCGGTTTTCCTGTTCATTTATCAGTTGCTTTGCTTTTCACCAGTGACATAACTTTCGAATAAGATACTTAAGCTCTTTGCACAATCTATGACTTAAATAATACAATTTATTCTGACAAAATTTGTTGTCCTTGTCTTAATGTGCGTACTTTCTTATTCATGAAACGATGAGAACTATAAAAAACTAGATCGGCCTCTTGTCATTTGAATTTGACAGTCTTGCTACGAGAGTTGGCTCAACCGGGATTTAATATAGGAGGGGATTTTCAATATCCTGCTGAAGGTCCTCAAGAGAGCTGGCTTATTAGAATAATAGTAATTTACAAGAATGTTTACATTGTCGAAATTGTTCTTACAATTATTAGGAAGCAACTAAAACTTTTCACTTTCAACTTTTCTGGCTTATATTCTCAGTCCACGACTCAAAATGAAAGGTTTTATTATTAAGTCGAAAACATACTTGCAAGTTTAAGTTTCGGCTGAAAATAATATTTCTATACGGGTGACTGACAGTCTCTTGACATTTAAATCGGTAGCTGTGCCGGGCAGAGGGAGCACTTAGGCCTGGAAAGAGCGGCCAGTTCGTTCATTTCATTCGAACGTACAACGTGTGTTGTGCGTTCGACAGTACTTACGAAAAAACGATTCTTCCCCTCTAGCGCAACGAAAATCTAAAGCTCATTACAACGTACGGCATAGAAATGTAGCTTTATCGATTCAACTGATGAGGAATGGGGGCAAAGGTTCGAGGTTCAATAAATTCACCACGATCCGGCCGACCTAGAACATCAAGGGATTCCGAAATCGTAGATTATGTAATATCTTGGTGAGTGATCTCCATTGTTCGCGAATAACCTGAACTCTCTACTCAAAACCGGTCTCCCGAAATTTTCGGGAAAATGTTGTATCCAAAAGACGTGGCATTAACTAGCCAACTCGTAGCCCAAACTTATCTTAAAAGTATAGTTTAAAACAACAACCCAGAGTTTCTTCAAGAATTTAAATCAAATATCAGAGAGGAAATTCAACACTTGTAAGGCAGTTATTGAAAATTTCTGTTCCAGGTTGCAACAGTGTCAAAATAATCAAGGGTCACTTCTGGAGGGTATTATATTTAAAAATATAAATTCTCATTTTGTGTGCTTTCATCGTAAATATACCACAAATACACGGACAGTTTTTGGCTTGTGTGACAAACTTTTTGTGTACCTGTACCAAGACAGAACGATGTCAAAGCCAATAGTTGGGCAGCGAACTAATGCCCGAGTTTATTTGTCCTTTCAAAAAGCGAAGGAAATCGATTTGTTTGAAGTTTCATCGTCGCAAACCCAGAAACCTTGAATTTTTTGCTCTATTTTCAAGTTTGTTGGGAAATTTGACTAAAATTTCGATAATTTTGTTTGCAAGTTTGATTTCTTTTACCTACTGATTTTTTGTTTCAGTTTAATCTTCCCCATACATCAAAAATTAGAAACTTCGAAATCGTTGCATTTGCAACGACGCAGACTTCAGACACCATACTTTCAGAGATATTCTGAAACCAAACTCGTGTCCAATGTGGTGCGAAAAGATGGAAATGGGATATACAAGGCTCAAAGTTGCGTTTTGAAGAAAATGACTTGAAAAGCTAGGGTTTGGTATCCTAAAGGGGATTATCGTAAAAGATTGTCTGTCGCAAGCCTGCGACCATCCTTGGGGCATGAGAAACAATTGAACACAAAGAATTTGTATTTCTCTTACTTACCGGAAAATCGATTCGTTAGATTTTTTCTTCGTATCAATCCGCAATGGGTAAGTGATATGCCATGATTCTATAAAAAAAAATGTCTTCCTGAAAATTAATTGCGCCGATGACTTGGCCAACGCTTACAATAAAGGGGATTGCTTTTGGTCTGTACAGAGGTTTTTCTGCATTATTTATTATTCCCTGAACCTAGTAAGACTTCCACAGGAATTGTTGAACAATAGACAACCTGAATATTGCATAGGAGCTCGTAAAAACAGGCATCTGCCTTTTTTTTGGTTTCCTTTTCTTTTTTGCTATCGTTTCAGGAAATTCGGAGGTCTCTACAGCCGACGAAAATCAAATTCAAAATTAAATTACTAGCAAAATATATAAAAAATAAAAAATGTATCCAAATAAAATTGTTGTAAATGAAATAAACCTATGATATAGCTTAGGCTAGCTATGTTAAGCATAGTATTTAAGTTAATTCAAAATATTATTGTAAATACCATATATGTAGAAAATAAAATGTATTCTATTCTATTCTAATGTACGTTCCATGGTTCAATATGGCGAAAAATCCCGATCCCACCATTTGTTTTCCGTGGATCTCATAGAGATCAGGCACATACACATCTCACAGAGGGCACACGGTCGGGGGTTGAACTGTCAGACGAAAGTGCGTTCAGGAAATAGTTCTCCCTACAATTTCGATAAAGAAGGCCTTGGGCCATATTTTTACTACATTTCTATTTCTTGCTAATAGGTGTATAAATATGAAATGCGGATTTTTCCTGCTTGAAATATGGATTTATTTGAATAACAGAACGAATGAGTTCAATAATCAAAGTATTGGCCATCGTTAGCTAAAACTTTTTCCCATCTTTCTGTTAATTGATGAATTCCGTCCCAGTACCACTTCTAATTTTTCGAGGCTAACCAGTCATCAAGCCAATTTTTAACTTCTTCGTAAGAATGGAAGTGCTGTTCCGAAAGTCCGTGCTGCATCGATCGAAACAAGTAGTAGTCAGAAGGAACCAAGTCTGGTGAATATGGCGGGTGAGGCAGAACTTCCCATTTAATGTTGCCAGGTAGTTCTGGACAGGTTTTGCAACATGCGGCCGAGCATTGTCATGTTGAAAAATGACTTTATCATGTCTTTGGTGAAATTCTGGTCATTTTTCCTTAAGTGAGCGGTTCAATTTGATCAGTTGTCGTCGGTAACGTTTGCCAGCAATAGTCTCACCAGGTTTCAGCAGTTCGTAATACAAAGGTCCCTTACTATCCCACGAAATACACAGCAAAGTATTCTTTTCATGAATATTTCGGACTGGTTGTGATGTTGATGGCTGGCTTGAGTCTACCCATGATTTTTTTCGCTTGGGGTTGTCGAAATAAATCCACTTTTCATCGCCAGTAACAATCCGATGCAAAAAACCTTTTCTTTTCTGTCTAGCAAGCAAAATTTCACAAATGGTTTTTCGCCTTTCAATGTCTCTTTCTTTCAATTGATACGGCATCCATTTTCCAGCTTTTTGGATCTTTCCCATGGCTTTTAAACGTTGTGAAATAGCTGCTTGAGTAACTTCCAACGCTTCTGTCAACTGTTTTTCAGTTTGTGTGTTGTCTTCATCCAATAATGCTTGCAAATCTGTATCTTTGAATTTTTTTTGGTGGTTTTCCACGGTCTTTGTTTCTGACATCGAAAACGCCACTTTTAAATATTTTTAACCATCGTTCACGAGTGTCTTGGCTTGAAGCATGTTCACCATATGCTTCCACTAACAATCGATACGTTTCTGCTGCCGTTTTCTTCAAATGAAAGGAGGGTATTAGACTTCCCCGCAAAACTTCTTTTTCTGGCACGTAATTCGACACTTTTGAAGCGAAAAAAAACTATGTTGTTTGTACAATCAAAACCTATGACATACTGAAATTTGTTGAGAGATGTTTACCCTCCAAAATGCCATATTAGTTATCCCCGACACAAACCATATGTAATGGTTATGCCATCTGTTAGTAAAATCCGCATTTCATATTTATACACCGAATATATTTTTATTTGGACAGGACATTATCTGGACAGCTTATTGTAACGTCCAGCGCATAAGTGGATCTGTCGTTCATTGAAGCTAAAGCTCTTTTCAGTAGTGTACTTCTCCAGTTATATGAGTAATGACATAAATTATAGGACTCAAAACAATTCATCGGCAGATAACATCGCTAAATGCAAATATTTGGTTGACAATTTCCTTTTTGAAAGATTTTAGTTGACTCGGACAACAGGGAGTCAAAGTTGGATCGAAACGAAAAAAAGAAGAAATGAAACCCGGTAAAAAAAAGATGATTAGCCTAGAACAAACTTTGGACCAACAAGCTACGAGTTTTTTCAAACTCCGAAACTTAAAGATTTGTGATCACCAATTCCCAGTGTATAAAACGTCGTATAAAATTGATTACTCATTGAAAACAAATAAAGTGATGATGCTGCATGGCTGCGCGATTAAGCCTCACAAAGAGCTTTCAGAAAATAACATTCAGGAGATTTTTGGAATACCATGCTTAATTAGGAATGCTTTGATTCAGCAGGCTTGTTAACACAAAAACGGTTTTTCCCATGGGAATCCGAAGAAAAATAATTGCTTATAATGAAAGCGCCCTTTAACATTTGAGTGTTAAACTAGTTGTTTGCCAAATGATAGTAAACGACATAGCAACCACACATTGAGTTTAGTCGGTCCTCAGTGCTAGTTCTAAATTACTGAAAAATGCCAACTGTATATATATACCAACGTTTCTGCCAACGAACCACGCTTACAGCTCCGCGTGGTTGTCGCTATGTATTTCTTCCTATGTCCAAAGGATAACGTAAGAAGGTTAAGGCAAGACTTCTGCGCTAAATTACGCAATGGGTAATAACAACCATGACACCGGAGCAGAATCAGGCTAACACTTACCTAGGTTCCAGGCTAGGTTTTCTTCTAGGTTGACAAGGGAGGTGTTTAGTGGGTAGTCCAAAACATTTTGCGTCTGGGAGTCCCACACTCAGAGCGTAAACAGCCTTCACCACCCTACCACAAAAAAAAAACACTTACCTAGAAAATCCATATTCGTCACAAGATCTGCAGCCGTGAACACACATCGGCAACATTTTCGTCCCCGTGGGTATACCTGAAAGAAAGGAAGAACCGAAAGGCGGAGACCAAAGAGCAAGCCAAAAATTCGACTCCATCGATGAAGAAATTCCATCACTGCCTGGACTTTTGAATCTGGAGTACGCGGTCAATGAACAGATACACTTGCTGGCACTATAGGAAACGAAGGCTTGGGAAGAATAGAGCCCTATAAACAAGAAGAACTGGTTAGAAGATATGTCACTTATACCAGCTGATCTACAAAACCTAAAATTTATTAATACAAATTTGGGGTATCTTAGACTTTTTATTATAAGAGCATTCTTGTGACATTATATTTAAACCGAATAATTAGATTTAGGAAGATTTTGAACTTGCAAAACATCAACAAAAATCTGAAATAGAGTTTGAAGGATATCTGAGGGAAACAGAAAAAGCGAACATACGTAAAATATACAAACTAACAGAATATACAAAATTCTGAGCAAATACCACAAACCTGATTACAATTGTGAGTTACGGCGGTTAATGCAGAGATGACTCCTGTTCATATGGTTTTCATACATGTGATAAAAACTGGTTAATTTCGGTTATAATATCCGATGTATTAAAATAATTAAAATATGAAGAGAAACATATCTTTAGATGGATGTCACTGACAAACCAGGACGCAATTAGATATTCACGGTTACCTTACTTTAAATAATTAAGCATAAACAGCAGCTGTAAATCCTCGTAGTAAAGCACCGTATCAACATCGTTCCTATTTTTTCGCTCTAGAACATTGCAATAAATATGAACACCAATTTCGAATTTGCATAAACATTTCCACAATGGCAAATTACTTAATTGAACAGGCAGATGCTGTTCTAGTGCGTAGTCTTTAACCACGTGTCAAGCGCAATTCGTCCTGGAACCGAAGATCTATTACTATTTTGAGCAGTTTCCCTAGATCACAACTAAAATGTTAAGCACTGTAGGGTTGACAATGAAGTCCGGAATATTTTCTACACATGCAACGACTAGACCGGTAAGAAGGAGATAATTTGTGGCTAGGGCAGCAAAGGTGCAAGGATGTTTTGCATATTCCACGCAATGTCGTACTGACATCTTGAGAAATTAATATTTATCAAAACTAGGAGGACATATTCTGTTTGCTGCGTACGAAATAACATCTGCCAGCAGGGATAGTGGCGATTAGAATCAGAGCTGAGTTGCTTGATTCTAGGTCAAACGAAAAATAAAATTAAATCCTTGCAGTCTACGATAAATTATTGATGACTTGGCGATATAAATATGCGTTATATGTATGTCAACTGAATGACAATTACAATATCCAGAACAAACACTCCATTAGAGGCATTCGGAAGGATCGTAAAGTGCGTTGAATTATTCCTGGATCGAGATATTTTAATTGGTTTCAACGCCAAGGTGAAAACACGTGAATATCTGTTCACCCTTCACTGCATATCAGCCACAAGCCAATTTACAGGCCGATAAGTGCAAAAAATAACGTCAGCCACAGGGGCTTGCTCGAGTCCACACTTGCATGAGTTTAAGGTATTACTTCTTGCACGAACGAGAAACGCTTGCTTACATGTCGAAATGTTCATCCCCTATTTGACCATCTGTCGCGTAAAATTCAAATTACGTCAATGTGAAAAAAATCATCATTAGCCGAGGAAGGAACACGTGCAATATCTGCATATCACGACATAGGATATTATTCCCCTTAACCTCACGTGAATCATACCCATGCGAATGTATGTAGCGACTTTTCTGACACCGGAGCGACGAAGGATACCACTCCGTACGTGAATGTATGTAAGATTCAGTACATGAATGATTAACTCAGAGGATACTACGTTGGAAATTGAGCCGATTTTCTCGAAGCATCGTAATAACCAACAAGTGCAAATCATCTCCATCTGATTGGCCACGGATTATGAAAATTACCCCTTGTATCTCTTTCACATTCGGGTGCATTACGTTCAGAGCTAAAGGAGCATAACAGTCGAAACCCCTCAACTGACTTGTCTTAATCGGATACCATAATTGAGGACATTGTTATGAACATAATATGCTAAATCATTTCAGTGTAAATAAATTTTCGGTATTATCTGCAACAAGGACCAGATCATTGACGAACAGTGCAGGGCAACAACATTTTAAGGGTTCGTAAAAAAGTAAAATTTAATTTGTTAGATTGGCAGGGGGTTAGCAGTAGAAGGCTTGGAAGATTTGAAACTTTTCTAATCTCACAAACAGGCCTAAAATGGTGCTTGCAATATTTTTTTATATTTAAGTTGTTTGGCTGGCCCCGCATCTGTGTTAAATATTAGCATCACATATCCTGGAACAAGAATCCAATAATTTGCGCTACCAACTGTATCTGGAAAGGAACAGGCAAATTCGGTTGTTTAGGGCGGTCTACTCTCAATGTCTAATTTAATCAATTTTGATTTCATTTGAAATCCTTCAATCGGATAACGCACCGGTCCAGTAAGAAGTTGTGCTAATCTTCGCTAATCGTGAGTTATTCGAGTTATAATTTTTCGAATACATTAGCATATGGCCTGATTTTTTTAACGGTGTAGGTGTGGAATCAATCAAAATGAATTTTGAAAACTTCTTTTGGAAGTGTTTCCAATATTTCCTTCATGTAAATGGATAATTTGTGTCTGTATATTGTATATAAATTTACTTTTGATTCGACTCGCCAACTGATTCTGCTGGAGTGAAGCAGCTTCAGATATGCACCATCAGATTGTACTAATCGGAAATCTGGAACAGTTAATTAGAAGCCTTGTTGTGGGCTCCGTTAGGGCCCGTTTTCTTACCTCTCCAGGACGAAATGAAGATTGCTAGGCCGAACTGTGTTTTCAATAAGAGCCTATCAACGCCCGGGACATACATTAACGTTTTGAGCCCTGCGCCGAATTTGCTGTCCTTTTCATTCAGCCTACAGCGTTAACCGAGTAAGCGGTTTCATGGTGCAACAAGACATTACTAAAATTCAATTTTGGAAATATAATTACGGACTTGCTATTTTAATAATTAATATTAGTTTTTCTGGTAGGAAGGTGACGTTGTTTACGGCCTGAGTGTGGAATTCTCGGACGCGCAATGCTTCTGGACTACCCACTACGAAATTCTCCAGCGGGAAGGATAGGAGGGGAAGGAAGAATGCCGCCATTCCAATGTCTTCCATCGCTCCAGTATGGCTTTCTTAAGTGCCAGCACCGGTCTCTGGTCTCTGGTCACTGGTCTCTCTGGTCTCTGCCCAGAATTTCCGGGCAGAGCTTCTTGAAAGACCCGACACTTCCCTGTATCTGGAGTGTGTTTCAAGTCATGTGGTCTCGCATCACACTGATCACACTCGGACACATATATTTTGTCTCTCCGAGCACTCTCTACTTTTATTCCCTATCCTGCCGTAACCAAGGACTGTCCTGCTGTAACCAAGGAGCTTCTATCAGTTCGATTTCATGCCTGTGTGGTTTGCCCGTATCCAAAGCACTTGAAATACTGGAGAGGAAGGTGAGGAAGAAGAGCTCTTCGTTCTTCCCTTCTATTCGACAAAAAGTACACCCTATTCTAATTTTGCCCTTCTTGAATAGCTTTTCTGCTTCCCCCTCTGCAAGGTCTACTCTGGCCTTTCGTTGACCCCTATTGTTTGGTTTGAGAAGTACAGGGTACAAGGAAGTCGTGTGTAAAGGCGTCTTTTACGCCGGCCAGATCTGTAACGCAGTCAGTGTCCTTAATTTCGAGTGTGGCCATACGCTCGATTAAGGCTACAGTTGCTTTTTCTCCTAGGGTAGTTTCGATTGCGTCACGGAACGCGTCTTTATTACTTGCATCTGGTCCGAACTCACCCCGTAGATCAGCTAACCGCGTTGGCTGTACAGCTTTGGTTGCAGTTTGGATGTCCTTCGGTTACACCGCTCCCTTGATTTTTAGCGAGATACCTGCATAGGATCTACCGTCGGTAGGTTTAACCAGCAATGCCTGCCCAATAGGATTGCAACACTTCTTTTTCTTTGTTTCTTAGGTTACAACCGATGATTCTTTGGATTTCGGTTCCTGTGAAGGTTTGTCGATTTCCAATTCGAGGTTGGCTATTTTAGCTGCTTTCTTGGCAGCATTGGAGAGTGCTGGCTGAAACCGCTCCTCCTCCGCTTCCTCCATTTATCCCGATCTTCGTTGGTTGGGCTGCAGGCCAACTTTTGTCTATAGTTGAATCAAGCTTGTTGTTTTTCCTCTGCCTTCAGCTACCTGCGTCTGGAGAGACCTATTCGGTTTATGAGTTCTTCCAACTCTAGGACTCCGTATTTCACCTTCTTGCAAGGTTCGTTTGTGCATCCCATGCGGCAATAATGCATTTTATAGCCTTTTGCGATTAGCGGAAGAACCGCTCTTTCTCTATACGATCCACAACGATCGAATTGCTCAATGTCTACCCTACAGGGATTTCTCCTGCAGAAGTTTTTTTTGCCCTCGTTTTGTTAGATATAAACTAGCTTATCCTGCCGTCGTTCTATCTTGTTTCATTTCTACCGATGGCAGTGGCAGTTTGATTGATAATGTGTTCGTTGCATTGTGGTTGGCTGATTCAGCTTCTGCTAACTTATCCAATTTTTTCATTTCGGCTGAAGTGGCTGCAGTTCCAACTTGTTGTCCAAGATTGCTTGTATTTCTCCATTAAAGTAGTTTTTCGCTGCTGCTTTTATTGCAAATACTCCCGAATGGGAAATTCAACCTCGAAATGGCAGTTGAATGGTGGATGACTTCGGAAAATATTAAGGTTCTGCTTTTTTCACCCATTTTGTAACTACCGGTATAGATCACAATACAGATGCACACGCCGTTTTCCATTCCTCTTTGATTGATATTTTCACACTCCACTTTTCTTCGGTTGTTGTATTGAATCAGTATCGGGAACGTCCTTTTGCTTCACGGGAGCATTAACTTTATTATTACAACATGCATAGATGTCCCTTTTGGTTTAGTTAGACGACTTACATGTGAATTTTAATCTCGCTAGTGAACACTCTTTCAAAGTAAGTCAGTCCACTTGTGCAGTTTTGTCATTACAGTCTTTGGCATTGACAAAATGGCATATGTGATGCCAAGGCAGCTACTTCGCTGAATATTCTCTAGATTCTTTATGAAGATCCATCACTATACGGTTAGTCTAACTACTGTGGACGTTTTTGTATTACAAGTCTCAAGTTTTTTCCGCTGGTTTTTCAATTTTAAGTGCACTTTTTGGCCTCTGGAAGTTAGCTTACTATCTAGCACTGCTCCTACGTACATTAGTAACCAAGCATGTATGTTTCCTATCAAACCAGTCAAGGGTGACAATGTTACTGATTTTTGATCTCTGTGGAAAGCATAAGCTCCGTTTTGGTCTTTTTCAACATGTCCACCCAATAAGAAGTGAGATTAGGCCGGCCATAGTCTTTAGAAACATTCCATTAATGAATTAAATGATATCAGCACGAAAACATTGAAGTCTCTCTCCGGTCTAATTGGATTGATGGGCTCTGTATATTTGCACTAAGATTCGTATTATTATGGTATGAAACTCTTTTAAGCATGATAGAATACACCATGTTGCCTTCTGATGGTTTGTATGGTTCGTAATTGTCAATGTCCCATAAGACTTTTTCTTTGTTTACCATTTCTTTTCGGGAGCCATTGAAATAAGTCTTGTTGATGACACGTTCGATTTCTTTTGTTCTGAACGAATAGGAGTTCTAGATTTTTATGCTGGCTGTCAGTACATTCTCCATTTGGAGCATCGTGTCCATGTGGTTCTCTTTTCAGGAGCTTATTCAGAAGATCCTCGTATTTAAGTAAAATTAAATCAGTTCCATCTTTCACCATATGACCATTTTTTTGTCTGATGACAGGGATTGAACACATTTCTCTATTGCTACTGTCCAGGGTTCTCCTGATTAAGTTCTCATTTTTTCTATGTCTGTTTGACTTCATATTGTATTCCGATTATATGAACTTAAAAGTCGTTCAGGAGACTGTGTGTGGTGACTTGAATCCGTCTTCCTTGGATTTGGGTAGACTTTTGGATGTTGATACCTCTTCTCACTTCAAGCTGATCCGACAGACTGATAAGCTGAAGAGTCACACAATAAGTAGCAATTCATTTCCTTCCATTGCCTGGACAGGTTGCTTGTCGGCTGTAGTGCAGGTTTGCATGTGTCACCCGCCTCATTTTTTCGTTACTGAAACCACTCAATTTCATGAAATAAAAAATCGTGTTTATACAGGGAATACAATAACTATGTATGTTAAATGTGCCTCAAAACGATACTTACACTATATAATGATTTAAACAAGGATTTTACTATCTGTTTTATTTGATTTCACCAAAATGTTGCTTGTAAAGTTGCACTGACGTAAGGCACCAAATGAACGAAACAGTAACCAGCAGCATCTCGTTGCACCACATCTACCTTATGCCCCGAACTCACCCTACCATGTTGTAACAGAGAGGACACTCCCTGTCAACTTCTGACAAAACAAGATCGAGCAAGCAATAGTAGATTTATTGTTTTGTTGCTCTCTAGTGTTAGGATTATGTTCCTGTTAAACGAATAAGAATAAAATCAGATAATATTTACCAAAACTAAGAAAACTCGACTATCTACCGTCTAACCCCACGAAATGGGGAGTTTGTTCGGAGTATTTTTGCTGTTTAGTGTTTACACTATCACATTGCCAATTTGCTGAAATTCGTTGGAAATTAGCGACCGAACACCCTTAAATCGTCTTTGGGATAACATTAACATACCATCTTTCGAACCAATTTTCTGAACTAGAAATTCCCATGATTGAAGTCGAAAATTAAATTTCTCTGGATTTCTATCCGATGACTGTATAATTATTGAGAATAAGGATGTTTTGTCAGAAATTCTTCGCTGCTAAATATTTCTAAATAATGTTTTTAAAATTCTTATATATTAATATGTTTTATGTTACTTTTCCCTATCTCTCCATTCTGCAAATCCTGCCTGGTATGTGCCTTCTTCATTCTCACACGTCTGTCCATTTGTCAATCTTATTTTTTTTTTTTTGTATTTTTCTGACGAAACCAGTAATTTTGATGCCATTGAAGCTATGCTTTGTACTACTCCCCTAACAAACCGATTGAAGGACTAGATATTGTTTCGAGTTTTATTGTTTCATCGTTCATCTTGCGAAAAGTTATCACAAAAGAGTTTCAAGAAGTAGAAAGAAACTTGATCAGATTTATGTTTAGGCCCTGAGTATGTCCAGGTTCGCAATGCTTTTCGGACTACCCACTAAACACCTCCCTCCCTGTCAACCTGAGAACGTAGCCTGGAACCGTTTGACACATTACTTCGAACTAGGCCTCATGTTCCTATGCCTAGAGGTGCCTTCACATTATGGGAGTCTCTTCTCCAACGGGAAGGAAGGGAGAGGAAGGACGTGCTAGAAAAGAATTCATCCCATCCTTGATGCCGCCCAACGGTCCAACATAGTTTTTTCAGTGTCGGCATGACACAATATGCCTGAGCACATTGTGCCACGTGATTCCAATTGTCAACCGTTTTCAGCATTTATTCTACCATAATTTCCGGGAAGAGCTCTCCAATTTCGGTGAAGAGCTCCCCGCACTGCTGGCTCTATCTTTTGCAAGAGTAGAATGTGTGACAGACGTCATACCTGGTTCCCGCAACGGAGACTGTTCGATATGCGCATGACATTCGCAACACTTCTTGTGTCTGCACCTGCGCTAACCGCTTCTTATGTGACTCCTTGCTGAGCGCGTCACCCACAGTTGTGACCCATAGAGTAGAAGCGATTGTGCAACGCTGATTTGGAGTCGTTTCTTTAATGTGGTGGACCTCCCTATGTCGGCCACTAATCGGGTGAGTCAGCCGCTACACGCGCTGCAACCTTGTCAGCTGTTGCCCTGAGGTACTTTACTGCTGATTTAGATTCAACCAAAGCGTCCACAATACTGATAGGCCTCACTCTGGGGATCCCCTCTTTTATCAGGATGACTTCGGGGTTTTCAAGTGCTAGCTTAAAACTGTGAGTCGTCATACAGTCCATTACCCTCCGCATTAACATATTGCGTCGGAGTTGTGTATGGACTACTATGCGTCCAGCGACTAGCGCCGCGACATCGTCCACATAGCCGATTCATTCATCGTAAAGCGTGATTCATCCGGCTATTCGAGCCGCAGCAGTCCATGGTAGGAGATGTTCTACAGGTTCAGGCCAAGGATAGAGCCCTGAGCGACACCCGACGTAAGAATCGTACTTCGCCTACCTTCCTTCGAAACGTAGAGACGGCTGCAGTCCTTAAAATAATCTCTGAGAATCCGCATCAGATATACTGGTACTTGAAAACGTTTTTCTAGTACTTCCAGAATACGCACTCATCTAGCGCAGTTGTCCATGGAGATAGGTCCCCGGCAGCACGAATCACGTCAGCAAGTCTTCCCCTGATAAGTTTTTTTCCGGCCTTGTCAAGCATACATAGTGGGCCGTATGCAGCTGGCCACTCGGGATCCCCTTTTCCCTTAGTAATTAGCACAAGTTTCGCCACCTTTCGGCACTCTGGAAGCAACCCTTCGCGCAGGCATGCGTTGAACATGCGGAGGAGCAGGTCAGAGGAAAAGTGGAAGACCATTTGTAGCACCTCAGCTAGAATCCCATCTGGTCCTGGAGCCTTTCATGCCTTCATAGACAAGACAACTTTTCCCAATTCCGTCTTCATGAAAAATGGGATTTCCGTTGGTGTTTCATAGTGAACGGCTTCAACCATGCCAGGATGCCCGCACAATTTCGTCCATCTTTTTTGCCTCGCATGAGTGAGGCGACTTTTGGACACCGAGCTTCTGCATCACTTTTTTGACACCCAGGCCCCATGGTTTTGCCAATGGCTAGCCTCGCTGCTGTTGACAAGTCTGCGGAGGCTTTTTTCAGATAACTTGTAAGCTGCTAGTCGGATATATGCCTCTTATCAGGTCCGAGCTAGATGTGCCTTCCGTCGTAGTTTGTGGCACACCCTTCACTTTTATGCAATTTCAGGTGACCACCAGTATACTGGGGGCTATCTTTGCCGGGATCTTCGTAGGGATATTGAAGACCTGCAGGCGGATGTAATGATTCTCATGGTTGGGGTGACCGGATATCTTGCCACAGGCCGTCCACTCCCCAGCGTTGCTTCCGTCAGCGATGATCGTGCTGTAAGAAATTCAACAAACTTATCAGTGTCCGCTTTCTCAGTATTCCACCGGAGCGCAGAAGAACAAGCGCGTGGTCTTCGGGAAGCACCGTGATGGATCTCCAGAACTATGCACTGATGATCGGTGCCCGAGTAATCCCATATTGTTCTTGTTTAGCAGGGCGCTTTTCCGAAGCAAGCTATACACCTGTGCAAGAATGGAATGACGGATTTCACGCTGTTAAGTATTACAGGTTGTATGAGATAACTAAACACATATACGGGCTTATACAGGAGGTTAAATTAAGGATGAACAACGCCGTGGACGTCTAAAATCGACTCCATGATCTCATTTTAGCCGATAGTCGAGTGACATTGTGCGAAATATGAGAGGCCACTGGTATCTCATATAACAGATTGCTTAAAATCATTTAAGAGGATTCGGGGAAGAGGCAGATGTCGGAACGATGAAGGCCGTAATTTCCTTATCGTGGACAATACGTGAGACTTGATTCCATGCTTAACCGTAAGATAACCTTCTTTCTTTAGAGAAGTGAAGTTTGGTGAAGAGTTTAGTGAAGAGCTACCTCTTCACACCTGAGTTTAAGGAGCAATCGCATCAGCTGAGTTATAGGCAGATTTAATTGGAGAATTTAATCGAAGTTGAGAGCCATTGTGTTTTGGGATTCGTAAGAAATGATCTATGTCGAGATTTTGCAGACGGTAAGATTAAGCACCGAGCAAAACAATTGTTATGTGATGTCCAAATTAAACGCGATATCAAAAGGGAAATATCCTGCTCATTTTTTCCCAAATCATTGCGGCCAAACAGGTTGAATTATTCTACGATGCTACCCCAGTTTACTCTTTAAACTTAAGCCAATATGGCTTTTTTGCTCCGTATGCTTATCGCAAACATAAGGACTTCGCTTGGGGACTGGCGCTTCCCATCATGATAACCACCACCTCCGCTGTTTTTTACTGCTACAGACTTCCAGAAATCATCTTACTCTCGAAGTAACCCCTCGGACTTGAAACAATTTTCATATTGCTATTAAAAACTTAGGGAGAAGGGGGGGATTCAGGAAGTGGGCTACTCTAAAAAAAAGAAATCACAGCCTTTTGAATTATTGACTTTTCTTTCTCATTCTGGAAAATGAATATACCCTTATAAATATTTTATGAAACATCACAAAAAGTAAATTTATTCAAATTGTCACCATGAACCATTGGTCGACAGAACGTATTTGAAAATTAAAGGTAAACGTCAATTTATTTTATAGGATTTGACACGAATCCAAGGCCATCGTACAAGTATATACATTGCTAATACTTCGAGACATCAAGTAACCACAAACAAGCGCTTATATTTTCTAGGAGGGCATTACAAAGAAAGGAAATGCGGATACCTCACGTAGCACAAAGACGGAGCTTTTCGAGATAGAGAGCTTGAATTAAATGAGTTCGATGTGTGAAGAGATTGTGAGAGCTAGCTTTCTTGGAGTACATCCATATGGGAATAATTTTTCCGGGGTAATAACAATTGTGAGTGATTGTATATAAACTTAGAATTAAATATAGAAAAGAATAGAATAATAGAATTTATTAATATAAACTTAGAAAATTAGTGCAAATCTCACTGTTTCTTAATCTTTATTTGTTAACTCCAAACAAACTTCGCTTACAAATACTAAAGAATCTGTAAGACTGGAGTCGAAAACCGTTCGACTGGAAGCTTTTTCAAACTATTAACGCTTGTTAGTATCCAACAATATTCAATCAAAATAAGTGGATTTTGGTTTGAATTGCTAAATATACTATTATATTTTGACGTAGCACCAGAATACTCCTTTTATAGTCTTTGCATGAAAATATAAAAATATTACTCTATTTGTGCGTGTACTATCTATTTCGGAAAGGGTATATCCATGACTGTTAGCGTTATATGTACTCACACCAAGGCCTATACATGTAGTCCTGTGACCAAAAACTGTGTCCGAATGCTTTATCATCAGTCCAGACTCACGGAACCCTGTGGAACTATGGTTGAAGATACGTTAGGAGAGTCGAAAGTATCAGTAAAGTCCCAGGGCTTTCTGGTTGACTCTTAGCTGTGTTTCTCGGAGCACATCAGGGCAGCGACAAATTAGGTCGCGGCGGAAGTTTTGGCACTCAGTCAACTAATAGCCAATATTAGGCGACCAAATCCAACACAAAGTAACGCGTAATGGGTGTCATACTGGTGCAGACACGAGGATCGTTTCTGGTTAAGCTTTACTGGTAATCACAGGGGTGATTTCGATGGCTCCCCTTGCCAGAGAGCGTAAAAGGATGTATCTCCTAAGAACGAGGGTAGTGAGGAATCTGTCACTAGCGATGAAAGACGTAGCGCTTTCGACAAGCCGCAACGATCTTGGGGCGTGAGCCAGTAAAATGGACCGCGATGCTCATTGACAATTTGAGTTCGAGACTCAGTCAAGAGCATATTAAGGCTCACTTCTACCAACCCAACCATGTTCTGTTCAGTATAAACTGCACAAGATTGATATGTCACGGTCTCCAGATTGTATTTTATGCATCGGAGGAAAAGACGAGGTGTATCATGCTTTTTTCAAGATTATGACCAGACGGCGCGATGATCTTGGGAGAGAACTAATGTGAGAGATGCTGAAGAAGCGGTTACATTGCTATGAGCATTGCAGGGATTAATATTCTGTTTACATCGCGTATGGATTCTTCTTGTTCTGGAGGTTTCCACAAAACGAAAAAACTCCCAATGTAACGAGTATCAACCGATAATACCAACATTTCGTTGCGATTAGTTTAAATGTTCGTATTCGATTCTCATTATTTTTATTTATCAAGAATGACACTGTCAAACGACTTGACCGGCAAGTCAAAACGTACTTATAAAACTATATACCTGGTATTGCTTGTTGTATCTGTTTCTTCATGTTTCCGTCATTTGAGGGGGATAGATTTACGCTCTACGATTTAGAGCCTTCTTTTTGGGGAGGTCATATGAAAAGGTACGTGCCAGGACATCCATCAATATAATAAGCATTAGAAAACGAACCACAGCAAATATGTTCTCAAGAGTCATAACCAAATAGGCCCTCTTGCTGGTCAAGCTTTGTGCGACTCATTTTATCGGTTGCTAGAAGGATACATATTTACAAACAACTTATTGCAATCAAAAAATTGGTGCTGCACTTACCAAGTCTTCACCAACAGCCAGACTATGAGGGTAGTTCGAAGAATTAGAAAAGTATTCGGAATTGGCAGTCACTTTTGGCTTGTACACAGTGCAAATAAGGATCTTCTGCCAAATACGACGCCTAAAGATGTAGAGGAAGACGTAAAACATCTTCAATGTATTCCTTGATATCAAGAATACAACTTAACGGATAACGCTCAGCGAAGGGTAGTCTACATATAGGAACAATCTATACATTGTATTATACAACTGAATTCAATTCTCCATCAGCAAAATTACAACGGCTAAACCTTCGCTTGACCTCTTATGCGGGCCTTCTAAGTGCTCTCAGGTCAAACCAACAGCATGTAAGGCCAATAAACAAACAGCGGACTGTACGTGACAACTGTGCACTCGCGGTCAATCAAATAAATTGCCGAGTAACGACTTCAATTGCTGCGTTATGTAATGTTTTGGTGTAGTGAATAAGTTTATGGCGCGTTGAATCAGTGGATAATTGGAGTCTTAAAGAGCTTAAGTGAGCCTGCAGGTAGAGTTACGTTCCTCATTTCCACCGTGCTGCTGCAACACGTGGTGTCTTTTGCATCGCTGGTCTGCGTAATTGCAATAATTGTCTGATACTTCTAAGTATTCGATCTATAACTTGCTATGAAAGCCAAGCGGTCAGCGTTGCAAGAACCTGCAGATATGTGGATATCAAACCAAGCAAAGAATGTAATTTAAAATTTTTATTATTATTCACAACAATTTATAAACTTCTTCGCAGCAAATACCTTACAGCATTGCCACCATGCAACAGCCGAGTGAAGGTTTTCTTTGGAAATCAAGCTGAGCTTTATTCATGAAAAATGGTTCCTTATTGTGGATCCAGACGGTTACATGTCTAACATCCTCCATCCTTTGTCAGGGTTTTTGAAACGATATGACAAATTCCAGGATTAACACATGAATAGATCTTTCAGTGGGCGTGTAGTTTATAACAATATAGTATCCATGCAAATTTTAATCAAAAAAACTGGGAAATGTAACCAACATTAGAGCTGGTCGGCCTCGTTTTATATGTTTTCTATTCGAAATACCTTTTCAATTATGACTGTAATCGTCATGAAGGGTAATCTACTCTCTTTGATTAGATGCATCCGTTGTCATGTTTTGCATATGGGACCTCATTGTCATTAATTTTCTCTCATGTGTTGACTTCTTGGTATTAAGGCTTGATTATTTGGAATTGTATTGTTTTACTTATTGAGTGGTGACTCTCAATAGAGGCTTACTCAAATTAATCGAACTTATATTGATTCAAGCGTGAAATTTAGAACCTTTTTTCCTTTTGTTTGTTTGCTAATATTTTCGGTGCCCAGCACGCACTGAAACTTTTCAAAAGCGACTCATTTACAAGGACTACCTAGCGATATGTTATGATAAATCAGTAACAAATGTTCACTGGGATCACCCAACACAGCAATTTTAACATTTTCATCTGGCTTCAGTGAGGAAGGTAGATGGATACCCTTCGCAATATTATTCTACAGAAAGCATTCTGCTCCGCTTCAACATCTTCTCTCACAGAAGGAATCGCACAGACTCCCAATATTTGCAATATAATAATATTAATTGACAACAACATTTAATTCATTTTTTTGACTTTGAGGTAACCTTTGACTGTGGTTTTAGGTAAACTTTGGCTGTGTTTAAATGCATACACTTTCCGGGAATCATGGTCTGTTCCTTAGAATTTTTTAAGCAAAACTAGTGGTCTATGAACAAACAAAAGAAATATTTAAGGGTTTTCATACGGACGCAAAATCACTGGCCAGCAATGCTTTTTGATTAAACCTCGATTATTGTCTTTTGATTGTCTGTTACTTCATATTCATTCATATTCATTTTGATGTTGTCATATAAATATTTTTATAACCCTTCATTTGTGAACTAAACGTAACATGTTTTGTGTTTAATATTGTTCAGGTACTCCCCCATAGAATCGATATCCTCTTCATACTATTCCTGCAACTTATGGGGCAACATGTTTGCAAAATTTTCTGCCCTTACTTTATTATTTAACATAAAGCTATTTGGTATATGGTATATTTGGTATATGATACCAAGCGTTACCTTTGAAGCTTTGCACAGTTGTCCCATTTTCTCGTCGAAACCCTGGTTTGCAACTGTTTCTAGTTGACTAGATGTATGCAATGATTTTTTTTTGGGTAGGGAAGGCTCTTTACGCCATGAGTGTCGGACTCCCAGTGGACCTACTGCGCCTAGCCTGGAACCATTTGACACATTACTTCGGGCTAGGCCTCGACATTTTATATCTTTTGGCGCCTGAGGGTTACGGGGATTCCTTCTCCAGTTGGATGGGAAAGTAGAGGAGGATTGCTAGCGAAGGAAACCCTCCACCATCGACGCCTCCAGCCGATCAAGTATGCCTTTTTTCGTTATTAAGATTATCCAAGCGCAATGTGCCACCTAATTCCATTTGACAACTGATTTTAGCATCTCTTCGATTAGGCTATCCAAGTGGAGCTCTCCCACTCTTTCGGCAAGATCACCGCGCTCTTTGTCTCATCTTCTGCATGAAAAGAAAGTATGACAGGCGTCATCCTTCTCGCTCTCTAGCAAGGAGAGCGATTGGTATCACCCCAGCAATCACCAGCGGCGCTGACTCAGAGACTGTACGGTATGCTGATGCAATGCGGAGTGCTCCACGTCTCTCCACCTGTGCCAGCCGTTTTCGGTGCAGTTCATTGTTGAGAGCTGCACTCCATATCTCTGCTCCATATAGAAGCGTAGATTGCACTACACTCATTAGCAGACGCCTTTTTGTTAGACTTGGTCCCTTATGATTGGCTTTTAGTCGACTAATTGCCGAGACCCCTGCTACGTCCTTGTTTGTCGTTGCCTTGATTTGCTCCGAGCAACTCAGTTTAGAGTCTATCAGCAAGCCCAGGTACTTAACTGATAGTTTTGACTCTACTAATATGTCCCCGACTCGGACAATTCTTGCTCTGGCGATCCTCTTCTTGCTCAGGATGACCACTTCGGTTTTCTCTAACGCTAGGTTGAACTCGTGAGTGATCATCCAGCTCCCCACCCGCCGCATTAGTACATTCAGCCTTAATTGCGCTTGATCAACTCTGCGCCCAGTCACTAGTGCCGCAACATCATCCGAATAGCTGATCAGTCGCAACTCTTCCGGCAGTTCAAGTCTGCAGTTCCACAAGTCCGGACCGAGGATGGAGCTTTGGGCCACACTTGATGTGAGTAGCATACTCCGACGACCTTGCACCGTGTCGTAGATCAGGCTGCAATCTTTCAGGTTATTTCGATCTATCCCTATTAGATACTCTGGTACTTGGAATGAGTTTTCCAGGGCTTTTAGAATATCCTTCCATCTAGCGGAGTTGAAAGCATTCCTTATGCCCACCGTCACTAGAAAGACTACCCGATGGTTGGATCGACTGCGTGCCTCCGCCTGTTGGACAGCAATCACCACCTCATCGACTGCATCTATAGTGCAACGTCCCGTTATGAAACCATACTGCCTTGGTGAAAGATCTCCAGTGGCGTGGATAACGTCAGCGAGCCTTCTCTTTGTCAGTTTAACCAGCACTTTCCCGGCCGTGTCTAGCATGCATAACGGTCGGTATGCTGACGGTGACTCGGGATTTCCCTTCACGAGTCTTGCCGTCTTCAAACGCTCAGTGAAAACTTCTTCCCACAAACAGGCATTAAATGCACTGAGCACCAAGTCAGGGCAAGAGTGATAGACCAGCTTCAGTACCTCGGCTGGAATACCGTCTGGTCGCGTAGCCTTCTTCGCCTTCATGGAAAGAACTGCAAGTTCCAGCTCATCCCTCGTGAAGAGTGGACAGTCTGATGTTGTTTCCCTGTGGGCGGCATCAACACGGACCGGATGTTGGGGAAAAAGTGCCCGTACTATCTCTTCAAGTACGTCGGGGGCTCGGAAAGGCCCGAGCCCCTGCATAACTAGTTTATAGCCCAAGCCCCACGGGTCCCTTTTCACGTCTTCGACGAGTTTCTGCCAGCAACGGGCCTTACTCCTGTTGATCAATCCGCGAAGGCATTTCCTGGCCGACCGATATACTGCCATGCTAGTGCCTCCCTCGTCCTAGCTTCACGCTTGTTGAGCTCCTCGCCGGAGTTTGTGACACACACTTCCTTGTTCAGCTATTTCAGTGGACCACCAGTACACCAGAGGCTTTCCGTGTCTAGGTCTCCGGCGGGGCAGAGATGACTTACAAGCGGAGATGATGCTACTCATTGTGGAGTTCACCATGTCTTCAGCAGTCAGTCCTCTGGTCCCCGGCGATGAGCCAAACGGTGGTGAGCATCTCATGAGCGTGTCGACAAACTTCTTCAGGTCCTTCCACTCAGTATGCCGCACGTAGACGGAGCGCTGAGTGCCTGGTAGTGTAGGAACGATTTTGCGGATCTCAACTGCTATCTACTGATGATCACTGGCTGAATGGTACTCTAGAACTCTCCAATCATGTGTCATAGAGGAGAGCGCCTTCGAGGCGAATGTCACGTCCGTAATGATTATCCATGCAGCCCAGGCGGTGGAAAACGGGAGTGTTACCAGTGTTCACCACGGCTAGCCCCACTCTGGCTGCCACTTCCAGGAATCGATTTCCCCTGGGGTCTAACTGAGGCATGCCCCATTCAATAGCCTTGGCGTCAAGTCTCCCCCGATAAGAACATGACCCTCTGTGCTCAAGACGGTGTCCTCCAAAGAGTTGAGCTTTGCCTGAAAAGATGTTATTGGTTTGGTCGGTGTCATGTTGACACTAACGAATGTTATTCCTGGGCAACGGACCCAGGCTCTTTGCTGGCCTTGGTTGTCACCACCTGAAACCCATCAGCCGACGTAATCTGTCTTTTCGCTGCTTCGTCCTTCCTCCTTTTGTTTCGGTCCCCTTGGATTGGGCTACTGGCGACTCTTTTGGTAGAGCTATGCGTGGGAATCACTTGCGTTTAGACTGGGGTACTAGTCTTTTGCTCTTCCTCCGCTTTCAGCCATTCGCTCAAAGTCAAAAAGCGCCTCCAGCTCTTAAATACCGTCCCTAATGTCCTTGGTTGAGTTTTTCTGAGTATTGCAGGTAGCTTTTTTCTTCATACCTATGTGTCCTGCCTTACGCATGAGGCGTTGTTCCTCATGACGATCCAATACAATGAGATTGTCCTGCGCCTCGTTTTGAGGCGGGCTTTTGTTATTTGCGTCAAGATCTAGAGCTCTGATGGCATCAAAAGCAGTGTCAGTGGCAGCATCGCGCCAAATCATGATTTTAATATCATCGACGGTTTCTCCCTCCGCGTGTTTCCCAGGCATTTGTTGTTCATACTTTTTTCCTTGTCTTACGGGACGTTCCGGCGTGAGTATTGTTTTTTTGCTGCGTCCGAATGCCACCAATATTTCTGGTTGGTTGAGGCTCTCTTCCTTTTTGTGTTCATTTGTCCGTTTGTCGTATGGGTTTGGTAGTTTGCTCGATGTTTTTGATTTTGATTGCAATCATTCAATTGATGAAAGAAACGTTCATATTTCTGGCTATTCTATGGATGTCATTGCACTGTATCATCAGGTCATGAATATAGTAGCACAACATTTCTGACGTGATCATTCCATTATCCGTTTTTGGAAAATCAATGCCGTCAGGAATTGTTTTTATTTTGCCTGTCCCCTGACGGTTTCGTACATCTTTCTAGGATCTAAAACAAAAATAAATTATAGCTTTTTAACTTGTATTTGTATATATATTTCAATCACTTAACTGGTAAGAACTTCGCCAAGCCTAGGGCAGTTAGTAAGATTGTCTCATCACCACTATGTTGGCACATGTGTTGGATCTTCAAAAATATCTATACCCATTTTTTTCTTCAAATACTTACTAATTTGAGTAAACCATTTCTGATATTATTCTCAGATACTCATGAACGAGCCTCTGCATTTTTTCTGGTGCACGATTCAGAATATTAGTTTGAATAGACTCAACTATTTTTGTCTTGTTTTTCAGTTAATACTGGTGATTGTCTGAAACCAGACGTTCTTACTTGGTTCTTACCTTGTTCTTACTTGGACCCTGTTTTGAAATGTGGATTGACATCACCCCCATGCTCATTTCGTTGAATGCCTTCTTTAATTCTTCACGATTATAATTTTCCCATATATTGTCATATATTATGACAATATGTCATATTATTTTACTCCAGGCCCGAATGGGGCCGAAGACTTGATCAGCTAATGTGGAAGATTAGCCATTCAATTCTCCGAATGCTTACGTACAGTAATGTTTACAGGTAGGGCCTCTCTATAATCTTTTACTGCTATGCTCAAAAAAGACCTCTGACATTTCATACCAGGCAAAATGAGAAAATTGTGTTTGCTCTGCCATTATGGGAAGAAGAAGGTGTTGGTCAGTCTACTTCCATCATAACCATAGCTGACAAGTTTTATAACCAAACTAAACAGAGAGTAGATATGTTCGATCATATTTGTTCCGCAAATCCTTGCAAAGGGAAAACGAATACAGAGCCCATGGGTATCTTGTATGATGTGCTGAGGATATTTTCTTTCATAGCGTACTTATTATATTACAAACTGCGAAAAGAATCTACCAAGACAAAGACCAATGTAACCCAGCAATGCCGTGATAGCTCTATTAATGACGCTTAGGGAGGAAATACAAACCTTAACAGAAAGTGAAAATATTGAACAATTTACCAAATAGTTTCAGCAAAACTTTCCAAATTTGTTAAAATGTACCTGATGTTCCTGAATAAAGTACCTTGTACCTGAATAAAGTTGATGTTGTGATTCTTTTCTTTTATTTGAGAGGAGGGGAAACAATTGGAAACCCATAAATTTATAGACAATTTAGGGCTGACCTTCGCGTATTTTTGAAAAATATGTTGGTATCCAGAACAGAAAAATTGTGAAAAATCTTTTACGTAATAAAGAGCTTTCATTTTAAAAAAGACATCTAAAAAAAGTGCAAGAAACATCCTAATCAAAAGGATAAAAGAGATCATCATTGTGTCCTTATCTTTGAATATTCCACACTGCACACCTTTAATTTTTTGGCTTTTGAAATATAGGGTTTTTTAAGAGGTATAGAACTTTAAGTTGGCAACGCTTTTGAATGCTACATATGGTGTGACAACTGTCAATGAAGAAACCATAGACTTGAACAATGAAGACTCAAATGAATCCTTTCGACATTGTGCTCAACAATTAAATTTATACATTTCGGAAAGTTTTCCGTAAAGAGCCTGGTTCGCGGGCTTACCAAATCTTACTCGTACAGGAATAGAAGCCAAACGTCCACTGAGCATCGCGTAGATTAAGTGTATGGGTCCAAGTACAAAATTGTTTATTGCTGAGGCGCATTTTTGGTTGAATGGAGTGCACTTGCAGTGATTAGCCAGCACAAGCCATTGTCTTTAAATCGTTATCTTGTGATCTAATACCTTCTTATGTGGATATAGCAAATGGCTCTTCTACGTAGACAAGCTCAAGACGCATGACCATTTGAAAGACAAGGTATGATTCGATATTGGCGAGATACGGCCGCTATTATTGTTTAGAGTAGTCGAAAATTAGTTTTCTATTTTTGTCGTCGTTCTCGCCAGTCTTCTCGCTCATATGGCCAAAATAATTTTCAAATAAATTGCAAAGAACTTGCTTTCCAATAAAGCCAAATTAATTGGAATCGAAACAATTTTCTTGTCTTTTACTTCATTTCAAAGTTATATCCCTCGAAAAAAACACCCTATATGTAAACAGCTATGTAAGTGTGCAATACTTCAAAGTGGATGTTTTGTAAGTGTGCAAAATTCGTACAAAAACAAAAATATTTAGACGTGAGGAATACTAGAACTACTAAAGAATCTTTATCGAAAATGAACTGACAAAAGGTGAAACTTACAAACAAAGAAACTATTTGAAACAACTTTAAGGTCATGAAATAGTACAGACATAAGGTATCACTGCAGATCCTAATTTCGTTTCAAAATTAGAACAATTTGTATAGGTCCATTGCTTATAACTAATAAAACCGACGTAATTCTTTTGAAACTGTTTTCGGATGCATTTAAACAGCAGCTGAGCCAGCGCGACTCTATAAGTCATCAAGATAATAATCTGTTTATGTAGTAGGGCTCATCAATAGGGACAAAATGTTCTTATAAATAGCTTACCTAATCCATTGTTCGAAAACTTATTTTGAATCCAACAATCTAAGGATTTGATGTATAACACATACCCAAACAGAACATTTTGTTGCTCCCGCCAAAATCCAGTGTTTGATCATAGTGCCTTGAAGTTTGAAAACCCAACCATGATAGTGGCCCTATCTGATTTTAATTGGCTGTATAACTCTTTCAAGTTGTACACTACTAATTTGTTTAAAGTTCTTTTTCCCTTCACCGGTCTAAAATTAAACAGCACATAAATTGAGTAATTTGATTAGGAAAAATATTTTTCGGAATATACCTTTACTGGAATTTAGTTCTCATGGCCTGGTATCAGTCGGCCGTATTCATCATTGCTTTAGAATAATTTTATGAGACCGTTGACATGGGGATTCGTAGTTCGTCACCTTTCTGGAGAACTATAACCTCATTTAATTTTTTGATATCATATAGGGCGTTGCTTATCTGTAGCTTTTGCTTTTTTTTCGATGTTATTTAGGTTGGATAATTCTTTTTTTTTTTGTTTCTTTTATATGTATCTCCTGCTTTTATATTAAATACATTTCGAATACAGCTTTTAATCCTTTAACCTTTCCTTTCCTCTCAAATTATGCATTTTTAACTTCCCTCATTTAAGAATTGTATTCCTTAACTTGCTTTCACAAAACACTATATCACTTTGACTGTCACTTTTGGTATCAATTCTTTCAAATCAAATTTAAATTACTAAATTTCCTTCACTTCTAATATTATACGAAGCACTGATCGCAAGGATTAATTTTCTGCTTCCAGTTATTAATTAATATAAAACTCATTCTGAATATTTCCTTTGGTTGCTGTATGCATTTTTAACCTAATTCGACATGCACCACAAATTACCTGCTGTAAATGTAAGCTTGCTTTTTGTTTCTACCATCCAAGGTAGTTAATTTATGGGGTTAAAGGAAAATGCAGACATTGCAATTAGCTATAATTTAAAATTGAAAAAGATGTATAATAGGTAGACCAAGGAAGTTATGAGATATACATGTACAGCATGATAAATGCGGGAAAGCCTAGACGTAGCGAGAGCCCAAAATAATCTATATTGTTAGTTAATTTTTCAGACAGCTCCTTTGTTTCGCGAAAAAATGCAGAACGCCCAAGCTTCACCTTTTTTTAGTACAGTTTTCTATAAATATCCTCTACCGGTTATCGTATCCCACACTTTTACGAGCTCTGCTATGAAATTTGTACAAGCCTGCAACTTACATAACTTTGACCCATGCATTAAAAATGGTGAAGTAAGTCGAAGTTATGTATTGGGAAATATTCTAGGATTTAAGATACCGTGCTGTATCAAATAATGCTTCGTTCCGGTATCCCAGCCAAATCAAGCCATCTTACGAAAATGATAAATGACGTAAGCAACATCCAATGTCCTCATATATAGCCAACTCACCGACACCTTTGACACAAATACCGGGCTATAGGGGTGAGTTAGCTGGCCGCTTTACTTCTCAATCTTGCTTGGGTATGAAAATATCTTGAATATGTCATAAGAAAACTGTCTGTCCATACAAAAGGCTTACAAACATACAAGTCAATTTCCATTCTAGCCTACGCAGATGACATTAACATTTTGTCTAGGCCGCTAATAAACGCAAAAGACACTCTCTTGAAACTTGACAACGAAGTAAAACTAGTAGAGAGAGGAAACAAAGCTCATGACGCAGTCTAGGATAAATTCCTCAAATACCCGAAATAATACATTTCGCGAATACAGTATTGAAAATGTGTTCGAATTTATGTCTGTACGCGCTAAAATATCGAGAACCGCTAATGAAAGAGACGAAATGCACTAAATAGTACAGCTCCCAAATAAAACCTTGTATTCTGTTCAGACAGTAACGAAGAAAACAAAGTCCCAAGTTCGCTCACCTGCGTTGTTCATGGACCGCAAATATTTTGAAAGCATTGGTGTGACGAGTTTTGAGGCGGATAAATGGCACGAAGCCAAGGGAGTACCAATGGCGAATTCGATACAACCTGTACGAGCTGTATGAAATTTTTGACGAACCGGAGGTCTGAACGCATGTAAGATTGCGGAAGCTGCAATGAGCTGATCATATGAATCGTATGGACGAGCAATGGATACACAAAAAGGTATTGGGAGACTGAAGGTTCCAGTGGAGAAACAAGAGCGAACGCTGGTCTGACTCTGTCAGATAGCCAAGACAATCCATCGGATCTAAAAGTTTGCGGACGTGGTCAATGGACTGAGACCATTGGGGGCGCTTGCTGCAGGAAGCGAAGTCCCGAAGGGGCTGTCGTGCCACGAAATAGACGAAAAGACACCGTTTTGCTCCTCTTTCGGTCGGGGTGTTTTTTTGTTTTATTTAGGGCCTTATACGTAAGTATTTACAAAATCCATTTTTGAAGCCTGCACATCTAGTAGATTAAAACATTTTTAAGAATCCATCTCGGAAAAAAGTTTCTCAAAAGCTTCAAAATTTTCCGAATTCTCAGTTTTGAAATATTCCATACTTTTCAAAATAACTTATTGCTGCACATTACTTAACTACAATTTTATTGAAATTTGACGATAGCGACCTAGACCGGTAGTCGAATCTGCGTTACCCAGAAGGGTTTGCAAGGTATTTTAGATATAATATGAAATTTTTAACACATGAAATCCTTTTACTATTTTTATATTTTATTTATTTCAGATTATTTCATGAAAATTGTTGGATGAAATTAAATGGTTTTCTATTTCCCTAATGCCAATATTATTTTCAAGGAAAGTTGTAACCAAATGACAGCGATTCCTACTTGCAATCAAAAACAGGACACGTGAGACAACTAAGAGCCGAATCGTATGATTACTTTTATGTACCATAGAAAATAGTTAACTTGCTGGGGGTAAATCTTTTTTTTTCACTTTGTTTTTCATGCCCCCTGTTTCTTATTAAAGATACTTTATAACTTCTGATCAATTACCCTTTGTTTTATCCTGCTTTATCAACGAGTCCGTAACTTTGGCACCCGCGGTAAATAAAAAAAATCGCTTGAAATTGTTTTTTGAGTAATTTATAATTAAAATAATGTACTTACAGAAAGATAAATTACGCAGTTGAATGATGGTAAGCATATGAGACATGAAATTCTATGGTACACATTTGGTGCGCAAAATTCTTTAATAATAAATGTTGCAATACTTGTGGTTGGCAACGCTCCTCATGCGAGAATCGAAAATTGCAAGATGCCCGCGAGCTGCTGCGCGCGCTGCTGCCGTTGCAAGTTGACCAGCAAACCAGCTTCTAAGTGGTACAGCGAGGTATAACTCGCATAATGACAAGGGCAACAACTTTCTAACAATAAACAAATAAGATCGTGTTCGCGGCTACCCCCTGGCCAAGGAAGGCCGCGGAGGCTGGGGATGGACCATCGTACGACATCATTCCAGACTTGTTGCAACGCCGAACGAGACAAAAAGACGACGACCAGTGGTCAGGCGTATAACTGATGAAGCGTTGCATCTCGCGTGCTTGAGTGCCCGCGCAAATATCTTGCATTGTGCTAATCCGCGGTGCAGCAGATCAGGTGGATGTTGGAATCCGCGAATTTGTTTAAATTACGCAGCAGACTGGGATCGATTGCAGGTTGTGCATGCGGGATGGGGCCGCGCGAGCTGCAGTCGCGTAGAGGTTGCGGGTCCGCGGTTGGAGACGCAGGCCGTGGAGACGCGGAACGGATTGTCTGCAGGATTGGTTCCACCGCCATGGGTTCGCTGACGGGCTGATTGACTTATGAAAAGGCGTCGAACAAGTGACGCTAATGAGCCCGACAATAAACCGACAGCGCGGATAATAAACGCAGATTATGCAATGGCCCAAAGCACTCGAGTTGGCAAATTTATTGAGTCGTTGGAACTCGTTCGAAGGCTGAGATTGGTTAAGTTCAACCTGTCAGTGTTGATCCGCGATAACTTTTACGACTCCACCGCGGCGATAGCGTTATTAGACAATAGCGCATCGGCTAAGCCTGGGAAACGCATAAAATCTAACCGACATTAAAAACATATGCTCGCATTGCAGCTAGTTGAGAACTTTAACACCTTCTGAGGTAACAGATAAGAACATTAAAATGCGAAGGCCCCCACGTCCTTTCAAGAACCTTCGGATTTGTTCTTTAACATTCAGGCTACGAAGGATATTTTTCACGCAGCTCGTGGCTTTGGCGAAACTAAGACACTCTTCGCTGCTCGCTCAGGTTTCATGTATTCCTCAGTTTTTCTGCTGGTGCCACACAATCAACTACTTTGATTACATCTGACTGAACTTCCACACACTGTATTCCTCCCCATCAATGGTTTCCATGTTTCTTTCTCCAGTTGCATCTTCAATTTTCGAAGACTATCCACGTGATTTTAAAAAAATGTCACTGAAATATTCTTTTTATTGGTTTAATTTCCTTTCTCCTTTCTTCACTTTCACAATTTATGTTGACATGTTTCAACGAACGCGTGGACTAGGCTCATAACCTCTAGGATATTCAAACCCATATAAATATGACACACGTCTATTCTCTTTCGAGTGCAATCTGGATATATCATTTATCTTTTATGACCGCACGCAAAAGATGTATCCGATTAAACATTCTAATGGCGCACTGCAAACGCAAGCTGAAGTGATAATGGGTTCAGCATGCAAAAAAATTAACATTTATTTGTAATCCTTATCCTAATTGTTGATAATTTTTGCTTGTTATAAGGACATAAGCCAACAAAACATTCTAGCAAAGAACTTAATAATAATATGCGACATAAAATTTAGTCATTATATAATTCGTAAAGTTTATTCCTAAGTGCAGGAGGAACATAAAGTCGAAGTGTTTAACGTGAGTGTCTGTGACGAATCTCCACTGACGGGGTTGATTTTTGCTTCAGCCATTGCCCCTCATCCAAGGGATAAGGTTCCAGTAATGGCAGTTGAGAACCAGCCACACCACCTCTGGTAGGTGCGCTAATCTTCTTTTTAGCCACAAAAACAAACCGAAAACCACCACGTTTCAGCCCGCATAGGCTACTCACAATAACCTGTCATGGGCTCAGTGCACTAGGAAATGCGATTGTAGAGGAAAACAATCTGCATTCTTTCTTTCCTTGCCGCAGGTCTTATTTTTTGCCGTTACTCTTGTCCGCCAGACCGTGCTTTTTTGTTACCAACGGTGCCTTTTGGCTGAATGCAACCATCTTCAGCTCATTCTGAGACGGAATCTGCGTATACTTAACCTTATTTTAAGCTGGTTAACGTCATATTCGGGTTCTATCATTACATATTTCTGTTGATATGCCATAGATAATGGCGAGGTTTGATCTCATTCGTTTCATCTCGGTAGTCCGTTAGCGGGAGTCCGGCACTCAGGGCGTAAATAGACTTCACTTCCCAAACAAAAAAAGGGTTAATATCGGACGCATGACTGAAAACAATATTAATTTGATACTATTACAGGTTTTAATGCCTACCAACAAAAAACCCGTAGCTTTATAGAAACGCTTTGGTCTCCATAAAGCTTTGCGAAATTCTCTCAAATGAATCCAGCAATTCTTTGACAACTGCGGCAAAAATCGCGATGAACTTCTCACCCATACCATATGATGGTAGATTCACCCCACAAAATATTGTTTCTATTCTTTCAATATATTAAATAGAATTTTTTGTTTTTTGTAATAGGAATAAAAAATAAAAATTTACGGTTCAAAATCACCAAGGTAGCAAGTTTGGTTCAGGCACAATTTTCGGTGGCCTCATTATGTATTCCGTTTGACCTGCTGACGATTGTACTTCAGAGTTGTATCTCAGAGTTTTCCGAGCTGTCTTGAATATTCCTTTCCGTCATTTTATTCTGCACTGACCTTTCGAGAAGCATACACCGCTGAAAATACACATAGTTTTTCTTCGAAGCTGCAGAGCCTGATGGTGCGTTCTTTGTTTCTTACTTTTCGCGGACAAATGTGTCGCGAAGACCTTTCTACTTTTTTGGAGGGTATTACATGAAATTAACAGCTTGCAATAAGTTTTATTTTTGTTTCAGGTATTTGGCGACATGGTGTTATTTTGCTTTATTACATTATGCTTACAGGTTAGGAGAATCAGCAGTGATCAGAGTGATCGAGAATCAGGAAGAACTTAAGAGATGCAGTTATGAAGACAGAAGAGTGGGAGGAGATTGCAGGATCATATTAGAATCATGGGACCTTCAGATTCCGGCTATATAACTATAAACATTTTTTCGATTGTCCTACTGGCCGGGTGTGATGCAAATTATTGCTTTATATGTGTGGATGCTGGAGCATGTGGGAAACGTCTGGAAAAGTCTTTAAATATTCCGGAACTAAAAAAACAGATCTTCATGAAGCTTACCTCATGTTATAGTCGGGGACGAGGCATTTAGCTTATCCGAAAACATTATGTGACCAATATTGCGGAAAAAAATTAACAAAAGAAAAAAAAATCTTAAACTGCCGTCTGTCCAGAACAAGACGTTATATTAAGTGTTGTTTTGGAATCCTGGTAAGCAAATGGCGAATATTTCACAAAACACTCAATGTAAATATTACAAACCTATCTCAGTCGTCACGACGACGACGTTATGAGGATTTAACCTCGCACCGATATCACGACGTGAAGTCCTAGAAGCATGGAAACAAACTGCACCCTTCGGGTGTTATACACGTCCACTGGAAAGTTAACTGATTTGACGCCTACTGGCTCTGTTTGGCGAGGTTTCTAGTCTCGCGTCGGACCACTTGTGAATTTTCTCTCCGGTTCTTTTATTGAACCAGCCACCACAAACAATACATAAACTGCGGCACCGCAGATGCAACCCGCAATTTTTTTTCGCTGAAAAATACCGAACAATAAATGATCTAGGGATGCCGAGCAGCGGAAAAAGTTTCCTTCGTTCTCAACTCTTTCCGTTCACACGGGCAGACAATAATTTCCAAATGTTTTTCCAACAGCAATCTTAATCTGTCGCCCGTTCTCCACGCGTCGTTTTCAACCACGTTTTTCTACATTTTCTCTCGAGAGTGCGATTCTGCTGGTATTGCCACAGTCGAGTTGAAGTTTGAAGTTGTCAATGTTTTGAACATTGCAAACTATAGAAATAATATAGGAACTAAGAGTCTAACGAATTGACTTCGTAAGTTTCATCAGTCATACAGATAGAAACCAATTACGAATAACTTCAGAATCAGTTGGATTAACATATATAAGTTTGCCAATTATTGTTGATTATACTTCGGAAAATAATTTATTCAGAAGTAACTTAACTGATAGGGGGATATTATCTCCGAATAATTTCGAAATTATAACAGACTTTGAAATTCTGAATGATTATTTTACAGAAAACGCAAGAGTCAGAAGTTATTGCATTACATGCAAACAATTAATTGACAACCGCGCCAAAGGATGGGCGAAAATATGCGAAACAAGACGATCATAAGATCATAAGAAATATGTTGAACAAGAAATAATTATAAACGCAAACAGCGACACTGATAATGAAAACAACACATAATATACAACACGAAATAATTGAAGGTAATAAAAATAAAAACTAGGAGCTATTTCTTCCAAAGGGTGGAGAAATATTGAGATGGAAAAAGAAAAAGTAAAGGAACAGAAAAATAACGATATATTGATAGAAGAAAAATATTAAGAAAAAAAAGAAGAATTGTTTTTATTTTTTTATCCACAGAACATTCCGTCATTCCCTGCCACTTTTTTTCTTTCACCATAGATGCGTGTCGGCGATGCGTAATCACTGTGATGTTCCATTCTGAATTTTGCCCGTCTCAAGTGTCCTTCTTTACAGGTCGGTCGTTAACGCAAACAAATAGTCTTTTTTGGGGTAGGGAGGTGAAGGCTATTTACGCCCTGAGTGTCGGACTCCCAGTGACACAACGGACCTACTGGATTACCGACTAAACACCTCCACTGTCAACCGGAGCGCCTAGCCTGGAACCATTTGACACATTACTTCGGGCTGGAATTCCCAATTTTACGTCTTTTGGCGCCTTTGGGTTACAGGGGTTCCTTCTCCAGCGGCGAGGGCAAGAGGAGGAAGATTGCTAGAGAAGGAAACCCTCCACCCTCGAAGCCTCCAGCCAATCAAGTATGTCTTGTTTTCATTACTAGAATAGCCCGAGCGTAATATGCCACTTGATTCCATTAGTCGAATGATTTTAGCACCTCTTCGATTAGGCTATCTGGATGGAGCTCTCCCACTTTTTCGGAAAGATCACCGCGCTCTTTGTCCCATCGTCTGCATGAAAAGAAAGTATGACAGGCGTCATCCTTCACACCAATGCAGAATATACAATTTGGAGACCGTGACTTACCTATCTTGCGGTTGTAAGGCTGAAAACAACCGTGTCCGCTCAGTAGCTGGGGCAGTGAGAAGTCAGTCTCACCGGGCGTTCGACTGAGCCACGATCTCAAGTCGTTGATGAGCCGCGCAATCCATCTTCCTTTTAGCTCACGTTCCCATGATTGTTGCCATTCGTCGAGAGTACATCGTCTTTCATTGCGAGCAAATTTTTCTTTATTACCCTCCTCTCTTCGGTGGTAGATTCTTTTACACTCCCTAGCAAGGTGAGCGATGGGTATCACTGCTGCAATTACTAACACCGCTGACTCAGACCGTACCGTATGGTATGCTGATGCAGTCTGCAGTGCTCTTCGTCTCTGCACCTGTGGCAGCCGTTTTCGGTGCAGTTCCGTGTTTAGAGCTTCACTCCATATCTCTGCTCTATATAGAAGCGCAGATTTCACTACTCTCATAAGCAGTCGCATTTTTGTTGGACTTGGTCCCCACGATTGGCCATTAGTCGACTGATTACCGAGACCCCTGCTGTGGCCTTGTTTGTCGTTGCCTTGATTTGTTCCGAGAAACTCAGTTTAGAGTCTATCAGCAAGCCCAGGTACTTAACTGATAGTTTTGACTCTACTAATGTGTGGCCGACTCGGACCATTCTTACTCTGGGGATCCTTCTTCTCTAACGCTACGTTAAGCCCGTGAGTCGTCATCCAGCTCCCTACCCGGCGCATTAGTACATTAAGCCTTCATTGCGCTTTATCGACCGTACCCCCAGACACTAGTTCCGCAACATCATCTTGATAGCCAATCAGTCGCGACTCTTCCGGCAGTTCAAGTCTGAACTGTGCGTCGTGGGAGAAGTTCCACAATTCCGGAAAGAGGATGGAGCCTTGGGCCACACCTGATGTGACTAGCATCCTCCTACGACCTCACGCGGTGTCGTAGATCAGGCTGCAATCCTTCAGGAAACGTCGAACTATCCACATTAGGTATTCTGGTACTTGGAACGGGTTTTCCAGGGCTTCCAGGACATCCTTCCACTTAGCGGAGTTGAAAGCATTCCTGATATCCAGCGTCACTAGAAGGACGACTACCCGAAGAGTGAACCGACTGCGTGCATCCGCCTTTTGGACCGCACTCACCATCTCCGCAACTGCATCTATAGTGCAACGTCCCGTTCTGAAACCATACTGCTATGGTGAAAGATCAGTGAGTCTTCTCTTTATCAGTTTAACCAGCACATTTCCAGCCGTATCTAGCATGCATAACGAGCGGTGTGCTGACGGCGACTCGGAGTTTTCCTTCCCCTTGTTGATCAGCATGAGTCTTGCCGCCTTCTAACGCTCAGTGAAAACGCCTTGCCGCAAGCAGGCATTAAACGCACTGAGCAGCAAGTCAGGGCAAGAGTGATAGGCTAGTTGCAGTACCTTGGCTGGAATACCGTCTGGGTCCGAAGCCTTCTTCGCCTTCATGGCAAGAACTGCTAGTTCCAGCTCGTTCCTCGTGAACATTCTGTAGTTGTTTCCCTGTGGGCGGCATCAACACGGATGAGATGTTGTGGAAGAAGTGCCCGTACTATCTCGTCCATCATGTGTTCTCCAAGTACGTAGAGCACCGAGCTTCCGGATAACTAGTTTATAGCCCAGACCCCACGGGTCCCTGTTCAGGTCTTCGACGAAATTCTGCAAGGCATTTCCTGGCCGACCTACATCCTGCGATTCTGGTGCATGCCTTGCCCTGGCTTCGCGCTCATTGAGCTTCTCGCCGGAATTTGTGACACTTTTTTCGTGGTTCAGCTATTTCAGTGGACCAGCAGTACACCGGAGGCTTTGCGTGTCTAGGTCTCCGGCGGAGCATGGATGACTTAGAAAGGGAGATGTTGGTACTCATTGTGGAATTCACCATGTATTTAGCAATCAGTCCTCTGGTTCCCGGTTACTCTGGCTGCCATCTCTAGGATTCAATTCCCTCGGGGATCTGACTTAGGCATGCCCGAGTCAATAGCCTTGGCGTTAAAGTCTCCTCGGATAAGAACATGACCCTCTGAGCTAAAGACGGTGTCCTCCAAAGAGTTGAGCATTGCCTGGAAAGATGTTATTGGTTCATTTGGTGTCAAGTACACACTAAAGAATGTTATTTCTGTGCACCGGACCCACACGATACCATCTTTTCATACACAGCTCTGAACTCTTAGGTCAGGGTACAATGCTGATGAATATTTATCTTGGTGCTGTTCGCTAAGCAGCAATAGATCGGCGCTCATATCCCTCGCGAACTGGTCAAGCAGGTCGTGGGCGTTTGAGCCCCGATATAAGTTTATCTGTAGGACACGGGTCATTGCAGAGCTGCTTTGGCTTTGGTTAGGGCTTCCTTGAATACCTGGCACTTCCCTGTCCTTGGAATATGTGTCATGTCATCAAGTCTGGGATCAGCGTTCTCGCAAAGGATACAGTGTGCCTCTCTCGTGCATTCTGTTTTTTATGTCCTGCATTGCCGCACTTATAGCACAAGGAGTTCCTATCAGGCACTTTGCAGCCTTGTGCTGTATGACCGTAGCTTAGGCATTTGAAACAGAGGAGAGGAACTGAGTTTCGCCGTATTCTGCAGACCACCCAACCTAATTTTTTCGACTTGTTTCTCGGTTAAGATGACTACGGCCTTGCGCGGCTCTCTATTATTTTCAGGGTTTAGTCGTTATTTGCGCCCACTTAATTCTGATAAAACCCTTTTGCGGCACTCTTCCATCTCCGCCCTGTCCATAACGCGTTCAAGTGAAGCCACTGGTGCCTTTTCCTCAAGAGCCTTTTTGACTGCTTTACGGAATGAGTCGTTATTTGTTGTCTCAGGTCCAAATTCTACAAGGAGGCTACTAGATCTGGTTGGCCGGACGGTTCTGATGGCAGTTTGAGTATCATCAGTTGTCACAGCTCCCTTCCTCCTTTTGTCTCGGTCGCCTTGCATTGGGCTACTGGCAACTCTTTTGGTAGCGCTATGCGCGGGAATCACTTGCGTTTCGATGGAGGTAATGGTCTTTTTCTCTTCCTCCGCTTTAAGCCATATACGACTGTAGTGCCCGATTCAGTCTAAGAGCTCTTCCAGCTCTAAAATATCGTCGCTAGTGTCCTTGCTTATGTTTTTCTAGGTATTTCAGGAAGCTTTGGTCTGTTTAGCTGTGTTAGTTGCCTCACGCATGAGCTGTTCTTCTTTGTGACGAACCAATACAATGAGAGTGTCCTGCGCCTTGTTTTGAGACGGGCCCTTTTTGTTTGCGTTAGGATCTAAAGCACTGATGGCATCAGTAGCGTTGTCAGTGGCAGCGTCGTGCCGTATCTTGTTTTGAATATCATCAATGGTTTCTCCATCCGTGTGTTTCCCAGGCATCAGTTGTTCACACTTTCCCCTTTGTCTTACCGGACATTCCGGCGTGCGTATTGTTTTTTGCTGCGTCCGAATGCCGCCAGTTTCTCTGGTTGGTAGATTTCTCTGCGTTTTTGTGTTCATTTGTCGGTTTGTCGTCTGGGTTTGGTAGTTTGTTCGTTGTTTTTCATTTTGTTGCAGTTTATATTAGTTTGTAAGACATCATGCTAAAACGGTCCCTCGTCGGAGCCCCTATCTCCACTCGTATGTGTAGTCGCCTAAATGGTCCCATGGTTTTGTGTGTGCAAAGCAGGTAGGCCATGCAAGGGTTGGCACCAGCCCTTATGGGGACAGGTGCTCAGAGCCGGACCAGCGCTAATCGGGAGTGCGTCTTAACCGAACCTACACCATTAACTTAATGGAGCGAGCTTCAAACGTACTCCGAGGCCTGCCAAGATTTTACCGGGACGGAGACGGTACGATACTTATATTGGAACCGTTCGCTCGCGAGTTTCACCTCGGTGGTACGGTTCGTTTTCCAGAGTCGTGGCAGGGTCGTTTTTCACTGGAAGCGGCATACAGAGACCCCCAGATTCTCTGGAATGTGGGCGCGACAAAGCAAATAGGTAGTTGCATTTGATCAGATTATTTTGAAAGGCTTTTATGATGTGGTCTCGGGCTTTTTGTCTGTTGTTGTCGTATGGAACTTCTTTTGAATTTATGTAAAGCTGTTTTAGCGCCTCGAAAATCATATCCGTATGAATACTTGCTCGTTTGTTAAAGACGTGTCCATTGAATGCTTTTTGATTGTGTATTTCCTTGTTTTCTAGTGCGAGCAACGGTCGTCTGAAATGTTGTACATGTAGTACCCTTACTGCTTCCTTGACGTGAGTTGGTATACATTTGTTGTCAATCATGTGGTTTGCGAAGTTTGACTCAGTTGCCGCGCCTGGTTTCCCTACCTTTCTGTTGTAGTCTCTAAAGAGCTCACGAAATCATGTCCTTATTTTATGTCCTGATTGACCGATGTAGCTATATTGGCATGCACAGGATAATTTATAAAAACCGTCTCAGACCAGCAGATCCTCTTCGTTTATGTTTGTTCATATTATTTGTCCCAAATTGCTCCTTGTTGTGAAAGCCGTGTTGTTTTTTTTTAAAGCTTCGCCAATTTGTATGTTGATTTTCCCGTGTATGTTAATGCTGGCCAAGCTTTCTTGTCGCTCTGTTCCCCTTTTCTGTGCTTTTTGGGTGTTGCCTCTCTTTCTTTGTCTCTTTCTCTGTGTCCTCTGTTGTAAATTCTAGATTTTTGTGTTGCTTGTTGAGGTATTCGAGAATTTCTTATTTATTTTTTGGTCGTTATACATGTTGTGTCGTCCACGTATCTTGCGTAAAATATCACTCCGAAGTTAGATGCTAGTTCCTCCGTGTATTGTTGCTCTACGTTTTGAATTAAGGTTTCCATGAGGATGGCCGATGTTGGGTTTTCAATTCCTAGTCCTTTTGTTTGTCTATTCATATTGTTGTCGAACGGAGGTAGTTTTGTTGGAATGTTAATTGAGGAGGTTTGTGAGCTGCGTAGAAAAGTTTTTATCCTTCTTTTTGTCAAGTAGTGCTTCTTGCAGTATATTCACTGTTCCTTTTAGTGGTATGAATGGATACAGACGTTTATTATTGAATAATACCAGCTTAGTTGTTCCTGATGGTCTTAAGTTGCTTAATTTGTCAATGAGCTCCGTGGTGTTAGATATCTTCAGTTCGTTATGGAGTTCGAGGTTGCTCCTTGAAACGTTTGCTATGTGCTTGGAAAGTTTATACCTTCAGCCAATTTGTAATTAATTATAGGCCTCAATGGAGTGTCCGGTTTGTGTAGCTTTGGCAGCTCCTTTAGCGATGGTGCCAAAGGGTTCGTTGTTGTCAGCATTTGCGCAACTTTAGAGTCTATTGTTGGGTTATTTGGAATGTAATTTAGTTTATTTTTAAAATGAAAGACAATTTTCGTATAACGAATAAATATTTTAATTAAATTTTATATTGGCCATTCTGGTCCTACACCTTTTGCCATCTCTCTGGTAAGATGATTCCACGCTCATAAGATTTTTGGTCTTTGTTGGTAAAAAACGGATCTAGGTGGTTTTTACCTGCTCATTTGAAGTGTAGGCTTTAACGTCTAAAAAACCTCATCGATCTCACCTGTTGCTATTGACCGGTTTACATCGACTAATGCGTTTATCGTGTTTTTATCAGCATTCACCGGCCATCCCAAATGTAGTGCATCGAACTTGCGGGATCGAAATTTTGTAAACCAGTCCTCACACTGATTCTTTGATTTTTGCTTGATATTCGTCGGAAGGATCTTTTCTAATTTTCCTGCATTTTATTTCCTCAATGAGCTTTTCCGTTTTTGCGATGTATTGTTCCTTTCTAATTAGTACTGTTATGTTCTCCTTGCCTGCTTTCATATAATATTGTTTGTTTTTAGTTTCCCTTTAAGGTTTTTAATATTTTTTTCCGTTGTTTGGTTTTTTCTTCGATTCAATCTCTTTTTGAATTTTAGTTTATCGCTTACTTGGGAGTTGTTTTCTTTTTTCTCGGTTAGTGCTTTTAGTTTTTCGTTTAACGTTTTTTATTTTTGTTCCAAGGCTTTTGCAATTTCCATTCTCGTTCGGTCAAAAGTTCCCATTAGAATGTAGGTGGGTATGCGTCCCATCAATTGTAGGTGAATGGCCACCAATTCTGAGGTTGTGCCTCCTTTCTTCGCTTGTAAATTCATGATCTCGTTGATAAGGCAGTCCCTTTTCTTGTTATTGTGCTTGCTTTTGTGTTCGTCTTCAGCCGTATTTGCTCAAATCTTAGTGTAATCTTCAATGTCAGGCATTGTTTGTTCAATCGAATGTTCGCTTTCGTCTTATGTAATTTTCTGGAGTCGTCTTCGGTAGATTTTTAATAGTTTGATCGTCTCTGGATAATAAACTTGACAAGCGTTTGTTATTTCGTTGAAATGTTGCGTTTTGATAATTTTTTTAGCCTCAGAACATTCCATCCGAATTCGAACAGTCTTAATAGAAGAAATGCAAAAAAGAAAAGCAGAAAACTATCAATATGCGATCTAATATAAAAAACGACAGAACGACCCGACTTGCACGGTGAAAAAAATAAGGTGCAATAATTGGGATGAGGAATTGACTAGTTCTACGGGAATAAATGATTTGAATAATATTGGATGTGACAATTGCTCTGCATGGTATCATTTGAAGTTTACTCGATTTCCTGGCGAACTTTATGAACGTTTTTTACAAAAAACAAAAACAGTGGAATGCCAAACGTGCAATAGAAAAGAGGTTGACTTATAAGCTGACTGCTGGTGAAAAATACAAAATTTTGCTTAATGTTGTTATTTTTTTATTTAATTGTAGAAGAATTATGACGTAGTGTTGATATTTTTGATATTTGAATAAATAACCTTTTTGTTAATGACATGTGAGTTTGTTCATTGAATTGGATACTAAATGACAGTGGAAAAAATTTTTTCCCTAGTTCCACCGTGAATATTAGGGTCTAGCTATTCTTGCTTACCATAATTATTTGGTGTTAGTCTGTGACAGTGAAAGAGGATATTCTACGTAAGAATAAATTATTGAAAACAATGCATAATTTGTTACGTTTTAGAAAATCGTTGAAGATTCCACATATGCTGGAAAGTAATTGAATAATAAATAAAATAATAAATAAAAGAATAATGCAAATTTATTAAGCTCGATAGCAGGAAGAGCCACCAAATGAGGAAATATGAAAGAAAACAGTCATCGCTTGATTAATTCTCCACCTGAACTGAAAAAGTTTCGTCCTATTTAGAGCAGTTCTTCCCTCACATCACAAAGTCATATTATCACTCATACCTGCCAATTTGTTGCATTTTCAACAATCAAAGGCAATTACACTATTACCGATCAACCGACCCGTCCTTACATACGTGAATAATCCACACAACTTAGTCAACAGAGTCCCACAATACGGAAGAGGGTTCTTTGTCCTTTTTTGTTACCTGTCCGGGAAGATTGAAGGCATTGTCGACGTGGAATATTGTACTACATGTCCACAGGGAAAAAGTAGCTGTCATTGCCCTCGCAGACCAAGGTACGCAGGTGTTCAAATGATTCCGTAGCCGTGAATTCAAAATAAATGATATTTTCTTCACTAAAACGTGAACTGAAACGAACACATACGCGCACTCGACATTGGTTTGCTTTGTTGTCCCATTATCCACCCCTTGGCTTCCAATAATTATACAATAAAAAATAACGACTGCAGAAGGGAGAGCTCTTGAGCTCCTGCTCTGAAGTCCACAGGTTAATGATTGCTTCTATCAACTTTCGAGGAAAGGTAAATTCACCATTACGCAGTCCATGCATGCAAACGGATATTATGTGTCCTCGCACTATGATAACATGTGATTATTTCGGTGATGTTTTCCTTAGCTGTTACGTTCACATATCGGCGTCATATTTCTCAAGGTGCCCTGTCGGAGTCAACCAAAGTAGATGCCGAATCAACGGGTGGACATATAGCGTCCTTTTGACTGACTTCACTATTCTTATTTGTCTATTTCAAATCACCAAGAGCAAACCCGTGAACTTTTTCGTATCAGCAATACCTTTAAACAAGCAAGTTCACCGCTAAACACAGCAACGACCACCTTAAATCGTCCTTTTTGCTCAACGTTATGTTTACCCTAATAATTTCCCATGATTTGGCTATTCAATATCTGAATGTCTGGTGATTGCTTCCTATTGACCGGTAATGGGAGATAAATCCTGGAGCCGAAGTATGTACGCATATGTGAAGTCTAATCAGATCAAGAGTTTTTTGTTGCATATTATTTGGGATTATTAGTAAAAATTGTGAATGGGATATCGAAACGTTGAACTTCTCCCTCTGCTTGTCTGCTGCACCATCTGTGCCAATTAGGACGATTATTAAATAAAATACTCAGGAAATTATTTTGATAGCGATCGATTAAACTATGGGTAATAAGTACTGCTGTTAAATTTAAAGCAGATTAGGAAATTGGAATTGAGTTTTCATAGTTTAAATCTGGTACGGGGTAACCGTTGGACGCAATCGAGAGATCCTATGATAAAATTAACTAGGTTTCTCCACTTTCTCACGTTTCTTCGTTAGTTTTTTTTTTTGTAACGTCTTGTATGATGTTTGTAAGGATATGGTAGTTATGTATATAGTTATGTTCACCATGTTTTTGATTCTCTATATATTCTATTTATTTCTTTATATTGTTTTGGCCTTAATTTTTTTCAGTTCAAGAGTTTTTCGGGCAAAATCTATAAAGAAAGGTCTCCTGTAACTGGAAGCAATCTGTGAATATTCAAAACTCTTCCATTGCTATAACTTTATTTTTGTCATTTTCATGATCCTCATTTGTCTTCAACCACAATACCAAGTGTGTTGGTCAATTAGATTACGAATATATGAGAGATTTATTGAAAGAGGTTAGGTCGATTTTTGTGGCCAGCTCTTCAAATGATCCTATGACAGTACTATTTTCAATACATACATATTAGAAACAAGCATATTGAAACTATTAACGAAGCGTGTGTGTTTAACATGCAGAAGATTCCTGGCTTGAAGCAAACTATAAAATATGGTTCGCGACAAATTTGGAGTTCTTGCATAGAACATTCAAGCTAGACGGACCTGCTGCATTTTTTCTTCTCTAATTGAAAGCTGTAGAATCTTATGTCTCTCCGTTCCTTGCTCGTTTCAAAAGTAACGCTGCTGTCCTGAAAGTACAAACATACAACGTACGAACAATTTACATTTTGTATCTTTCTACTGGAAATTGTATTGTTGAATTGATCCTTTCAAGTTGCATTCTTATAAAAAGGCGGTCTTTCTTGGGTAATACTAGTATAACCTTCTCAAATCCAGAAGCTTGCACTTATTACTCCAAGATGTGTATGCCCTTGTAATGATTGCATTTTTCGCGGGTTCTTTCTTGTGTGGAGATCACTACTACTCCGACATACATAGGATAGGTTATCTAGCAGAAGTAAAATCACTGGTTCGTCGGGTAATCGGGAAGAGAGAAAAGAAATCGATCTAAACTTTCAACTAGTAGCAAAAAAAATTGTCTGAAGATATGTTCCAGATATTAGGTTAAAAAAATATCAAGGTGTAAGCATCTCTGATGAGGAAAAAATTCAACGTGATATGGAGACACTATTCCGAAAAATTTCACACACCTAACTATGTTTCCGTAGCATCAAACTATCATTTTATCTCTATATGTGCCCCTGAGGCCGAAAAAAAATTTGGTCATTAAAAGTTAGGAAAATTATCTGAGTTAAGACTGGGATTTTTACCCCTATCCAAAAACGGAGACAACCTTATCTGTAAAAACGCTAAAGGCGTTTATATAAACTTGATTTTATAATCCCAGGAAATATCTATTATTATTTGTACTGGGGTCCACTTGCTGGAAAATAGCATAGGTCAGAACCGACGCTTAGCTCCCCATGTGTAGTACTATTGTTTACAGATGGTCCATCCTGTCGTCCTACAGAACCCAAGGAGTTCCCCCAATTATGTGGTCACCAAGTGTTCCAATTTTGTTACGCCAGTACACCTCAGCAAAATAAGACATCTATGCATTATTGTTATATTTTATTATTTAGTTATATTTAGCGATCATTAAAAGTGTCCTTTTTACTGTACCGCTAATATTGGCTGCTGTGATGTATTTTCAAAAAAACAAAAATGATAAAAATTAATAATTAATAATGATATAATTGTCGTAACTGAATGGTCACATCTGCAGCAATAAAAAAGGAACAAGGTTACATAGACAGGGTTTCTTGAAAATACAAAGGCCGCGTAATGGCAGCCGAAGGTTACTTTTAACCGACTAGCTCACCATGCGGGCGTAGGGATTTCAGGACAATATTTAAGCACCAGCAGGGGGAATGCTGGTTAAAAAGAGTACTCCTGGAAACTTTTCGTGGGGGAGTGTCACCCCCACGTACCAGAGGACCTGGAGGTCTCTGCAAGCCTCCTACAGTAGAAAACAACTCTGGAAAATGAACCGACCAACGAATACCGTTGGCGCACTTGGGCTGCCGGACACGATATTTTGGAACAAGAACTACCGAGGTGAAACTCGCGCCCGAACAGCTCAAACAAAAGTATCATACCGTCTCCGTCCCTGTAAAACCTTGACAGACCTCGGAGTATGTTCGAAGCTCGCACCATTAATTTGGTGGTATAGGTTCAGTTAAGACGCACTCCCGATTAGCGCTGGTCTGGCTCTGAGCACCTGTCCCCATCAGGGCTGGTGCCAACCCTTGCATGGCCTACCTGCTTTGCACAGACAACCATGGGACCATTTAGGCAACTACATATACGAGTGGAGATAGCGGCTCCGAGGGGGGACCCTTTTAGCATGATGCCTTATAAATCAATATCAAACCCAACAATATCAAAAGCAACGAACCAACAACCAAACACAGACGACGAACGGACGAATGAACATAAAAACGCAGAGAAATCTACCAACCAGAGATACTGGCGGCATTCGGACGCAGCAAAAATCAATACGCACGCCGGAACGTCCCGTAAGACAATGGCAAAAGTATGAACAACAAACGCCTGGGAAACACACGGAGGGATAAAACACCGATGATATTCAAAACATGATACGACGCGATGCTGCCGCTGTCACTGCTACTGCTGCCATCAGAGCTCTAGATCCTAACGCAAAAAGAAAAGGCCCACCTCAAAACGAGGCCCAGGACAATTTCATCGTATTGGATTGTCACAAAGAAGAACAGCTCATGCGTAAGGCAGGAAACACGGTTAAAAAGATCAAAGCTTCCTGCAATACCCACAACACCCAACTGAGAGTTCAAGGCCGTGGGCAAGAAGATGGATTCGTTCCAGGAATAAAGTACGTTAGCATGTACTTGACACCGAACGAACCAATGTTCGTTCGGTGGGTAAGTTTGTCGACACGCTCATGAGATGCTCACCACCGTTTTGCTCATCGCCGGGGACGAGGGGACTGACTGCTGAAGACATGGTGAAATGCACAATGAGTACCATCATCTCCGTTTGTAAGTCATCTACACGCCGCCGGAGACCTAGACACGGAAAGCCTCCGGTGTACTGGTGGTCGACCGAAGTAGCTGACAAACGAAGGGAGGGAGTGTCACAAACTCCGGCGAGAAGCTCAACGAACGCAAAGCCAGGACGAGGCATGCACCAGAATGGATGTATATCGGTCGGCCAGCAAATGCTTTAGTGCACTGATCAACAGGAGTAAGGCCCGTTGCTGGCAGAACCTCCCCAAAGACGTGAACAGGGACCCGTGGGGCCTGAGCTCTGAACGAGTTATGCGGAAGCTCGGTGCTCTACGTACTTGTAGTACATATGATGGACGAGATAGTACGGGCACCTTTTTACACAACATCCCATCCGTGTTGATGCCGCCTGCAGGGAAACAACTACAGACTGTCCACTCTTCACGAGGAACGCGCTGGAACTAGCAGTTCTCTCCATGAAGGCGATGAGGCTACGGGACCAGACGGTATTCCAGCCAAGGTACTGCAACTGGCCTATCACTCTTGCCCTGACTTGCTGCTCAGTGCCTAATGCCTGCTTGCGGGAAAGCGTTTTCCCTGAGCGTTGGAAGAAGGCATGACTTGTGCTGATCAGCAAAGGGGAAGGGAAATCCCGAGTCACCGTCAGCATACCGACCGTTATGCATGCTAGACACGGCCGGGAAAGTGCTCGAGAAACTGATAAAGTGAAGACTTGCTAACGTTATCCACGCCGTTGGGGATCTTTCTCCAAGACAGTATGGTTTCAGAACGGGACGTTCAACTATAGATGCAGTCGTGAAGATGGTGAGTCTGGTCCAACAGGCAGAGGCACGCAGTTGATCCAACATTCGGGTAGTATTTCTAGTGACGCTGGACATAAGGAATGCTTTCAACTCCGCTTGATGGACGGATATTCTGATAGCCCTGGAAAACTCTTTCCAAGTACCAGAATATTCGATGCGGGTAGTTCAAATTTAGCAGAAGGATCGTAGCCTGATCTACGACACGGCGCAAGGTCGTCGGAGGATGTTAGTCAGATCAGGTGTGGCTCCAAGTCTCCATCCTCGGTCCGGACTTGTGGAACGTCTCCTATGACGGATTGCTTAGACTTGAACTGCCGGAAGAGTTGCGACTGATTGGCTATCCAGATGATGTCGCGGCACTAGTGGCTGCGCACACAATCGATCAAGCGCAATTGATGATAAATGTACTAATGCGCCGGGTGGGGAGCTGGATGACCACTAACGGTTTTAAGCTAGCGTTAGAAAAAACCGAAGTGGTTATCCTAAGCAAGAAGAATATCCCGAGAGTAAGAGTGGTCCGAGTCGGGGAAACATTAGTAGAGTCGAAACTATCAGTCAGGTATCTGGGATCGCTGAAAGACTCTAAGCTAAGTTTCTCAGAGCAAATCAAGGCAACGACAAGCAAGGCCGCATTAGGGTTCTCAGCAATTAGTCGACTAATGGCCAATCATAGGGGACCAAGTCCATTAAAAATGCGTCTACTAATGAGTGTAGTGCAATCTACGCTTCTATATGTAGCAGAGATATGGAGTGAAGCTCTCAACAAGGAACTGCACCGAAAAAGGCAGCCACAGGTGCAGAGACGAAGAGCACTGCGGATTGCATCAGTATACCGTACATTCTCTGTGTCAGCGGTGTTAGTAATTGCAGGGGTGATACCAATCGCTCTGCTTGCGAGAGGGCACAAAAAAATCTACCTCCGAAGATACAAGAGTAATAAAGAAAAAGTTGCTCGCAATGAAAGACGATGTACTCTCGATGAATGGCAACAATCATGGGAACGTTACCTAAAAGGATGATGGACCGCGCGGCTCATAAGCGACTTGAGATCGTTGCTTAGTCGAACTCATGGTGAGACTGATTTCTACCTGACCCAGCTACTGAGCGGGTACGGTTGTTTTCAGTCTAACCTGCACAAGATTGGTAAGTCACGGTCTCCAGATTGCATATTCTGCATTGGTGTGAAGAATGACGCCTGTCATACTTTCTTTTCATGCAGAAGATAGGACAAAGAGCGCGGTGATCTTTCCGAAATAGTGGGAGAGCTCCATCCAGATAGCCTTATCGAAGATATGCTGAAATCAGTTGACAAATGGAATCAAGTGGCACATTACGCTCGGGCAATCCTAATAATGAAAATAGGCATACATGATCAGATGGAGGCATCGAGGGTGGAGGGTTTCCTTCTCTAACATTTCTCCTCCACTTTCCCTCCCCGCTGGAAAGGAGTCCCTGTAACTCGAAGTCACCAAAAGACATAAGACTGGGAGTTCTAGCCCGAAGTAATGTGTCAAACGGTTCCAGGCTAGGCGCTCCGGTTGACAGGGGAGGTGTTTAGTCTTTAGTCCAGTAGGTCCGTTGTGCCACTGGGATCCCGACACTCAGGGCGTAAATAGCTTTCAGTGACCTGACCCCCCCCCCCCCCCAAAAAAAAACAGGCCTTATTCTTCCATGTCTCATACACACACAGAACTCAAGAAATAGACAAAATAATGAAATAAATAGCAATAATCGAATGAAAATAAGTAAACATAAAATATTCAATTTACATGAATTTTATTGTGCTGCGCTGCGTCCAACGCGAATCTTCACCTCTACTTGGTTTCGGAAATTTACTTGCTTCTGCTGACCTGATTCTGACCAGCTCTGCTCCCGTGAACACGAATCTCCACTCCAGCTTGGTTTTAGGATTTCAATGAATTATGCTGCGCTACCCCTGACCACCTCTCTTTGATTTCGGGACTTCCCTTGAGCGTATGAATTCTGCTGCGCTGCGTCCTGACCACCTCTGTTAACTGCTTACTATCTTCTTGGCATCGATCGTTATCAAAATGTTCGCTTGGGTTTAGTAATTCAAACATTTTGCGACTGGAGGACTTCTGGGGCTAAACACTTCACACAGCTGCTAATACTTCTTGATTCTCTTTATTATCCCCAGTACTTAATTCACAATTTCTATCCTCCTCAACATTTTACTACCCTTCTTATGGCTATATGTTCACAACAAACAAGTGAATCATATTTAATGGCAATTTATATCAATAGCGTTCCAAGAATTTTTATTTTCTACTGAGAATTTTTTTCTGACACTGAGACTTTTTTTTATTTTTTGTTTGTTTGTTTTTATGTCGCCGACACATCGGAATACGTTACACTGCAACATTAACTGTAATCTTTTCTTTGGATAATTTTATACCACTTTTCCACCTGAAATTTCATCGTTCGGTCTGGAATTAGTTTAAAAACAACCCAGTCTCATCTGCATAAAAGATTTCGTCGTCTTCGTACCCTTTAATGACATCCGGGAATACAGTTTCTAGCCATGTGTCTGTCACATCCTTGGGAATAACTTCAGATTTACCTCAAACTTTTCGGAAGACGGTGCTTTGTCTTTTCCAAAACCTTTTTATCCATGGCGTCGAAATCTTAACATCTTTCCCCATCATATGAGCAAGCGCATTTGCTTTGTTGTGTATCATGGGCCCATTTATTGGTATATTATTTGACCTTTTTTGTTTAAACCACACTAAAAGAGCTTCTTCAATGTATACTGTGTACTGCATCTAGCCCTTTTATTGCTCGAACATCCCTCATTAAACGAATTTTCTATTATTTTCTATTATTTTTTCTATTATTTTTTTTTTTTCTATCGCCTCTCGATTTTTCTTGATTGAGGTTATAGTGGAGTGGGTGATCCCTAGGTGTTTGGCGATATCAACGCTTGAGTCTCCAGCCTCCAAACGCCATAGGATGTGAGCTCCAATGAGAATACTTTACAACACTTCACAACACTTTATCTTAAAAAAATTCACAAGCGACGGAAAAACACGCAGGTCATATGCACGACCAGAGCCTAAAGAAAAGACTGGAGCAAAGTTCAATACGCAAAACAGGAAATAATTTGTAGATAATTTGTATCAAAACATTCGTCAATTCAAAATTGTGGACGTTATAGGAGATATTTCGATTTAAACGATACTGTTGTAACCGATACATTTTAATATTATTAGGATAGCAGGCGCAAGCAACCATTTAGAACGATATGCCTTTGTATCGGATGCCTTTAGCATTTCGTTCCATGCTTGGCTGCAATGGCTTATTGTTATCCGTTTCATTGTCTGTATCCGTTACATTATCTGTGGCTTATTTGGGCTTATAAATAAGTAGAATGTGGGATTCCTTTTCCAGTGTGAGCTGGTCATTGAAGTTCAACTTTGTACCGAACTCTAAACATTCCAATACATTGACAATATCCTTCATTCTTCTTGGTTGAGCATTCTTTTTCACAGAAACACTGCTTGATAACATTGAACTAGAGATCAGTTTGGATACATTCCATTTTGTAGGAATAGATGATAAACTTATCAAAATGAATTTTTTTATCGAAACATTCTGGATGTTACATTTGAATGAAAATATTTCCAATAGTTCAAATTGAACAATAGAATACACATTTGCCAAGTTTCTTGCGAATTGCGGGAGTTTAACGCATTTAATCCTTTCTCACGCTCTTCCTTGTGCTTTCGTTTCACTCCCGCGTTTAGCGCCACTTAGCTTACAAACATGCATCACGTTTGGCGCTGCCATTAGAGTCAGCTGTCGGAATAACCGCGTCGTAATTGTTTTGGTCTCTTTTTTTTCTAAGTTTTATCTGGGCATACTTGCAACGCCGCTAAATATCAAGTGCTGTAGAAACAGAAGTATTATTTTTATCCCTTATTTTTAATTAAAAGACTCAAAATAACATGCGATGATCAAGCTTAAAAAAAGCTGAAAGCGAAAGGTTTCCATTCCTACAAATCGAAGTTGGTTTATCGACAAATGTACACAGAAATACAAAACTAAAGTTATGGACGCGTTTGAAATAAAAAAAATTGAAAATTTTTGAAGCTTTTTATAAATCAAAGGTCTCAAAAAGATTGGTCTAAAAATTGTCACTTTATCAAGCCAGTAGGGGATAATGATTATGGCTTTTTATGTATGTCGTCGAGAGATTGTACGCACCAGGAAACGGCCTTTGTTACCCATCACAGAGAAGGAGCTCTTTCGCTATCTGCTAAAAAACTTAATAAGAATACGAAATTAAGCAATTTCGTCGCAACGTTTTCAAAAGTTGATAAAACAATTGAAGCTGAAGTAAATTTTACTAATTTCTTTTTAGACAACCAGAACTATAAGCAATGCATTCAAAAATGATTTTCCTGATGGCGAAATTGCATAAAATTATTCTTGTGGAAGAATAAAAACTAACCACAAATTGAATGGATCCTTTCCCGAATTTTCTACAGAAATTGTGGTACCCTGCATGGTATCCTGCATCTATTTTCCCTAACAATTGATGGTACAAATGATATCGATTTGGAAAAATTAAATCCACTAACAGTGCGTTTATACGATGTAAACAGATCTTCCATTGGAATGGAATTTTTAGACATGGTTATTACGGCGGGTCCTGATGCAACAAAGGCTAGCGTTATATTTGAAGCGATTGATTCTTGATTGAGTAACATTAATTCAAATTCTTTAGATCAATTGCAAAAGGTTTTTCTATTGATAACATAGGCGAGCGCTAAAAAATGACAATATTTTTTATGGATTGTCACATTTGACATAACAATTTTTCAAAATGTGCGCAAACAGTGTGGTTTTGATATTGAAGAATTTTGTATAGACAATTTTTTTTTGGCTTGACAAAAGTTCCAATAGGAAAGGAGTCTTGAATGAACATTGTCAGCTCTGTGATAATCAATACAGAAAACTTTGAAAATACATCAGTATTCGTTAGCTGCTTTTTGGAAGCTGTGAATGCCAGGATATACAAGCAATTCGCCTCTTGCAGATCTTATTTTCTTAGGTTAAAAAACATTTTCTGACGCAATGACAGAAATTTATCTGTTATTTCTATAAGCAATGTTACCTTTTTTCACTAACTGTAGTAAAGTCCTGCAGTCAGAAGAGCTGCGCTTATATCTAGTCTATGGTAGCGTAAGAGATTTTTTGAAAAAAAACTGGATCAGTTTGAATCTGCTGTGCAGATTCGTAAAAAGGGATCTTATGAAAATTGTACAAAAGAATAATTTTAACTTTTCAATGATCATAAATCACTAAAGAAACATTTAAAGATTGGCTCTATAACATGACCACAACTGGATTCACTGGTTTCTACAGCGCTAATCGGTATTTTTTGAACTCTACATTGGGACAATAAAGGATTGAACATCGATGGTGAGCACCTCAATCGCTTGTGATTCGCAGATGATATACGAGTAGTCTTGATAGCCAAGATCCAAAAGAAATTACAAGAACAGCTGAATGAACTCAACGCAGCTAGCGAGAAAGTAGAATGATTGAAAATGAACCTAAGCAAGACCAAGATCATGTTCAGCACTCAAGGACACGCAAAAGTGAACAGTAGCACACTAGAAAAAGTCATGGAATATGTATACCACGGTCAGCTTATATACATAACCGGTTCACTCATACCAGAAATCAATCAACGAATCAAGATGGCATGGACTGCTTTCGGGAATAAGTCGATTATATTCAAGTCTGAAATGAAGATGTATTTGAAAAAGAAAATTTCGACCAATTTGTCGTACCAATCCTGCTATACGGCAGTGAAACCTGGACGCTAACAACAGACATAAGGTCAAGGTCGCCCAAAGGGCCATGGAAGGATGTATGCTGGGCATTACTCGAATTACACGATACGAGAAAGTATCCAATTAACAGACGTGATAAATAGAGCGAAATCCTTGAAATGGCGATGGACCGATCACTTGGCGAGAATGACGCACGCACGTGGACCACAAGAATAACGCATTGGCACCCGAGAAGTATCAAACGACCAAAAAGACGTCCAAACATTCAATGGGACTATGGTATTAAGATATAGCTGGCACATTTTGGGAGACAATAGCTGGAATGGATCCCGATCTGACATGGAAATGTCAGACATGGAGAGCAATATCTAAGGGAGGCTACACCATAACTTAGAAATACGGTTGACGAAGCAGAATATTATATACATATATATATATATATATATATATATATATATATATATATATATATATATACACATATATATATATAATATACTTAGTTCTTGATGGGTTTTCTTAGATAGGGTACCAGTAATTAGATCGAGAGGAAATTTTAGCAAACGACTTTCCTGTGCTTGCATCTATCTTTTAACTATTTTTCTTCTAATAACTACGAACTAAAATATAACATAATTAATCTAAGCAGACCCATGGCTGGGTACACTTTTTCTTAATTTTTCATATTTATGGGAAATTTAATGAGGCGATTCGGGGATACTTCGCTTTTTTGAGCAGATTGAGCAGCCCGCAAGCTCGTAATAGGATAGTAGGGGCTAGGGGCTCGTAATTAATAGGTGTAACATTAGTTATTCAAATGGACTTCCACGTTTGTCCTGACCTGCTGCTCAATGTGTTCAACACTTGCCTTAGGGAAGGCTTATTTCCATCTCGCTGGAAGGTGGCGAGGCTCTCATTGATCAGTAAGGAGAAAGGGGACCTCAAGCCACTGCATACCGCCCACATTATATGCTGGACACAGCCGGGAATGTGTTCGAAAAGCTCATCAAGGGAAGACTCACTGACACAATTCGAACTGTAGGGGACCTTTCTCCTCGGCAGTATGGCTTTAGAGCAGGGCGATCCACTTACGATGCCATCATGGAAGGGGTGAACGAAGTCTGTCGAGCCGAACAAAACTGATTCCAAACGAGTTGTTTTGCTAGTGATGCTTGATGTCAGGAATGCCTTCAACTACGCCAGATGGGCGGCACATTGGAAAATTCTTTCTGATTGCCAGGGTATCTGATGCGGATTTTGCGGGATTACTTAAAGGACCACCCGCGGCTTCAGTCTGGCGCTGGAGAAAACCGAGGTGGTCATTATCATGAATAAAAGAATTCCAACGGTAATTTTTATGCAGATCGGAGATGTGACTGTCGAGTCAAAATTTGCGATAAAGTATTTGCTTTTCATGATATTTTTTTAATGATATTTAGCTTTTCGGAACAGATCAGGGTAACGCGGAAAATGCCGCGATAGGCGTTTCGGCTCTAACTCGACCCATGTGCAACATCGGTGCACATCACACCACACCGAGCAAACATCGACTCCTCATGAGTGCTGTACTCTGAGGCTTGGGACGGAGCTTTCAGCAAGTAGCTGTGCCGAAAGCGCTTGGTGCAGGTACAGAGACGAGGAGCATTGCGGGTTGCGTTTACATCACGCACTCTCTCTGAGTCCGTGGTGTTGGTAAACGCAGGAGTGATACCCAGCGCCCTGCTTGCTAGAGAGCGACGGAGAATTTATGACAGAAAAGCGGATGGTTCAAGATATGCTGTCAGCCGAGAGGAGAGGCAGCGATCAATACTCGAGTGGCAACAGTCCTGGAAAGGCGACTCTAATGGCCGCTGGACTGCCCACCATATAGGGGTCATGGGATCGTGGCTCAATCGAAGGCACGGTGAGACTGATTATTACCTTACCCAGCTTCTTAGCGGGCATGGGTATTTTCAGTCTTATCTGCACAAGATTGGTAAGTTACGGTCCCCAGACGGCATTTTCTGCCCAGAGGAAAGAGACGACCCATGTCACACCTTTTTCAACTGTAGAAGGAGGAACAAGATGCGGCAGGACTTGTGGGAGGTAATGGGAGAGCTTCCTCGAGACAACCTGGGCGGAGAAATGCTGAAAACTTTGGACAAATGGACCTGTGTGGCACATTACTCTCGGGCAATACTTACAGCGAAAAAAGGTTTCATGGATTGCCGTGGGGCGCAGGGTCTATGGGGGTCTCCTTTCCAGGAGTTCTCCTCCAACCTGCAACCCCCCTCCGCTCTGGGGGGAGATTTCTGTAGGCTGACGGCTCCCTACGGCGAAGAAAATAGAGGCCTAGCCCGAAGTAATGTGTCAAACAGTTCTAGGATAGGGTCTCTTGACAAGGGGGGTGTTTAGTAGGTAGTCTGGTAGCAAGCGCTACTAGGGGTCCTACAAGGCTACTAGTAGGAAAATATTAGCTATACGGTCTTTTAATTCGGAGTAGCAGTAATAAGGTTTATTGTTTGTTTTAAGGTTGCGATCAAGTTTTAGACCCAAATAGGTCAGTTCTTCAGATCGGGGATTCATTTGGTCTAAAAAGTTTATGGGTCTGTTTGGCAGCATGGAAGTTGTACGTTTTCTGGTAAGGAATATTGCCGCGGTATTCTTGACATTGATTTTAATTTGTAATTGAGGAGAAGATCTTGTTAGCATTGTTGTAGAAGAGGAAAATGTAGAGAAAAATGTCGTTCGCAAAAGCAGCTTCTTGGAAGTTTTGGCTTTTGAGTATGTCAGACGTGTATATATTGAAAAGTGTTGGATTCAGATATGACCCTTGTGGAACACCAGTAGGAACGGTTTTGGAATTGGATGTTGATCCTCGAACTTTCACGTGGTATGTTTTATCTTGCAAGAAGGATGAAATTAGTTTCACCAGGTAAGGAGGGGTACTGCACTATTTAAGCTTATGAATTAGGCTTTTACGCCAGACGGTATCGAACGCCTTTTCAATATCGATAGTACCTAGGCCTACCGACTGTTTTCTAGTAAGTGCTGCTTTTATATCTTTGGAGACACGTAGTAGTTGGTGCTTCGTTAAGTATATATGCAGATAATCTTAAAATTAAGGAGGATTTCATTATTTATATGGCATCATTATTTTTATGACATTATTTTTTCATTATTAGCTGTCAGTCTTTTCCAGATTTTCCGGGCTTTAAGACTGATGTAATGCAGGCGTGTGTCCAGTAGCTTAGAAAGTGTGATGTTTTTGATATTGGTTGCAAATGGGGGGTATTAATTATTAATTAATTAAATAATTAATTTTATTATATATTTAGTTGATTCCATGTTTTAGTTTATTTAATGTTTCATTTATTTAAAATAAATAAATATAAATAAACAAACAAATAAATTTCTTAATGTTTTGAAAAAAACGAATTTTTGTAGTTTCAATCTTCCGCATCTCCCGCTTACTTCCCGCATTTTAATCTAGCACTTCCTGCGAGAGGATTTTTAAGAGTTGACAAGTATGAGAATCCGAGAATTGAATGAATTTGACAATGACATTGATGATAAATCGCAACAGCACCGGATAGAGAAATATCATTCGTTGAGTCTGTTGTTAACTTTAAGGTAACTTTAGTTTTATAACAAATAATCTTGAAAATCCCATCAAATGGGGAAGCCCTATTTATCTGACGAACAGACAGGATATATAAGTAAAATTGTTGGACAAACTTTTAAGTGATTTCCGCGATGGAACTTCATCGAAACCCGGAAGACCATCCACCCCTGATAGAGACGAGAGGCCGGACTGCACATATTGCGATGTTGTGAAGACGTAAGAGATAAGGATACATGCAGTTGCAAACCACGACTATTAATTGAAGACTGTTTTGAAGAATTTCACAGAATTGAGAGCTATGAAGTTAAATTTTGAAATAAAAACATAATTTTAAAACATATTATCGAATAAACATGTGGCTAAATTTGTTAAAAGAATAAAAAACTAGTGTTTATTCTTCATAATCTTGCGTCTTGCTCTTGCCCAGGGAAATGAACTTTGACCACTACGACACCCATGTCCAAATTAAATACGTCCGAAAAGGGTTAATGTCATATGTCTTGTCTGAAAACCAATGGCCACTGGTGATTTTTTACATGAAAAATACGAACCTGCATTGATAACCGAGAAGCATAGCATGTATTTTTATATTGTTCTTTGTATAAGAAAGGGAAATGTCCATGGTATTATTTTTCATTTGCGTTTACCATGATTTATTTATAACGACGAAAGTCTGATAATTTAACGCCATACAGAGACAGAAGTTACACATTGTATGCTAATAAATCAGGACCGTCTCCGAGTCCTTGGTAACTTGTTCTATCTCCACTTGTTTTCGATAAACAAACAGACTGAAAATGTTCATTTTCTTGTAACCACTTTAATATCGTTTAAGCAGTTTTCCTCCAGTCCATGGTTCTTCAAAAAAAAACCCTTACCTGCCTGGTTCGCATATTTGTCTTACCATGCATTGAACATACGTTTTAGTCAATCCATTGAAACAGTATTTGCCCATCATTTTTGTTAACCGAAAGTCGTGACACTTAATTTCTTCGCAATCACGTATCATTACCGAGACGACACGTGACTTACGAGGAAACGACGAAGGACCTGTGCTCGTCGGGTTAACAATTTTGTTGACTTTACGCGTGGTTTCCTGCGCTGATTGACACAGCCAACAATGAGGTGTGTGTAATTTAGTGGTGTCTTATATTTATCTTGAAATTAGAGCATATTAGAAAATCACTCTGAACTTCATGGGAAGCAATTTGATATTGACTTTGCGGTTAATGCATGAAAGTACTCATGTATGAGAAATCAATTTTTTGTACCGCTTTTGGCTATGTAAAATTGTCGAACCTGCACGATTGTCGATTGTTTGAGTTTATGAAAGTATATTAAATGTTGACTACAGAGGGTATCATTTTTGCTTCACAAAGTATACTGTTCCTAGCGTATGTTATTCGTCCTTTCCAATTTTATGTTATCCCATTGAGCTTAAATCCTGCACGTTAAGGTAGCTATGAACAGTTTGGACTCGAATGAATCGAGAATCATCCACCACATTTTCTTTCCAATATTGTCGAAGCAATTACTTTCACGCCCCCAGTGTTAAGTCAGGACCTCAAAGTCAGGAATTGCTTATCATATTTAAAGAACTTGATAAGGTAAAGAAGAAATGACGAAAGACACCAATGACAATGTTAGAGGATCAACTCGAGTTTAAAGGCTCTACTGCTCTTTTGCCCAGCTCGGGTTTCCGATTAAAATTCATTGTCTAAGGAAATCATCAAAGTTTTCATGTTCAAAATGAACTATGTAATGCAGTACAGCAAAGCAAATAATGGTCCCCACGAATTACAGAACCTTCAGGGCCAGTTAGGAAAAAATAAAAAATTAAGCTTTTAATTAATTTATTTAAAGTTGTTGTTTTCTGCTCCAAAGATAATCGTGGACTGAAGATATAATTCAGATGCAATAAAAGTAGGTTAGTGCTGAAAAGACAGCATGTGTAAAGTCAACGTGAGAACATTTTAGAAATGTAGAAAAATGATGATAGTATGTCTACATGAGTTGAGGTCTCAGGCAGACTAGCTATTAATATGAATAGGTAAATTTGTACACAACTCGCGCAATAACAAGGGAGACGCCAATATGTATATTCAATCTATATCTTCGATGAACCTCAAAGCGGGTAAAATATTTTTTTCTTGTGCAAGGACGCACTAAACACCATCCTGGCAACCTGAGAACCTAGCCTGGAACCGTTTTACGCATTACTTCTGGCTAGGCCTCGTGTTATTACGCCAAGAGGCGTATTTGGATTATGGGAATCTCTTCGCCAACGCGAAGGAAGGAAGAGGATGCTCGCATAAGAGCTGTGTCAAGTAGAAATCTGTCTCACCATGCACATGCACAGACCCACGGCCTCAGGTCAGCGTTCAGACGTGCAGTCTACCTTCCTCTTGTGTCTTGCTCCCGAGACAGCCAATTGCTGAAAGAGTGACGTCACTCTTCCTTGGTGATCTCTTTTCTTCGGTCTTCACCTATGCGCAGGTAAATACTTCTGCGCTCTCTCGCAAGGAGGGCGATGGGTATCACCCCTGCGACTACCAGCACTGCCGCCCCGGGGACCGTTCGATATGCGCGTGAGATACGCAATGCTCCTTGTCTCTGCACCTGTTCCAACTGCTTCCGGTGGAACTCCTCGCTGAATGCGTCGTCCACAGTTCTGCCCTATAAGGTATAACCCACATTAGGAGTCATCTCCTTGATGTGGTGGCCCCCTCTAAGTTGGTCATTAATCGGGTGAGTGCGGTTACATGCACTGCAGCCTTTTCAGCTGTTGCCCTGATTCGTTAGGAAGAGTCTATCTATCTAGTCTATCTATCTAGAGTCTTTTAGAGTCTATCAGGACGCCCAAGTACTTTATTGCTGATTTCGATTCGACCAGCTCTTCCTCAACACTGAAAGTTCTCACTATGGGGATTCTCTTCTTTGTCAGTATGGGTACTTCGGTTTTTAACCAGAGTCAGCTTGAAACCGTAAGAAGTTATCCAGTCCGTTACCCTCCACGTTCGCATTTTAAGTTTGAGTTGCGCATGGTCTACTGTACGTCCAGTGACCAGCGCCACGACATTGTCCCCATAGCCGATCAAGCGGGACTTTTCCGGCAGTTTAAGCTGCAGTACTTCATCGTTAGAGATGTTCCACAGGTCCAGGCCAAGGATAGAGACTTACCGTCACCAGAAATAAGAATCATCTTTCGGATATCTTCCTTCGAATCGAAGAGTAGGCTGTGGTCCTTTATATAGTCCCTGAGAATCCGCATCAGATATACTGGTACTTGAAAACGCTTTTCTAGCACTTCCAGAATATCCACCCATCCAGCGTAGTTAAATGCATTTCGGACATCCGGAGTAACCAGTATGGCGACCCGTCGTGTGAAAATACTGTGTGACTCCGCACGTTGGACCGCGCTCACCAATTCTCCGTTTGCATTGACGGTGGAGCGGCCTGATCTGAAGCCATACTGCCGTAGAGATAAGTCCCTGGCAGCACGAATCACGTCGGCAAGTCTTCCCCTGATAAGTTTTTCAAAAACTTTTCCGGCCGTGTCAAGCATACGCAGTGGGTGGTATAAAGATGGGTGGATTTTCTTTCCCCTTAGTAATGCGAAGAGAAACAACTCTTCGCTCAGGCATGCGTTGAACATACGTAGGAAAAGGTCAGAGGAAAAATGGAAGACCATTTGTAGCACCTCAGTTAGAGTCCTATCTAGTTCTTGAGCCTTTCTGGCGTTCATAGGCAAATCTGCTTTCTCCAATTACATCTTCGTGAAAAATGGGATTTTTATTGGTATATCATAGGGAACAGGAGAGCCCGCACACTTTCGTCTATCTTTTCTGCCTCGTATGAGTGAGGCGACCTTTGGACACCGAGCTTCCGCATCACTATTTTATAGCCCAGGCGTCATAGATCCCTGTTCACGTTGTCCATCAGGTAGTACCAACGGTCTTGGCCTTGCTGCTGTTGATAAGTCTGCGGAGGAATTATCTAGATGACTTGTAAGCTGTTTATCGGATACATGTCTCTTCCAAGGTCCGAGCTCGCTGTGCCTTCCGTCGTAGGTTTTGACACTCCCTTCGTTTTTGCGGCAATTCCGGGTGTGCCGGGGTCTTCGTAGGGACATTGAACAAAGGCGGATGTAATGTTTCTCGTAGTTAAGTTAACCACATCTCTTGCCGCAGGTCGTCCGCTCTCCAGTGTTGCTTCCGTCAGCTGTGCCATAAACACTGCAACAAACTTCTCAGAATCAGTATCCTCCTCCTCAGTCTTCCACTGGAGCGCAGAATAACAAGTCGTTAATGTCTAATAATTATTCCGTTGAGACAGAAAGAAAGAAAGAGCTCAATCTGGTTTCGAACAAGCGCCCCTGCCGCTTCTCCTCAGGTGCCAACTCACTGGCCGGGACGCATCGATTGGCACTACCAGCTACCAACTATTGTTGTTCTCAGCTGGAAGTTGTACTGTTTTCCAATTTAGCCTTTGCTGATGCTTTTGATCTACCAAACAAAGTTTAAAAATATAGATTAACGTTTACAGCCACTGATAATGTGTGGAAGAAAAAAAAGCAAAAAGCTTTAGTGGTTGCTTATGTCAGCAACTCAATGATTCAACTTTCATGAGTCGTTTAGTTTACTGAGGTGAGTAGCCTACCAATCTTTTTAAATTGTCTTCATCTTGCCCAGAATTACATAATTTTTTCTATCTTTGAACTTTAAATTTATAATTTTTTTTAACTAAGGCCTTAGATCATGTTTTAATTATCAGGAATAAATTTTATGGGGTGTCGAGAATTAAAACTTTTTTTTTGTATTTACTAAATATTGACAGTGTGTGCCCATAAAAGGACTTGAAAAAAAATTCAACATTCAATTCATTGTGTTAGTATGTCAGTTTAAGGCAATAAGTTCCAATAAACATGAAAGAAGTTTGAACTACTGTCCAATATCCCATTTCTGACATACGCGTCTATAAAGTTATATCCAATTCTTTCCAAAGTGTCAAAATTTGGCGTCTCTGGTGTCAAGATTTGGCAATCCGATATTTATATCAACGGCAATGCAAATATTCTTCTGTTTCTATATCACAGGAATTTCAAAACCGTCAATATGCCCGGTAATTCTGGAAGTAAAATATCAAATAGAAGGCCAAGGAATTATACCAAGGAAGTATTGGGAGTAGCATTAAATGCTATAAATAATGGCATGAGCAGTAAACTGTCAGGAAAAACATTCAATGTCCCTAGAACAACATTAATTATCAAACTGCCTCATTTGAATAGTCAGGATCGACCAGGGCCACCAACTGTGTGAAGAGGCTTAACTTGTTGATTGGATAAAGGTAAACAGCCAAAAAGGTTTTCCAAGATGAAAAGAGGACTTATTGATGAGGATTGCTGAGTATTTCAAAAAGTCGTCGTTCAAACCCTTTCCAAAATGGAGTACTTAGTGAAAAATGGCACCAAATGTTCCTTCGTAGGCACAAGGAAATAACTCAGGGAACAGCAGAATCTGTAACTTAAGCCAGTGCTCGTGTTGCTGAGCAAGTCAGTATAAAGTGGTGTTCGGGCATCGAAACTTATTCGGAATCCATTAACCAGTAACCATTTTACTTCCGCATTCTCCAGGATCCAATTTTGCAGCTATGCCCAAAAATTGGAACTGTTTTAAACGGTATAGGCGAAACAATTGTCTATGAGGTAGACTAAGATCAAGCAAAATTTAACATAATCGTGATATGGTGATACTAATCCTCAATTGCTAATTTACCCGAATAAAACACTGCCTAAAGAAGTAGTTGCAAAGGTCCCAAAAGAGTTGGATATTGGATTGAGTGATTGGTGGATGAAAACCAACATTGTTTTATATTATGTAGAAAATATTTTAATATCCATTTTTAGTGCAAATAAACACTAAATTCCCAGTTATCCTCCTTGTAGACGGGCACAAAACGCAAGTAACACTTAGCGGAAGGGGATTATGTAATAAACTAAAATTAATCATTTGAATAGCTTTATATCTGAATGCCACTCGTTTGCTTCAGCCACCAGATGTTTCTGCATTTAAACTTCAAAAGCGGATGCAAAAAAGCCGTTCTTAACTCGAGGAGAAATCACCCAATGGAAGCTCTCACAAAAACTGAATTTGCTCCCATTTTGGTCAACTGTAGAAACATCGATTAAGCCTCAAACAATCATCAATGGATTCAAAGCCAGAGGGTTGCACCCTTGGAACTCTTCTAATATAGATTACCAGAAATCCTTGGGAGCTCCTAAGCCATTATTATTGAATGAAGAAATCGAATTAAGAGAAGTCCAGCATACTAAGCAAACAAAAATTCAAAAGCATTGTTGGAAACTTAAGGATTGCGGGAATATTATATACTAAGAAAGATTAGAAATATTAGATCTGCAAATGAGGAAGTTAAACTCCTTTAAAAAAACTTATGTTCATCTAGGGTTTGATGGTGGTTTAATGATTTCTTCAGCAAAGGACTTATCATTAAATGAGTTGCGAATCAATGAATTTCACGTACAAAAAGTTGACGAGACCTCTAACCTAGATATTTCGAATATGGAAATAGTTTCAAGCAAATTGATAGAAATAACAGAAAATTTCATGTCCAATGCATCTGGCAGACCAACTGGCAGAATTAGTGAAACCACCCGAAGAGCAGAGTCTCATTTTTTTGGACATCGGAGATGATACTCATACTCCCTCTATCGTAGTTCGCTTCAATATGCAAAACCTCCTATCAGATAAGGAGTGAAAAAATGTGAAAAAAGAACATTTGTTTTAACGTCAGAAGAGTGAACCAACCGAAAAGCGAAAGAAAACCGAAAATATCCTAAACGGGAAAGAAGAACGAATGCTAAATAAGTAAGTAAGTAAGTAAACTTTACTGAGACTTTAAACGAATTGACAGTACGAACTTAGTGAATATTTAACATTTGACATTGTTTAGCTGTCAAACAAACTTTGACTGTGAGAATATGTTCTACATATATAGATAGTTATTTGAAATACTTAGGAGATGCCATTCGCTCTTATAGCTTATTTTAGGACAAAGCTAATATATAAATAACTTTAAAACTCATGGTTACTTAAGTCTAAAACTAATCTTATTCCAAAATATAATTAAATGTAATGCTATGTCTATTCTTATTGTTATTTGTGTATTTGTAATGTCATGTACCCAGGGGGCCGTCTATACTCTGTTCTTAGATAACGTTATCAAAGAGATGCTAAAATCAGTTGACAAATGGAATCAAGTCGCACATTTTGCTCGGACAATTCTAGCCGTGAAAAAAGGAATACTTTATCGGCTGGAGGCGTCAAGAGTGGAGGGTTTCCTTCTCTATCAATCCTCCTACTCTTTTCCTTCTCGTTGGAGAAGGAATCCCTGTAACTCGAAGGCGCCATAAAGACTTAAAATTGGGAGGCCTAGCCCAAAGTTCCCGAAGTAAAAAAAAATCTTCTCTTCCCAACAGGACGGACGTCCCGTGCTCGCCACTTGGAATTTAGACAGATGGAAATTTAGATAGGGTAGGAGTTAACTTTACACTATGTCACTTTTTTAATTTTAGATTTTTTTCTGACTGGCTTACCGATGTACTTTACAAGAGTTTACAGAAGATTTTATGTTATTAACATTAGTGGTCTCAGCCCCGGTATGTATTAGGTTAGGATGAAATGTAAAATTGTGGTTTATTAGGGGCATTTGGATTGTAGGAATCTGGGTGTTGTTTGTCGAGGAGATTGAGGGGACAAAGGTAATATGAGTGATTTGTAGTAGGGAATTCTTAGAGTGCACGGATACTCCGGAGTGAGTGAGCTCTCCACTTTACTAGGCGGGTCTTACTCGTAGTTAGCATATGATGAAGTATCGATATAACCCCTGTTTCTTTGTAGAACCTGTTTAAAACCCCTATTTCTTTGTTCTTGTAGTTTTTTTTTGTTGAGTCGTCGATATTTTGAAAGGCATTTCCGTAGGATTTTTCTCTTGAAAACCTGGAGTTGGTGAAATTGTTAACCAGGCTGGGAATGAGTATGTGATGATAGATGTGACAAGTGTTTTGTGCATCAGAACTTTCACGTTCGAACCTATAGGTTTCGAAGAGAGGAGAGAGAAGATGAGAGCTACAGCTGCTTTCGCTTTCGAGTTTTCCTTACATGCGGGTTGGATTTCAGTCTGTTATTGAGATGCACTCCAAGATATTCCATATTCTCTCTGAGGGGAATTGGTTCACCTTCGATTTGAATTCGTAGATGCCTGCTTTGGGGCACTGCTAAACGGTGACCTTTACCACTACCATTGCGGAAGCAGATTAATTTTAGAAGTTTTTGGAAGATCAATTTTTCCATTTTCACTTACAACATTGTAAGTGATTTATACCTTTGCTAAGCTAACTCAACTAAGCTAATTAGTAAAGATTTATTAGCATTGATTTCTAGTTCCCATTTTTCAGTTATAGAACGGTATTATTCATAGCGCATTGCAACTGGGTTTGAGCTACAGCAGGGAAGGAATAGGTAGCGGTGAGTAGGATGTCATCTGCGTACATGATTAGGTCTAAGTCTGCGCTGTTCGGAAGTGGGATATCATTGAGGTAGAAATTGAAAAGGAAGGGACCAAGAATAGAAGCCTTTGGGATCCAAACGAGTATTGGGGTGGGATTAGAAGTGAGATTACCTTCTTTTATTTGCGAGGTTCTGTTAGATAGGAAACTTTAAAGTATTGTAAGTATAGCGACTGGGCATGACGGAATTTTTAGTTTTAACTTGAGCCTGCTGATCCATACAGAGTCAAATGCTTTTTTAAGGTCAAGAGCGCATGCTACTGTGCACTCTTTCCGCTGTAGTTTTTTGACTTTATCATGCAGCAGCATTATTGCTTGCTCTGTGGACCGTTCGCGCTTGAATCCAAACTGGAAATTTGAATTAAGTGGAGAGTAAAAATTAATGAATATTCAGAGTATTATCCTTTCTTTGATTCTGCCCATGTGTGCCCAAGAGATAGGCCGGAAGCTGGGTATTCAGCACTCGCAGTTAGGCTTTGGAAATGGAACTATTCTCCTATCATTTTATGGATCGGGGAAGTAACCGTTGTTGATGCGGATATTGTAGATAATTGTCAGGAATGAGGAGATAATTTGCCTACACATTTTCAGTACAATGTTTGGGATTCCTTTTGGACCACGAGACAGCTTATTGTTAAGTGTACCAAAGAATTCTTGACTTCGTTTTCGAAGCAAAAAAAGTCGCCGAAAATTGGGTACTGTGGAGAAGTAGCTTTGTTTGAACTGGAGAATATGATATGGTAAGAACCTTCATATCGTTTATTTTTAAGCTGAACCTCGTTTTGGATCATGTTATTCAGGGCTACGTGAGGGGACTCACGGCTTCGGTATAGTAAGTTGAGTTCCAAGTACTCCTTGTTTGTTCTACTGTACATTCTTTAAAAAATTCGTTTTAATCGTTGAAGTATATGCTTTCAGATTTTTATTAGGTGGGTAGTTTGCTCTGATATAGCGCGCTGCGAGGTTTCTGAAAGGGGGCAAGTAAGTCTAAACACTCAATTATTGTGGATGTTAGAACTGATATATGCCTGTGTTTTTCTGCGTTTGAGAGGATCTCATTTTCCTGTGGCGAATTTGGAAGTAGGCCGTAGAGATCGTTACGGAAGTGTAATCAACCTACAGATTTTAATATTCTGTGATGAGGATTACAAGAAGGGATTGGGATAAGGGTTCTTAGATTTATATTCAAGTGTAGGCCGTGGTGGTCAGACAGAGAAGCAAATGTTGAAGAACTATATGGGTTTATGGGATCAGTGAGTAGATCGGGTGAAATTATGAAATTGTCCAAGAATGAGCGACCTCTCGTGAATGTTGGGACACCTGCGTTCACAACAGTGGCTGTGAGAAATAAAACCGCATAGAGCCATTCAAAAAGGGCTCTTCCATTTGTGTTATTGGGGAAATCACCCCAGTACGCGTGTCTGGCATTCATTTCACCTCCAATCAGAAGTCGTGAGATTCCACAGCTAAAAGTTTCCGATCGAGGATTGTGGGTATAAGGGATCCTATATTACATGGAAAATATACGGAGCCAATGAAGATGGGTCGTTTAGTACCCAGTGTTCCTAAAGTACACGAGGAGCTGCCGACTTCGAGGGAGATTTGATTAACATCTAAATCATTCTTACAAATGATAGCTGTATCTCTGCCAGTATCGCTGCGCAACACGTTATAATTATCCATCCGCACTTTGTGGTGAGATTTAAGGTTTCGTTTAAAAGCAGGATATCGGGTTGGAAGGATTTGATCAAGTCCACTAGGAATAGTTTAGGGAGAGAATGATACCCTACTTCCCACCATGAAGATTGAAGTAGAAATTCAGATTGAAGTAGAAAAGTTAGAGCCATCGGCTTTTCATAATCGGGCGTGGACTTAAAGAATGGCCGGAAAGAATGGATTTTCGGAAAGGGTTCACTTGGAGATATCCCAAGCCAGTCACTGGTTATTTTTTGTATGTAATCCATGGGATTAATTGGCGGGGATGTCGGAATTGCTTGTCCAGCTATTTCAGAGTAAGTTGCCGTGGTGGCGAAGAAGGGAAAATGTTCTGGCGTATAGGAGGATGGGACGGTGCGTTGAAAAGGATGTGGTAGATATTCATGGACGAAATTTGTTTTTTAAGCTTTAATCTCTCTAGCTCTTTTTAAGAGTCGCTTTCGTTCTGGGCAACCGGAAAAGTTTGCGGGTGAATGTGAGTTTCGCACATGGCGCAGAATGAAGTCGATTCAGGTTTCTCCATATTCTTACGGGGACATTCCTCTGACATATGTTCATCACCACACGCAACGCAACGCGGGTTGAAACAGCAGTTGGAAGACACTTGGCCAAATCGTTGGCAACGGTAGGACTGCACCAGTTTACTTCTTTTAGGGCGTTCCCAGGGAGCCCGCTGGTGTTGCACATAGCGCAATTTAATCAGTGCATTTTGGTCGCCTTCTGAGGAGACCGTTATCCGGTAGAAATCAAGTTCAAGATTATTTGACTTCGGCCATGATATTGGAAGCGGCAACACAGCTTCAATTTTCAGCTCTGGAAGCTGGCTTTGAATATCTTCTAGAACAGTATCTAATCGAAAGTTAGAGCCTACCCCTCTTAATATAACCACGCACTTTTTTTCTTCTTTGATGTGAATGAGTGCTGATGTAGATTTTATCATAACCGTTGGCTGGAACGTATCGGTCTAAAATATCCCTCAGAACAGTCACCTTAACGTGTTCGACAAGAGATTGAGGGGCACCACACTTTTTTTGTAGTCGCGTTGATGATAGCATTTACTTCATTTGCCCTATCGTTTGCTACGGCGCTAAGAGGATTAACATTGGGGGAACGCTGATTATGGGAGGGTACCGGGCTTTTCTGCTTTAAGGCTAATTTCCCCTTCGCTTGTACAAAATCATTTAGCTTTTTGTTAATAAGTAAGCTAAAAATTCTTACGGACCGCTTTCGTCCTTGTTTGATCTGTCATTGTATCAGTATAAGACATAATGCCATTGCTAATTCCAAATACTTTTGGGAATTGGGTATCAATATTTTCTTCTTATCGGTCGATTTCTTATGACATGCTGTTAAAGTGTCAGTAATTGGGTGGTTTACCTTACATTGTGAATACGAGTTAAATGTGTTTCTAATTGCGCGGAAAACTTTGAAATTTATGTACAATTTCGGATAATATGCTGCATATGACAGAAATGACAGTAACGAATGGAGCCGAACATTTATACAGCTGATGAGGAGGAAAAAATAATTTTAAAATTTCGGGCGCTCACGATTTATATTCTTCGAGAATTGCATAAAGTGCATATAAATAAACAAACGAAGCGAATAGTTCTCAGGATATAGATTCCAATCTGTTCTCATAACCAACCATTACAAGTAGCAGAGCACTGAGAATCAACCGAATAGGAAGAATTTTAGCATAGTAAAAATATATGAGAGCCATTCAGGGTTATTTCTAAAGGAATCTGTATTTTTGATACGTCCTTCACTTAGACCACGGTCAAACAAAAGGCGATATACCAATTTGAGCTGCTCATAAATAATTTCTTGGTTCTTAATGGAGTTCATGTTCGGGCGATTAAATGTTAAAACGTAAAGTGGATTGCAAGTCTTCTTACTGCTGACTACAAAGTGCAAAATGCATGTCCGATTGTCATAGTTTTTATCGACAAAGGGATACCCTGTTGGCGCCGAAGTATTTGACACTGGTGACCACCACTCTGCACATGTGTACACTTTGCTACTGCGGCCACCTAAGTAACACATCCGCAAAACCGAGATAGTCCTGAAACAACGTGGCGGTTAATCAAATCGACTAAAGTAGGCACTCAGAGGCCGCAAATTAGTCGTGACTGATGCATGAATCCATCAAAGTGCGCATAGTGGACTACTTGTTAATGTTTAAGTAATCCTGATAAGATGTGGACTGAGTGCTAGAAATTTCACCTTATCACACCTCTTCAACCGGATTATCAGCCGAGCATTCGGTCCTTGACGTAAGGAATTAAGGCCAAGAGACATGTTTATCGTGCCAAGTCCATTTGCAGACGACTGAATGGCAGGAAGCAAGAAAGTCAAGTTGATAAATCCTTATATCATCAGACATCAGACTCATTTGCTACGCGTTGAATATTTTGAAAGGCAGCCAACATATTCGTTGAAAGGGGAAGCGGGATGATAAATACAAAATATTAAATACAATGCAAAGATTATCAGTTACTGAGTTTTAGTGTAATAAGTATTTATATCCTGATGATGCTGCAACACACTTATGCCTAAGAGGAATACATGAAAACCATCTGAAAGAGTTCGAATCAAGGAAACCCACAGTCAATGTTAATAATGTACCAATGGTAATAGAAGTGAACACATTGGCTGAGTTTCCCCTTGGCACAAAGGAAAGGCGGATATGCAAACAATGCTACCCTAATTTATCGTAAATCACACCGTAAATTCCTCTACGGTTCCTGTCGAATACATGTGTTTTGTATTGTCCCTAAGAACTCCGTCTGCGAGGCTTTTTTAATGAGTTGACGGCCGCCGCAAGGAGGGTGGTTTTCTATATTCGCCCGGTAATTTGTTTTCAGTTAATAATGGGTCTAATTAACGCCGTGATTAGTCTGTCGGCTACCCAGAGTGAATCCTTAAATTAATGTAGCAGACGTTTGTCATTTTTTCAAATTAAGACGTTTTTCGATCTCGCAGCCAGCGCAACCGTTGTTACTATTTTTGGGCCTTCTGTCTCAAAAGTTGTCCGGAAGGGAATAATGGTCCTATTTTGACCTTTGTTATTTAAATTATAGACTAATTTCCCAGTTTTGAAAGCGAGGGCGGCGTTGAAACTGATTCAAAACTTTGACTATAATTGCTAATCAGTTGATTATAATCTTAAGACGCCGTGAATAGTGAAATATTTGATTCTCTATACAGGAGCAAAATAGGCACGAGGCTTAACTAAAGAGATAAATAATTACAGTGAATAAATCAAAGGCAAATTTTTTCTGTTGTGGGTTTATAGAATTTGTAATCTTTCATTGCTTCAGATGCTGTCGAAGTGGGTAAGAGATGGTACTGGAACTCATTCAGGGAAGCTCTCCTAGGAGAAACATATTAGTCCTTGCACCTACTTTTGATTAGTATTGCAATTGAGGCTACGCAACACTCCTGGTGTGCTAATTTCTGATTCCCGGAAATAATCTTGTTCTCATTTATTCCCATTCTTTAATCTTTAATGTATTCAGATGATGCTAGAGTATTTTCAGAAGATTCAATATCAAAACTAATAACTGAGGACCCAATACTTTACAATCTACGTAAATGTGTTAGGAAATATGTACATGAAGTTTCAAGCTCGGATTAAAAGTTGATAAAATTTGATAAAAAAAAGTTTGACTGCCTGATGGATTTTCAAAAAACGTTGGGGTTTCTTTCTTTGTTGGAATCCAGTTTTGAGTGTTTTTTAGTGTTGCAATGCAATGGCGTATCGACATAATTGGGGGCGTGGGGAGGTACTTGGTGAGGGGCCTATAGATGTTGGTGTAGAGCAATGAATATATAAGTAAATAATTTACTAACAGGAATATTAATGAAAAAAATGTGTTTATGATACTTTCTTACAAATAACATAAATCAGTCTTGTTCAGCAATGAAAAATAAAAGAAACGCAAATTATAACACTGGAAAAAACAGGTGTGTTTAATCAACAGACTGAAGTCTTATTATTATAATGAATTTTTGATGCTTCAAATTCTTTTTTTACGTTTTTTTCATCAAACTGCACCTGCTTTGCAACCTAATTTTCAACCGGTAGAATAGCCATGCTTGTAAAACGAGACTGGCTCTGGAAGATAACTTTTAATTAATTTTAGTTTTGAAAACTCCTATCACAAGAAGAAACTGACATACAAACGACAAGACACAATTTAAGTGCCTCAGTTCTGTTTGGTAGCGATTCACGAAGATTTATTTCAATAATAAGCTCAAGGATTCGCAATGATGTCCATGGGGCTGCATTATAAATATTGATTGCTGATGCCTCCAGCTGCCTTCTTAGCCTTCTTACTTCTGGTAATATTTCTTTGGCTTCTAAATCATTAAAAGTTTCTGTAAATTGATGTATATAAGTTGATATCTGTTCATCACCTGCATTTAAGAGATTTTTTGAGTGCACACCAGCAAATATACATTGTTAATTTTTTTTTTGGATAGGGAGGTGAAGGCTTTTTACGCCCTGAATGTCGGACTCCCAGTGGACCTACTGGACTACCGACTAAACACCTCCACTGTCAACCGGAGCTCCTAGCCTGGAACCGTTTGACACATTACTACGGGCTAGGCCTCCCAATTTTACGTCTTTTGGCGCCTTCGGGTTACAGGGATTCCTTCTCCGGTTGGATGGGAAAGAGGAGGAGGATTGCTAAAGGAGGAAACCCTCCACCTTCGACGCATTCAGCCGATCAAGTATACGTTTTTTCATTAATAAGATTGCCCGAGCGTAAAGTGCCAACTGAAGTGCCAAGTGCGCTCTTTGTCCCATCTTCTGCATGAAAAGAAAGTATGACAGGCGTCATCTTTAACACCTATGCAGAATATGCAATCTGGAGACCGTGACTGACCTATCTTGTGCAGTCTTACCTGCAAACAAGCATGTCCGCTCAGTAGCTGGGTCTGGTAGAAGTCAGTCTCACCACGCGTTCGACTGAGCCACAATCTCAAGTCTTTAATGAGCCGCGTGATCGATCTTCCTTGTAGCTAACGGTCCCATAATTGTTGCCATCCGATCGTTCCCTTGATGCCATTTCCATCATCCGCATAGCCAATCAGTCGCGACTCTTCCGGCAGTTCAAGTAGGAGAAGCAGTCCGTCGTAGTTCAAATAAGGGCAGTAGTCCGTCGTAGGAGACGTTCCACAAGTCCGGACCGACAATTGAACCTTAGACCACACCTGATGTGACTCACATCCTCCGACAACCGTGCGCCATGTCGTATATCAGGCTGCGATCCTTCATGTAGTTTCGAACTATCCGCATCAGATATTCTGTTACTTGGAATGAGTTTCCAGGGCTTCCATAATATCCGTCCATCTAGCGGAGTTGAAAGCATTCTTTATGTCCAGCCTCACTAAAAGGACTACCCGACAGTTGGATCAACTTCGTGCCGCTACCTGTTGGACAACACTTACCACTTCCGCGACTTCATCTATAGTGGAACGTCCCATTCTGAAACCATGTTGCCTTGGAGAAAGATCCCCAGTGGCGTGGATAACGTTAGCGAGTCTGCTCTTTATCAGTTTCTCGAGTACTTTCCCGGCCGTGTCTATCACACATAACGGTCGGTATACTGACGGTGGCTCGGGATTTTCCTTCCCCTTGCTGATCAGCACGAGTCTTGCCGTCTTGAAACGCTCCTGGAAACCACCTTACCGCAAGCAGCCATTAAATGCACTGAGCAGGCAGTCAGGGCAAGAGTGATAGGCCAGTTGCAGTACCTTGGCTGGAATACAGTCTTGTCCCGTAGCCTCATCGCCTTCATGGAGAGAACTGCTAGTTCCAGTTCGTTCTTCGTGAAGAGTGGACAGCCTGATCTTTTTTCCTGTGTACGCCATCAACACGGATGGGATGTTTGGGAAAAAGTGTGCCTACTATCTCGTCCACACATGGGAAAACGAAACGCGAGGCAGGTGGACGGCACGGCTGATAAGTGACTTGGGGCCGTGGTTCTACAGAATGCATGGTGAGACTGATTATTATCTTATGCAACTACTCAGTGGTCACGGGTATTTTCAGTCTTACCTGTATAAAATGGGAAAGACACCATCCCCAACTTGCGTGTTCTGCCCGGGGATGATGGATGACGCCTCTCTTACGTTCTTTACGTGTAATAGATTAACAAGACTCCATTCGCATCTCTCGGAGAAAATTGGCGTAATTTCCCCAGAAAATGTAACGGGAAAATTATGCAATCAAAGGACAGTTGGAACTGTGTGTCGCATTACGTACGGACAGTCCTTCTTATAAAGAAGGGCATGATGAATCGCTTGGCGAGGGAGGGGACATCTCTGTAACGCAATATTATAGTAACTAATCGCAATTCCTTCCTATCCATCCGTGGAGAAAGAGAGATTTCCCTTAGCCTGAAGACATCGCTAAGCGATGATTAATGAGGCCTAGTCCGAAGTAATGTGACAAACAGTTCCATGATAGGTTCTCGGTGTGACAGGGGAGGTGTTTAGTCGGTAGTCCTGTAGCGGGGGAGTCCGACACTCAGGGCGTAAATAGCCTTCAACTCCGAAACAAAAAAAAACTATCTCGTCCATCATGTCCGCTTTAAGTACGCAGAGGGCCCGTAGAGCAACGATCTTTCGCATTACTCGTTCAGAACCCTGGCTCCACGGGTCCCTGTTCACGTATTTGACAAGGCTCTGCCAGCATCGGGCCTTAATCCTGTTGATCAGTCCACTAAGGCATTTCCTGGCCGACCAAAATACATCCATTCTGGTGCATGCCTCGTCCTGGCTTCGCGCTCATTGAGCTTCTCGCCGGATTTTGTGACACTCCCTTCGTTTTTCAGCTACTTCAGTGGACCACCAGTACACCGGAGGCTCTCCGTGTCTAGGTCTCCGGCGGGTTTAGATGACTTTCAAACGGAGATGATGGTACTCATTGTGGAGTTCACCATGTCTTCAGCAGTCAGTCCTCAGGTTCCCGGCGATGAGCCAAACGGTGGTGAGGATCTCATGAGCGTGTCGACAAACTTCTCCACGTAAACCCTCTCAGTATTCCACACGAAGGCGGAGGGCTGCGTGTCTGGGAAAGTAGGAATTTTGTTGCGGATCTCGAATGCTATGTATTAATGATCACTGGCCGCGCAGTCCCATAGAACTCTCCAATTGTGTGTCATAGAGGAGAGGGACATTGAGGCGAATGTCACATCCGAAATGGTACCCACGCAGTCCAAGCGGGAGAAAGTGGAGGGTCACCATGGCTAGCCCTGCTCTGGCTGCCATCTCCAGGATTCGGTTCCCCCTGGGATCTGACTTAGGCATGCCCCATTCTATAGCCTTTGGGTTAAAGTCTCCCCCGATAAGAACATGACACTCTGTGCTCAAGGTGGTGTCCTCTAAAGAGGAGCTTTGGCTGGAAAGATGTTATTGGTTCGTATGGTGCCAAGTACACACTAACGAACCTTATTCCTGGGCGCCGCACCTACACGAATCCATCTTCTTGCCCATGGCCTTGAACTCTCAGTTAGGTGTTGTTTCGATCCCATATGGCACAAGTATTGGATTCATCAGGGTACCATGCTGATGAATTTTTATCTCGGTACTGTTGTTTTATCTCGCTAAGTAGCAATAGATCAGCTTTCATATCCCTCGCGAACTGGCCAAGCAGGTCTTGGGCGTTTGAGCTCCGATGTAAGTTTATCTGCAGGACACGGTTCATTGCAGGGTTGCTTTGGCTTTGCTTAGGGCTTCTTTGAATACCCGGCACTCCCTTGTCGCTGGAGTATATCTCACTTCATCAGGTCTGGGATCAGCGTTCTCGCAGAGGATACAGTGCGTCTCTCCCGTACAATCTGTTCTTTTATGTCCTGCGTTTCCGCACTTATAGCACAAGGAGCTTCTATCAGGCCCTTTGCTGCCTTGTGCTGTTTGACTGTAGCTTAGGCATTAGAAACAGTGGAAAGGAACTGCTCTTCTCCGTATTCTGCAGACCACCCAACCTATTTTTAATTTTGCCCATGCAGAGGAGTTTTCGACATGTTTCTCGGTTAAGTCGACTATGGCTATTCACTGCCCACTATTATTTTCAGGGGTTAATCGTAATTGGAGCTCACGTAATTCGAGGAAAATTCTTTTGAGGCACTCTTCCACCTTCGTCCTGTACGTAACTTAGTCAATGTCCCTGATGTCGAGTGTGGCTTTTGATTCAAGTGAAGCCACTGTTGACTTTTCCGCAAGAGCCTTTTTGACTGCGTCATGGAATGAGTCGTTATTTGTTGTCTCAGGTCCAAATTCTACAAGGAAGTCACCAGATCTGATTGGCCGGACGTTTCTGATGGCAGTTTGAGTGTCTGCGGGTCTTACAGCTCCCTTGACTTCCCGCAAAACGTCTGCGTAAGTTCTCCCATCTGTCGGTTTGACCAGCAGTGCATGGCTTAGGGTTTTGCGGCGTGGTTTGCTTCGTGGTTCTTGTTTCTTTTCTTGTTTCTTTACCCTTCAAAAGGTATTTCCATCTCGATCGACACCAAGAAACGACGCTTTATTGACTGTAATGAAAATTACATTAAAAATGGATTTAACATGACGGATCTAACCATATCATTAGCATTTCAGGAAGCTACAATAGTGTTGGTTGGCCTTTTTTCTAGACTATTTGAAATGAGTAACTCACTTTCTAAGGTCCAACAGAATGAAAATAATGAATTGAAGAAAAAGAAGTACTTTCTCAAATAATTGTTTTGAACAGACTGAGATCAGACTAAATGAGTTCAAAGGTTCAGCAAATGAGAGGGGGATAACAAATGTTCTTCAAAATAATAGACAAAAGGTAAGAATAAGTTATCAGAGAATGAGGAATCGTTTATAAAAATGAATCGGTACTACTACTGTTTAGATATATTGGTATATTAAATGAAACGAAGATTTCTGAGCTTCTGTATCCTGAATAATAAGTTCGAAGTGTTACAACGGGAGGAAGTCTTATTGTTTTCAAACGAAATAATTTTTTTTTTGTGGTAGGGAGGTGAAGGCTGTTTACGCCTAGAGTGTGGGATTCCCAGACGCAAAATTCTTTTGGACTACCCACGAAACACCTCCCCTGTCAACCTGAGAACGTAGCCTGGAACCGTTTGACACGTTACTTCGGACTAGGCCTCGTGTTCCTACGCCCAGAAGCGCCTTCGGATTGTGGGAATCCCTTCTCTAAAGGGAAGGAAGGGAGAGTAAAGAAGTGCTTGAAAAGAGACTCATCCATCCTCGATGCCTCCCAGCGTTCCAATAATACTTTTTTCAGTATGAGCAGTACCCGAGCATATTGTGCCACGCGATTCTAATTGTCAACTGTTTCAAGCATTACTCCAACGATAGTTGCCGGACAGAGCTCTCCAATTTCGCTGAGAAGGTCCCCTCGCTGCTGTCTCCACCTTTTACGGTAGAACAATGTGTGACAGGAGAGACCATGCTCTGTTAATTTTGTACAGGTAGGACCGACTACAACCGTGCCCGCTTAAGAGCTGGGTCAAGTAGAAATCGGCCTCACCATGCACTCGACTGAACCACGATTTCGGGTCAGGGATCAGACGTGCAGTCCATCTTCCCCTTGTTTCTTGCTCCCAGGCCTGTTGCCAATTGCTGAGAGAGTGACGCCGCTCTTCCCTGGTGATCTCTTCTCTTCGAGTTTCGCCTCTGTGCAGGTAAATACTTCTGCGCTCTCTCACAAGGAGGGTGATGGGTTTTACCCGCGCAATTACCAGCACTGCCGCCCCGGAGACCGATTGATATTCGAAATGCTCCTTGTCTCTGCACTTGTGCCCACCGCTTCCGGTGTAACTCCTTGCTGAGAGCGTCGCCCCACAGTTCTGACCCGTAGAATAGGAGCGACTGCACAACGCTCATTAAGATTCGTCTCCTTGATGTGGTGGGCCCCCCTATGTGGCCATTAATCGGGTGAGTGTCGTCACACGCGCTACAGCCTTGTCAGCTGCTGCACTGATTTGTTGGGAAAAACTCATCTTCGAGTCTTTCAGGACGCCCAGGTACTTTACTGCTGATTTCGATTTAACCAGCTCATCCCCTATACTAATAGGCCTTTTTCTGGGGATCCTCTACTTCGTTAGGATGACCACCTCGGTTTTTTCCAGTGCCAGCGTGAATCCGTGAGCAGTCATCCAATTCATTACCCTACGGATTAACATATTTGGTCTGAGTTGCGCATGGTCTACTGTGCGGTCAGCGACCAGCGCCGCTTAAAATAAGAATTGTACTTCGCCTACCCTCCTTCGAGTCGTAGAATAGGCTGTTTCAAGTTTTCCGGGGCATGCCTGTAATAACAGACTCGTAATCGCAGAACCATTTAATTCCGCTCAACTCAGACAAGGTTCACTATAACGTAACTACATACTTAGATACCTCTTGAGATGCTTTTCAGACCTAATAACGAGAAGATTCAGCACATTTACTGGCCCTTTATAAATTTATTGCTTAGAAACACACCATCTTATATAATTGAAGTGCAATGCAGAGCTCTTATGATAGCTATCAAATTAGTAACAACAAATCCATGAGATGGGGTTGCTTTCTTTTGTTATTTGAAGTAGCGGAAACTCGCAAATGTCAAATCTTTACAATCGCTCTACATTATATGAATTTTTTCTGGACAAGCTCAGCTTTGCGTTTTGTGATTTGAACATTTTCTTTCAAATACTTTTCCCTACTGTATGTTGAAGTTAATTATGTAAAAATATGTGCTAAATTTGTGTATAATAGCTTTTTATATCTTCATCAATGCTTGTAATTTAACCAATACTCATTTCTATCGACCTCACAGAGAGGGAAGCGGAACAGCTTTTGAAGCAGAGTAATATTAGAATACGGTGGGTTATTTGTCGGATACGGAGAAGGGCAATTTCCCTCCGGTGTTTCAAGTGCCTTCGATACAGTCATACCGCACTGACCGAAGCTCCTTGTGCTACAATTGCGGTAAGACAGGGCATAAAAAAAAGGGATGCACAGACGAGTCACACTGTGTTCATTGCCAGGAGTGTGACCCGAGACCAGATGATTTGAAAAATATTCCAGGCACAGGAAAGTGTCGAGTCTTCCAAGAAGCCCTAACCATGGCTAAAGCGCTTCTACATTGATTCGTATACTTCAAATCAATCCACATCGAAGCATCATCTCCCAAGACCTACTCGAACAGTTTGCGAGAGACAGGCAAACTGACTTACTACTATTGAGCGAGCAACATCACACCAGAAACTCACCAACATGGTATCCTGACGAGTCCGGTACAGCCGTCATCTGGGTTCGGAACAGTGTACACCTACAAGTGCAGGATTGGGGGCGAGGAGATGATTTCGTTTGGGTTCGGTGTTCCGGAACTACACTCTAACTACAAACGAATCATTATCGTCCTGTGAACTTAGGCTCAATGCTTTGGAAGACGATTTTCGAGTATGGAGGGCCATGTGCTCGTCCGAGGTGTCAAAAACTACGACGTAAGGCACAGCGAGCTCGGACCTCGGTAGAGGCATGTATCCGATAAGTAGCTTACAAGTCATCTAGAAAATGCCTCCACGAACTTGACAACAGCAGCAAGGTCAACCGATGGTAACACCTGATGAAGAACGTGAAAAGGGATCTACGGGGCCTGGGCTATAAAATAATGGTGCGGCAGCTCATTGTCCAAAGGTCACCTCGCTCATACGAGGCAGAAAAGATAGACGAAATCCTGCGGGAGTCCTTCCCCATCCATCCCGCCATCGTTGAAGCCGTTCACTGTGAAACACCAAAGGAAATTCAAGTTTTCACGAAGATGGAATTGGAGAAAGCAGTCTTGTCTATGAACGCCAGAAAGGCTCTAGGACCAGATTGGATTCCAGCTGAGGTGCTACAAATGGTCTTCCACATTTCCCCTGACCTGCTCCTCCGCACGTTCAACGCATGCCTGCGTGAAGGGCTGTTCCCAGAGTGCTGGTTGGTGGCAGGACTTATACTCATAACGCAGGGACAAGGGGATTCCAAGTCGGCAGCTGCATACTGCCTAATGTGTATGCTTGACACGGCTGGAAAAGTTTTGGAAAAACTTATCAAGGGAAGACTCGCTGACGTGATTCGTACTGCTTCAGAGCAGACGGCTCCACCATCAATGAAATGGGAGAAGTAGTAAGCGCGGTCCAATGTGCTGATTCTTACACAGGTCATCCTGCTGGTTGCTCTGCATGTCCGAAATGCATTTAACAGCACTAGATGGGTGGATATTCTGGAAGTGCTAGAAAAGCGTTTTCAAGTACCAATTCACCTGATGCAGATTTGCAGGGACTATTTGAAGGACCGTAGCCTACTCTTCGACTCGAAGGAGGGTGGACGAAGTACAAATCTTACTTCAGGGTTGCTCAGGGCTCTATAATTGGCGCAGACCTGTGGAACATCTCCTACGATGGACTGCTGCAACTTGAACTGCTGGATGAGTCACGTTTGATCGGCTATGCGGACGATGTCGCGGCGCTGTTCGCTGGTTACACAGTAGACCATGTGCACCTCAGATTCAATACGTTGATGCGGAGGGTAATGGACTGCATGACCGCTCACGGATTCAATCTGGCACTGGAAAAACCCGAAGTGGTAATCCTAAAGAAGAAGAGAATCCCCGTAGTACGGCCTATCAGTATAGCGGACGAGCTGGTTGAATCGAAACCAGCCGTAAAGAACCTGGGCGTCCTGATAGATTCGAAGATGAGTTATTCCCAACGAATCACACACATATTCTTCTACTGCAAAAGGTGGAGCCAGCAGCGAGGCATCCTCCTCAGCGAAATTGCAGAGCTCTGTCCGGAAACTATCGTCGGAGTAATACTGAAAACAGTTGAAAATTGGAATCGCGTGGCGCAATATGCTCGGGCAGTGCTGATACTGAAAATAGGCTTTATTGGAGCGCTGGGAGGCATGGGGGATGGATGGATCTCTTTCCTAGCACTTCATTTCTCTCACTTCCTTTCCGTTAGAGAAGGGATTCCTATAATCCGAAGGCGCTTCTGGGCGTAGGAACACGAGGCCTAGCCCGAAGTAATGTGTCAAACGATTACAAGCTAGGTTCTCACGTTGACAGGGGAGGTGTTTAGTGGGTAGTCCAAAAGCATGGGCGTAAACAGCCTCCACCTCCCTACCACAAAAAAATACTCATTTCCGACGCCTCGTCTTAGTCTTTTACCCTCAAAGAAAAGAATCCTGGGATCCTGGTCACATCAGAAAAGCATTGAAGCTGTAAGGACAAAGATCATAGGTAATAAAACGGCTGTTAAAACGTTTTCTGTACGAAGGCCTACGGTTAAACTTTTTGGTGAAAAGAACTTTTAGAGTTACCAATGCATAATCGCTCGAGAGAAAAGCCCTACTCCCACCTGAGCTGGAAAAAAAGTTTGCAGAGAATATTTCGTTTTTTCGTATCTAGATACTATGGATTTTGGCGAATAGATGTTAGAGAAATGGCTAAATTGGTTTTCAAAAACAACGTCGGAAATCAATCTAGAAACAAAGTCGCAGAATATGCTTGGTTGGATCACGTTTTGAAGAGATACAAAGACAATTCATCCCTACGCAGACCAATGGGTACATCATATGGTCGTACTTAAGGCTTTAGCAGTGAAGCAATCACAGAATTTTATGTTATTTCGCAACCTGTAGTGAAAAAAGGACTACTGTTTTGACAGGACTTTCAATGCAGATGAGACTGGACTCACAATTGTGTAGTCAAAATTATGACAGATGATGAGGAAGGAAGAAGATGGTACCACAGCACAAGCAGATAAGAGCTTTGATTGTTATAGAACGCGTTTCACTATGCACTCTGGTTTGTTGAAGGAGTACCTCGGGCTTCTTTCTGCTGCCTATGATGATTTTTCCTAAGAAAAACTCGAAAAATCTTTTGATGAAATGTGAGAATTTATACATTCGGTTGGATTTAAACGAATTTCTTTGGCGAATGGTTCAAGCACTTTATTGAAAAAAACAAACCCAGCTGAGGCCTCTCCGGAGTTGCTCATCGTTGACGGACATTACAGTAACACGCGTGATTAAGAAATAATGGAGCTAGCCAACGGAAGCCATGTCAATATTATAAGTCTTCCACCTCATACAACACATACACTCCAGCCTCAAAATGAGTTTTGTACGTCCGCACTTAAGAGTCGTTACACCGAGGAAATTTGCAAGAAGGAATGCTTAAGCCTTACGATATTGCGGAGCTTTTTGGACGAGCATATCCGATGGAGGAAATTGCAAAGAATATTTTTCGTGCTTTATGACATTTACATTTAAAAGACGTGGATTTTATAGCGGAAGCATCAAACAATGATCGAGGTGATCGAGTCGAGGTAATTAACCTGCAAGTGGTTTTGCTGACCAAGATGCCCCAAAAATGAGCATAGCGATACAAGGGACGTCGACCAGTTTCATTCTACCCGTAGACATTGAACCCATACCCAGTGCATAGATGAAGACGCGAAAGATTCCTTGGACGCGGCCTTAGACTTAATACAATGGAGTTGGTAGCGGCGACAGTGGTAATCGACACCGGAGGTTCGTATAACCAGCGGTAGCTCTAAAAGTGTCACAGTCGTAGAAAGTGACTCTGAATATGATGACAATGTCAAGGCAGGTAGGAGTCCGGGAAGCTTAAATGGGAGCTGCATATTTTATGGAACCAGTTATTATAGCGACAGATGTGGAGAGGAGTGGATTCAGTGCCAGAGTTGAAGTTATAGGCTCACATAGCGCGTGCATGCTCTGATGGCGAATATTATATTTACGATTTTTGCCATTAAGGTTTCATAAAATTTCAATATACTTGATATGGCCCCCAGGGTGCCATATAACCCGCACTTAATCTCATGTTGCCGAACCAGATAGTTTTAAAGAGTTTTTGACTATACTGTTGTTATTTTATTTATTCTGTAGAAAGGTATGCATAGGCCAATTAGTAAGAAACACTAAAACTTGATGCTTATAAGTCAATTTTTTTATGAGGCCAAAAAGCAAAGTAGGGGCCACATCACCATCTTCTTTAATAATTTGAAGAAAATAATTTCAAATGAAACCAAACCAAAATTAAATTTGCGTTTAAAGGCGATGGACCATATAACGATTTTCGTTTAACAAACAGATTTTTTGATGCTCGAAGACTGGGCAGAATAAACGGTTATTTATTCTGTGATCAAAACCTTTCGTGTTTCGTACGAAGAAGAAGATTTAACCAAATGGAAATGGAGAGTAGAAATAATAATTCGAAAAGACCAAGTAATCAAGTTGCCCGATCTATCCTAATGGCAGTATGAGTGTCATCGGTTTCGACAAGTCCTTTCATCACCTACATAATCCTTTGTATTTTCTATCATCGGTCGAATTGAGGTTCTTTGTTCAAAGCGCAGCGGCCAAGCTCGTTAGGATACTTCCGTACGGGGTATCACTGCGACCCGGTTAGCGAACGTCACCACTGGAGGTATATTCAGATACCTCGGCAAGCTGGTAGGCCCCATCTTCGGATGGATCAGCCTATTGGTGTTGATCGTGGTGGTGGGTGTATTTTAGTGGCGTTGTCCCATTAAAACGCCAGGAATAGCTAGATTACGCAACTAACAGTATGAACAATTGGAGAACCTCAATTCTAACTGGTACTGCGCGATAAAGGCAATAAAAAGAAAATGCTAATAAATAAATGTGTGAACATTTGGCTAATATGATAAAATCTTACGATTTCCACACCATTGAAGCCACATAAAGGGCCAAACAAGTTTGCATAGAAGTAGAAACGCCTGGGGTACCTGATTTTCTCATAAGGCATAGCCTAAAAAAATGCAACGTTTCATAGGCACCTTCATAATAAATAAAGCAAATATAACATATGTTGCAGTAATAAATAAATAAAATTAAATGAGATATGGCCGCAAGGCTTACGTACTCGGGTGCATGGGTTCCTAGATTCATTAGGTTGTCGGATTTGTCGGATTAACCAGCACTGCATGCAATCCGCTCACAATACAATTCTTGCGTTTCTTCCTCATTGTCTCCGAATACTAGGTAATCATCATCTGCTTTTGCCAGTAGGATCCCTGTTTAATTGAAATGTATTTCAATTAGCACAAAACATATCTTTTTGAAAATGCGGTGAGTAGCCTAAATGTATCTTTCTAAAACAATATGAAGTTGTTCAACTTATCCAGGGAAAATCACTCTATTAAATAAAAACGTGTACTTTAAAAGCATAATAAAACCTTTTGGATCACCTTGCCAAGTGTTCATTATTTTTGAAAATACAGTTTGTTACAGAAATAAAAATAATTAATTGGTGTTAATAATAATTATTACCATTCCACATCCTATTACCAATATTTTTAAATAATATTTTTGCTGGTTTTGGTAGTCTGGGCTGTTTTTCGATATTTCATTCTTCTCAATTCGTTCGATCCTATTTGAGAGGACTGCTGGCCAACCTTTTGGTTGCACTTTACGCAAACATTTTTTCTGTTGGGTGGAACCATAGCTTTCTGCTCCTCAAAATTTAAATGAATTCCGTGATTTCACGATGGCATGACAAAAGATGGATTAATATTTGCAATTCAACCCCCGTAACATCGCTCGAGCTCAATCATATACAAACAGATTGAAAAACTAAATTATGTTGCCATTCGATATCCTCAGCGGGAAGGTTCGAGATTGTCAGTGGGACGTTTCATTAACACCTTCAATCAACCACTTAGACATGCGGCTTTTCGCATACGAAAAGTCCCACCCATTGTTGCTGTGAAAAACCAAATTACAATCATATTCTCATCTGCTGAGCAGCACGTGTGTGTTCATTCAATTGCTGCCGATATTATTATTAAGTTTTTAGGTTTTCCATTCAGAATATTTTCCAGTATTGCGCGCCGATTGCGCGACGCGTGCACAAAAGTGTTCTTTTCACCTTCAAAGAAAATGTAATTAGTTCAGAGTGATGTGACAAAATGTTGTTTCTTTTGTAGTTTTCAAGGAGAGGAATAAAAGTCCACGAGGACGAATTATTTTTTTCTACCAACGTACTCAAACAAATATCTTAATTTCATGTTAATGGAAATTTCCTTGGGAAGAAAGAAAGGAATGAAAAACGATTTGGAAGGTTGGGATTGTTCAAAATAATTTTCCAGAAAAACTCCCTCCAACAGATGTGTTCTGATGTCGATTTAAATGTTTAAAATAACATTTTTCTGAATGAACCAGAACTATTAACTTTAATTGCATGTTACGGAAATTTGCATACTGCGCTCATTGATTGCATCTGACCAATGTGAATAACCATCCGGACTGAAGAAAAAGTGTTGAAGGTACATCCTGTTGCATGTGTCGTCCCTTTTACCGGTTCTAAACGTCCATAAAACCACCAATCAATTAGAGATGCAATAAATTCATCTTGGCAGTCTTCACGCATTATATTTGGTCCATTTCATTCGAATATTCCGCACATCAGGCGAGCCAAAGAAGGGAGATCGCACCTTCGAGGGCCAATTTCAAAGAATTCTTCCTTGGGATGAAGGATGTTGCAACGGTCATTGGCACGGCGAAACAATAACCCTTTCCGCTGTGGACCATAATGTACTGGTTTCTTGGATTTGTAATTTATGTCCAGAGCAAATCGTGTGAAAACACTGCTCTGGGGTCACTTTGCCCGACTTTTCGCTCCTATCATTACAAGTTATTATGAACTCATATTACAATTTGTAAGTCCTATTTCATCTGCATGTTTTTCTCCCTTTATGTCCGGGAAGACGAGTGTCCTTTGTGCTGCTCATTTTGAATGTCTTGTTGAGTTTCCACTAGACTGGCTTTGGAGAAAGTTTTCTTTTAAATGAGATATCTTCTACCCTCGAATTATAGCACGTTTAATTTTTTTTTCGTTGTGTCCTGAATAAGAACGTTATTTTGAAAGAAGATCGAGTCTTACTCGTACATTTTAATTTAAGAAATATATTTCTTCACTCTGGAGCCTTAAAGCTTATTTAACCGAGCCCATTCTTTGCAACTTTCGATGAGCCCTGTAGAATATTGCATACATTTGGCTTGATTTTAGTTCATTCGCATAATTGGGAAAGAAGATTTGATTGGGAAGAAATGCGACTTGCGGAATATTCAATTGGCAGGATTTGTTTTAAGAATCCGGGCGCTAGGACTTTCATTTTTCGCTGAATCTTAAAACATATTAGATGTCATCGTTTAAACTTATCGAGTCTATTAAGTGTTTGATAAGAGAACCTTCAACTACAAAAACTGAATATTATATAATAATTTATAATAATTTTGAAATAGAAAATAATATTGATAAGCTGATGATTTACTTGGTTACTATTTTGATTATTATATTATTCGCTGCTAACACAACCACGTTGAGCATATCCACAGGGATGCATGGAGCTTGGGGTGCTTGTGACTCGTGGGGCCTTGGTTACAGCTTACCATGCGAAAACTAGGAGCCACACGGAGGTTCTGTTTGCTCAAAGCGGAAAAAATAGTCGAGGTTGTTTAAGCAATATTTCCTGTGCATTCTGTTTGGCCCAATTTTCATATGGCGTATGCCTACAAAATACCCACTTTTCAGTGCCATCGAGCTGGATGGGGCGTTGAAAGCTTTAAAAACGAAAAAGGCCACGGGGCCAGACGGTATAGAAGTGGTACAGCTTCCTCATCAACTTTGCCCTGACATGTTGCTCAGCACATCAGTCTGTGCTGATGCTCTTAATAAGGAGTCGCATCCTTCACATCTTTCACAGGGCGCCTTTCTCAGGTACAGGCGCAATTAGCTCTACGGATAGCGAATGCATATCGCGCTATCCTTGAGCATGCGGTTCTGGTTTTCTTAAGGGTGGTCCCTCTTATGCTTCTTACCGAAGAAAGAAAACGCGTGTACTTACGTGGGGGAGGGAGGGGGAGTCGGTAAGAGAAACTGTCAGCCGAGAGGAAAGGAAAAGGACCCTTACTTTGTGGCACGAAACGAAAAGCGAATCAGGTTGCTTACCAGTGGCTTGGAGCCGTAGTTTTACGGAATGCATAGTGCGAATGAATTTTACCTGACATAGCTACTCAGTGGTCCCGAGTGTTTAGAGTCTTCTCTGTATAAGATGGGAAAGTAACCGTCCTCAGCTTGTTTGTTCAGCTCGGGTATGACAGATGACACCTGCCACACGTTCTTTGTAAGCGGGATATGGATAAGAATTTCTTCGCATCTCTCAGAGATAATAGATGTGCTCTCTCCAGTAAACGTAACGGGCAAGATGACGAAATCAAAAGACTATTGCAACTACGTGTCAAATTACGCGTGGACGGTTCTTCTATTAAATAAGTGTAAGCGCTTTGTGGCGCAATTGGGGGGGGGAATTATCTGACGGCAATCCTCTTCCTTTCCATCTATCCGTGCTGGAAGAGCGATTTACTTGAACCAGAATATGTGGCTAGATATGTCACCTTTGCTCGAAAAGTTCGGACGTAACTACAGCATCTGTCACCTGTCACTTGCATCAGTGCATCGTCCTAGTTGAGTCCTGAAGTCTATTCGAATTATAAACAGTTGTATGTTGAAAACTCTTTTTCACAATTTGATATGGAAATTGAAATTGTAGTCGAGAGATATTAATTATTGATTATATGCGAGTTAGTTTTAGAATTGCATACCTTTGTTCTTATACCGCATTTCTGCGTTTGTTTCCTAACCTTTTGATTTCGTTGTCAATAATGTGTCTAATCAACAACGGAGAATTTCACCCATAAAGTTTTAAAGCATTATATTCCTCGCATACTCGCATTCACGGCATTATTTGGTTTTAAAAATATTTCCAAGTATTTATAAGTCCACCTTTCATCCTACTGTACCTCCCTTGAATTCCTTCTGATTGTTCATCACTGAAAAATCGCCCTAAGAGCATCATCTGAAGTATTCCATACAGGATTCACTTCTCTGTTGTACTTGTCCAATCCATTTGGTAATAAACAGAGTTTCAGTGGAAGGAATATCTATTCACCTTGGGTTGCACAGACATCTTCCGCGAATCCTTCTCATGTTGAACAAACTTTCGGAACATTAGGGTAGAACATTGTTCACCCGCTGCGTCTATTTGATCTGTAGACAAACAAGTAATTTCGCAAATATATGAATGCTATTAAATATAATCTTCTAATTTAAAATTTAACTCGTAAAATTGGAATGATTGCCCCATGAAGTTTTTCCTCCCATTTTTTCACTTCGTGAAAAAGGAAAATAGGCTATAAGTCCTTTAACTGTTTGACATTCAGATATCACCCCATCATCGTCATCAGGTCTAATCGACCAGTAGGTAATCCTTGGGGTTGTAAAAAAGGCAGCTGTAAAACTCTCCTGCTGCCGACAACGAGGCATTTTTTACGGCAATTCTTCGGAGGAAAAGTTTTTATATAATGTTTGCCTTCAATAGCTTTCTTACCAGATAAGTTTAATTATCGTCATAACAGTGTGAAGTTTAAATTTATGAGTATTGGTAGAACTTGATTGGTTTGAATTGAGTTAAAGAAGAATACAATTAAGTATCAATCCAGTAACGCTAAACGTCTTTCAATGGTTCTATAAATGGTGGAAAATTAGACATTCTGCATAATTTTCACTTCCACAGATAGTTCAGATACGCTCGAAAACCAATTTTTCTATTTCGAAAAAACCTGAAACTATTACGAAGTTCAAGTATATCACCTCGAAAACGTACTGTTACTAGTATTACAAGACGGAATACTCTCGGGATCAGCGCGTAAAGAGAGAAAGAAATACCCAATGTAGTAGTTGACGGGCTAGGGCACCAACGTATGGTGATTTTGTAATTACTACCACCGTTGTGGTAGTATGCTCCTACTACGTATAAGAAAGTAACCACTCAATCAAACTATGTTGAAAGCTACGTGCCAGAAGTTTCGAGTGGCACATTGGGGATACAAACATATTCAATCAGCACTTAGCAGTGGCCTTTGGAATCAATAACAGGCGCGTTACTTGGTAAACAGCTTATGCACCCGATATAACCCGCTAGGTACCTGATAACTCGCTTGATTCTTGGTCTTTATCACCGGAGCCTGAGTCATATCCTACAGAATCCCTCAGAATTGTATGAGAACATCAAACTGGATATCATCGAGTGATAATCATAGGAGTGATCTCTAAAACCCCAAAGATTTTCCATGTAAGAAGATCAAATGTTCTCCGAATTGGACACAAAGACACCAATGTTCTTACCAATGTTCAAACTTGATATTATCACCTGATTTCTCAAACCACATATTTATCGCTGTATGCACGTCACCTCATTCTTTTCTTTCCCAAATTTATAAAATTTGAGTAGCAGAACGACGCTTCAATTTTTTTGTGACAAGCAGGAATGACGTTCCGCATGATAATGATATTTTGTTATGAAAATTATCATATTGTTTTCCAACTCTTTTGACTATTATGTTTGATTGGTGATTTTTGTCAAACGTCAAAAAACACGTGAATACATGAAAAATGATTAGGGCCACATTATTCTCATGTAAGGCGTTGCAAAAGAAAACTAAAACCAACAAATTACAGCTACACGAATAATGATAATTTCCTATTGAAATCATTTGTCTGCGTATTCCAAGTGGATCTTGTTATCACCAAGTAACCCCAAACTTTAGCCGACTGTAGGACACAATTCTCATCCTCATTTTATTTTGCATTACAAGCTACGCTAAGAAGTAAAATGGTTCATCATTGCCATTTTACCATTGCCATTCCCCGCAGGGGGAATGTTGGTCAAGAGGTGTACTCCTGGAAGCCAGTATACTTCGGGGAGTGTCGCCCCCACGTACCCGAGGACCTGGAGGTCTCTGCAAGCCCCCTCCAGTGGAAACTCTGGAAAACGAACGGACTCTGGAAAACGAACTGAACAACGAATTCCAGTTGGTGTACTCGGGCTGGCGGGTACGATATTTTGGACCAAGTACCACCGAGGTGAAACTCGCGCGCGAACGGCTCCAATATAAGTATCGTATCGTCTCCGACCCGGATAAACCTTGTCGGGCCTCGTAGTACGTTCGAAACTTGCACCATTAAATTGTTGGTGTAGGTTTGGTTGAGACGAACTCCCGATTAGCGCTGGTTCGGGCTCTGAGCAACTATCCCCATGGCCTCCCTGCTTTGCACAGAAACCCATGGGACCATTTAGGCGACTACACATACGAGTGGCGATAGCCACTCCAAGGGGGGACCCTTTTAGCATGATGTCTTACAAATTAATACCAACTGCGACAAAATAAAAACCAACGAAAATCCACCAAACCCAGATGACAAACGGACTAATGAACACAAAAAGGCATAGAGTCTCTACCAAACAGAGATACTGGCGGCATTCGAACGCAGCAAAAAAACAATACGCACGCTGGCACGTCCTGTAAGACAAGAGCAAAATTCTGAACAACAAAAGCCTGGGAACCACACGGAAGAAGAACTCACCGATGATATTCAAAACATGATAACATGATCTGGTGGCCTCCTTGTTGAATTTTGACCTGAGACAACAAATAACGACTCGTTCCGGGATGCAGTCAACAATGCTCTTGGGGAAAAGGCAACAGTAGCTTCACTTGAACCAATGGCCACCCTAGAAATCAGGAGCATTGACTGCGTTACGGACAAGACGGCGGTTGAAGAGTGCCTCAAAAGGGTTTCACCCGAATTGACTGGGATCAAATTACGACTAACCCCTGAAAGTAATAGACGACAGCGCATGGCCATAGTCGACTTAACCGAGAAATATGCCGAAAAACTCCTCTGCATGGGCAAAATAAAAATAGGTTGGGTGGTCTGCAGAATACGACGAAGAGCAGTTCCTCTCCGCTGTTCAGGATTGTACCCTGATGAATCTGATACTTATGCCATATGGGTTCGAAACAGCACACAACTGAGAGTTCGGGGCCATGGGCGAAAAGATGGTTTCGTGTGGGTCCGTTGCGCAGGAATAACATTCTTTAGTGTGTACTTGACACCGAACGAACCAATAACATCTTTCCAGGCGAAGCTCAACGCTTTGGAGGACACCGTCTTGAGCACGGAAAGTCATGTTCTTATCGGGGGAGACTTTAACGCCAAGGCCATTGAATGGGGCATGCCTGAGTCAGATCCCAGGGGGAATCGAATCCTGGAGATGGCAGCCAGAGTAGGGCTAGCCGTGGTGAACACTGGTAACACTCCCACTTTCCGCCACTTGGGCTGCGTGGGCACCATCCCGGACGTGACATTCGCCTCGGAGTCCCTCTCCTCTATGACACACAATTGGAGAGTTCTAGAGGACTATTCGGCCAGTGATCATCACCACATAGCATTCGAGATCCGCGACAACGTTCCTAAACCCCCAAACACTCAGCGCTCCGCCTTCGTGTGGATTACTGTGAGGATGAACGTAGAGACGTTTATCGACACGCTCACGACATGCTTACCACCGCTTGGCTCATCGCCGGGGAGCGGAGAACTGACTGCTGAAGACATGGTGAACTCCACAATGAGTACCATCATCTCCGCTTGTAAGTCATCTATGCCCCGCCGGAGACCTAGACACGGAAAGCCTCCAGTGTACTGGTTTTCCACTGAAATAGCTGAGCAACGAAGGGAGTGTCACAAACTCCGGCGGGAAGCTCAACGAGCGCGACGCCAGGACGAGGCATGCACCAGAATGGCAGTATATCGGTCGGCCAGGAAATGCCTTCGCAAACTGATTAATAGGAGTAAGGCCCGTTGCTGGCAGAGCCTCGTCGAAGACGTGAACAGGGACCCGTGGGGCTTGGGCTATAAATTAGTTATGCGGAAGCTCGGCGCTCTACGGGCCCCCGCGTACTTCAAGTGGAATTGATGGACGAGATAGTACGGGCTTGTTTTCCCTAACATCCCGTCCATGTTGATGCCACCAACAGAGAAACAACATCAGACTGTCCACTCTTCACGAGAAACGAACTGGAACGAGCAGTTCTCTCCATGAAGGCGAAGAACGCTCCGGGCCAAGACGGTATTCTAGCCGAGGTACTGCAACTGGCCTATCAATCTTGCTCTGAGTTGGTGCTCAGTGAGCGTCGGAAAACGGCAAGGCTCGTGCTGATCAGCAAGGGGAAGGCAAATCCTGAGTCGCTGACTATCCACATCATTGGGGATCTTTTCCAAGGCACTATGGTTTCAGAACAGGACGTTCCACCTTAGATGCAGTCGCGGAGGTCGTGAGTGCTGTTCAACAGGCTAAGCCAGGACTATCCCGCCGTCGGGTAGTACTTCTAGTGACGCTGGACATAAGGATTGCTTTCAACTCCGCTAGATGAGTGGATATTCCAAGTACCAAAATATCTGATGCGGATAGTCAGAAATTATCTGAAAGATCGCAGTCTGATTTATGACACGGCGCAACGTCGTCGGAGGATACGATGGATTGCTCAGACTTGAACTGCCGGAAGATTCGTGACTGATTGGCTATGCAGATGATGTTGCGGGACTAGTGGCTGGGCGCACGTTCGATCAAGCACAATTAAGGCTTAATGTACTAATGCACTGGGTGGGGAGCTGGATGACCATTCACAGGTTGAACCTAGCGTTAGCAAAAACCGAAGTGGTCACCCTGACCGAGAAGAGGATCTCCAGAGTAAGAATGGTCCGAGTCGGGGACACATTAGTAGAGTCGAAACTATCAGTCAAGTATCTGAGCGTGTTGATAGAATTTAAACTGAATTGCTCGGAGCAAATCAAGGCAACGACAAACATGGCCGCATCTGGGGTCTCGGCAATTATTCGACTAATGGCCAATCATTGTGGACCAAGTCCAACAAAAAGGCGTCTGCTAATGAGTGTAATGCAATTTACGCTTCTTTATGGAACATAGTTATGGAGTGAAGCTCTCAACAAGGAACTGCACTTAATAAAGAAAAAGTTGCTCGCGATGAAAGACTGTGCACTATCGACAAATGGCATCAATCATTGGAATGTACGCTAGAAGGAAGATGGACCGCGCGGCTCATCAGAGACTTGAGATCGTGGCTTAGTCGAACGCATGCTGAGACTGACTTCTACCTGACTCAGCTACTGAGCAGACACGGTTGTTTTCAGTCTTACCTGCACAAGATAGGTAAGTCACGGTATCCAGATTGTGATACGAATCGTGTGAACGATGACGCCTGTCAGACTTTCTTTTCATGCAGAAGATGGGACAAACAGCGCGGTGATCTTGCCGAAAAGTGGGATCCAGATAGCCTAATCGAAGAGATGGTGAAATAATTTGACAAATCGAATCAAGTGGCACATTACGCTCGGGTAATACTAGTTATGAAAAAAGGCATAGTTGATCGGCTGGAGGCGTCGAGGGTGGAGGGTTTCCTTCTCTAGCAATCCTCCTCCTCAGTCACATTCCACTGGAGAAGGAATCCCTGTAACCTGAAGGTACCAAAAGATGTAAAATTGGGAGGCCTAGCCCGAAATAATGTGTCAAACGGTTCCAGACTAGGCGCTCCGATTGACAGGGGAGGTGTTTAGTCGATAGTCCAGTACGTCCGTTGTGCCACTGGGAATTCGACACTCAGGGCGTAAATAGCCCTAAAAAATAAAAAAATTTCAAAAGTTATCTAATCTGCAACAAGTTTGTTGTGCCTTTTAAACTGAAATAAAAATCGGCAGACCAAAAATATTTAAAAATAATACTGAGAAAGACGTAGCAGTAATCAGCGATCAGCATAATGAAAGATATGATAATAACATGGTATTGACATATGAGACATGTCATTCCATCAAGTTGTATCCAAAGACTTTACAGCCCTACATCGAATCAATATTTTTGAAGGAGTAATTTGATGAACGGACTGTGGTGAGATATGCATCTATGAATTCACCGGTGGAATTCCAAAAGTTCAATAGGACTAGAGTTCTGTCAGTAGAAGTATTTGGATTGCGTGTCTATAGTGATAAGCCGGAGACCATAGAAATCAACATTCGACATGTTATTGCTGGGATCCGACGAGAAATGCTGCGAGACACCGTTTAGACGCCATAAATGTAGGTACCTATAAGTTCAAACTATTTTCTGTGATTTCTAGTACTAAAATCATTGCCACGTTAATGGTAGTAACGTGGCAACTATTGGACGCAATCCATCCACTAGTTGTGAAGGCTTATCATTAAAACCACATGTTGTCGACAGAGGATGATGTACGACTGCAAGGGATGCTGTGGATTCACGTTTTCGTGAAAGGCATTCAGTCAAACGATTCAAATTACTAAGCAAATGAAAAGAAAGCTAATAGCAATCATGAAAGAAATCAATGCCTTATCCAAAAGAAATCATATGATATATGCAACTACCCGCAACCATAGCGTAAACACAAACAGCGCTCACACTCCGAACAAACGACCGATCTAACAGTATTTGAAAAATTCTGGAGAATTGCATTAGTGTTCGTAAAAATGTTTATTTTTCTCTACTTTGTCTATCTGTTTACATTGTACATGTAAACAAAACGAGCAAAAAATTAATATTTTTACTAACACTCATACAATTCTGCAAAATCCGTTAGATTGGTCGATGGTCGGAGTGTTATCGCTGTTTGTTCTTACGCTATGCCGCAACTATGTACTACGCAACTGATGCCACGCGTCGGCATCTATTCCGCAGAATTCAGAACTTTAGAACCAAAGAAACATGGCACTGTCAGGAGAACAGTGCAAACATTTCTGAAAAATAATAAATCGCCAGATGCATCGTCAGCAAAGTGAAAACTATTAAAACCGCGGAATATGAAATTCTCGCCCAGTCGCGCATAGACTTTCGTTGTTATAACAAACACAATCCAAAAATTCTTTAAAACTGTTAATAAAACTGTTTTAAACTATTCAATAGCGTGTTTCCTTCAATATCGCTGTTGTTTTTTCTTTGGGATTAGAAATTTATTTATTTTTTCAATGGGTCGAATGTTGTTGTTAAATCTAAGAAGCACATACAGCGTGAACACTCTCGGGTGGCTTTGGTAGAAATTAGATTTTTATTTGCATTGAAGTTTAACGCAGAAGGGTCGAGCGAAGTATTTTTGTTTTATGCAAAATGAAGGAAATCATTTGGAGAGAAGATTCGCGAACCAGCGTTATATCTATATTCATTTTGTGAATTTCTCATATTATTAAAAATATATCTACACACTTACATATGCGAGAACACATTAATTTCAGTCTACATTATTACCATTAATTAATATAAAAACAAGAATGATTCAACTAAAAACGGTGGTAACATATATGTCTATAACTCATGATTTCAAACCAACAAGTTTAACCGAACTCAACGTCGAAAAATATTCCCATAATTCACTTAAACGACTTCCTCGGCCAGGACAACTTAGTTACGAGCATGTACGAATTTAATTTGAACGACTCTATTACCTGTTGAAAATTTGCTCGAAGGATTCGGTTCCTGGCTCGACCCTGTTGAAAACCATAATATATGTGACCCACAGGGTCATTTAGCAATGTTTAATGGTTGTTTCCTGTACCCTTTGCGCTGTATTTCGGTCCTTATAATTGTTTTATATTATCTAAATTACCCAGGCACCCCAACGGGATTCAAGCAAAACGAAAATTTATGGCTTAGTGCCTTGTTCCTTGTTGATGTCAAACGTATTCCTGCACATTTGAATTAATCTGCGTATCAATTGTTTCGAACTTAATTTCACATCTTATTGCATTCTTCACTGATCCATTTGAGTGGTTGGTACATCATATTATATATGTATATTTTCTTTTATTTTGAATTTTTCGTGCATGACCAATGTATGAATCCTGAATTTCCCCCTATGTTCATTTCCAACGTTCCGAGTTCAGACCCTATAGGTATATCTTAAGAACTGGATCCAATATTTGATATAATTTGCCATATTTTAATCTTTTAAAGAGAGCAATGATGCAACTTTTTGTTGATAATTTTTCTGGAAAATTACCCTGAATATTTCATATTATGTGGGCGTAACCTGGATTATTATCGATGGATTTGATAAAATTTATTGCTTCCATTTAACAAGAATCTGGTTGAAGCTATTACTCGGCTATGAATAGTTTTCTTGGATGAACTTCGAAGAATGACTCTTTATAATCAAGATGCGTATTGACAGCGTATTCCTTTTTTGGTTTGGAGACAATTTTAAAAACGAATTTATAGTCTGCATTAGTTCAATATTTAAAGTTTGATTATAAGCATTTATTGTTTCTATTTTAAAAGGTGAAAAAAATAACATTCGAGAGGCGTCTATATGTTTTAACATACATAACACAGGCCTGCGACCAAATTTTTTTCTTTAAAGTAATGGGTGATTCTTATGTATTTTGGTGCGCTGAGTTCAAAAATGCCCTCAGTTTTTTTCCAGCACGTAAGCATTTTCCGCAAAATGTATTTTTCTGCGGGATATTTATGAATATGCCGAAAAAAGTTGTTTTTCCACTTTAAGAATTTAAATATTCTTAAAGTGTCTTTCAAAATGTCTTCAAGAGCTTGTGTTAATAATCCTGATAGTTTCTGTTACATTTGTGGCGAACTTGTATTAAAAACACAATCTCGAAGTATTGCGGAGTTTATTAAAAAAGTGTACTTTGCCTATTTTGATTTTGGTGTGAAGATCGGAGATCAAGAAAAATCTTGGGCCCCTCATAGAGTGTGTTCAGGCTGTGTTGAAGGACTTCGCAATTGGGTTAAAGGAAAGGTGAAATCTTTTCGTTTTGGGGTGCCTATGATTTGGAGAGAGCCGAGAAACCACGGCGATGACTGCTACTTTTGTTCTTGCAACATACAAGGGTACAATGCTAAAAATAAAAAAGATATATGTAACCCAAACATGCAATCTGCACTTCGACCTGTGCCTCATGGACCCGGTATTCCAGTACCAGTGCCCCCACACAATTTTGACGACTTGCCAGAGTCATCAGAGAGCGAGTCAGAGCAGTTGGACGATGAGTTTCAAGTCGAAGACTGTGGACCCCAACAGTTTTCACAAGAAGAATTAAACGACCTCGTTCGTGATTTAGGGCTTTCTAAAGAGTCTGCTGAATTGCTGGGCTCTAGACTTCAAGAAAAGAACTTGTTGAGATCTGGAACTTCATTCTCTTGGTACATAAGCAGAGAAAAACAATTTGAGCCAAATTTTTCTCAAGATGGCGAACTTGTATATTGTTCTGATGTTCCCAAGTTGATGTCAACGTTTAATATTCAACATGTGTAAGATGAATGGAGGCTTTTTATTGACTCGTCCAAAAGAAGTTTAAAAGCAGTTTTGCTACACAAGGGCAATAAATACGCTTCTGTACCCGTGGGGCACTCTGTGCATCTAAAAGAAAAGTATGACAACATGGCTTTTATCCTTGATAAATTGAAATCTAAGGAGTTTGGATGGCCTATCTGTGGTGATCTCAAAGTCATCTCTATGGTGCTTGAACAACAAGGTGGCTATACAAAATTCCCCTGTTTCCTATGTGAGTGGGATAGCCGGGCAAAAGCACAGCACTGGAGCCAAAAAGTGTGGCCAACGAGAACTTCGAAAGTTGGAGAAAAAAATGTTCACTTTGAGTCTTTGGTTGATCCCAAAAAAGTGCTTTTACCCCCACTTCACATCAAGCTTGGACTGATGAAGCAGTTTGTCAAGACATTGCCAAAAGATGGCGAAACGTTCAAGTACCTTGAAAAGAAATTCCCGGGGCTGTCTGAGTCAAAGTTAAAGGAGGGTGTTTTTGTTGGCCCGGACATTCGGAAACTAATGAAAGACAATCAGTTTGAAAACGTGATGAAAAAAGCTGAGAAAGAGGCGTGGATATCATTAAAAGAAGTTGTGACTAAGTTTTTGGGGAACAATAAGGACCCGGATTATGAAGAAATTGTAAATAAAATGTTGAAACGATTTAAAAGCTTGGGGTGCTCCATGAGCTTGAAACTTCACTTTTTGAACTCCCATTTGAATTATTTCCCAGAAAACCTTGGTGCCGTAAGTGAAGAGCAGGGCGAAAGGTTCCACCAAGACATCAAAGAAATGGAACGGAAGTACCAAGGACGATGGGATGTGAATATGATGGGAGACTACTGTTGGATGCTCCATAGAGAACTTCCAGACATTCCAAAAGCTCAAAACGGAGTTTTGAGATCAAAACGGAAAAAGATGTAGATGTAATAAAGAATTATAAATCCTTATTGTATATACATATTATTTTTATCAAATTGTATTTAAAAATGTAAATAAACCACTAGTAATATATTTTTTTTTTTTCATTTCAAAGTGCATTTTTCCTATATGTACTGCGGGTTTTGCATAACTTTCATTTTCGTTTTGCGGAAAATCCCTACGTGCTGGAGAAAAACTGAGGGCATATTTGGACTCAGCGCACCAAAATACACACGATTCACCCTTTACGGTGAAAAAAAATCAAAAAGTGTCAATTTGCAGGCCTGTGTAATTGTTCCAATAACCTTTGATTCAGAATGAAGATAATGATAAAGCATAACTCACACCTAGTTAAGGTTTTTTTTTTTGCTTTAAATCATTTAGGGTCGGCCCCGATTTCAAGTGCATGATTGTCAAAAGCAAAGTAAATACCACAGTGTATATATCAAAAATACGGTACATCGGAGAGAGTATAGCGGTTCTCATGAAATCTCTATCGCGTAAATGTCATTACCGGAAAGTACGGTTTTCTGCACCGAATAACAACTCATTCAAGAGCACTACTATCATTGAGACTGAATTTTGTACTGGCTTAAATTAAAAATTGGGTTCTTAAAACTCCTGCTTCTAACAGGTGCTTCCCATTCGCCGTTCCGCTCTTCAACTCAAGTGAAACGTTTAACATTTGCCATTCAATCACTTACGTGAAAATGACTTTTGTCTTTCAAAGAGGCCTTTATAGCGGATGCTCTTCGCGGACTAGAATGATTACTTTCAGAAATACCCGACAATATTGTTATTATAGATCAGGCGAATTAATTTTCAAATTTGGCATTATATTTTAAAACATAACTTTTTATTTTAATTTAAATGATTGGGATAACATTATGGCACAAACAAGCTACTGGTAACACATTTAGTAACAAATTTGACCACGTTCTAAGTAAGAGTTGCCAATACCTTTTTAGTTTTATTTACCTTCTAACAAAAATGTTATTGTGTATGCTTTGGCATTTCATGTTTAAAATAAATTGAAAAGCATTGATTCCAAGTGATGCTGGATGGTGATTTGAAACGACGCAGTGAAGAAAATGTCAGATCGTAGAGAATCAGATCGTAGAGAATCAGATCGTAGGGATAGTTTAGAGCTTCCCCGAATATATCCGTTAACTGCTATCGTGAATGGTTGGGCAGGAAACATGAATGCCCATTGCCATAAAGCACATCAAAATGGAAATTCATTTCAGACAGCTCATGTTAGCATCAAACTCAGTAATCTCAATTCTTTTACTCTGGTTAGTGCACCATTTCGCCTATCTTCAGTAGCTACAATCAGTAGCATCTTCGGCGCCTCATATTCAGTATCTATCAGTGTCAAAAACGAAAAACGACAGGATATTCAAAAAATATTGTGATTCCCATTGTGGTTTTTCTGAAATTGCAATGGATAACAACATCAAATACATGCGATTTGCTGATTTTCTTTGGTTAAAACGGAATCGTGGCTACATGTTAATAAAAGCATGCAAATAAAGGGTGTTTTTTTGAGGTATGGCAATGCTACGAATGAGGTGACAGTTGTCATGCGTTATATGATTATTTTGGTTTGCCAAACGGTTGACGTCGAGCAACATCTGCCAATCGTGAAGATTTATTTCGAAGAAAAAGTTTGTGATCGGGAAACTCACCTCTCACTCCGTATATTAAATGGTCGACATAATCGTTCATCAGATAACACGATTGCATCCCGAAGTCGTGCACCGCGTAAAGAAGAAACCATAGCCATTGTAGAGCATAGTATCCATGAAGACCCAAGTGAGTCCTTTCCATATTGTGCTCAACAATTTTGCGGAAGGATCTGAGCCCTACTCATACAGAAATTTAAGCCGAACAATCACCGGACATGGCAAAGATTCGGTGTATGGGTCCAAGAACAAATAGCTGCAGATCCCGAATTCCCAAAGAAAATTTTGGTTAAAATGGTTGGATGACTCTCTAGAAGAAATTAGAAATTAGGAGCCCCCATATGGACTCCCAACTTCATTTTTTCACCGTTATCAGCAAAATACTAACGTTGTAACGATATTCAAAAGTCTACCACTTTTTGCGCAAGGTAAAATTTGTCCTTCATCATCCTAAATAATATCTGAGAGATAGTTTATTATTTCTTGTAGTACAAAACGTAGAAAAAAGGGGATATTATAAAACGAAATATTATAATCTCTTGAAAAAAAAGACTTGCTATTGGCTATATCGGTATATATATCGCTCTATCCCTTTGATATCGCTATATTCCTTTGATTTAGGAGCGATCGAAATTACACAAACAGATTTTTTTTTATGGTTTGGAGGTGAAGGCTATATTTTTAGTGTCAGATTCCTAGTGCCAATCTGTTTACTGACCAAAAAAACCTCTACTGTCATACCGTGAATCTTGTCTGGAATTGTTTGTCTCATTACTTCGGATTAAGCCTCACTAACCATCACCTAGCCACACCTTCTGGTTAAAGTAAATCGCTCTTCCAGCACGGATGGATGGGAGGGAAGAGGATTGCCGTCAACGAATTCCCACCTCCATCTGTGCTCGCAAGCGATCCATAATTCCCTTTTTTATAAGAAGAACCGTCCACACGTAATGTGACACACAGTTCCAATAGTCTTTTAATTTCATCATCTTCCCCGTTACGTTTCTTGGAGAAAGCATGCCAATTTTGTCCGAGAGATGCAAACCGAGTCTTATCCATCTGTCGCCTGCAAGGAACGAGTGACAGGCATTTTCTATAATTTCTGGGCAGAACAAGCAAGCTGGGGCGGTAACTTTTTCATCTTATACATGTGAGACTGAAAGTACTCGTGTCCACTGAGTAGTTGCGTCAGGTAATCACCATACATTCTGTAGCAACACCGCCCCAAAAAACTGATCAGCCGTGCGGTCTACCTAATTCGTGTTTCGTTTACTGGAGGTTTCCTCCAGTTTCTCCTCCTTCTCCTTTCCTCTAGGCTGACGACTTCTCTCACCGACACAGCCTACGTATGTACACTCGCTTGCATTCAAATGAGGGCCCATAGTCGACATAACTAGCACTGCTGGTTCAGAGACAGTGCGGTATGCAGTTACAATTCGAAGAGTTCCTTGCCTCTGTACCTGTCTGAGCCACTTTCGGTACTATTTCTTGCTAAGAGCGTCGGCCCAGACTTCAGAGCTGTGCAAGAGCACTGACTCCATTGCATTCATAAGCAGCTATCTCTTCGACTTGATGATTGTTCCTCCGACCCGAACAGGAATGACTCGAGAGTTGTGTTTCTTGGTCAGTGTGACGACCTCAATCTTTTCAAGTTCTAGAGTAAACCCACGGCCTGTCATCCACTCGCTCACTCGACACATTATCGCACCCAGTGTGAGTTAGGACTGTTTGAAAATACGTCTGGCAATGAGTACTGCTACGTCATTAGCGTAGCCAATCAAAAGTGACTCCTTCGCCTGATGTCACTTCCATTCTTCGCTGACTCCACGATGTGTCATAGGCGAGCTTCCGGTCTTTGAAGTATTCCTTCAATATCTGCATCAAATACTTCGGCCCCCTGAAATATTCCAGAGCACCGAGGATCTAACAGAATTCCTCACGTCAAGTGTTCTGAACAATACTATTCACCTCGAGTGGTGATTGTAGGCTTCTGTCTGCTGGACCGCATTCACCACCTCTGCTAGTGCACTGATCTTGTGTTAGCCAGCCCTGACACCGTACCGCTAAAGAAATAGATCCCCAGCAGCTCGTATAGCCTCTACAAGCCTCTCTCATAAGCCTCTCGAGCACTTTCACGGCGACGTTAAACATACATAGGGGCCTATATGATGGTTCGTACTCCAGAGTCGCCTTCTCCTTGCTGATCAGCATGAACTTCGCCTCTTTCCAGTAATTTGGGACACACCCTGCTGCAGACAGGAGTTGAATTACTGAGCAACATTTCGGGGCAAAGTTGATGTGGAAGCTGCATCACTTCCGCTGGGATACCGTCGGGTCTCTGTGCGTTTTAGTTTTTAATCATTTCAGCGCCCCGTCCATCTCGATGGCACTATCTCCATCTGAAACATTGGGATAGATGGGATGCACAGAGAAAAGCGCTCGAACAACCTCGTCCATTTTTTTCGCTTCAAGCACACAGGGTCTCCGTGCGGCTCCTAGTTTCCGCATGGCAACTTTTAACCCATGCCCCACGGGTCCCTATATCCTTAACGAGCTTGAGGACACCAACAAAATCCTTTTTTAACCTTTTAAACGAATATTTGAAATTGGATTAACCGAACCTAAGCAAAGGTCATAATCGCTAGTAATTTTCGGTACGTAATTGACATTCCATGCTTCTCTTTTTACAGAATACAATCAGCCTCATGTTGTAATTCGTACAGGCAGCCTTAGACTACGGGAATCCAAGCGCGGAAGTAAGAGATGCCTCTAGTCCCAACAACTTCTAACGTGATTCCATTTGTCAATTGTTCTAGTCATTTCTGCAGCTACAGTTGTCACGAAGAACTCTGCTTTTTTGTTTGCCCACCACTTCGCTGTTTACTGCATCTTTTGCAATCTAACAATTTGTATAAAATGAGACTTTGACTCCTCTGCACAAAAGATGCAGTAGAGCGACCATGTCCTGTCAACTTTGTTCAGGTAATACCGGAAGCACTCATGCTGGTAGAGTTGAAATTGGTCTCACCGCAGGCTCTACTAAGCGCCGACTGCATGTCAGGGATCAAACGTAAATCCTATCGATGTGTTATGTCGCATTCCTACCACTGTTGCCTGTTAAAGCAAAGTGTAATTTCAAAAATTTCGCACTTTCCTGTCAACCTTATTTTTTGCAAAAAATTACTCTGCCCTGTGAAACTGTGATGTATAGTCACCAATTTAAAAGTTATCGAAATTAATCTAATTAAATAGTATCTCGGTGCATTATTTGCAGCTTTCCAAATCGCCGAAGTAGAATTTTTCCCTCATTCCGTGCTCTCTTACAAGGTGTGCGAAAGTTTTCACCCCATTTCACCACCACTACCGCCCGGAGACCGTTCAATAGTTCTGATGTTCATTTGTCACAGACTGCCGTTTAGAAGTGATTCACTCGGTCTCGCAGGCTGCAAAGCAATTGCACGTCAACGTTCAAACCGACAGTTTTCAAAGTCCTTTATGAATCATCTTTTGAAAGTAGTCCTCACTTAGCATTCCTCGGTATTAAAAAATCCACGATCAGCATTATCTTCATCTTTGGTTTGCTCCTGCGAATCTTTTAGCTTGGGGATGTGGAAGTGTGTCAGTCCGAAGATTGTGTTTTGGTCACTGAGCCATTCTAGAAATCCTCTTACTATTATTGCCTGCCAAAAAATCGTCTAAAAAGTTGCGTGTCCCTAACATACCTAGAACCAAAGAGTGGCAACACTTTCGCGCAGCTTCAAAAAAGCGAAAATCCACTAATTCAAATAAAACTCTTGTTTCGGGTGATTTCGCGTTAGATTCAGAGTTTGTTCGAAGTGCTAATGCCAGTTAGTAGCTACGCTGTGTTTAGTAGGAAGTCAAGATCGATTGCTCGTCTGGGAGTCCCACTTTTAGGGCGTAAACACCATTCACCTCCCCACAAAAGAAACCGACGAAACGCATGTGTGGTATAGCACAATAAGGAAACTGGAAATGGAAGACAGACCAGTAATGAAGACTCCATCCTAAATCCAATCAAATCATAGTCCAGCAAACTTAAATCATAAACAAAATTTGTGTAGGGAGAAATCGCATTCCAGACCAAAGCTCACTGCGAAATACAAAGAATCATCCAAACCAACTTTTAATTATTGATTGATGAAATAAATTGGGCCTAGAAGTTTTAAGTACTTTTATTGAATTTGATTGCTATTTATTTATTACCAAGTCCACTCACTATATTTTTAAACTATTTCTATTATGACTTTTCACTCATTTCGTTAGGGTTGGATTGATCTTCTCTAGTTACGATGGGATCACCAAAAGATGTAAACTGAGCTGAAGCATGAAAATTAATACTGAATTAATAAAATTAAATTTCAAAATAATTTGAAAGGATCATGAAAATAAAAAAATTTACCTAAAATCCGCTTTTGAACTTCGTTTGCTTCTTCTTGGGTGTTGACATCAAAGTACACAATATCTGGCTTTTCCACCGCAAGGACCTTTAAGGAGAGCGTAGCCAGCAAAAGCAATATAACCTTTGAGAGAATTGGTTAACATTTTGAATGAAATTATCAGAATGAATTACTTACGTGGAGAGCCTTCATGTTTTGGTGACTGTTTAAATTAAGAAACTGAAGCGAAATACAATTTCGATGAAACAGGTTCGCCTTTTTATATTCCAAATGTTTCCAAAACAACAAGTTGAATGATCTGCGTCATATTTCTCCTCAAAAATATTGTTACTTAATACAGAATTGGTTCTTTTTCGTGGTAAAAGTGTATTATTCTGCGGTCCAAAAAATCAGTTCGGGATTGCAACGGCGTTAAACTGCTGCTTCAACTTTTGCACTAAATGAATACCTCGTGGCATCTAAATAATAATCTTATTCGAAATGTGCATTTTAAATGATCTCAAACTGTTATAGGATCCGCATTGGCATCTTCCATTTATTACGTAAGTATCCATTCTGGTTCGTAATTTTTAACCAGATGTTGGGATCAGAAATCTCAACCAGAACCATTTTGCATTCTGTCCTTCACATGAAATCAAAAGTGAAACAAGGCTTATCGATATTAAATTGTGTCAAACTATAAGTCCTCACATAATCAGCATCAAAATTCCATAATTTACCTTGAACCCAATTCAAATCGATCCATCCTATCCTGCTTAATGATCCTTGCTGCAATACTTGTATGGCTTATTTTCGTTTGAGAAACGAATCGGGTTAAACTACTATGTGATATAAATTTAAATAAAACCAATATACGAATGTTTTAAACAAACTCAACCATAGATACAAATAAATCTATATATTAAATATTCCAGGTAGGAGACAGAACTTGATGGTCTTGGCTTGATGAAAGCTCAAACAAAAATTTCAGTCATCTTCATCTTGTTTGGGCGTCGCAGCTGACTCCGTCACCTGTTCGCGAACTTGTTATTACATTTTGTTGTTATTTATATCTTTTTTGATGCAGATATATGCCAATATGGAATTATGTAAACTAAATGCAAAAAGAAATCGTCACTCACGGAAAAAAGTGTCCGGAGCCGAATATAATCTCATATCGAATAAAAAGCAAATTCTAGATGTCTTCAAGTTGTTAATTACGTACTAAACGATGAAATCGTGAAGAAATGAAAAAAGAAATCTGTATTCTCCAAGAATTGAGTGTGCTCCTGCTTATGTGCTTCCTGGTTTTGGTGATAAATATTGAAATAAAACCATTTTTTTTTTGAAGTTCAAGTTTTTCTATTTTTATTTCAATAGTATCTAATAAAAGGCGACTACACATCCGAGCGAAGATAGCAGCTCTGAAAGGGACCCTTAAAAACAAAATGATTCAAAAAAACAACAAAAAACAGAATAATGCAGACCAGACGAACAAACGAGCCGAAAGACAGAATTCTCACAACCAAATAGATTATCTTGGCGCATTCGTTCGTAAAACCTTACGTATACCACCACCATGTCATTCAGTCCCAAGCGGAAAGAACGGTGATGGGCCGGTAGTTAATGTGGCTCCGGAGGTGTACGACCACTCCACTTCTAAGGTTGCTATTGTTGAGTCGACCTCAGTAGGAAGAACTAACATCATAGAACCTAAGCTCTCGGAGTAGACAGTCGACGAAAGACCTAAGGAAGGACCTAAGACCTAAGGGAGGCTATCGCGAAGAACCGTTCCCAGGAAGAACGGTTGACTAAAAAAGCTATGCGATCCTCAAACGTATGCAAAAAGCGTGCAGAAATCAAAGGACTATCAGTAAGGATGTAAAAAAGGGAATGTTTGAACTCAAGGACCTCTTGGATCGAGTCGAGAAGAACATCCAGACCAAACGGTGTACGTTAAAGTCACCCAACCGTTCCTTCCCAGTATCAAGAGGACTGCTGCTAGCCCTCTTGAGAGCGAACAGGAGAAAAGTCGTAAGGAAAACGCCGAGCCAGAAAAAGAAACGCCACAAAGCAAATTCGCCTACGAACTTGTGATACCTAAAACGGCAAAAGAGCCACAAAACGTGAAAAAAGCCTTAGCCAGCAAACAGTGCCTGCGCAAACAGCAACGAATAGCGTGAGTATACCGGCAAAGAAAAGGCAAAGAGTCCTTGAGGACGCCATTCTTGTGAAGCCTACTGACGGAAGGAGCTACTCTGACCTCCGCTGACGGGCTGATTTCTCCGATAAATCGATATTCCGCAATAAAATAAAGGACGAAATGAACTGCATCGCTGTCCCGGCTGAGGTTGAAGAAGCCAATAAAAAGGAGTTCCCTGGAATAAGTTTGGTAAAAGTAAAGCTTTCTTCGAAGAATCGCCGAGGACAAAGGCTGGCCATACTCAACATAACGGAAAAAGAAGCTACACAACTCCTGGCCAAAGAAAAACTAAAAATCGACTGGGTGGTGTGCAGAATTCGCCGCCAAGCCATCCCAGTTCGATGCTACAGGTGCCTTGGATACGGGCACACCACTTCGAACTGCAAGGGCCCTGACCATAGTATGCTTTGCTTTAAGTGTGGAGCGTCTGGGCATGAGATAAAAGAATGCGCTGAGACTCCATGCTGTTTGCTATGTAATCATCTTAACTCTCAACCGACAGAGCACTCTCACGTTGCAGGAACAAGCGCGTGCCCAATCTTTGGAGAGGCACTAGCAAAAGCAAAAGCAATTCTGAGATGATGATCAAGGCACTTCGAATTAACTTGCACCGTAGCATCAATGCACAAGATTCGTTAGAGCCCGGAGGGCAACGCATTCTCGACATGATGGCGAGGACCGGATTGGTGGTATTGAACACCGGTAATGTACCTACCTTCCGGTGCTGGGGCTGTGAAGCAACAATCCCACATGTGACATTCGCCTCGGAGCCCCTCGCTTCGACGACGCTGAACTGGAGAGTACTTGAGGATTATTCAGCGAGTGACTACCAATACATCGCGTTCGAGATCGCCGATACCATTCCTCGCTCGTCTCACCGATCTTTCAATCCCGGGTGGAACATCGGAAAAATGAACGTGGAGGCTTTCGCCGATGTGATCCTGAAAGGCCGAACGACATCGGAGAGCTCTTCGGGGAGTGGAAGGGCTTCAGTCTAGTGAATGGTGGAGTCTACAATGAACCTCATTACTTCTGCCTGGAGCTCATCTATGCCTCGACGGAGGCCTCGACACGACAGGCCTGCTGTACATTGGTGGTCAAAAGATATCGCAGACAAACGAGGTGAGTATCACAGACGTCGAAGTCTAGCTCAGCGCTCGAGAAGCGTTGAGGAAGAATCAAATAGGACAGCAGCCTAGGCTCATCAGCGAAACTAAGGCACGATGCTGGCGGAAACTTGTGGACCACGTGAACATGGATCCGTGGGGGCTCAGCTATAAGGTAGTGTGGCGCAAACTCGGTACCAGACGGAAGCCCTGTTTACTTCAAGCAGACAAGATGGACGGGATAGTTCTACTGTATGGCTCTGAGGTTTGAGCCGGAGCTCTCAGAAAGGAGCTGTACCGAAGGCACTTGGGGCTGGTGCAGAGACGAGGAGCTTTGCGGGTTGCTTCTGCACACCGCACTGTCTCTAAGTCGGCGGTGTTGGTAATCACAGGAGTCATACGCATCGCACTCCTTGCTAGAGAGTGACGGATAATACGACAGAACAAGGGATGGTTCTAGATATGCTATCAGGGGGGAAAGGTTGGGCGCATTAATTGAGTGGCAACAGTCCTGGGAAGGCGACTCTAATGGCCGCTGGACTGCCCACGTTATAGGGGACGTGGGATCGTGGCTCAATCGAAAGCACGGTGAGACTGATTATTACCTTACCCAGCTTCTTAGCGGGCATGGGTATTTTCAGTCTAACCTGCACAAGATTGGTAAGTCACGGTCCCTAGACTACATTTTCTGCCCAGAGGAAAGGACGACGCATGTCACACCTTCTTCAACTGTAGAAGGTGGAACAGTATGCGGCAGAACTTGTGGGAGGTAATGGCAGAGCTTTTTCCAGACAATCTTTTCGGAGAAATGCTGAAAACTTTTGACAAATGGACCTGTATGGCACTTTACTCGTGGGCAATACTTACAGAAAAAAAAGGTATCATGGATTGCTGTGGGGCAGGGTCTAGGGGTTCCTTTCCAGCAGTCCTCCTCGATCCTGCCCCCTCCCGCTAGGGGGAGATTTTCTCTAGGCTGACGGCGCCCTAAGGCGAAGAAAAAAGAGGCCTAGCCCGAAGTAATGTGTCAAACAGTTCCAGGCTGGAATCTCTTAACCTGTTTAGTGGGTAGCCTGGTAGCATGCACTACAAGGAATCCCGCACTCCGGGCGTAAATCACCTTCACCCCCAACTAAAAAAATTATATAATACAGTTACATATATAATAAATAATATTTTCGAGCTTAAGTCCACATTAAACCTCTATTGAATTTAAAATATCACTTGTAGACGCCGAATTAAGTAAAATTTGGTTTCTACAAGTGACAATGATAAGTTCTGTCCATCTGTCCACTGTCACTGACAAAGGCCATTGAGACAATTACTCCGGCAACCCTGAGAGAAAATTGCTGAGAAAAAAAATCGCTATTCAGTTCAAATATAAAACTCACAATCCAATCCTTCTTCCAGTTTACATATTTAGTATTTTATTTTTTGGGAATTAGGGAATTGGAATTTGGTATAGTCTCGTAGGACATACCTTCAACTAAGCATATTAGTTCTGCGCACACGTTAAGTAAAGATCCTTAGTAGACTGATATATGACACTTTAAGAGATTTTCGCCGTCTAGGAGGATAAGTGTCGACATTTTGGAGTAAAAAATAAAAATGTGTGGGATTACGACCAATTCGAAGAACCATTTGGAGCACAAGCATCCCGAAATTCTTCTGAAGAGAAGGCTGGTGTATCCAAAAACAATAATCATCTGTCAGTTCTTCCTTGTCAGGTTAAAGGCAGTTTCTCACAAAGAGGGAGGATCTTCACAAGATCACTCAAAGTATTGTATACATGATATGTAAACACATGAAAACTTTATCAATAGTTGATAATTCACGATTTCGCAAGGTTCTTAAGACGGCTGCTCCACTGTACTCTGTGCCTACTCGCAAAACTATCCGCACTGCTATTTTTGATAAATATAATCTTCTATCCGGTTCATGCAAAGCTGAGTTGAAATCTATTCAGAAGTATTGTTTTACCACTGATACTTGGACCGATTCGCAAAACCGGGGCTTTCTCAGTATGGCTGTACATTATCTTGATGCTGGCAAATGGTGTGTCGTCAAAGATACAATCGGAATGTTCCATCTCACCAAACGGCATACTGCTGAGTATGCTGTGCAGGAAATGGAAAATATTTTTGAAGAATGGGAACTTGAAACTGAGAACACCCTTGCCATCATCACTTTAAATACAGCAAACGTTACAAAGGCAGCGGAGGTGAGATTTTGTAAAAGCAAACACATCCCTTGTTTCACACACACCCTCAATCTTCTTGCCACAAAGGCCATCGATGACGTGGCAGAATTGAGGGCATTTTGGAAAAAGTTAAGGCCATCGTGGGATTTATCCATCATTCGGCTTCCGCTTGGGATGAATTGAGAAAACTATCAACGAAAACAGTAAGCCAGGATGCCTCGACTAGATGAAACTCCATCTATGAAATGCTCTCCAGATTCATAGAGCTGCGACCGTTCGTAAATGAAATTGTAAACAGGAACGCTACTGCTCCAATGCTCTCCGAAATGGAAATCTTACAAGAAGTGTGCGAGGTTCTAGAACCATTAGCAACAGCTACCAAGAACAAAAGCTCCGAACAACATCTCACCAGCAGCATGGCGATTCCAGTGGCAGCCATACTTAAGGAGACAGTCGTGGGTTTGAATCCAAAACACTAAGTTCGAGAGGCCTTGCGATGCTCAGTGCTGACTCGATATAAAAACTGTTTTGGCGGGGCGTTTGCCAGGACCATAAATACCATTCAAAACAAATACGGCAAAATCAGAGTGTATCTACTACTCGTTTCTCAACTGGCACCTGTTTAGACTCGAACTTGTGGTTGGGAAGTGAAGGCTATTTACGCCCTGAGTGTCGGACTCTCAGTGGCACACAGCAACTGAACAACCGACTAAACACCTTCCCTATCATACCGAGAACCTAGCCTGGAACTGCTTGTCATATTAATTCGGACTAGCCCTCTTAAGTCTCGCCTAGCGGCGCCTTCGGATTAGAGATATTCCTCCCTCAGCAAGGATGGACAGAAAGGAGAGGGATTACTGAGTTAATGAGTACTCTTCCCTCTGCGCCGACAAGCGATCGACGATGTCCTTCGCCATAGTGAGAAACACCCGAGTGTTGTGCGACACACAGTTCCATTTGTCTTTAGACTCCAGCATCTTTTCCACTCTCTCCCTGAGGTGTGAAAGCTGTCTCGCCCACCGTTCGCATGTGAAGAAAGTGTCGCAAATATCATCCGCAATCCCCGGACAAAACAGGCAGTCAGGAGACCGTGACTTTCCCATTTAGTGCAGGTAAGACTGAAAACACCTGTGTCCGCTGAGAAGCTGTGTCAGGTAGTTATCAGTCTCGCCATGCTTTTGGTTGAGCCACGGCTCCAAGTCCCTGATTAGGCGCGCGGTCCACCTGCCCCGTGTTTCATTTACCCACCCTTCCTGCCACAAGGAAGAGTCCTTCTTCTCTCATCGCGTGAAGCAGCCTCTCTACCTTATTCTCCCCTACACAGGTAGAGCCTCCTCCGTTCCTGACCAAGGAACATAATAGGTGTCGTACCCGTGATGACCAGCACTGCTGGCTCAGACACAGTGCGTTATGCAGACGCGACCCACAGAGCACCTCGTCTTTGCACCTGCATCAGTCGCTTCCGGTACGACCCCTTACTGAGAGCTTCAGTCCAAACCTCGGAGCCGTATAGCAGCACCGACTCCACTGCGCTCATCAGTAGGTGTCTTCTGGTCGCGACGGGTATCCCAATGTTGGTCATTAGATGGTTGAGCGCCGATACTCCATCTGCGGTCTTGTCCGCTGACGCTCTGATTTGATCGAAGAAGCTCATCTTCGAGTTAATCATCATGCCAAGGTATTTGATCGTCTTCTTAGTCTCGATGGCCTCTTCGCCAATTCGGATGGGTGTAACTCTGGGGATCTGCTTTGTGCTCAGAATGACGACCTTGGTTTTTTCCAGCGCTAAGCTGAATCCACGGTCCGTCATTCACTCGCTCACTCGAGTCGTGACGTTCTGTTCGCTTTTCAGCGATATCTATTCACCATATCTTTATCCACCAGTTCACAGCAGGCTTATCGTGTCGTCCCCGTCGCCGTTGCATAGAAACGTGGCACGCAGACGTGATGAGTTTCATAGTAGAGTTCACCACATTTTCGGCTGAGTCTTCCCCAGGCCTCGTCGTGTTCCCAGTCATGATTTCACTTCACGTGAGAGCTCCGACGAACTCCTCTACATCCATTTTGGCGTTGTTCCAACTTACGACGGAAGGTCGGGTTGCTGCGCGTCGAGGAGCACGCTCACCAATTTCGATTGCAATATACTGGTGATCACTCGCCGAGTAGTCCTCCAGTACCTTCCATTTGCGTATCATAGGCACAAACGACTCTGAAGCGAACGTCACATCCGGGATGGTTCCCGAGCAGCCTCTCCGGCGAAAGGTTGGTGTGTTCCCAACGTTCATGACGACAAGTCCAGTCCTAGCCACCATTTCCAAGATTCGTTTTCCTCTCGGGTCTGGATGAGGCATTCCACATTCAACGACCTTGGCATTGAAGTCGCCGCCAACATGGACTCGCCCTTCTTTGCTCGAAACGGCTCCCTACAATTTGTCGAGCTTGTACTGAAAAGATGACATTGGCTCATTCGGCGTGAGGTAGACACAGACAAATGTCATATCCACACTCCTGATCAGCACAAAGCCATCCCCGCTGATGCAGCTGTGATCCGGGAGCCAAATGCTATCCCGCACCCAGATGGCGGCGGTTCCAGATCGGTGCCAGTACCATCCTGCCTCTTCCCTGTTCAGATATTAGCAGCGTGTCAACTTCTTTCTCCCTCACGACCTGGTCAGGCAAATTCTGTGCGGTCGCGCTACGGTGCAGATTGATCTGGAGGACTCGGATCATAGTTTGCCTTTTCTCTTGCTTAGTGCCTCTTTGAACTCCAGACACTTTCCACTTCCCGGAATATGTGATCTTCAGGTTACAGGCCCTTGGGTTTGCACAAAACGCAGCATTCCATATTTGTGCACTCTTTCGCCTTATGGCCAGGAGTGCCAGACTTGTAGCACAGGTTGCTTCGATCTGGCCCCATGCGGTTGGGAGAGATTTGTCCAAAGTTAAGGCATTTATAGCATCGAGCCAGGACCAATCTTCGGCGAGAGCTGCATACTACCCAGCCGATGTTAAATTTCTTCTAGGCCAAGAGTTGCGTAGCGGCTTTCTCTGAGTTGTCCACTATTGCTACCTTTCGTCCTCTTTGGTTGGTAGGCGTCAACCTAACCCTAAAGCTGTCTGCCGTAGGAAGAATTTTTCTTATGGCCTATTCTACTTTTTTGGCTTCCGTGAGACATTCAATGTCTCTAATTCTTAAGAGGCCATTGGCTGTAATGTGGAGATAACAGCTTTCGAGGCAAGGAGGTCCTTGACGGCACTCTCGAAATGCCCTTGTCTGTGGATTTCGCGCCGAGTTCCACGGGGAGGCCTCCTATTTTGGTCGCTAGTACCGTCCTTATGCAGGCTCCTGTTTTTTCGGGCTCCACGCTTTTCCTTATTTCTTTGAGGATGTCGACGTTAGTCCTCCCGTCTATCGGTTTGATCAGTAGAGCATCCACACATTTATGCTTTTCAGGCGTGGTCTTTATCATTTCTTCAGCTCTAGCACACTGTGCCTTCTTCGCAGCCTTATCTTACGCTTTGAAGCGTACCAGTTGGCTGTTGACTCAAGCCGCTTCATTCTTTTTCCGCGATTCGGCTTTAGTGACGTACATACCAAACTTTTACCATTTCCGCAGGAGAAATATTTTCAGCTTTCTGTGTGAGTTCACTGAGCTCCATCAGCTCATTCTCTGCCCTTAGCCACCAGCGTCGATAGTGCGGAATCCTACCGACTAGGTCCTCGAGTTCACCGATCCCATTTTTAATGTCCTTTTTGACATTCTTGTGGACATTGGTTGCGTTCGTCATAATTTTTAAGACCGCGCTTATGTTTCGCGTAAGCCGCTCCCCTTCAATTCTGTCAATGGTTATCCCCGTAGCCAGCTCGCTTTCATGTGAAGTCTTCGGCCCGCTGCCAGCTGGGAGGCCTTGTGGCTACTGAGCATAATTGTTTCCACTTCTAACAGAGTCCAGTGTGTGGCTATCAACAGTCTCTGGAGCATGACGCTCGGGGTTGACGGTTCCGGTCCCCTGCACTTCAACTACGCTTCTCGTGAGCTTTGCTCCATCGCCTCGAGCAAGAGAAGCCTGTGCAAGAGGAGTGTTTTGGACTCGCACCCTTGTCGTTAATGTGAAGCGCTGAATAGTAGATTGAATACTCGTTGTTTTCTCGCAGGTCTGCGTTGATTTTTTCATTTTTTGAGGCGATTTCCGCAGCAGTTTTGGCCTGCGGGCGGAAATGCCTGCCTCCATGGATTGACCACTTGTAATTGTTGATTCTTCAGTGGCCAAGTGTTCCACCACTGAAAAATGCCCTGGCGACTTATCACCAACCTGAACGCTGGGGAGAAGCCCGCATGAGGTCGCGGCTCCCTCATACGTTAGAGTATATATCCCCACCCCGAGTTATTGTTTTGTTATGTCGTCCATCATGTTTTTTGGTTGGGCACTTTTATTGACTCGGTCAAACGTTTGGATAACGGGCAACCTCGCCAAAGCCTCCACCACGCCAAGGTAGTACCCTTTGGGGGGATTATAATTATAATAATAATAATAATAATAATAATAATAATAAGAATAATAAGAATAATTAAAACAATACTTTATTAGCCATAAAGTAGCTTGCTCACATAGTTGAAGTCAGCAAATCTTTTGGAAGGTTGTTAAGGATAAATTTAGCTCACAGAATGCTTTGAAGATTGACGAATTTTGTTACATAATACGTTTCTTCCTTTCACGTGCACCATCTTCGTCTTTGTTGAATAAGCACAACAAAAGCATCCAGAAGATGTGATCCGAAAGTCGTGCGGCAGCCCAAGATACTCCAGGCGGCATAAATGAGGAATTCAGTTTCATTTGAGACCGCCACAGGAGAGGATTCAACAAAATCCGGTCTTATTCCGGAAACAGATGCCTGTGACTTTCTCAGCAGCTTCGAAGGTCGCCTTAACATATGTGTCAGCGGCAGTGGCGTCAGTTCTTTCAGAAAGACTTTTCTCTGAAGCTCGTCAAATTCTGATTCTAACACTCATGAAATCTGGATAATGATAATGGATGAAAATAAACATCATTGTCATCATTCATAGAGCGACTCTCCAGTCTATTTCCTCTACCTTTCAAGGTCCTTTTGCCCTTTGTAGAAAGAATGGAAGGAAAGCGTTTCTTCCATTCTTTGATTCAGTTTACTTAGCTTTACGAAGTAGACACAGGAAGTTCGTCAAATAATTGATTAAGGTCATTGTTATCCGTATTCAAGTCACCGTAAACTGTTCTTGGGACCTTCTTTCACTGAGTCGTAAATTTTCCAGAGCACATTTAATTCAAATATTTCCAATCATGTTTTGTGCATTCTTTATCGTTTGAATCCTGAGATTAGTTTGCTTCAGATTCTAGACTCAAAACGATTCATTGAGCATATGAGAATGATCGCTCCATAACATTGCCAACAACAGCATACGTTACCAATTGTGTAGACTCGAACACTAGTGTGCCAGATTCCAGCTGTTGTCCTTTTACTAACATGTTCTAGTGCAATATTGAACAGTTGGGCCAGGTCCATCCGATTGTTTGAAGACGTTTACCTTTTGCCTGGACTCGAACATTGAACATTGTAATTTTGACTATGCGGACTTGTATAGTTAGGACAACTGATTCGGCGCATTTCTGCCGATGTTATTGTGAAAAGAGTTTATGTACGTCTGGGTTATATTCCCAGCAATTTTTGAGCACTTGCTTTAATTAGAATATTTGATCTTTTACTTCAATAGCTTGCCTGATATTCTCCTGTAACTTTGATTTTAGGGGTTCAGGGATTTTTAACTTTATGATTTATTTTAGATAGCACTCTATGTGACATACACAGCAACGAGAGGTCTCTATAATTGTCACACTTTCACTTTTTCCTCTTTGTGTACAGAACAAAGACAATTCGCCTGTCCTGTGGTTGCTACATCCTATACATATTTTACACACCGAACTATGTGGGTAGACCGGTGTCCCTCTCTGCTGCAGTTCTGCTGAATTCGCATATATTCTAGGACCCTTATTTATTTTGAGGTCGATTGATGTTAGAGTTGTTGTGAACTTTTGAAACTTTTCGAAATATTGCATTAATCTGTTTTTGACTTGCACCAAGTTACTTATGATTGATCCTTCTGCCCTTTTTCAAGGGCTCATTTGTGAATCGAAGCTTTGCTCGACTGTTTAAATAAGGCACCCACCTGAGGTCATGTAACCTCATGATTTCGTTTGACAATTGAAACTTGGCGTTGACGTTTAGGCCGTTCCTGTGTGCAAACAAACACAGCATCGTGGGTCGAACAGATCTCCAGAATTTCGCTTCGTATGAGAACGTGGTCACTTTAATTGAGTGTGGCTCCAATAAGAGATGCTCACGTGATTCCTTGACAGTTGATTCGAAGTGATGCATTGGCAGTGCTGCGACTGAGTTTCTCTTGCTAGACAGACAGTCAATCAGGCACATCCGCTTGCCAGTTTCTGTAATATACATTTATATATTAAATACATACAATAGTATATGTATATGTGTGAGGCAGTACAATTGCGCTGATACAAACGATCCTACGTGGCTTCCATTTGTTCTTGTCTAGGGTTTTTTAGGTAGCATTTATATATTCATCGAAATAAAGTTGCATTATAGTGAAATATTAAATGTCATCATATGCTAGCCTAAATGAAACCTTCATATACTAGAAAGAAGTCTCAACGGAGAATTTTCTGAAATAATAACAAATGCAAATGTTCCGTTAAAAGTTGCACGTTAGAAAAACCAAGTTTAGAAAATGTCGGAGCACCCGTGGAAAAGTATGAGCCTTTTGATTCTAATGAATACAACTTCGAGACATAATAAGGTTATAGCAATTTGGGTGTCACATGATTGTTCCTTAAAAAATGCGAGCCAAACGTTACGTTCTGTTTGTCAGGAGCAAGAGGTTTTGGATTTAAACTGGTAGCTCTGTTTGAAAGTTTCGCCGCTCTCCTTATGTTTAAAATGGGTATGCTATTGACTGGACAATCGTTCTTGCTATGGGTCGGTGCAGTCACGCTTTCTGCGTCCATGGATTCGCCTGTACCTTTTTTTCAATAGTTTTGCGAAAATCCCAAAAGCGCAGAAGATTTTCTAGGAAATATGAAGATGTCAGCTTAAGAAAAAAGTTGAGATTAATGAAGAAATACGGAAAGAAGGTCTAATAGTATCTGGTGACGATTTTTGAGGCAAATGATCTCTCTCATTCCTTCACGGTTTTGTTTCGCTGATTTCGCTGATTTACGGATTTTGAATATTTAAAGTAAGTGGGAATACTGTAAAGCATGTGAATTCTGAAAGAAAACTGACACAGGAGAATGCGAAGGATAAACTGAAAATTATCAACATTAATGTCAAGCTTATCACGCGGCTTCGACTAAAAAGAGAGGTGAGTAAAGTAAGTGCAATTTTCGAACATTCAGAGTCTCTTCAAGGCATAATATATTGAAAATATGTTAGTTATGGAGATTTTTACAAAAAAGTCCAACAATAACATCCTGCTAAAGAAAAAGGAATACAACGATCACGTTCATGAGCCAATGAATACTCTTCTTGGAAATATGAGAAAACACACAAAGATCTCCGATAACAAGGTTAGTTCGTTGGATAATCAATCGTCGAGTTTTATGAATATTGTGGTTAAGCAGTACTTAAAAAAGCAGCTTGATTTATTAAAGTGCGTGGTGATATATGACACAATAATTTTACAGACACATACAAACTACGAGAGCCTGAACCAACCAGATTCTTCATATTCCAGTAAATTTCTGGAAATTCACAATGTATTCTGAAAAATAATCGCATAATTCACCATCACTGTTTAGCTACATAGAGTGTTAACACTCTGGAGTGATTTCCGAAAGACAGGGAAAGAACAATTTGATTAATGTCTGTGTGTGTATATATCAAGTTGACATGCATCTGTATTGCGATTTTATGTAAGCACTTAGAGAGAAGTAACGTATAGAAGGAGTAGTAAGTAAAGTAGGAGGTAGGTGGAGTAGGTGCCCAAATACAAATCAATTTACTTGTAAGGGTGTCCTTAGATCGGGAGTTTGTTCGAAATTTTAGTGCCGTATGTACTTATACCATTCTACCGCAATCTGAAGAAGTTTTTAAGGTGATTTCTCGCGCTTATAAAGATTTGAGCAAGAACGAGCGTTTCCGTTGTATTGGCTTAAAAAACACAATAATTTTATGATTCATAGTTTTGGGTTTGAAAATAGGTTTAAGCAGCTGCAACTTTTGCGTGGAAACTGATGAGCGTCGCATCAAATTTTCTAAGAGATCGCTCAGCGCTGCTGAATTTTCTAGGCTAAATATCAGCCATGAAGAAAAAAAGTAAGCCAAATATCGATTTGAATGGCAATTATTTGGTGCAGGTTTCACAGAATTAATCATTCTAATATTGTGGGGACATATTGTCCCAGGGAATTTCTAATAATTACTAAAATAATTTAAATGCTTACAAATGCATTGTGACCTGGGATTTTAGTACTGTACGGTCATAGGCTCGTAAACAAGTCCAAACCTTGGTGCATATTTTGTTTTCTATAAAATTTTGTCAGTCCAATAGTGTTAATTATTGGGATATTATGTCCCATCAGTATTGAATAACTTTTATATTCAAAATTTTCGTTTTAGAACGGATAAACCATTGTCAGACAAAGGGCTCCAAGATATTGTGGATGACATTGATTTTGAGAAGAATTCAAACCATTTTAAGACAGTGATGATAGTGATATAGATAAAAACTATACACAACCATCTAGCGACGATGATTCTTCATTGATTCTGATGAAGTTGAAGATACTGCGTTGACACAAATTTTAGATGATGCGTTTATTTCTGAAGATGAAGAATTCAACGGCGAAAATGAAAAAGAAAACGAAGTTCCGAATAGTAAATTAGGAGTTGCGTTTGAATGGACTAGAAAAACCGAAAATTTTATACCGACACATAGTATTCCACAAGAAAAACAAACATTTCTACTGGGTAACATAACAAACAAGTATTCAGAAATGGATGCTGTGTTCAAATTATTTCCTCTAAGCCTATTTGTATGGATTGCCCAATGCACCAATCAACGATTAGAAATTGTAAAAAAAACATTCAAAAGAAATATTCAAAAGACATCGAGTGCAGAAATAATGATCATGCTTGATTTTTCTCTCATAATGAGTTACAATCGTTTACCAGCATATCACATGTATTTGTCCAGCAGAAAATCTTTATGTGATGATGAAACTAAAAGTGGCATATCTAGGAATCGATATTAGTTACTTCTATCAAAACTACACTTCAATAACCCTGAAATACAAAAAATCACTTCCAAGGAGTATTACCTAGAAGAAGTACTATCCTGTCTAGAAAAACTTTTGTGTCTGCCAAAAGTGATAGTAGCCATTGGCAAATCCCAGCTGGGTAAGAGGAAAATAATAAAGAGAGAACGTCCCTCAAATAGAACCAAATTCCTGAATAATGTTGGGGATAATCTGCCTATTCCGGGAAATTCAAGAAAACGATATGTACGATGTGCTGGTTTCACAAAAGAAAATAGGACAAAGATCACTTGCCAAATGTTCACAGTAGCCCTCTGCAATCGTTGTTTTGCTAAGTATCATTTTTGATAAGCTTGTATATATGCAATAAAAAATAAATGTTGAATGCCAAAGTTGTTTTGCTTTATTTATTTTTCTTTTTAGTGCAACATATATTTTACATGCTCCACTAATTTATTATCATGAAATACTGTTGGGACACATTCGGCCCCCTCACCAACACTATTGAGACAATGTGTCCCGATTATTATTCTGCAATTATCAATAAATAATATGAACATTTATTTAACTATTTGTTTTCCTTATCAAACTAAATTCGCATAAATATGTTGTGCTATAAATATTAGATGAATTATTAAAATAAATAAATCGTATTGAAAGTATCGTATTGAAATTTCAAAACACGCCCAAGCAATCTTCGTAAACAGCTCAATAGATTACTTTGCAACTTTTCCTAAAGTTTCAAAATTATTTTTTTCCGGCAAGTATAAAACCCAAAGCATTTACATTAAAGATGTCCTCCTACGGAGGATACACAAGCCTTAATTACAGAATAAAAAGGCTCCAGCGACTAATACCAATGAAAATGATAAGCTCTTGCAATAGAGTAAACTAGAAATATCTCTTGCGCGACGAATAAATTGATCAAGGAATTTAAAAGCAAGCCTGCCTCTTGCATCCAGACAGATAAAGGCAACAAGATTGTTATCATAGAAAAACAAGAATAAGATGCGTTTGTTAACAAAATACTCAACAAGGGAAAGTTTCTTGAATTAAGGAAGAACCCGCTTCCAGACTCGATCAAGGACTGCGAGCGTATCATCGAAAATCCACAACAGCTTAAAGTCTCTAATCCATGCTTGCCACGAATGAGATGTCTCCTAAAAATACATAAGCCCGGAGATCGGATGAGCAAAATAATTGCAGCGATGAACTTACTTACTCACAAAATATCCAAATGGCTATTATACCGGTTTAATACTTTCTTGGGCAACAACTTCAGCGCAAATACCGTCAAAAACAGTGAGGAAGTGATGACTAGACTTCTGAGCTGTGGTCAATTACAGGATAAAGAACTCTTAGTGTCCTTCGACGTCAAGGCCCTTTTCCCAAGTGTTCCGGTAAGGGAAGCAGTGGTTCTACTGAAACAGTACCTTTTGGCAGTGAAACAACTTCCAAATGACCGAGAGTGGAGAAATGATTTGCTTTACCTGATGAGGCTCACACATCTATGTATGAATGAGAACTACTTCACCTTCAGTGGATGGTATTTCAAAGGTAAAAGTGGTGTGGCTTGAAAACCCGCTATTTCCACTCATCAGCGACATCTTTATGAAAAACATCGAGAGAACTCTGGAAGCACAAGGTCTGTTACCTAGATTCTGGGTCTGGTATACCGACAATGTGCAGGCTAAAGTGGACAAACTGGAGAAAGCACTAACTGACATAAACTCTATCCACAAGAATACACAGTTCAACATAGAACTTGAAAGCGAAAACACTCTAGCGATCTTGGATATAAAGATCATCAGAAATATTGGGGAATTCAAATTTGGCATACATAGTGAAACAACGCTGGCTCAATGGACCATTCCTGCAACTTCGTCACATTCATTTGCCCAAAAGATGACACCACACCACAGCATGATATATCGGATGCCGAGCATCCCATAATCGAACGCGGAAAGACGCAGAGAAGAAAACCACATAATGACGACAGCAACAATCAACGGATAAGAGATTGTTGGTAGATAAGATATGTTGGCGTTACACATTTATTTAATGACTTTCATGATGCAACTGTCATCAATTTCTTAGCATGAAGGAGTTGAAACCTACCCCATAATGAACCAAGGTTTTGCTTGAACGGTATAATCATTAGATTTAATCCGTTCGCGTTGGAGCTGCCATCGTGCAAAACATCGATGTCTTCATCTTTTGTCGTTTTTGATTTTTTATTTCAAAATGCTACGTTTTGTTTTAATTTTGACAGATTTATATTTCGGGAGTAAGTTGCACCCTTCTTCAGTGTCAATTATTTGCAGATCTAGGTCTTGCCCATCATCGTTACCAGTTCAAGAAGGCAACTACGAAGGCAAAGTCTATTTTTCAGGAAAATAAGTTCTGTTTTGTGGGAATGAGCTCTCCAAACACTTTTCCTATATTGGGTTATTTTTGTTCGCTGGAATCCTTTAGAGTAAATTAAAGATTGAGCAGGTTGAAAGGTTTTTTGAAGGCTAAAGTATTTTAAGGATTACTGTCCTCAAAATGATATTATACTGACTAAATGGAATTCTTTTGATAACACCAATTGTGCTGCTTGTCACAATCAGTAATGAAAACAAAAGAATCTCCAAACCTGTGTGGAACAGTGGGCGTTATTGACTTTTGAAGTGAGTTTTTACCTGCTGTATAATATCTTCTAGCAAAACTGAGTTTTCTTCCTTTCGAACCATTACTTCCTTTATGATATTTATTTTTCAATTGCATTTTTCAAAAACACGCATTTGATGTTTAGAAATTAAAATACGAACGTACGGATCTAAGAAAGCTAAAAACTGAGTCCTTATGAGAGAAGATGGAAATTTATATAAAAGGAACTTAATAGACGCTACATGGCTGCCAAGTGTTCAAGCGTAGACTTAGGAAAACGCACGCACTTAATGTCGTTATTTATATGTTTTCGAATTTCGAGGTAATTTTCGCTGCTATAAAATTAAAAAATTTCTTATTATTTCTCATTTTCGGGTTGAGGTTTTTATTTTGAAACAGACAGTTGTTTCGAAGCCGATATGGTCCCTTCTTCAGCGTTTCGTCTATTAAAGTACAAGTGGGCGTATTATCTTTTTAACCCTTTCACATTTATCATACAATAAGTCACCTTTCATTATCCTAAAATACTTTTGTACCGTATTAATGGCATCAAATCGAAAAAACCATGTTTAAACCTACTACTAATGGTAATTTATGGTGACTAGCGTAAGTGCCTACTTTTAAGTGTCAAAAACCTCAACCCGAAAATGGAAAATAATAAGAATTTTGTAATTTTTTAAAAAGATTACAAACACCGGAATCAACAATTGAAAAAAAGTTGTAAATGTTGAAAAATATAAAATAACATTCGTGTTTTTTGAAATTTAGAAAGTTCACTAGTACCTTCTAAACAAGGTAGAAGCGCTATAGATGGAACTAACGAAAGTTTGTTTGGCTAAAATTGACAATTTTTCGAAGAAGCCGATTTTCGGGACCAAAATATCCCTTGAAAACCAAAAAATACTTTACCGGTCGTTCAATCTATAAAATTGAACGTTTTAACCGATAATTTTAATACAAAATTGTTACCTAAATTTAGTCGGCCATACCCGGGCCATATAATAATCCCCCACATGCTCATATTCTTCCTTCATACGGGATTTTTCGTCCTTACGAGCAGTTCTCGCTTCCTTGAAGATGAATGCATGGGTATTTGCAGCAAGTTTAATGATATTTTTGCCGGCGTGTTTGGGGTGTGTTTGGGGGTCAGGTTCCAAACAAAAATGTGTTTCAGGTCAGGGTCAGGTTCCACATGCAGGCATTGTAGCTCTCATTGCTTTTTTGGGTGTTATTGCGCAAACAACGCTTCAGTAAATCCTAAAAAATAATTGCAATAGCGCAATTAAAATGTTGCGAATTTTCATCTGACAATTTTTTATTAAGTTAATTGTCAATTGTACTGGGTTCGGACCATTTGAATGGGTTTTCGCGGTGTATTTTTTGGTCTACCTTTTTGCTGTGTAGATTTAGTGTAGATGCTGCCGCTGGTTCGGCTTTTTTTGCTTTTAAGACGAGACAAGTATGTGATATGTATCTTTATCTATAGAAACGTATATAGAAACGCAGTTGTTCCTGAAAAAAAGGCGCGAAGGACGAAATACGACAAATTCACAGATTATGCGGGCTTAACGCTCTGCGTTTAAAACCTTCACTGTGTAACATAGAAATTAATTTCAAATTTTGTATCATTTAAAATAGATTCCTTGAGGTTTTTTGAACCAAAACCAATCATAGAAAAATGATAATTCAGGGTTGTGCTGTCCCCTTAAAACTTTGGACGCTTGCGTACACTTATGGCTCCGGGGAGTGCCTCTCTATATCTCCTTCCTCTACGATGTTACCAAAGAACCACTTTCATTGAATTTAGCCAGGAGTCGGAGTTGGCACTAAACACAAATTGAGTTTGAGTAAAATGTTTACAATTTTAGTACATTCTGTCGATGCGTAGTATTGCTTGGTAAAAATTCCACAGAATGGATGTTTCAAACGCATAATGACACATGTCGATCAGACAACTGACTGTCAAGTAATACGTATTTATGTCTTAAATATCATATTTACTGAAAATCTAAAGAAAATCTCATTTCTTCCCTTTCTTCTCGAATTTTTGAACTCGGTAAAAGTGGAAATAAGGATGACCTAAGGAGACCGAACTTGATAAGCGCTTAAGCAAATATTTAGTAGCAAGTTACATATATTATCCAAGTTACAAATAAAAAAAAATTGTTTTTTTTTATGTATGAGTAATGATTATTCACTCAATATGCGATAACACTACCTCCCAGTAACTCGACTCTCATTTCATCAAAACGCTGAAAGATACAAACGACAAAAACTTTCCAACTTGAAGTAACTTATAAACTCTCGAAGGGATAGTGAAAATAGCAGGAATTGACTGCATGCACGTACAACCGAACGTTATATCAATCATACATCACATTTTAATCGAGAATAATTTAACTTTGCAATAATGTTAAAACTCTTTCACCATTCTATCGACCATCCTCAATCGAAAGGTGGAAAGAAGCGCCGTAAGTGGTATGTCTGTTTGCAACAAAGTTATGCATCCCTTACCACAGCTAATAGATAGTTTGCTTCAAACGTAGCAATGTGTGACATGTTTCCTTTTGCAACTATTTGGTATGCAATCCAAATGATCTATTGATCACCGTGACTATAATTATGACAGAGAATCGAGTTAATAATTGAAAAGGCTTCGAACGTTAATTGCTAGGGACGTCTTCCTTTCAAGGGTTCAATCGCAAAAAGGAAGAGAGATGTGTATACAAATGATAGCAAAGTGCAATAAAGCAAACACATCGATGAATCCTTGCTAATTTGTTAATAAATAGCTCAGATAGTCGGTGGTAACAATTAAGGAGTGTCGCATGTGGATACACGTTATAATAAGGCTTCGCAATTCATCTTTCACTTTCACTTATGTTGCTTCGAGGGCGGTGCTTCCAACAGACATTTTATTTAATTTTCAGGCATTCCTACTTCACTCAAAACATGGTATCACAACTACTATTATCCTCAACCCCCGAGTACAATTCTCTAGATAACCTGATCCCCGAATAGACCAGTCATTGCAACAAATCACGAACGAAATGAACAATAATAATATGATTACATCCTTGGCGTCTTCTATTGTCATTCTTATTGTTGTGTTCTCAGCACTCGTATCTGCTTTACTTATTGCACATTACTCCGAAATTATGCATAACCAACAATTCACTTGTGTCATGTCTCTTTAACGCAATGTTTTATTCATGTGCTATTATATGCGTGCCAAACAGCCTTCCTTCGCCTGCACTCGAATAATGCGGGAAAAACGTGGGAATTTCATCGTCCACCTCTATTTCGTTACGACATTTAACTAAATATTCAATTCAGACACCAGCAAATGTCCTTTTTTATCTACAACGTTGGGCATGCAAATGGTTGAGGGTGAATGGGAAATCATCTGCCCTGAATCTGATTTTTTTTCGTTTACGCATAAACGTTTGGGAATCGAGACCAGCTTATGATGGGATGAACAAGAAATTATTATGCTCGGAACGTTTTTACTATTCTTATCACTGAAAGGTGCTTTGTGCAAGGAAGAACAAAAAGCCGCAATTCTACTCGTATGGGTTGCAATCAATCAAAATGTTCTTGTTGTGCCTACTTTGGCGTCATGTCAAAAACTGATGGATCGATTCCATCAAAAAGTCATTAAGCTTTGCTTTGCTTGGAAAACGGACTATTAACACTAAATATTAGCAAAAGGTGAACCGTTGTCTTCGGGCATAGTTTGGTTTTAAAAGTATTTTGAATTTTAAGGACCACAACAAACACGTGCAAAGAGTCATTATCTCCTTTCTTTTAACAGGGATGATTGACACAGAAAAGTGATCTGAAGTTCCTTGGGGAATTCGAATAATTCCCCTGGACACAATGAGAGGCGGCTGCTATAGATCAAAATTAAAAAGGCGTGGAATTTTCGAGTTTCTAGTAAGGCATCCTACAGTAAAACAGCAACTTAACACTGAAACGAAAACAGGCTTTATCTCATTCAAGACTTCAAACGATGAAATTTTCTAGAAGTTAAATGAAATTATCAGTTGCGTCTAGATGTAATTACAATTTTTGAGAATTAGTTAAGAATGTTCATACTGGAGACCAAAAATTTGAGGACCTGCCTCTGCAGGTATCACACGTTTTGAGAAATTACTTCACCAAGCAGTTACTGACGATATCGGACAACAACCAGGTACTGGTGGTAACCAGGTACTGTAAAATGTGATCCATCTGCTTCGAAGTGTTAGTTTACCAGGATGATGGTCCTCACAGAATAACTACTGGAGCTGAACATAATCAATTTTGTGTAACATAATCGATTTTGGAATGCGTCCTGGTATCTTCACCGACTGAAATAATTTCGATAATGAATGTGTAGTATGACCAACGTTTTCGTTCATAGTAACGAATTCATTCTTCAGAATGAGCATCCGAGCCCAGACATATCTACTCAGCAGATTAAATTTGATTCATTTTCAACTTTTGTCTTCCCCTTGATTTACTCCTACTATTTATCCTCTTTTGTGGTCCTTCAAGAAGTATCTACAAATCGTTTAGCGACAAACGTTCCCGAAGATTTTCCAATTAATTTGCTCCATAAATGACAACACCGATGAAAAATGAGACAACATATTTCCTCTAACCTCAAGTACTTCATGTTTTTTATCATGCAATCATATATGTCATATAAGTCGTATGTTTCTTTTCCAGAAGGTTTCACCTAGTTATCTTTTTACCGTTACTAGCGTCACATTCATCTTTCTATCCTAGTTGCATTATGTTCGGCATCCGCTTCGTTATTCACTTCTTCATCTCTTTGTGTAGTGAGTCCAATGTCATCACTTCAAAAGCAGCACATTCTCGCAAATGACGTTTATTTGGCACAAAATTCGACATTTTTACACAACCACAAGTATATGACACAAAAACAAAATCACTTATCTGTCGAAGCAGTTTGTTTACCATATGTCTAAGCTTGGTCTATGACGATTTGGTTATGTCACAATTGACCTGCACTTACTACTGGAGCCATCTCTTGAAAAACAGCGGGAACTTAGTTGCGCACCTAATAATTGCTTATAAACTTCGCGTATGTACAACTGCTTCCCTTGTCACTATAAATCGTACACCTTGTTTACCTGCGTTTGTTGGTTTTTTTGTCCTAATTAGTAAGATCAATAAAAAAAATTCAACAGCGTGTTAGTGAGTGTGCATGAGAGGGCGACTTGAACGGAGGTTCTTGTTGACGATATTAATAGTCACATGGTAATCCATGCAACTGTTCGTAAAAAGAATATTATAGATATCATATATTTTAAGGAGCCTAGGTAAGTTTTTGACAATGAAGGGGAGAAGGTGAGAAAGATGTTATAAGGATTATTACCGAAATGAGTTTTACTGGGAAATCCTAATTGGCTCATCTTCCGCGAGCATTTTCCGACAAAGTCTTACCGTGCGGTACTTAGTCAATCGGGCAAATCTTTACAGTTCAGCTGAAAAATTCCTTCTGTCTAAATCAGCTCTGCTTCTAAAACATAAGGTAACTTACATGAAACTTTTAGTTTCCCTTCAAAAATTTCCTTTAAAAAACGAAAATATAAGAAGTTTTTTTTCACTGCATGAGAATTTTCGATTGTTGTTGTCTATGGTTTGACGGTTGAGAATGACAAACTGTGTCATTATTTCAGTTCAGAAGGGTTTGACAATTCATCAAGAATCATTTCGTCATTCATCGTTGCGGTGAATGGCGTGCGCTATCGAGCGTGCTGACTGATTTCTTTGCTTTCAAAAATTAATCAGCTACACATGGATGACATTTGGTTGAAGCAATACGCCGTAATTAGCCATACACATTCGCGTGATTAACCATCAATTTATTGCAAAATCAATTTTTTTGTGACGACTTGATTTCTACCATTGGCCCTTTTAGCTGGCCTTCTGGTTCTTGTGACTTAACGCATCCCAATTACTTTGTATAGAGCTATGTTACTTCATATGTTTGTGCCGACAAACCAAGAACTCATGAAGCATTTTAAGTCCATATTCAGAGCACACTTGACGCCATACGGCCAAATTTACGGGAAAAGTAGTAAAAAATCGGACCGATCGAATGGAAATTATAATACATGAAAGTCTCTCAAGCGGGTCGTTTTTAATGCTCTTTTCTAATGCCGGATGTCGATGTTATTAGTTCGTCTGGGCCTTGATCAACTTCTTGTGCAATTTCGTCTGCTACCCACTGTAAGTCTGTAAACCAATGGAAAGCTATAAGTTAACAAAATTTTTGCACTTTATTTTTTTCTTTCACGGAATTATAAACAACAAATGAATTGAATAAAGCGCAATTTACAAGGTGCATGAAAACTCTTTTCTCCATCTGATTGCTTGCTTTTGAATAGAGTAATACGAAACAAACTAGTCAGCCCGATCAACACCTTGCATATACGAGGGGCATTCTCATACAAATTAGTCTTTTTCCAAAATATATTATTTTACATTTAAAAAGAAAACGCTCTTTATAGTAATATTTTGACAGAGGTCCTGTGGATTTCGTAGAATGACTTTGGGTGAGTATCCAACCAATTACGTACAAAATATTCAACCTTTTGATTGTTTGAAAAATGCTTTCTTCCATGTATCCCCTTTAAGGAACCCAAATATATGCAAATCACATGGGACAACGTCAGGGCTGTAGAGAGGGTGTTCTAAGCGCAGTCCATTCCAATTCAGCTAATTTTTAAGTTGTAAGGCCTGTGCACTGTCACGCACGAGGCAGAAGATTAAGATGCGCTGATGACATCTTTTTGACTAATTCGCGGCTGCAACTTGATCAAGCAGGAACTCATAGTAGACAGTATTTATCGTGCGACGATCATGGAAAAAGTCAAAAGGCAAAGCTCCTGGAGAGTCGCAAAAAGCAGTTGACATAACGTATCCAGTTGAAAAGCGTATTTTGGCTTTTGAGGTTCTGGGAAGCACTTTTTCTTCACGTCATACTGGCCCTTTTCGATTCGGGATTGTAATGATGAAACCACGTTGACGCAACTTATTGATTCCTGCTATACAGGGTGCGTACGGTATTTGAGGACATGCATAAATGTGACTATAACTTCGCGAATTTTTTTTTATTTTTTTTCCTTTTCAGATAAGAAATGGCGGAATACAACATCACTCAAGAAATGAAGAGACATGCTGTCATTGTCGCTATATGTGCGAACCATACAGATTTAGAGATCTCTAATTTTCTTAATTGCGTCCGTTCATTCATGCATAAGGTGAATTGGAAGCATCAGGAGGCAATACAGAATCGGTTGCAAAACGCAAAAAGCACGAAGCGAAGTGCAAGCGATCATAGACGAGGACCCTTCAAAATCAATGAGGGTTCTTGCGAGTGAGCTTCTTGTTTCTGAGCGCCTTCTTCGAAGAGTTGTCCACGAAGACCTTCGGTATAAGTCTTACGTGATGCGTAGAGGACAGTTCATGTCGGAACGAACACGGGAACAGAGAGTTCTCCGATCAAAACGTTTTTTAAACAAAATCAAACACTCTGAGGCGCTCAAAATGTTATGGTTTTTTTTTCAGACGAAAAAAATTTTGACCAAGATCAAAAGACCAATCGCAGAAATGACAGATGGCTATGTTCAAATCCTACGGAGGTTCCTGTTGTTACACAAAACACACAAAATTTGCGAACAGAATTTCCAGCCACTGTTATGGTTTTTGGTGTTGTCAGCAACGAAGGACATGTTATGCCACCACACTTTTTTACTCAAGGACTTCGAGTGAACTCTGCTGCATACATCGAGGTTTTGGAGACGGTAGTGAAACCCTGGATAGACAATATAAGCAGAGGCAGACCATACATTTTTCAACAAGACTCTGCTCCTTCACATAAAGCGATGGCGACACAAAATTGGATGGCCGAACATTTTCATGACCACATAACACCGAACCTATGGCCACCTAGCTACCCAGACCTTAATCCTTTGGATTATTACGTATGGGGCGTAGTTGAGCGTGAGACCAATAACCGTCCTCATAATACCACTTCTTCGCTGAACACTACTATTAATGCCGTTATGGTCAATATGAACAAGGAGCATTTGATTCGGGCATGTAATCGTTTCCGGACCCGGATCGAAAAGGTTATTGCTGCTAATGGCGATTTTATTGAATAACTTTATAGCCATATATTAATTAACCTTGTATATTAACCTTGTATAAAAAATTCCTGAAATTTCATTAAATTTTGTTAAAAAAAAAGCTAATTAATTTTACTCTTAAGTTGTCTTTAAATAAGTTCAAAAGCAGCTGCAGCGTTGACAGCCGTAATTCTTAAGCGGACGTCTTCTGTGACTCACATTTTTTACTTTTGCATGCCCTCCTTTGAATTTGACAGAACAGGCTTCAATTCGTGGGGTTGAAAGTGCATTCTCCCAAATTGTGCATAGAATCGATCCTGAAGTCCACCTGGCTCAACGCCTTCCTTTGTCAACAACGAGGACAACTGTCGGTACCCGAACTGAGTGATCTAGAAATGATCTCTCCAACACCTTCCGACACTTCCCCTTTCCCCAGCATGCTTTTTAAGTTTTCTGAAACAAAAGGCTCGTCGATGTTTGAAGGAACATCCCTCTTATGGTAATTGATTATAAGCTTACTACTACTTCTTCCCTCGTATTTCTGTCAATATTACTTCTTTTATTTTAACTGAATGAACTAATATCAATATGAGAGACACTGCTTTCTTTTATCATCGGACTTGTTTTAAAATGTCTCAGTTTCGTGCATCCAAAATTCTTCTTTTTTCGAAAAACGCCGCGAATTTACATTTTTTGTAATAGTTTGTCCCAATTGCAATTGTAATTGATGCTCTTGTTATTATAATATCGCAATTGTAACAGATGCTCATGAAGTTATAATGCCACAAGTCTGTGTAATGTGACAAAACCGTTACAATTGTGTCTTTTGATCGGTTTCCTTTAGCACAATATATTTCAAAATGACACATGTAGCCTGTAGTAATTTCGCACACAATAAGAGTTAAAATTCCATATATTTCTATCTTCATTGGGTTGAAGACTCTAAAATATAAACTCCTCCTTCACTTTTATGAATTTTTTTTTCAAACATTTATAAACTTGGGAAATTGAGAAATGGTCTAACTTTCGAAGGCCCCTCTAATTCATCAGTCTACTATTCATTTTTGATTTTCCATTTAATGCGATAACTGTCACTTGGCTTTGTTTTCGGAAAAATGGGCTTTTCTTTGCATGGATATTTACTTCAAGAGTCATTCTGGTAGATTCGCATTTTCCTATAAGAAGAATAAATCCTTCTTTGGTTGTGATTCGTGATCAGTAGACTTTGAAAAAGTCATATTAAGGCTCCGCCTAGACTGCAGGCAATGCGAAAAGAGGCAGTCGTGATGTAAGGAACTAAAGAAGGATTGTATAGCCAAAGCAAGGCAATAGCGACTGCTGATGTCGATGGAGCCCTAAATCTTTATATCATTAATCGCCCCCCGCTGACTACGACCGCGAACAACTCTTCATTCCGAATGAATTATCCTGTTTTTTCCGATTAGAAGGATCGTTCATGCCATCTACATAAAAAGAAAAAACTCTCCACAAAAAACTGCCCGATATTTTTCTCAAGGCATTTGGAAATCTGCTTTTCGAAATCCAGTAAAACCAATTCTTCGGAATTCATTCTCGGACCGCACTTTTGTGCTTTTTAATGCATGTCTTATATTCTTAATATAAAATATATTCAATGAATATATTTTTATTCATTGACAAACAAAACACGAAATTTCTAAACTCTTCCAAAAAGTAACAAAACTTAAATCTAGTTTAACAGTTAGTTTTTTTCTAAAGTCCACTAGCCCACTTTTTCACAAAAATATCTCAAGATGCACACAGTTTTGACACAGATCAATATTTTGTTCGCGATATATCACATTACGACACTTATTGCAGGAAGCGCTTAGCTCGCGCCTTATTTGATAAGGACAAAATATCTAAATCTATATCTAAAATATCTCTCGATGAACCCGGAGTATCTTTTGACAAAGTTTGGCATATAATTTTGCGCAGATATCTTTTTAAAGTTGGAACCTGTAATCTCGTACCCATGAACGACGATGAAAGTTCCGTGCGCAGCTTCTTTATAAAAGTTTTTCGGTTTAAGGGCTTCTCACCTATACTGCTTACATTATGGCTGTATATAATATAAGCATTTACGCATGCAACATTGATCATTCCGCAAAACACAGCCATGAGCCATCTATTAGTCTTCCTACAGCAAGACATAAGTGCGCACATTTCATCTAGTGCATCAACTCCACCGTTAGTTTGATACATAATCATCTCGGGTTTTCTGGAAACTTCGTCAATAAAAGCGTCTCCATCGCAGGATGATAGCAAGTAGACCATTTTATTTGCCTTAGGTTTATAGGATGCCAGAGTAAGGGGCCCATCACAGCAAAACATTGATGTTCCCACTGGTCTATAGCGGCTGTTTTTCATTTCTTCAGGTATCTCGGGCTTATTCGACCGCACAGTTCACACCATTGTCAACTTATATGGCTCCTGAAGCATTTTTTGCCAACGGAATCGAGGTAAGCCAGTTGTCACATGTAATATTACGACGACCGCCATGTAGAGGCCTCGACAACTCTTTGAGAAAATATTCTCAGAGAGGTACGCCACTTGCCTGAGTTCCTCTTCCCTAAGAAGGTATTGCATTAACAGTGTATTTTGTGCCACTATCACACAACATCAAGATTTTAATGCCATACTTAAATGGCTTGCCGGGTATATACATTTTGAATGGCCACCGACATCGAAATCCAAGCAACTGCTCATCAACTGCTACGTGAGCTCCCGGAATAGAACTGCTTACACATTGGTAAATGAAAAGCTTCCATATTTTGCTGATAGGACTGAAGATATCAGTAGCTCGATGTGTGGAATGTATGTTTTTGTCATCCATTCGAAGACATCTTATTAAAAAATCAAAACGATCGCGACTCATCACCGAAATATAAATCACTGATGACGATTGGTGGAAAAGCTCAGCCATACCCAAGTGATTATTCTTTCTCAAAGCTGTAATTATCAGGATTCCAAAAAGTGTGCGTATTTCATCTCAACTCGTTTCAATGATATCTGAGCATTCTTTCGTTCATTTTGCCTTTGATAGTTTTCTGCGACAAATATATAACTCCACGATTAGCAGATAATGAACCTCGCGACTCATTATCATCAACTAGTGGTTCTTTGGCTATTTCATCTTAAAGGCTTCTTCTACATCACTTTCAATGTCACATTCACTTATATGGCTTTCAATTTCACTATCATTATCACTGAACTGACTATCATCGTCCCTTTCTAACAGAACAGCCAGGATTTCATCGTCTGGTAAACCTCTGCTGGCCATAATAACTGAGTGAAATCACAAAAATATTACAGCACAAAATTATTATTATGAAATTAAACTCGTCTTTTTCGAAGACTTTAAAATATTTATTTCACAGCGTCTAAATCCTTACTGACTATTTTTTCTTAGCCTCTAATTTCAATTATATATATATTGGGTGTTTACCATATTACTAAAATCAGCAATGATGCACTATAAACGTAAGTGATCATTAGTCTAGCCTGTATACAGAATCTTCATAAAATTTTTGAGATGCCGACAAACTCTTAAAGCAATTAAAAAAGGACCTGTAGCGAAACAGTAAAATTCCAAAGCAATTAAAAGGGATATCACGTGCAGTGCGTGTGAAAATGAAAGGTCATAAAAAAAGGATATAGTTTAAAAGATTTGAATAGATTAGAGGTTGTAATATCAGGCTGTGATATAACTACAATTTGTCCACAATTATGTCAGATGTGAATAACCCCACAAATATTTAGTTTAATTGGTGGAGATCCCGGAAACTCGCACCAAAATCCCAAAAATCACTTTCAAGATAATCATGCGAAATTACGCATATGATCACTATATCCCGAAAATGCCGACACTGTGCTGAACTGCACATTCATCCAACAACCGGTACAATCTAGGAATGAGATGTCATGAAAAATTAGCAATGCAGCTGCATTGCCTAGAGCTGGAGAACAATTTTTCAAAAGTGTATGCGCAATTTTAACGCAGATTATCTTTCCAAGGTTAAAAATTGGCCAGACATGAGATTCGAACCAAAGGAAAATAGTAAAAATTAGAACGCTCATAAAATTTGAAGGAATTTTTCATATTTGTACCGATATTTATTTGAGATACCAACAATAGGTCCAATAAATTCTTTCACAAATTAAGTAAAAAATTACCCGAGTGCTGCCTCCAAACCAGTTGGTTGCACGTGCAAGATGATTGTGATCGTATTCACGATTTCTTCAATTTTTTTAACACTACATGAGTTTTACCGTGATTCTTCACATTAGATGTCACGTTCATCACCTTTACATGTACTACTAAGAAATAAATGTGTTTACCGCTACCATGTGTTACCACGCTACCGCGTGGCTAATGACAACAAGCAAACACGTAATTTGTAATATCCTTGTAACGTTCTCCCAGGAACATTTATTATGTTGACTCATTTGAAACCAGTTCTAATTCGCAATCGATCACAATCCCTTCCAATAGACAAACATCATGATTTTATGCGCGTTTTATTCTCCCATATTCCATTCACATCGAGATTAATGATGACATTATTATTCATTCCCGAATACGTTTGAGTTAATAATCTGTTACAGAATCTTGACATGAATTGAACAGGAGACTATTTGCTTTGTGAATTGTATGGCGGACAATAATTCATCGCAAAGATCCGGTTAACCACAATATATCGTTTTTCTCGAGAAAATCCCAGAAGGGATGCGTTCTAATTTTTATTTCAGATACTTATGCACCCTTTTCCCTTTGTGTCCGCTTTAGGAATTGTTATTATGATGTCCAAATGCAGAAGAACGACCACTTGACCATCCCACAGGGACACTTCGTTTTGAAAACTTGTCTTGAATTTTACTTACAAATTACTTACGGGTAATAAATCATTTCCTTGTCAAAATATGTGAATGCACCGAACGAAGAGTTCTTCGATGGATTCAGTACGTGCAATCCGTTCTAATGATATCCATAGGAAATTCACAGAACTATCTTGTGGTGGATATTAGTCGTTTCATGTTGTTTGAATTGTATGCAAACATGCTTATGCATACTCCAGCGTTATGTATTTCCACATATTTAACTTCGACTTCAAATGGTTCCAACTTTTCATTGCATGTAATGATAATGTTTCAATTTATCTTTCTGGGTAATAGACATTTTGTAAGCTTAAATCAGCAAAATTGTCGACAGTATGGTAGACAAAATGGTTTAGAAAAATAAAAGGAGAATAGTTTGGGGCTTGAACTGATGTTGAATTTACAGGTGATAAATAGTAAAGTTTTGAGATATGTACCTATAATAGATTGAGTGCATTTCCAGAATGTTGGGCAATAAAAAAGTCGAGGACGAAGTTGACATCTTTAAAAATAAAGATCTTACCCGCTGGGTAGTGTACGGAACCTAGTAGCAGGAAAATCTCCAGAAAGTCAATGCTTCCAGGATCTCCAAACACAGTCTTGAACTCGAGTATGCTGCAGATGAAGTGAACAATGCTGTTTTCAATCCATTTTATGAAAGCTGTCCTGAATGGATCAAAAGAGGAGAGAACATAGAACCTGTATGGTGGAACTAAGGATTAGTCAACGTAATAGTTTGTGAACTCAACTATAAGGCAAAGTGGACCAATGACTGGTGCCAATACCATAGAACATTAAAATACTATGGGAATGAAATCTGAAATGTGAATATCACGGATTCAGATCCTTTTGTGAGACAGTAAAAAAAAATCTATTGCAGCTAGACGACATGAAGACATAGCTAAGTTACGATAAAACTTTAAGATAGTATTTAGAAAAATGATGTGGTAACACTAGGAAACCTAATAAGGCGCACACTGCACCGAAAATTCAAAGCCTAACAGCTGAGAATGGACGAGGACTGTTACCATTGTGACAGAAAAGCGTAAAAGATGGGATTTGAACTGATGCCATCTTTTTTTGGGAGGTGAAGGCTATTCACGCCCTGAGTGTCGGACTCTCGCTACCGGACAACCGACCAAACATCTTCCTTGTCACGCCGAGAACCTAGTCTGGAACTGTTTTTCATATTACCTGGACTAGGCCTCATTAATCATCGCTTAGCGGTGCCTTCAGGTTAAGGAAAATCCCTCTTTTTGCACGGGTGGACTGCTCTTGATTGCTGTTACAGAGATCCACCTCCCTCACCAAGCGATCCATCATGCCCTTCTTAATGAGAAGAACCTTCCGTACGTAATGCGACACACAGTTCCAATTGTCTTTTGATTGCATCATTTTTTTGGAGAGAGCACGTCTATTTTTTCCGACAGATGCGAACGGAGTCTTGTTAATGTATTACACGTAAAGAACGTGTGGCAGGTGTCATCCTTCATCCCCGGGCAGAACACGCAAGTTGGGGATGATGACTTTACCATCTTATAGAGGCAAAACTGAAAATACCCATGACCACTGAGTAGTTGCATCAGGTAATAATCGGTCTCACCATGCATTCTGTAGAACCACGGCCCCAAGTCACTAATCAGCCGTGCGGTCCACCTACCTCGCGTTTCGTTTTTCCACACTTGCTGCCACAAGGTTAGGGTCCTTCTCCGTTCCTCTCTGCTGACGGTTTCTCTCGCCACCTCCCCCCCCCCATAACTATACACGTTTTTGTTCGTCTGCAAGTAACTTAATAGGAACCACCCTCGAGATTACGAGCATTGCAGGTTCTGAAACAGTGCGATATGCAGCCGCTATCCGCAAAGTTCCTTGCCTCTGCACCTGTTTTTACTGTTTTTACTTTTTACCTCTCTTTGGTAAGAGCGTCGGCCCAAACCTCGTAGCCATACAAGAGCATGGACTCCATTGCATTCATCAGTAGAAACCTATTACTCGAGGTTGGTCCCTGCGTGTTGGCCATAAGGGGACGGAGAGCCCCGACAGAGAGAGAGCCGATGCTCGCACCGAAGTCCTATCGGCTGGCGCTCGAACTTGCTCGAAAAAACTCATATACGGGTCAATCATCAAACCAATGTATCTGATTGATTCTTTTGACTCGATGATCATTTCCCCCACCTGAACGGGAATAACACGAGGGATCCACTTCTTGGTCAGGACGACGACCTCGGTCTTTTCCAGCGCTAGGCTATGCGCACGGTCTGTCATCCACTCGCTCACTCGACGTATTACCGCACGTAGTTTGAGTTGTGCCTGTCCGACAGTACGTCTGGTGACTAGATCTGCTACGTCATCTACGCAGCCAACCAGGCGCGACTCCCTCGGTAACTGCAACCTCAAAAGCTCATCGTACGAGACATTCCAGAGGTCCGGGCCCAGTACGGAAACTTGCGCCACTCCTGATGTCAAATCAATTCTTCGCCGGCCATCCAATGTGTCATAGATGAGCTTCCGGTTTTTGAGATAGTCTTTCAATATCCGCGTCAGATATCTCGGTACCCTGAAACATTCCAGAGCACGAAGAATATCTGTCCATCTAGCAGAATTGAAGGCATTTCTCACATCGAGTGTTGAGGGAAGTATTATTCGTCCCTCCTAGTTTCCGCATGGCAAGCTTGTAACCCAGTTCCCACGGATCTTTATCGAGCAGTGAGGCTTATTTTCGTTAATCAACATACGGGGGAGTTTTCTGGACGACCTGTATGCCAGCGTTCGGGAATGTGACTCGTCTCGATTTCTTGAGAGTTGGGCATCGTGGCTAAGTCTATGACACTCTCTACGCTTTTCAGCGGTTTCTGCCGACCACCAGTATACAGCAGGCCGTCGCCTGGGCATAGAGCAGTCGCACGCATTCTTGATGAACCTCATGGTGGAGTTCACCATGTTTTCAACTGAAGCTCCCCCTATTGCTCTCATAATTTCACCGCTCGTGAGCACACTCGTCAATTTCGAAAGCAATGTATTGGTGACTGGCCGATTAGTCCTCCAGTACCCTCCATCTGTGTTTCCTAGGCACTAAGGACTCTTTTTTTAACATCCGACAAATTTAACATCCGGAATAGTTCCCAAACAGGCTTCCCGTCGAAAAGTTGGTGCGTTCCCAACGTTCATGATGACAAGTTGCCTCCTAGCCGCCATTTCTTGGTTTCTTTTTCCTCTCGGGACTGGAAGAAGCGTTTTCCATTCTATCGCCTTGGCACTAATGTCATCGTCAACAGGGTTTCGGAGTGCTCGGAGCAGCTTCCTTCAGTTCATCGAGCCTGCTCCAAAAGCATGGAATTTTCTCATTCGGTCTCAAATGGACGATTATGAATGTCAAATCAGAGCACCCAATGAGCACAAAGCCATTTCCGCATATCAAGTCCGAGCTGTGGGCAGAGTCCTATCACGTACCCAGATGGCGGCGTTGCCGTATCGATCACAATACCATTCAGCCTCTTCCTTGTTGTTGCGTTGCTCAGATATCAGCAATAAGTCGGCTTTTTTCTCCCTCGCAACATGATCTAGTAAATATTGTGCGGTTGAGCTACGGTGTAGGTTATTCTGCAGGACTCGGATCATGTCTTTGCTCTTTTCTTGCTTAGTGCCTCTTTGAATTCCTGGCACCTACTTCTTCCTGGGGTATGAGCCAGATGTTCAGACTTCCGTCCCGTATCTTTATGCAAGATGCAACTGGGTTCGTTTGGGCAGTCTTTCGCTTTATGGCCGAAAGTGCCACACTAGTAGCACAGTATACTTCGATCTGGTCATTTGTAGTTCGACGAGATGTCTCCGAATCTAAGGCACTTGTAGCATCGAGTTAGGGCTACCCTCCGACGTACCCTGGACACAACCCAGCTAACTTTAATTTTCTCCTTAGCCGGGAGATGCACAACGTCTTTCTCTGGTATGTCTATTATTGCCGCCCTTTGCCCTTTGCGTCAGCCTTACCCTAAAGCTCTCTGCCGTAGGAAGAATTTGCCCAATGGAATCTTCTATTTCTTTTGCATCCGCAATGCAGTCAAGGTCTCTTATTTCCAAAGTTGCCATTGGCCGTAATGTCGTGATAATAGCTCTAGAGCCCAGAAGATTCTTGACAGCGCTTTCGAACAGGCCCTTTTCGGTGGACTCTGTTCCGTGTTCTACGAAGAGACCGCCTGTTCTGGTCGCTCTTACCGTTTGTATGAGTTCGTAATGCCTGCGCTGCTTGCTCCTGGTCTTTTTAGGCATTGCGCTGTGTTTTGTACCTTCCAGCTTTCCGGGCGCCTCTTTCGAATCTGTTGCTATCACGCGGTTTATCTTCTTCGCAGCCTTCTGTTGTGATTTAGAGCGCAGCAATCGAACCTCAACATATCTCTCCCTTTGACTGATGTCTCCTGTCTCGACTGGTGTCAACCCCTTTACCTTTTCCCTACGGTCAGGTTTGAGTGGGCTGCATGCCGCCCTCTTGCCTTTTACGAGAGGAGTAGCACTCTCCGAGTAGGGAGTTTTATTCTAAGGATCTTTCTTAAGCTCTTTCAATATACTTCTCATCCATAGCTACCTGCGGCGATAGTGCTGGATCCTATCAACGAGATCCTCCGATTTGTCAATCCCATTTTCGATATCCTTGTTGACATTTTTTTGGACATTCGTTGCATTTCTCATCACGTTCATTATAGCGCTTATGTTCCTAGTTAGCCGCTCTTCCGCACTTCTGTCAACGGCTATTTTCGTGATCAGGTCGTCCTCAGGTGAGGTTCTCGGTATGCTGTCAGCAGTATACCGAGGAAGGACTTGTTGATGTTGAGCATCATTGTTTTCGCTATCCACGTTGTTCGCTGTATGACTTTTGATGACCCCTGGAGAATGGCACTTTGGATCGATGGCTCCAGTGCCCAAAGCCTTCACTACGCTTCGTGCATCGTTCGCTCCACCGCCTTGTGAAGGAGCAAATATTGTGGACAAGCACGTTTTTCGCTGTTGCAAAGCACTCGATTAAGGTTCACTTGCACGATGTTTTCTCGCTGCTTTGTTTAGCTTGGTTATTCTTTTACGCGATGTTCGCAGTAGTTTTGGCCTTGGAGCGAACATGCTTGCATGCTTGCGAACATGCATCTCACTCGAAACGCAGGTGGTTGCCGCGCATATCACTTAAAAAGGAGGTGCCAGCAGCCTAATCCAGTAAGACCAAGACAAAACGAAGATCAAGGTCAAAAGGACGGAGCAGAAAATAAACAGCTTTAATCGAATAGCGGATTCCACCATGGTCACCAGAAAAGCGTCGAAAGGCTCATCGTCGTAAAAACAGCATATGGTGAGCTTCTTCCTGAATGCAAAGACAAAGAAACCCCGAACAAAAGACAAGAACCGTATAGTTAACCATGCCAAAAAGCCTTGAGCCACTCCTGATCAAGCCGACCAATGGTAGAGCATAAGCACACAATGTACGGGAAATCAGGAGAACTCTGAAAACTCATGACACTCAAATCACCATAAAAACAATTCGGCCGACTCAATCTGTTGAAGGCGTTCAAGTAATCCCTAGCGAAAGTTGAAGCTACGCTGCAGTGATCCTTGATCGACGGATAATCTTACATTGGTGCTCAAAAGCCCAAGGGCTGCTTGAGAACTCCGCGAGGGACTTAAATGCCCATCTATTGCTCCTTGGCGGACAACACCGGGCTGAAAATTCGTTATGATTGTACACTGATTAATCCTTAGCTTATACCTTCTGGCTCGAAACAGTGCCAATCTGAAAGAAATGGTTTCGTTGTCCATGTATAGCATTCTTTAGTGTAAACCTGACACCAAATTGACCATTTGGAATCGGCAAAGCTCAACTTTTTTGAGGACGCTATCTTGAGCAGAGAGAATAATTTTCTTACCGGCAGGACGTTATCACTAATATTATTAAAACGGAGCATGCCTCAGCCAGATGCCAGAAACGAATTCTAAAGAGAGCAGCCAGATTTGGCCTAGTCATCATGAAAACATCGATAAAACTCCACTTTTTGTAGCTCGAACTGCGTGAGGACCATACCAGACATGATATATCCCTCGGTGGCAATCTTCTGAATGACTTCAATTAAGCAAGATCTGGAGTCAATTTGACCAGTTACCATCAGGAAAAAGCGTTTGAGATCCCACAAAGTGCTCCTACACTCCCACACACATAGCACCCCCATCGAGTGAAAGATGGGCGAATACGCTTATCACAGTCTGCTACTTCGTCCTGGACCAAAGCACTGGCTGCAGAAGAGTTGATGAACGCTACGATCAGCACCATCCAAGTATGCGTAAAAGTCATCTTTGCCCCACCGGAGACAAAGACACGGTATACTGGTGGTCAAATGAAATCGCTCAACAACGAAGGGAATATCATAAATAAAACCTCATAGGCAGTTAATTGGCCGGCTAGGAAAAGTTTGTGCAGAGTGGTCAGCAGATGAAAGGCCTACCGTTGGCTGTAATTCGCCTAAGAACTGGACAAGAACCCGTAGGGCTTTCAGCTTTTTTTGTCAAAGTTCAGTGCTACACTGGGTCCATGCGCCTACGGAGTGGACAAGATAGGTGAGATGGTACTGGCTCTCTTCTCCAATGCTCCACCTGACCTTTCCACTCTGTCCACTTCACTGATGCTTTCCATTCTCTTTGTGACTTTTCTCCACGGCAGTAAAGTTTCATACCAGGACGCACTTGTGATGGTGGTGACTGCGGTACAAGAGGTGTAGGCATGGAGTCGGCCCAACACGCCTCCTGATATACTTTTAGCTGAGTTTCTTGGAGCAAATTAGGGCTACGGTAATGACAATTAAGTAGGTGTCTTGCCAATCAGTTCACTAATGGCAAATGTGGGGGGTCCAAGTTGAACACGAAGCATTGTAAAAGACTGTGAATTTATTAAAAAGAATTTATCTCCGAAAATATGAAAGTAACAAAGCTTCAGTCGCTAGCGATGAAAGACGACTCACTCTCCATGACTGGTAGAAACTTGCATGCACTAAAAGGAACGTGGGCCGAGCGTAACTGAGTTGAAAGCATGTTGAGACAGACTTCTACCTGACGCAGCAATAATTTTGGTAGACGACATCCAAGAATTCAAGACGTGCTTTTTATTCAATCGAGTCCATCATTTGCATGCGTCTGTACCACACAGGGGAAGAAAGCTTTTTTATCTATTCCAATTATTTAGTGATAAGAACAATATGTACACCTATGATAAAAAAATATTTCATGAAGATAAAATGACCTCGGAATTGGCCAGAATGATTAAGTCAAACCCTTGAAAGTTTAGCCGTTCATATGTGTACCATGGACGTCATTACGTATTTAGTATCATTATTAAATTATTCAGCTTGCATAAAAAATTATTGTTGTTCTCAGTGACAAGAAGGGATCATGTGTCGAATGCACCTGATATGACAGAATGCTATAAAATGGTATACCGAGAGATTAAAGACGTCTGAGGGGACATGAATGGAAGTATTTAGGTATGGGAAAATTTCATACTTCAAGCCTTCTTCTGACTGAGCTTCATGTCGTCACTGTAAGCGAACAACCCAACATAGAAGGAGGATACAAACGCCATCTAGTTTTCTTGTCTGATGTCCAGACAACCGTTAAATGCGCTGTAATCATCGGTGATAAAATCAAGCATGGATTAAAGTCGTTTAACACTCTCAACATGCTAATTGTAGCCAATAAGACCTTGTACTATACTTGGTGCTAGGGCATAGAGGTTTGACAGGAGATTTGACATCATATATTGGACCTGAGAACTTTATTGGAATGAATGGAACATGAGGACAAGGAATGCAAAGGCGCTGGAGCATCCTGTGAGTGCTTCCACGGTTAAAACTTTCCCGTGATGACTCTCTCGAGTAAAAGTTTTGAAGTCGTACCGAAATGGAAAAAAAAACAAGGCGTCCTCACTTGAATCGACCACATTCTAATAAAATGGGTCAGAAACCGAACGGACAGTGCAGATTCTGCAATTACGCGGAGGAAACACTTGTCCAACTGCTAGTACATTGCACTACTATCGACGCAATCAATCAATAACTATTATAGTATGTGGTCCGTACCGGAATTCAAACCAATACAGAATATCTCCACGTTTAAGACTTCATTGAAGTGAGTTAAATCCGCCTTACATAATTTGTTTTCTAGACACCTATACCACATTCGATTCTCCACTCCATGGAAGGAAATGCAATGAATTCAATTTGTTACTAAATTTCAAGCTGAAAATTGTAGCAATCTGATTATCCTTTAGTAGATATTCTGCTTGGGAGTGTGTTTAGTCTTGATAAAAGTCGAAATGATTGACAAGTGTGAAAAGATATCTGAACTTCAAATTTTTCATGGCTTTTATATGGAATTATTGAACACTTCATTTTTGAGCAGAACCAACTGAGAAAATGTAGAACCAGCGCTCATCGAAACTACAATCTACAATTGCGGGTCGCTGATATGAACCCAAGACGCAAGATACTTAACAAGAAGCCAAATATGTTCGCCTCGTAAGGAAATGGTGCCCCGCATCATTAAAATGTCTGAAGTGTGTTGTACAGGGGGCGTATACCACCACAGTCCACGCTTCGAGTTTTCCATTTCTAGGCCCAAACTCAGATAAGTGACACCCTGACACGAAGTAAAATTCCTTCAGCCTCATAACCCCTTCCTTGACCTCACGATTCTTGGAACGCACATTCTTGTAATTTCGGAAAATCGAAGTTCTCCGGTGATCAGTTGTGGGAATAGGATAATAAATGGATTTTGTGCTTTACCGATCACTTTGATTGACACATTCCAATCAGGAAGAGATCAGTTGATGATTGACTGGTGATTAGATTTCAGTTTGTCGTAAGAAATGTTGAGACCATCAGGAGGATCTTGTCGAGGATATGGTTGATACGAAACACAAAACTTATCTGAAATAATGCAGTTGACAACACAAGAGTAATAGTCGACCAGCTTAGGAGCCATGCCAGCAGCGCGGTAAATACTTTGAACAGAAGGACATTCAAGAAGATTGAAATCGGTATCGTCGCCAGACATTATCATTTGTTTTTGTTTAAATTCGTGCGCCTCTGTGCCATTCGAAAATGAGGGCGATAATTGGATGCACAGATCTTTCGCTCGGCGTTTTTAATTACTTTCAATCAGAGGGACCATTTATAATCTTCGACCTTTCTCACCCTGTTCCTTTAGCATTACAATTAGTGGTTCAACTCGCAAGGCGTTGGCGTTTGTCTGTAACATTTGACATAACGAAAATTAAAAGATCTTGAAACGAGAATTAATTGCAACGTTCAACAAACGTGTCAATGAGCAATGTGTGTATGTTGAACCGAAAAAATAACCCTTAAAGGAAAAATTTATTTTCTGACTTTACTCATGGTGACATATGCCAATCAGTTTTGAAATTAGTGGGAAAAATGAGCTTGATCTATTTTAATTCGATTCCATTGGTATCTGTGACTGCACCTATTGCTGGCTGTGAATTCCTTAAAACAAATTATTTTGACTTACTCTTCCCTTTCAATTGATTGTGCTAAGAATGCAATTTAACAATTTCCAATGAATGTAATTCTGGTCAGTTTCTACATGTCCTTTATAAACTAAGATATTGAGCATAGTTGCCTTAGTTTGCTACAATCGCGAGACTCTTCCTACCACGATTCCATGCAGCGTAACAATACACATGTGTAATAGATGTGAATATGTCACAATGAATTAATCCTAAACGAAAAATAATTAAAACAATAAAGGACCAACAAACCAGAGAATAGTGAAATTTGCTTGTAAACACTTGTTTTCACTGCTGAAATTCAAAATAATGTACTGATATTGTTATTGCAACCGATTCTTATCAAGCTCAAATTCGAATCTCGAACTATTGGCGCAGGATAAATTCTGTTGAAGGAGTATCAAATGACATTGGAATGTTGCCAAAAAAGAGTAAAATTGGTATGACTTGGAACCCGGTAGATGACGGAGCATTTCAGCGCTACGACAACCAGATATGGAACATTTATTCTGTTTTGATGAGGCAACAGAATTTAAATGGCCTTTGATATTGGGTTTCCTTCTTCCAAAATAATATAATATTGAGTACCGGGAAATGGATTTTGCGATTTTTTCGATTATTCGTACCCCACGGATTCCACGTGAAAAACCTTTATATTCTGTTGCTATCAGTTGGAAAGATACACAATAAAATCATTGATAATATGTATCAGGTGCCTTCATAAGTTTTTTTTCTGGATTTCGATAAAACAAATACGTTATTTTCCAGGGGAAAAATTATTTTTATTCAAAATACTGGCCATCGGTTTCTGCACATTTTGCCCATCTTAACTGTTTCACCGGGCTTCAAGAATTCGAATGCTTAATACCACCCTGGTTCCACTAGACACAGACCATGGTCTTCTTGTCGAAGCGGTTTGGCCTTGGTATTGAAGGACCGGCTTTGCCAAGTGTGAGATGTGATCAAAACGATAAAACAAAAACGCTAGTTTTGGCGGACTCAACTTGTGTTAGCAGTTAAATGTCGGACGGTCGAAAAGGTGTATGTGTCAAATTAATACGCTGCATTGTGGGGATAACTTCACGTTGCTTGGGAACACAAGAAACAATGAAAAGATATTTATTAACGTTACCAAAATAAACCGACGCGTATCGAATGGCGGCTAAAGGTACAAGAAGAAATTTTTGACCGATTGAACATACACATTTTTCATTGGAGTCGACGTCGATCTTTGTAGCGTGTTGTTTGAAGGCTGAAATGTCGCTAGAGCGTACTTTTCGGTGGCGCCATCCCTCGGTAAAACCGGGGAAACTGATGCATGTACCTGATATGTTAAACAAAACAAAACATATAAAAAGTGTAAATGTCACAAATTAGGCAAAATTTGCAACATTTCGGTTATAATTCAACAAAATTCGTATTGGTACGCTATAGGAACCTAAAAACTATAAAACGCTTTCCTTGAGTCTTAATATTTAGTTGGATAACCCATTTGTTTTAAGCAAACCCTTTTGAGAATCAATTTTCCGGATTTTTCGAATATAAATCCTAAAATATTGGCCCAATCGGACGATAGAGCTTGTTTTATTCCGAATGTCATATTCGCGCAAATTCCTTTTAATTTTCGACCACAAATTTCCGATGTGTTGATATCGGGGCTTTGGGGTGAAGTTTGAGGCAGTTATATAACATACACAGACGAGTATTAAATGCTATGTGTTTGTGATCATTGTCCTGTTGGACTATGTAGTTCCGTTCACACCCGAATTTTATTTTTTGAAATCCATGTTTCTAATGTAATTTCTAATCGCTTATGAAATGGCCTTGATGCCATAGTATTCCTCGCATACTTCTCGATCCTGCCACATATGTCGTCCTTAGGAAGTGAGGACTAAGCGGTGTTTCTTGCGCTGTTTTCGAGTGATTTGCCAAAACTTCTATTAGTAATTTGCAATGTATCGCACAGTTGACTTACTTTTTAATATAATTTGATCGATTTACTTCAACGGTTTGCCCTTTTTGTGCAACTCTGCTATTAATTCTTAAACCTAAACTACTTTCATGAACTCCTGCTGTAAATTCAGACGGTTCGCAGAGCAACAACACGTGCAAGGATACAATGCAATTTTCCTATGAAAATGAACGGTACGAATACGAATTTTCCATACTTCACATTGACAGATCTGGTCCCGTGGCGTGGTGTTATCACGTGATGACCGCCTGAAGGTTTATTACTGGATACTTCTACCATGATAAAAGGCAATCGTAATACCTTGAAGTTGAGTCTGAAAGAAGGTAGAATTGACACCAATAACAATTCCCTCGGTGCGAAGGTTCAGCGTCGTAGTTACCTCCATCTCAAGAACACCCATATTTGTTATGAAACTTTCAGACAAGTCTCTAAATTAACTGGATCTACACGAAGGTCCTCTCACAAACGAAAAGCAGACTATGATTTTGGATCCTGGAATGTCAGGTTACTGAAAAAAACACTGACACTATTGGGAAGTTTTTAAAATATGTTAAGAGTTATGAGTTATATTACAGTCAGTACGCATTAAATGTGCTGGCAATCCAGGAAACAACATGCATAACCTGAAATCGCACCCAAGTAAGCAGGAAGGCAGCTGAAAAGCGAGGAAACGCTAACGGTACAAAAATAATTCTGGATGATTTCAACGCTGAAGCCAGTAACGAGCAATCTCATCGGAGGGCATTCGCTCCAGGACGATATCAATGACAACGTCCAATGTTTGATTTCCTTTGTGGCAGGTATCCTGTTATTTGTTTTTTGCCTCGACAACTTACCGGCGTTGCATGCCGAAGGGATATGATGGACCTGCTCCCCGCATAAGTTTGACTTTCAAAGTTTCCGAACGGTGTCAGTGAGAAAAACCTTAGAGAAAATCCTCAAATCCAATTAGTCAAATCCTTTAAATGCTAAATCCAATTTAAGGAGACAACCAAGGACTTCGATCGTGAATGGAATGATTGGCTTGATAATGAGCGCCAAGATGCGTTTGACCAGGCATACAGACAAAATATAGATAGAAAAATTTGAACGAAGAGAGAACGTTATGAAAATCTAAGAACAGTACCGAATGGAATTTTTAGAATCACGAAATAAAACTGTGTAAGCTTAGTGAGTAATAATTCAAGGCAAGCTCAAAAAGTGGTGAAAAGCCTTAACTGAGGATATCAGCCGAAGACCAGGGCCTGCCGTGATGATATCGACGAACTCATCACTGTATGATGAGTTCTGTTCATCACTGATGAACAGAAGATTAAGGAAAGGTCTTAGAGAACCAAAATTAAATATTGGGAACAAGGAAACAAGGTTAAAGGGTTAGATAGATATGCCCATAAATATGTCGGAAGAGCTTCTATGGCCTCATTGAAGCTCAAAAGAATAAAAAACCATTGGATGCGGATGACATTCCAGTTGAGTTCACCAAACATAGTGGTAGCAGAACTCACAAAGGCATCCATTAAGCAATGCAAATTATTTGGGATCAAAAACATATGCTGCGATAGAAACTTGGCCAATGGATCAAGTTTCTTATCTACAAAAAATAATATTAGATAACTTGCGAAAACTGTTTTGTTCAACATACTAACACTGGCAAAACTACTATAAATAGGATCAGATCATACCCTAACAGTATTATTGGGGAATAGCATGTTAGCCTCGGAACAGGAAATTTGACAACGGATGAGTTGTTTCCAGTCAACCAGATATTTAAGAAACACTGTGACTCATTATCGACGTATACTTAAATTTTGTTGACTTCAAATATGCCTATGACAGTATGCTCCCTTTTGGTATACCGCCGAAATCAATATGAAAATGACATTGAAAAGGTACAAAGCCTTCATCAACAACCAACTCATCGCTTGCTAGAACTATTGGACAAGCACTGGTAATTGGGCGGACCCCTGGGTTATATTATCAGCTTATATAAAATAAATGGACGTGTAATAGGCACCTAGGAACGGAGAGCTGAAGGATAGAGACTAGTGGGCAAACCAAGAATACGCTGATCTGACTATGTGGATCAAGACAAAGCTAAGGTCTGAGAATGTTTGCAATTTTATGAAGAAAAGGAGATATTTAACCCATCTGCAGAAGATTCCAAAGTGTGAATCGAACTGAGCTAACCATTGATTTGACAGCATGATTTTTGGTCAAATTAACAACAATCAAAATTTGGCAGTGGAATTTCTTCAGGCGTTGTTGAAAGTAGAAACCATAAACTGAAAAGCACCAACGGTAAGGACTCAGCAGAGTAGCTACTTAGCAACATTTTGGCACAGTTTAGTGACGAAAAGCTTGCATATTCATCTCTTTCTGCGTGGAGTCACTTGATTGTGATCTCATTGGTTGTGCTTGCGCTATGGGATTAAAAAGAGGTCCTGTACAGTCGATGGACGTGGACAAAATAGTGGATGTCAACAAAGGAACATGATGATGCAATGAAGGAAAATATAGTGATATGCTTGGGTCTTCAGTCAAAATGTATATATTGTGCATATGTCAATATTTGCCACTGGATACTACTGTTTCTGCATAGCTCCAACCACGGTGAGAAAGAATTTAGTAGTATGGTCCCATGAAGGATGTAGTACTTGGGTCACCTGTATTGGAACTAGTGTCGACCTGAAAGAAAGCATTTCGAAAGTGCAAAACATTCTTTAGTGTGTACTTGACTCCCAACGAACCAATAATATCTTTTGTGTTGAGTACAGTGCATCATTTTCTTGTCGAAGGAGCTGTGATGCTTACGCTGTTTGGGAATTATTAGTCAGAAACGAAGCCAAGAGATTGCAGCCAGAGTGGAATTTGTCGTGGTGAACTCTGTAAGTACTTATTAGCGCTTAGGCTCCGGTCAAGACGTTTGCTCTGGAATCATTCACCTTAAAGGCATTCAATTAGACAGTGCTCAACGGCTGATAAATGCTAACTTGTTACCCTCAGATTCACACCTCCGTGTAGAGTCCTGAGAATAAATACACGCGCACCATGATTTGGTTTTTCAACAAGGACCGGAAGATAAGCTGCTGAAGTAATACCGTCGAGAATCATCGCATCTACTTGTCAGTCCTTGATGTCTCGTTAGTAACACAGCGAACATCCACTGAACCCGTGTGACACAAACCCCGAGGATTCTTTCTATTAAGTCGAAGGAGACTCCTGGCCCAGAGGATTTTAACTGAAATTTCGCAATTCGTCTATCATGCTTACCAAGCTTATTGCTCAGTACCTTTAACGTCAGCTCTCGCGAAGACGTTTTATCTAAGCAAGAGAAAATGAGAAGGCTCATGTTAACTAAAGCAGGTAAAAGAAATTGCCGAGTCAACGTCAACACACCCCCTGTTATACATGCTAGCTACGGCCGGGAAAGTGCTAATGAAACTCATAAAGGTCAAAAATACTGATACCAGAGCTGCTTGAGATGTTCTTCTATGGCAGCACAATTTTAAAGCAAGGCGTCCAACTATAGTTACAGTTGCAGAGGTTTCAACTGCATTTCAACAGGTGGGTAGTGCTCCTAGTGACGCTGAAGATCGGGAAGTCATTTAACTTCGATCGGTGGATGGATATTGTAGATGCAACAAAAATCTAATCCGAAGTGCCTGAATGTTGCTGCTTGGACTTCGGAATCAGCTGAAAAATTGCACTCTGGTGAAGTTCAGGACTCGATTTTCGGTCCCAATCTTTTGAGCTTATTCTATGGTCGTCCAATGAGACTCGAAGTGCTGGAGGGTCACAACTGATGGTCTATACAGAGGATGTTGCAATCATAGTTTAATGCACTAATACGGCCGGTAAGATGACTCTTTGAATCAACCCAGGGTTGGTGTGAATCGAAATCTCTCATCAAGACAAAGACGAGAGTCCCTGCGCTGAGATCGGGTCTTGACGGTAGTAAATTAGGACACTCGAAAAAATCAATTTAGTACTTGTACTCGTTGATAGACATTCATTTAAATGACAGACTCTGACGCTCAGAGTTTAGGAGGAGTCCAAACTAAACAAAATAGAATACTTTAGTGTTTTGATTGCGATTTCAAATGATCCCGCGGTTATCACGTACGTAGACAAACATCAGACCGAATTTTGTGTCATTTTTCAAATTATTTTTTCCCGTTTTTTGATAATCATGTCCCGAAGGTCCGATTCGAAATGATCAATGCTGTCTCACACATTAGCGTATACAAGTGGCTTCCGATGCTTCCATGTGGCCTTGTCTTGCATTTTTTCATGGGATAAGGAGGTTGCTGTAATTGCTTATGACACCTTAAGAACATAACCAAACGCTTGCTCGTCAACTAGGTAAAATAAAGTGATTTTGTATGCTTCAGATTGTTTTGTATGTTTTAAAGTAAGAACTGAAAGAAAGTAAGAACTGCTATAAGTACCACTTATTCATTTCCCAATGCTTTAAATGATTTTAATTCCAAAATATTCTACAGATGAGTCACAAATTTGCCGAAAAGTTTTTTGAGTGTTGATTAAACTCAGCATGTGTTCCGAAAGAACGTAAATTTTATAACAAAATTAAAATGCAAATGAATTTTACTGATATAAATATTACATTTTATTTGCTTCATCAATTTATTAGTACAAAATCATAATTGAATTGCTTCTCAGGGATGATGGGAGTAAGCTCACAAGTTAAGAGTTGGTCTGCCTAGTAATAAGGTCAGTAATGGGCTTAGAATGCCAGAACCACCTACTCCAGCTCCACCACCAGTCAAATCACCGTCCCCTGGGAACAATCCACCACCTGAGATGATTCCGCCACCCGTTCCACCCGGATAATGTCCTACCGGTGGATAACCTCCATACGAAGGGTAGTATGTAGGGTAGCAAGTTACTAGTGATATAATGGCAGCAACCCCAACAATCAGCGATAAAATGCTCTGAAAAAATTAAACCAAGTATTCAATCAAAATCAAATTCAAAAATGTTTAAGTTACCATCCTGGAAGATAAAGTTGTGTTCTCCTCTGCAGTTCGGTATCAAGTCACAATCTGCAGCCTTCGCGTGGATACTATTTATACAAATTAGTTAACGCCAAAAAATCTCACCAGAATCATTTCAATTTCAGTTTAGATGGACCAAGATAATTTATGTTGACAGATTTAAAGACAAAGTGGCCATTCCCAATTCGGCTTCGCACAGGAACCAAAGATGTAAGGAGATTTCAAACAAACTCATATAATTTTGATTGCAAAACAAGAATCTCCGAACTCAACCAATAATTATCAGAAGTCTTGCAATCTGCAATAAATGTTGAGAAGTGTAATATGTGGTATTAATTGGGATGAGGATCCAATATCGATCGGCTATAGTGAGTTTAATGGCCGGTTAAAAATAAATTCATGGTCGTTGTTCCTGGGAAAATATTTATTCGCAACTTTGAATAGGTGACATCAGCAAGTCCATTTAGACTTATATTGCATTTTCATGGTTCGCTAATAAATCAAGCTTTTGTTTGTGTAAATCAAGGTGCAGAAATAATCGTCAAATATTCAAAAGCTAAACAAAGAACAATCTCAGTCGCTGACAAAGCATTCACTTGAAATCAAATGCTTTCACTAAAACGAATAGGTTTGCTATACTGAATCGTATATAGGAGGTAAAGCTGGGAATATTTCGAATATTAATCACCAACAGACTAAATCTAAGGATTTATTTCATCTATGAAGTCCTTGCAGATCGCAAATGATGGTAACAGTACAGGAAATTGTTCTTGTTTATTGATTTGTGAAAATTTCAATGAACTACACTAATTTCAACAATTTCCAAAATCAAACAATTTCCTTTTATACAAAAATACAGCTAAATGTTCTACCAGGAATATGTTAATATACTTCTATGATAAGTTCTTGGAAATCACTCTTGATTCTTGGAAATTAATCTCGGAACTTGAAAGGAAGAAAAGGCTATTATTTTTATTACAAATCCATTTTCATTCAGCTCTCAGTCGTTTGGAAAATTTTTTTATATATTGTTAAGTCAATATATCAGTATGGGAGAATCTCCAAATTGGGTATCGTTCCGTCGTGTCTTAAATGACTTGCTTAAGGGTGAATTCCATTAAACTACAAGGAGCCAGATTGGCGTAGCCTTTCTTTTAACCGTGGTATAACTAGCCGCAACGGGTGAAAAAAATTTAAGTTGCAGGTTGCCGTACTCCAGGATGCGGACAGAGTCTGGCGTTCAATATGACACCAAAAAAGGCACAATCTCCAGCAAGATCCCAATTATATAGATAAATTTGCTTGGGAAATAGAAGTTGACCTTTGAGCTGATGTGCTTTTCCATAACATATCAGTGTGTCCTAAAGGGAGGATATGTTTCAACAACCAATCTGGTACTGCTGTCATCTGGCGTTGCAAAAGCATTCTGGTTTGAAACCAAATCAAAGGGAATAGATTCATGTCATGACCACTCACTCGACTATGGAATTTTCCAGCTTCGTTTCAATCGCCGAGCATCCGAACGAACATTCTTGTCAGCAGTGGCTTCCTTTCCAAGGCAAATGAATGGCTATAACCTTGTCTTGACTCCAGTGGGAAAAAGATCATAAGAAAGGTGGCTAGCATCAGACTTGTCCTTATTTGCCTTGTTAAGACGCTATTCTTTCACTGAAGTGGCTATGTGGAAACACTTCTATCGTGACATTTAATTTTCGACATTACAGGATTACTTGCAGAGCAATCACAGAAAAAAACTAACGGTTTTTCTTCTTCTACGCAGCAAACCGGCCGTCACGTGCAGGCTGGAACACGGTTTAAGGTGGATGTAGAATATGTAAGAGTATTATTGAGGGTCAAAGTATACCTAGGATCATAAGGAGTACTAAAGGTAAAAATGTTTTGAACCCCATAATGAGGCTCATAAAGGTGGCATATGACCTCTCTTCGCCCTACTACTGGCCACCGTGTGGGAAGTCCAGCAAGTGTTGCTGGTAGTCAACAAAAATCGGTGAAAATCTAAGAGAATAAGACAGTCTCCTTTACAAACGCAGTAGTTACTTTCTTTAATATTGGCTTCCAGATGATTAACAGCGATCAGTTCCTGTTTACAGGAGGGGGATTTTTAAAAATGCTGATCTGCATATGAGGGGAGAACATAGAGTTACTTACTGCAGATCAGCAACTTGGGATTCAAATTGCAACTGGGAAATTGCTTTAGAAGCTCATCAGAGAAAGCCATCGGGAGGTGGCCCAAGCCACAAGGCGTCTATCTTCCCGGGAATTTGGGTTCAGAGCTGGTCTTTTCACGATTGGCGCCATTGCAGAAGCTTTGAACCTAGACGAGTGGACTGAAACGTACAATCACTACCTTAGCGCATTGTTTTGCTTGAAATATCTGCAGAACCCATTAGGAATGCTTTCGATTCCGCAAGGTAATAGATATGTAACTAGGCAACTCATGTGGGCCTTGATTATCTGACGGGCTTGACGTTTGTTTTTGATAGAAGGAGGGGCTGGAGTCGGCAAAAAAAGGAAGTGCCATCGTCAAATTATTGTTACCAGTTGTGTTTAGTCTGGCGTTTATGAAACATTATTAATTACTAGGTATACGTTTTGGCATGTGCCTCAAAAAGTTAACCAAATCGACCAAGTTCTTTAGCTTGACGGTAAAGATGAACTTCAACTCTGGACCAACTAAGTTATTAATAAGTGTTTAATATTGCCCACGTCCGTATGATACCCTACTGATAGCGCGAATCGATGTATGGTTTTACAATTCTGCTACGTCCTCTCACATTGATGAGGAGGTAACTGACTGGTAACACGATGATTCACAAAACTTTCTCTTTGAGTTACTAAGCATCTACGAGTAGACGTGGAAGTACAGACTTTAGTGGAGAATTCAATAAACGGATTTTAAAACCATTAACAGCAACCATAATAAAGAAAACATCAGCAAAGGAAAATGACGAAAATTCCGATGTTCTCATAACCAAATATCAATCAACCTCAACTTAAGCAGACTTAAAGAGCTAGTGACTCAAGCATTTGAAGGTTTACAAGTTGCTTTTATTGAAATTCCTGAAAGAAGTCGTAAATTTCTTCTACAAAGGTGAAATAAGAATAGAAAGAACGACTTACAGGAGTAAGAAAAAGCACTCATTCTCTATTACTTTTTGATCCTTTGTTTGATGACCTCAGTGTGGGGCCTCCACACAAACAATGTGACTGGCCTATCCATTGAATACCTACACTCCACAACCTGCGGAAGAACCTGGGAACGACAATTTAGGAATCTTAGTTGTAGCCACACCGGTCATAATTTTAAATACATTTTAAAAAATTAATGAAAATCATCTGTGATAGAAAGGTGATGAAAGTGGCATAAAAAATAAATTTATAATCGTGGTGCAATGGAATTGCCAAAGGAATGTAGGTCACAGGCCTGATGACTAATCTAGTATCCATAGTATGCTATGAGTTATTTTTTTGGAAGCATAATTTTTAGTACACACTCAGCCCCAACCAATGCCTCCTTTGTAAATCAGGCTCGTTGCGCTAAAGGATTCTTTCTTAAATATGGTGGTTTAGTTATAGGCTATGAAGATGCGAAAGGATCCAGGAATCAATCGTATTTATTATGATCACGGATCGATGCCAGGTGAAACAATGTTAGGTGTGACATTTTTTTCATAGTTCCCAGGCAGAAATTTTAGCCATTATTTGACTTGGATGAGTGAAGTATCTCGCATTATGTATCACTGAGGCTTGGCCGGCTAAAAGGTTCAGTGTTAGTTGACTACGTACATAATCTTCTTGCATTAATATTTGCACGGAAAGATTAACATGCTAATACGTTAAAATGCCTAGACAAACTTACACTGGGCATCTTAGTCCTCGATGTTTAAGAGTTGACCGCCATTGAAAAGTAGGTGGCAAACGTCAAAAAAGAAGAAGAATAGCGTCGGTGAAACTCTTGGAGGGAACTTGAATTGCTCGTGCTGATTCCTTCAAGCGCTGAGTATCTCTGAGCAAATCCAAGCGTTCTTAAAATACTTTCTTGGCTTCTGATTAATATAGGTGATCCTTGCACAGTACACAAATGGCCGTACAATCTATGGTACTGTTTAAAAAACATAGAACAATGGTCTCCATTAGAAACTCTAGCTAAAGCATATCATATACAGGAAAACGGCCACAAAAATATCTACTTAAATATAAGATATAAAATCTCATAAAAAGATAAAAGCTCATCGTTCGCTTCATGACACAGTGTATCAAAAATTGGCAAGAATCCTTGACAAATGAAAAGTGTAGCTGAGGAGTGGCTTATGAACTATCTGGGAAGCCATAGCTGAAACGTTTCCATTTCAGGGTTCAGGATTTTCATCGTTCGCTTATAAAACAAGCCTTTCTCTGTGGAAATCAACGTTAAGAAATAATCTTCAAATATTCAAATATTCACTCATATTCATTAAACTAATATCTCTGATGAAGCATAATTTTCAAATGTGATATTTTCATCGAAGGAAAAACAAAGATGAGCTAAGTGCAATCGCATAAAGAGGGCGTGACTTGAAACTAATTTGAATGAGAACCATGAGTTTTTAGTCAACTTACCAAAGCCGATGATGAGTTCTATGAAGCTCCTGCAGATAGTAAGTGTTAGTGGAAATGCAGTTGATGGTTTTTTTAATAAAGAAAACTTTTTTAGACTCATACCTCACTTGCGAATACAAAACTTAGAAGATATCGAAAAATTGGAGTGTTACAACAAACCGTGACAGATTTAGAATATTTTGAAACTTCGAGTCTCGATAAGTAAAACGATGAATGTATTACATTATGCGTCGTTGTAGAATAAACACAAAAATATCTATTGTACAAAGGAAGGAATCGCAAGAGATACACGAAGTCAGTTCAAAATTTTCTCGTTTTTTTTAATTATTTGTTTATTCAATAATATTGAATTTACCTTCAGAGGAATCCCCATCATATATATTGAGATACGCTTGTGCCAACATTTTTTCCAATCCTCTTAGCACGTCTAAAAATCATTTTTGTGAACTTAAAAGGCTCCTCCTTCGTGGTTTATTACCCCAATCGTGGCGTCGTCCTTTCATACGCCTCTCCAGTCTTGGGTGCAAGGAAAAGTCACCGGGGCCAGGTTTGGAGAATGCTTGGCTGTAGCACCACTAGTGTGGCCGAAAATTCGCGCACAACAGCAATGTGAACAAGGACATGATCATAATACCGAGGCCGATTTTCATTTCTCAAAAAATCCGCGCGTATCGGGTACCATTCCTTGTTGGGTACAACCCTTTGGGTACAAACCCTGTTGCAAGAACTGATGATACACTATTTATCTATCTATCTTTCTATATAGCCTGTACATCCTGAGCTTTTTATTTGTTTTACTTCGTGTTGTTATAGTATGTCTCTGAGCTTAGTGCGCCTCATGGCAAAGGCCTCCTCTAACTCTGGTATGGCCCCGGTGATAATTTTATGTCGTCTTCCCGTCTTGAATTTTGTCTGCCTATACTTCTGTTGCCGTCTCTAGTGTACCAGTTGGTGACGTCTTTGCTCCATTTTTCGTGGCTGCACCGCATCATATGACCGGTCCACCTCCATTTTAGTTGGTCTTTTTTTCTCGAGAACATCAACAACTTTAGTTTTGGATCTTATAAACGTATTTCTGTTCCTGTCCTGACGTTTTATTGCTTCGTTCCATTGCTCTTTGACAATATTTTAGCATGCCTCTATAGTGTTTTCTGTGCCCAAGTTTCACAGTCATATGTCATGCAAGGTAGTATGCAGGCGTTTAAGACTCTTCGTTTTATTATATCGCTAATCTCAGTGGATTTCATCAATTCTTTTAATGACCAACACTTTTTCCAGCTGTTGGCTATTCTTCTGGTTGTTTCTTTGCTTGACATATCTTTGTGTGAAATAATTTGTCCCAAATATATATATTCTTCTACATATTCCAGAGATTGTGCTTTTAATTGAATCTCAAGTGTTTCAGAGTTAGCTAGCATGGCCAGCAATTTTTTCCAGACAGTGGGTCTCCCTGTCGGACTCCTCTTTCGATCTTGAAGGGTGTGCCAAGAGATTCCAATTGAAGTTTTGCTTTACTTTTGCTGTATATATTTTTAATAATATTTATATAACTCTTAATTGAGACTTTAAAATAAAATAAAGCGTTCTGTTGTCTGTAGACCATTTTTCTAACATCGTTTAAGATAACGTCGACTCACGCGTTGAGTAAAATTAGATGATGTACTACGTCCCTTCAATCGACAAATGCCCCAAGCGAAACCTTCACATTGGACCATTTATGGCGAGCTTCTTGGGTCTTCACTCGTGCAACAGTTTCCTTTGGGATGATTAAGCCTTGGTTCCTACGTCACAACGACAAAACCATGTCGTCACCAGTATTGGAGCAAATGGAGCAAATTTCTCGATCCTCTGTATTTTCTGGAGCAAATTTTGATCGTCATGGACAGAGTCTACCCATTTCTTAGCAATGTTAATAGAACCGAGCAATGTTGGTACGAACTTCGCGGCGACCCCTCTCAAGCTCAAATGCTTGATAAAAATCAAATGGCATGAGGCAATCGATTTGTTAGTCCTCAGCACATTTTGTTAGGGTAATTTGACGATTGGCTATTACTATTTTTCTTCATTTCATCAATGTTTTCAGACTCGGAGGTCCGGGACGCTCTTCGTCTTTCATATTTTCTGAGCCTTTCGAGAACATTTTGTACCATCACTTGCTTTAATTTCCTTCAGGTTCTGTGTTCTACTGGATGAGTTTAAGTTAAAAATTTTTAGTTTCTCAGCTTATCAATTCCTTAACAATTTCAGTGGTAAAATATTTATGGTTTAGTACGGAATGAAAACTTCCGCAGCGCTAAATTCATTTTGGGCTCTACCACTGCGAATGAAAAAAAGAATGTAACAAAGAAAAAAAGAACTAGATTTGCATCAAACAAAGCCTCTCTACCATAATCTGAAATTTGCATGTTGATTACTACATTTATTTCTCCTACGAATCACTTTTCTTGGTCCCCTTGCTTTGCTGAGTGCATTAACATCTCTTATTAAATTAAGCATGCTTCGGACAGATTACTTCCTTGCCAACCTGATTTTATCTTAATTTTTCGTATTAAAAACGAAGAAAAAATTTCGCCATTAATTTCTTCCCTAGTTTGTTCAAGTGCTACCGTTATGAATATTATCATTTGGTTATGATAATCTAATTAAGGAGCACAGAAATATCGTTAAACATAACGAAAATGACCCCTCGCCAGATAACAAAAGATGTCATTTCGTCTGCAAGTCGTTCCTGCGTCTTAATAGATGCGTGGACCAATCGATTATGAGTTTCCGTGGAAAAAAGGACTGATTTCACCGTACGCCACCCCAGCTCAATACAAGGACATTTACGGTGGGGCTATTTCGACAAATTCAATTGCTGCCGATGACCAGTGTTCGTAAATCTCTTCCGATACATTAAATGCACCCAGAAATGCAATTATGTGCCATTTATCTCATCTAGATCAGATAACAATGGACTGGATGACCCGTCAAGGTTTATCATGCCACGTAAAACTGGACGCCAAAAATAAATACAAAAGGCTCGTAAATAAACCTCTAGCAGTCGTAAAGGTACCTAAAGCTCTTGCTGATTTGATGACTCAGTCCGCCTCGATGAAATAATACCATCTTGAAGGATTTAGCACTTTAAAGGCGAGAGTATTTGAACGCGAGCACCATTTATTGCTTTGGATATGTGAAGGAAATGAATGGATTTTTTCTGCAACGGAAAAACTCCGTACATCACTTTTGGCACGAAAATTAGTTTAAGAATCGACTGCATGTCTTTGTTGCAAAAAGTTTACGTGCATCTTTTTGCTTGGTGTGGACTGCCTTAAATAATTCTTCAGTAGTGTGTGAATTGCGAATTGTTACGTTTCCTATCAGGAACAAAGGATACCATTCTGTTTTAATGACGTCGCTAAAAGCTGTCAGTCAAATAAATGCAATGGGGTGCGTGGACTCAGAGGCTTTTATTACACGAAAAACATAAATTTTTTTATAGTTTCCTAATCCGTCACTTATTTTGTAGAACCTGTATCACAATTCCTTCCACAATAAGGTATGCATTTGTTTTTATTCCTGAGTTTAAATACCGAATATTGCTCACAACGCACGTTCTCAGTACACGTTTAAATTGTTGGTAGTCCCAATTTAATTGCCAATAAAATTTAGAAAGCTTCAAGAAACTGTTTCGCAATGTCTACTTTTACTCAGTCCATGGGAGGATATTAGGATAAACCAAATGAAGCGGTAAAAGGATGATCCATGTTCAAGTACTTTATAAAAATTCAGGATTCTACATTTTGGGATATTTAAAGATGCATTTATTAACGAATTTAGAGGATACTCTTAATCCGTAAGGTGAGTACAGGAACAAATTACTTACCCTTGAGCCCAGAATCAATTTTAGTGGAACAATCTATTTTTCTAGTCATTTTCACTCGAGTTCAAACTCCAAAGATCCCACGCCACTAGTTAGGAACTATTAGCTTCTTCTGAAACGGTCTCAGGTTGCCTAAAGAGCGTTTGAAGGACCCAGGGGAAGCAACATTAAGCCGCATACCTTCTAAAATTGAGTGAAGGATTCTGTTTGGCAGGATATTTGAAGTATAATAATTAAGCAATGAATGATTTTCATTAGAGCGCAAAACGAACTTAGTCCTTGCGCGTTGAGGAAATAATATTAGTGCATTTCAACTGTGGACAACCACTCGCGAAGTGGTCAAATATTGTAGTTTCCTTGTTCCGAGGTGAGCAGATCCGTTCTCACAAACGGTTTAGTTGTTAACGAGTGCTTTACACATTAAAAAGGCCATGAAAAACAAAGCCAAATTTTCTTTGCAAACTGAAAATCCATTATTTTACTGCGAAGCCGAGTGGCGTGCCACGAAATCGAAAAGGAGTGAAAATGCAGCTTCTTAGGGAAGGAAAGCAAGATTTTTGAATCTTAGCGTTTGAATCATATAAAACGGACATTCTTAATTATTATGAATACTAATCTAATTATATTTACGCTCAGATAATCAGTCTTTAGAAACAAAATATTTGAGAAAGTTTAGACTCGTTCAAAAAGATAAAAATTTAAATTATTCCAAAAATGTCAAGAACCATTTTTCAATTGTTCCTTAACTTACACATTTATGGAGTTTCCAGATTAGCAAACTTCTCAAGGATGAACAAGAACACAAAAAATGATTTTGGTGGAAAATTCCACCTCGAATGTGTTTCTATTGGGTGGTTGAATGGAAATTTTCGGTTTTGGACATAAAAAATTTGTAAATTTATTAAATAGAAGGTAATATATTTAATCTTGAAAATAGTTACCATTGGAATCTATGACTCGTTGTCAACGTGATGGTAAACAATATATTCCTGTTTGATAAAAGTCTTTGTCTCGCCCATCGAAGAAAAAGCTATTATAGTAATGCTATTTCTATGTCCCTCCGGTTGGTGAATTGCCGTCCCATCGCTTGGAAGAGGTGAACATCTGATGGCGAAATGTCGGGGGAATATGGTGGATCTGGTAAAGTTTCCCAGCCTTTTTCCTTTAAGTTGTCCCTGGTGAATGCCGTTGTATGTGGTCGTGCGTTATCCTGAAAAAACAAGAAAACCCTCCTATTCAAGAGCGCTGCGTACTTCGCAATTTATGAACTTCTCTTAATTGCTGACTCTACACATCAGCTGTAATGCTTTGGCAAGGTGCCAACAGTTGATACCACAAGAATCCACGTCCACGTAGAATGTTACGCTTAATTCGTGCAAAGTTTGGCGCGGATTATCCTCAAAGTTGGCAACAAGCTCCGTGTCATTTATCCGCAACATCGCTGCAGGATGATCACCGTCTTCAAGGCTGTCATCCCCGGTGTGGAATCGGGTAAACCATCTTTGAGCTTTACGTTCAGACACATTATCGTCTCCAAATGTGTCGCATATCCTGCGGGCGGCCGTTGCTGCATTTGTCTGTAATTTGAACTCGTAGTAGAGAGCACACCTTACTTTTACAGTTTCACTGACCATCTTTACGCTTCAATATTTTCCAAAAGACTTAATACATTTGAATCACACTCGACCTTTTATAATGGTCGCCGTCATCCGTTTTCAGGTAGGTATATGGATTCCGGGAAAATGACCTGACGTTCTGGAATAAAGAGGTATACAGATGAGTCATCCCTGAACCGACACTTTCAATGCAACCACCATTATAATACTCATCCAAGGGGAGTTTTTGAGCTGAGGACCTGTTTCAATCTCAGATTGTCCCTTCACAACAGGCATGAAGTACATCAGCGCTTCACCAATAGTTTCTTTGTCAGAGTCTTCAACTGGCCGAACAGAAGTTGCAGCCGTTATAATTTCAAGGACATCTCAAGCATTAGTTGAAGTGAATGGTCTGTTAAATGCTGTTGGTCCGTTGTCGAACATGATGCTTCTTCACAATGCTTGAGTGATGGATAATTTCCGAATTAGCTGTAGGTCCATTCTATTTACCATCGCTGCTATATATCGGCTAATAGTAATTATTTCTATAGATATTGTGGTTCATTTCTCCACAGAAGCTTAAGATCCTTTTCTACCCTGCTTGCAATTACCTTAGCTATCACTGGAACTCCCGTTACATCATAATTATTAATACTGTCAAGCGAAAGTTCGTGGTCATCATAAACGTTGCCAAGGAAGTAAAAAATTCTCGCCAAGCGTATGACGACTCAGCGTAGACGAGTAATTTGACTTTATGCGCAAAAAAACTAATCCAGCAGTCTTAAAACACAAGATCTAGCAGGCGTGTTCACAGGTCCACAAAAACAAAACTAGGGGCTCATGGTTATTAATTACGGCTCTATAGCGGATACCATTGTCATTCTCAGCAGGATTATTGAAGACATATGGACTAGTGATTACATCGGTCTACAAACCACAACAAACACTGATTTCACCACTGCAAGGCGGCAGTTTTATTTATTGACGTAGCCCTTCAACCAGAAATGAGCTTCAACGTTTTATAAAATTTTCTCATGAAATAGGGGATCTTCAAAACTTCATTCTTGGGCCGAAACAGTAAGTCCACGCCGTGCCTAGCGGTTTTTCGACTTCAATCCCTGAACAAGTTGGATTTGAAAGCCCGCAAATCTAATTCCTTCCGTAAAATCTTCCATAATGTGGATGGGTACAGGCTGAATTGTTGAGCGCAATAGCGAATGGACTCACTTGGGTCTTGATCGATACTACGCTCTACAGTTGTACGGTTTCTTCATTACGCACTGCTCGACGCCTGGATGAATGCGTATTATCTGTGAAAGTAAGCGTGGAGCGGAAACTATCCACGGTTCATCGAATTGTGTTCTACACAAATCACGGTCAAACAATTGATGGAACGCGCGATAAGTTTCCCGGAACAGAACTGTTTTTTTTCGAAATATATCAACACAATTCGCAGAAGCTGCTTAGACGCAGGACAAATATTACACCATTCGTAGCATTAAAATGTACTGCCTATTTAAAGTTTTATACACTAAAAATATTTAAGCCATACGCCTAACCATGATATTTTGAATAGAAAATAACTCTTTTTAATTCAATGAGACAGTTTTTTCAGTCTTAATCAAAATATTGAACAATATAAACATAACTGAACGATATAATATACAAAAAACATCAATTTTCAACTTTTGAAAATATTGAAATATATCGAAATCAGTCTCGAAAGTTCTTGTTTGACTACTTATTCTTTACATAGGAAGATTCTTTACATATAATTCAAAATTTTTTGACTTTCCTAAATTTTTTATTCATTTTGCAGCATGTTTTGAATAAGAGAAAATGTACGAGAGGCATTCAACAAGTACTTAACCTACAAAAGAAAAACGAAAATTTTGGAAAAGTGGAAATTTATTTTTCCACATAATCTTCTCCAAGCTCGATACACTTGGCTCAGCGATGCTCCAACTTTTTCAACCGCTTTTTCTTCAATTCGACGTGTTAGAAGTGCCCGTGATTTTTCTACCTTCCTGGAGGTAAAAAATGTGGATCACACCTTGTAAATTCTTAAAAAACGACGGCCATCACCTTTCCGGCCGATCGAACAGTCTTCGCTTTCTTCAGAGCACGTTCGCCGGGTCAAGTCCACTGTTTCGATTGTTCCTTGGTCTCTGGTGTGTACCAGTGAATCCATGTTTCGCTGAGGTCTCGAAACGACTCAACAACTTCACTACATTGTGGTGAAACAGCGCCAAACACGTCGACAATAGGTCTCACGGTTGCGCTTGTTTTCCGATGTGAGCAAACGCGGTACCCATCGCGCCGACAGCTTTCTCATGTCCAGTTCTTCGTGTAGAATATGATGTACCGTTCCTTCTGCAATACCTACAGTCTCGATACCAACACGATATCGTGGATTTTTTAACGTTTTCCATCGTAGCAACCGTTTTCGGGGCACCTGGGCGTCGCTCATCAAAAACCGATGTGCGGCCACGACCAAACTCTTTGAACCAATTCTTGACGGTCGCCATCGAAGGAGAATAGTCATCGTAGGCAGCATCTAAGCGATCTTTGATTTTGCAGCAAGTTTTCTCTTCCAAAAACAAGAATCTAATCACCAAACGATATTGTTCTTTTTCTATTTTTGTACAACCGACCGACACGCTCGCTTCGAAAGGCTATCAAAACAAAACCACTGAAGGGAATTGACTGAAACTTTGACAGTAGGCTACTAAAAGAATATTCTATTGTATTAGGGTGCCTTCGGGCACTGGGGCTAAGTATTTGTCGAGTGACCCTCGTATGCAGAAATTTAGATAATGTTTCTGTTTCTAGGTTGAATAGGCTTGAAATCGATCTGTGTTGTGATTGATTCAGGCACATGATACGCCGCTAAACCTTATTTGAAAATGTTTCTCCTAGATGCCCATCGTTCCGTTGATTCTTTAACGGGGTTTTTACATATATTATGGGGCCAACCATGAGTTGAAGACATACTAAGAGCTCAATTGTGAAAGTTAAATTGTTGGACAAATTTGGTTGAACTGGTGGGTTTGGATTCGGATGGGTGGATCCTCTCGTGTGATCATTGTGAGTGACACTAAGTGCAGGTTATATCGATGGTTGAAGGCTGTGCAGAGTGAACGGTGTCAGTATGTTCAGCGGTAATCGCGATTCCTTGTCTTTTATCGTTGCACATCACGAGTTAGTTTCCTGGTTACCCGCCTTGACGTGACAAGGAAGCCTTCTAACTCCAATGAAACCAAGGGGGAGACTGACACCGACCGAAGGAGACCTTCGGATCCAACCCAGCATGTTGGCAAAGGGTGAGAAGCGAAGAGGTAACCAAACAAAAAACATGGAAGAAGTACAACGCGAAGTAGCACTCTCCATTCCCAGCATACGAGGGAGACAAATCTCCAGGGACCGGACAACTGGCTCCAAGCACCAGTTGCCCAGATGCTATTGGGCCAGAAATGTAGCAGGGCGTGCATTTGATGAGTGACTGCAACCAAACAAGCACTATGGCAGCTACCGCACCCACTGTCAAAACAAAGTCGGAGAGAAGAGCTTCCCAACGAACCCTGGCACCGGCCTTAAAGCCGCAGCCAACCAAGGGAAACCTAGGAAATTGGCTACTGCTACCAAGGATTCTGTTTCACCAACCCCATAGGAGAAGGGTACAAACGGACCTAAGCAGATGAGATTTGACGATAGCAGCCAAGGCCCTGGTAAAAAAGAATGGAGGGTAAGTCTCAAACCCCAAACTCAGGCGAGGAGGTCCTACCGGGACGCCGCAACCGATGCACTATATCACGGCTATCTCGGTAGCGGTGATAGACTACCTCAATGAGACGAGTAAGATCCAAGAGGATCGACTTGTGAAGCTTCGAACCGCCCTGAAGAAGGACCTCTTCGAGTACTTACGCAGCGAACCGGACAAAATTCCAACATTCAGAGGAATGAGACCGACAGTGGCCCATCTGGTTGTGACCTATAGCGACGAGCTACATGAGCTACCACGCGGACGGGTCGTGAACAACAAAAAGCATCACTTTCCGGGCTCAACGGATGAAGAGACAGAACAAGTAAACAACGTGACTCCTTACCGTGACCCTCCCCAAAAAGAAATCGTAAGCAAAGAATTGGCCCTATGTGACATTAAAACCTTGGAACATTACAAATCACCATGAACTGACAAAGTGTATCCGATCATGCTTATGAAAGCGGATATCACAATAATACGGATTTTGGTGAAAATATATCAAGCCTCCATATCCAAAGGCTATATTCCTTTGGACTGGAGAGAAGCTAAAGTAGTTTTTATACCGAAGCCGGCAAAAGCCAGCCACTACAAAGCAACGGATTACCAACCTATCAGCTTAACGTCTTTCATGCTTAAAAAGCTGGAACGCCTGGTGGACGAGCGATAAAAAGCACAGTAAACATGACGAAGCTTTGTCCCTTTGTCCTTTGTCTCAACAGAGACGGCACTAGATGAAGTCGTGAGCAGAATGGAAAGGAACCTTGCCATCAAAGATTACATTTTGGCAGCCTTCATTGATATCGAGGCAGCCTTCAATAATGTTAAAACTTCGAGCATAGTAGCAGCCATTCAAAGATATGCAATAGACCTATATCTAACTAAATAGATGACGGAACTACTAGCTAAAAGGAAGATTGCAGCCGAAGATAACGGCGTTACCTTGCATAAATGGACCAACAGGGGTACACCAAAATGCGGGATATTATCACCACTTGCCTGGGTACTCACAGTTAACCAAATAGCGAAAGACCTAAACGGGAAGGGTTTCAAAATGATAGCGTACCCTGACGATATTGTTATACTGATAAGTAGAAAGTTCCCGGAAACAATGTTAGAATTGATGCAAACTGCACTCTCAGATCTTTTCAAGTGGGCGACGTTTATCGTTATTTTGTTTATTGTTTGGCATTTATTGTTATATATCATTTATTGATGTATACGATATCGTTATACTGAAGTTCCTGGAAGCCATGTTCTTTTCGAGTGGGCGCATCAATGCCGACAAAACGGAGCTTATGCTTCACACAAAGCGCCAGAAACCGGAGACATTTTCACCCTCGACCGTTGATGGGAAACATATAAGTTTAGTAAACATGGTTAAATACTTAGGAGTAACCTCGGATAGTAAGCTAACCTGCACTCCACACATAGGAACAGTCAGACGGAGTGCAGATAACAACTTATTTAACTCCACACATAGGAACAGATTGAGGCCAATAACAACTTACGGGGCACTGGTTTTTTGGCAGGCATTACAAAAGAAAACCATTGCAAAAGAGCTAGAGAAGATCCAGCGAATGGCCTGCCTTGGCATCACAGGTGCCATTAGGACTACGCCAACTGTTGCAATGGAGATAATGCATAATCTCCTGCCACTCGACAAATTCATCTTCAGAGAGGCATCACTTGCGAGCATCAGAGTAAAATCTACATATGGGTTATCTAACCACCCACAAACGGGGCACGTATGCATTTCGGAAAAAATGGAGAGAATGGCCCCGTCAAGTAAAAGGGAGCTGGATAGAATCCAATCCAAGATCAGCTTTCCGACCAGAGAAGCTAGGAAAACGGTGGTGGATTTCACATCTGGAAGGGAGATTATGATCTACACCGATGATTCCAAAACGGATGAGGGAGTGGCACCGGAATCTTTTTTCAGATCACCCAGAACTCAACCGAAGTTATAAACTGGAGAGCCTCACCACAGTTTTCCAGTCGGAAGTGTTTGCAATAAAAGCGGTAACGAAGAATACAAATACTCTCGGACAGTAAGTCGGCACTGCAGGCGCTTGCCTCTAACCGCGTGGTTTCACAAATACAATTGTGCGCTCTCAAAGCCCCAACAACCCGAGTAAAGGTAAGACTGACATGGGTCCCTGGACACAGCGGTATAGAGGAAACGAAAGAGCGGATGAGCTAGCGATAGCTGGATCAGCCGACCAAAATGCTATTAGAATAGACTCAATTAAAGTGCCTAACGATAAAAGGAAACTAGACGAAATTCTCTGGAAAGAGACAGATATGGCTTGGAATGACAAGAACGATTGCAGGATAAGCCGAGCTGTTTGGCCTCACCCTAATCAAACGAGGAAAAAACAACTCCTTGGAAATACCCGAAATAGAGTTAGAACATTGGTGGCAGTGCCATTAATGTGCCATAATCTTCTAGGCCGAAACGCCAAACGAATAGGAATCCAAACGGATGACACCTGCCGAGCTTGCGGCAAGGTGTCAGAAACTTCAGAACACTTCCTCCTAGATTCCCTGAGTCTGGCCAACAAACTCATTACTTGGCTGAGGTGTATTGGCGACCACAATGCTGGGGGAACTCCTTGGCTTCTGTAGGACGACAGGATGGAACATCTGTAAACAATAATAATACACACGGGGAGCTAAGGGCCGATTCTGGCCTATGCTATTTTCCAGCAAATGGACCCCAGTACAAGTATTAATATAATAATAATAGTTTGGCAACCAAGGTTTTGTGCCACAGGAAGGAAGGATACGCTGACTAAGAGAGTGTTTATTGTGGGATAACAAAGTTGAGGTATAAGTTTAGAGGGGCCATTACTTTATTTCGGCAAAGAGGAAGGCGAAGTTCTCAGGTTGTCTTAGTCACTGGATGATCAGGAAATATCTTCGGCAGTGTTGGTACAGTTGGTGGAAGGTTCGAATGCTGAGGCTTAGGGAAGTGATCTTCTCGGTTGGAGCTTTAACGAAGAACAAGGTAGTTATAGGAAATGTGTGTGAAAAACTGCGTAACAGATAGTATGAACTGCAAATCACGGGGTCTTGGCACGCACTTCTTCATTACTTTCCTTATACTTAGGGTAGCAATGTTTGCTCAAGGTAAATGAAGTTTGCAGGGTGGCATCCAGAGCCGAAGAGCAGATGTTATCAGGCAGGATTTATCGATCTGCAAGTATGAGAACCTCAATTCAATCAGATAGGTTTTTGCGTAGTCTGCAAGTCACACATCTCGCCGGATGCCAAAAATTTGTGGTCACTATGACAAAACGTTAGAACTCACAGAATGTGTTTATTTCTTCTTTGGCAACTCTCAGTTGATCTTGCGATTGACGATGTGCACCTGTATATCTAAAGAGATTTACGGTCTTTACGCCTGGACCACTCAAAAGCAAGGTTTGTGTTTGAGCATCGAGGTTAAACAGTTGAAGTTAATTGAAGATGTGAAAAGGAGTTTAGTTCTTTGAGTATAGACTCCGGTTTTCAACGCTGCGGTGGCTTCAAAGAATGTTCTCCAAGCTTACGCTCATGCATTATGTTTAAAATGAAATCATGAACTTCAATGCTGTCCAATCTGATCTCTTGGTACGATTTAGTGAATGTTTTCACTCTGTACATAGAAATCTTCCCATGAGAAAAACAATTTGAAAGCGGTTGACTGGTTAGTAAGAAATGGGTGATTCAGTATTTCAGATTCAGCTTTCGTTTAGCAGAGGTGAGGTGGTAATTGCCATTCCCGTAGGGGTTTGATCAGAATCACCCGTTAAAGTGGGAGAGCTTCATTCATACAACATCTAGTGGATTTAGTGTATCTCTTTGCCTTACCCTCTTACTATCATGTTATATCTGCCAGTCGTGAAGGTATGGAAATGCTTAGGAAAATCTTCTTCACGCCAAAGGACCCCATAGTGTCAAACGACTCCATCGTTTCCTCATTACAAGGGCGACTTTTTGCACTTCTTGTAACATATTTTGCTAATTGAGTTTCGGGGCATTAACCGCTGTAAGGCTCTGCCGACTATCGTTCCCCTCATAATAGATATGGTAGAGCACTTAATGCGGGGGACATTGCCATTTTAACCCTCAAATTCATTTGTTCTCCTATCGCGTCCACGCGTTTTTAATCGAACCTGGCAGACGACTTGTGTTTGAAAAAGTTCTTACCCCCCATTTTTATTTCCATAGCACTATCACAATACTGCTTTGCCGTTATCACTTTGGGATTCCTTTTATTCGCGCGTGTTGGTAGATCGGTTTCTGTTGTATCTTGCTTATCAATGTAGAGTCCTTAGCATGTTTACTAGGTTCCTTCTTCTCAATTAACTTCACGTGCTGTTATATATCAGCTGTTTCCATGCTTATCACTTTTGCTCCCTGTATTTGTTCTCTTAACCTTATGTGGAGCGAGTATGTATATAAATGTGTTAGGTTGTTCCTTTTTGGAATGCTTGATATCAATGATTCTTATGAAATTTCTTTCATTTCTGATACTTCTCTTTGTATATTCCTTAGTCAAAATTCCATGACAACCTGACGGCTTCAACGTGTGACGTTAGGCTCTGAGTGTTATTTTTTAAAAAAGACTCCATTTTGGAAACTTTATACCAATACTCTGGTTTTTTGCGTTTTGGATGATACCTCGCATTTCGTCAACACAGCAAAAATTTCCATTTATGATTGGTTACGAGCACCTGCCGACTTTTTTTTAGAACCAGTGCAATAATGTTTCTCAAATACTTCAAAGGCAATTCTTTCGCTCAAGTATTTTTATTTCGACATCTTTGATAATTTTCACATAAAGAAATCACATTGAAAGTATTTTCCTTGGTAAGTTCCAGACAGCACAGAATTTTCCAATTCAATTGCATAGTAACGTAATAATGTATGAACACAGGTTTTCAAAGAAGGTTGATCCGCATCCCAAATATCTGCGCGTTTATGTCCTAGCACCAGACAGCTTAGTTTATAAACATAAATGGATTTGGAGGAAATTCGGAAATATTTCAATGTGTTAGCGATGCCTTCTAGTTACGCTTTACTGGTAGCTTTACTAGGAACAATGTATATATGATTACCGATAGATACCACCTAAAGTCCTCTCGTATGTTTTGTCGGTCAACCGCATCCGACAATGAATGATTAAGCACTTTTCTATGAATTGTAATTTTTGGCAACGCAACAAAATGTATCTGTGCATGCATCCTGTAGACTGTTCTCAACTTAATGACACCAAGCACGCCTCAAGTTATTTGACAGAGTTCTGGGATGACAAATGAACTCCTGTCTCCGCAGCGAGACTCGTGTTTGCGAAAGGGACAAAGGAGAGAAGAAAAAATATCCACCAAGAAGAATTCAGTTTTTATCATCGATTTTCTAATCGTACAATCCGCAAATGAAATTCAATATGTGAAGGGCTGCCAAGAGATTTATGAATTATTCAAAGCAATTGCAAAGTATCTGTCAGATATATGAAATTGATTAATGATTGTGTTACGAGGAAAAAAATCGCTGCCATTGTTCTGAATAGCAAATTCAATTACATGTGGTTTCTTTAGCTGCGACAAAGTTGTGATTAAGTGATTAATTTGATTGCTGAGAAATTATATTGGAAATGAGGAGCAAACCTTTCAGCAAAATCTTTCGTCTTTTAACCATTATTGCACATTTTTAATAAAGTCCTCTTGAATGCTACAGGTAAATAATAGCTGTTAGTAGTTGCTGCGCAGATTCTTCTTATTTGAAAGTTGGTTTCTGCGTCGGATAGGGGCAGTGATGCTAAAAACAAAAGCATCATAATTTGGTCAACATTTTATTCATTCAAAATATTGCCAAATTGCTTTGGAATTTAAGAGGATATGAAATAATTTAAATATCCTCTTAAATTCCAAAGTTAACAGCGTTCACCACGTTTTCAGCACCTCCTACATGTTGCTATTGTAGATGTAAGTCGCATCTTATAGGTTTCAAAAAATGGCATATAATCCTGCCGCACAGTTTCACGCTTTTACAATGGAATACCAGTAGCAAGTCCATTCATCACAAAGACGAAACTAGCGGATAGTGCCAGAGACACTATCCGATTTTTTTAATAGTACTGGATGTTAGCGAGGCTCTTCCTGATCTTCAAAAAGAAGGAGAAGCTGAAATTGGCATGTGTATATCGCCCACTGTGTTTGCCAGACTCAGCTGGATAATTTTCGATAAGCTTATCAATTTTTGATAATTTATCTGGATTTTCCTGGGGATATATATCCACGGCAGTACAGCTGTATTTCAAGTTACTCCACCATCACCACAATGGGAGAGATGATTTCGGTTTGTTCCTCCGTGTGGAGACCAAATCAGTTCAACATGACGGCTTTGCCTGCAAGATCATATGGCGGCAGATATCCGTTGAACCCTCATCCGGATGTCATTTTCAGACACGGATTCGAATATGAAGTGTCAAACTGACATTATTGTTTGAATACTTATTTTCATTGGTTAAATGAAAGAATTTAAGGATATTGAAGAAAAAGAAACCTGCCTATAATTACTAAACGAACACATAAAAGGAAAATGAAAACCGAACAACAATTTCGAACAAACAAAAAGACAAACAAAAAAAAAGCATGCATTGTATGAAAGTGATTTTCTTTTCATTTTTTTAAACGTTTTTCACATAAAATAAAACGATGTTGTGGAGATACCGGACGTACGGGTTTGTTGTAGCGTGCATTAAGGACCATAGTGAATCAGGATTGGAAATGGTAAATATAAACGTTTTCGTATTTTTAACCATACGTTCGAGCGGTGGCTCTCAGACACCACTGCATGTGTTCATTTGTGTCTAGCCTTTGATGTCTTATCGAAAAATTGCTTTTAAAGTTACTGAGCCCAATAAGTATGGATAACAACGGAGAAATTTTGGCGACGAAAAAGGGACCTGACAACAGGCGGTCTTCTCATAGAATTTGGGGCGGAATCCACCGACAAGGGCCTGTTCGAGAGCGCCGTAAAACTATTATCTCGAAATGACAGCCAATGGCCTCTTTGGAAATAAGAAACCTTGACTGCATTGCGGATTCCAAAGAAGTAGAAGATTCCATTAGACTAATTCTTCCTACGGCAGATGGCTTTAGGGTAAGGCAGACTCCTACGAATCCTAGAGGGCAAAGTGGCGCAATAATAGACATCCCAGAGAAAGACGCTGTGCAACTCCTGGCCAAGGAGAAAATTAAGGTCGGCTGAGTTGTGTGCAGGATACATCCGTGGGTAGTCCTAACTCAATTTTACAAGTGCCTTAGCTTCGGACATTTCGCCTTGAACTCCTTGAACCCAGTTGCATCTAGTGGAAAGAAAAGGGACGGAAGTCTGAAGATTGGCTCATATTCCAGGAAATGATAGGTGCCAGGAGTTCAAAGATGCACTATGCAAGAAAAGAGCAAAGATATGATCCAAGTACTGCAGATCAACCTACAACGTAGCTCAACCGCACAAAGTTTAAAACGTAGCTCAACCGTACAACCAGGTTGCGAGGGAGAAAAGAGTCGATATCTGATATCGTTGCTGATATCTGAGCAACACCACAATAAGGAGGAGACTGGATGGTATTGTGATCGATCCGGCACCGCCGCCATCTGGGTACGTGATGGGGCTCTAGACTTGTCTCTAGAAACAGCTCGAACTTGTTCCAGAAGAAATGGAAATTTGACATTCATAAGCGTCTATTTCACGCCGAATGAGTTAATTTCATGTTTTCAGAGCAGGCTCGATGAACTGGAGGAAGCTGTCTCGAGCACGGAAAGCCGAAACCCTGTTGGCGGGGAGTTTATTGCCATGGAGATAGAATGGGGAATGCCTCTTCCAGACACAAGAGGAAAAAAAATCCTAAAAATGGCGGCTAGGAGGCAACTTGTCATCATGAACGTTGGGAAGACACATACTTCTGCGAACAAAACCCAACGGCCCGTATGTATGTTGAACGCCACTGGGAAGGTGCTCGAGAGTCCATTAGAGAGAGACTTGGAGAGGCCATCCGAACTGTCGAGGATCTGTCTCCTCAGCAGTACGGCTTCAGGGCTGGCCGATCCACGATCGATGCAATAGCAGGGGTAGTAAGTGCGGTCCAGCAGGCAGAAGCCCACAATCACCACTCGAGACGAATAGCCCTGCTCATGACACTCGATGTGAGAAATCAATTCTGCTAGATGGACATATATTCTTCGTGCTCTGGAATCTGATGCGGATATTGAAGGACTATCTCAAAAGGTATCTGACGCAGATATTGAAAGACTATCTCAAAAAACCGGAAGCTCATCTATGACACATCGGAGGCCGGCCAACAATGGATATGACATCAGGTGTGGCTCAAGGTTCCGGTCTTGGCCCGGACCTATGGAATGTCTTGAACGATGAGCTTTTGAGGTTGCAGTTACCAGTTACGTAGCAGTACTAGTAGGCGGACGTACTGTCCGACAGGCGCAACCCAAACTGGATGCGGTAATACGTCGAGTGAGTGAATTGATGACAAACCGTGGGCTTAGCCTAGCACTGGAATAGACCGAGATCGTCGTCTTGACCAAGAAGCGGATCCCTCGTGTTATTCACGTACGGGTGGGAGAAATGATCATCGAGCCAAAAGAATCAATCAGATACCTTGGCTTGATGATTGACTCGAAGATTAACTTTCTCGAGTAAGTTCAAGCGTCAGCGGATAAGGCTTCTGTGGAAGTATCGGCTCTCAGTCACCTTATGGCCAACACACGGGGACCAACCTCGAGCAAAAGACGTCTATTGATGAGTGCAATGGAGTCAGTGCTCTTGTGTGGCTCTGAGGTCTGGGCTGATGCTCTTTGTAAAGTGACGCACCGAAGGCGTCTGGCACAAGGCAGGTGGACTACACGGCTGATTAGTGACTTTGGGTCGTAGTTCTACAGAATGTATGGTGAGACTGACTATAACCTGACGCAACTACTCAGTGGTGACGGGTATTTTCAGTCTTACCTGTGTATGATGGAAAAGTCACCATTTCCAGCTTGCGTGTTCTGCCATGAGATGACGAATGACGCCTGCCACACGTTCTTTACGTGTGCCAGATGGACAAGACTCCATTCGCATCTCTCGGAGAAAATAGGCGTGCTAAGCGATGAATAATGAGACCTTGTCCGAAGTAATGTGACAAAAAGTTCCAGGCTAGTTCCAAAAGTTCTCGGTGTGACAGGAGAGGTGTTTAGTTGGTAGTCCAGTTGCGGGAGTCCAACGCTCAGGGCGTAAATAGCCTTCACCTCCCAAACAAAAACCAAATCATTATTATTATTATTATCATCAGGGATCCCCCAAGGGTACAACCTTGGCGTGGTGGGGGGGCTTGGCGAGGCTGTCCGTCGTCCAGATGCCGGACCAAGTCACTAAAAGTACCGATCAAACGAAATGATTAGTGAAAACAATAAACTAGGGGTGGGGATATACACCCCGACGTGTGAGAGAGCCTCGATCTCATGCGGGCTTCTCTCCAGCAGTCTCTATGGGGATAAATCGTCAGGGCATTTTTTATTGGTGGAACACCTGGGCACTGAAGAAAAAAAACTACAAGTGTTAGAATCAGCGAGGCAAGCATGTTCGCCCATAGGCCAAATGTGCTGCGAACCCCGCCTTAAAGAATAGCCGACCCTACCCAGAGCAGTGAGAAAACATCGAGGAAGAAAACTTCCATCGACCGCTTTGCGTTAGCGAAATAGTTTCTTGTACACAGCATACCTTCTACTCAAGGCAACGGAGTGAAAGTTACAAGAAGCGTAGTGGAAGCTTTGGGAACTGGAGCCATCGATCCAAAGTGACATTCTCTGGGGGTCATCGAAAGTCACAAACCGAACATCGTGGAAAGCGAAAACAATGATGCTCAGCAGTAACAAGACCCTCTTGCTTACAGTATGCTGAAAACGTCACTTAAAGACGACCTGATCACGAAGATAGCCGTTGACAGAAGTGAGGAGAGCGGCTAACAAGAAACATAAGCGCAATATTAAACGTGATAAGAAATGCAACGCATGTCCCAAAAAATGATATCAAAAATGGGATTGATGAACTGGAAGACCTCGTTGATAGAATCCAGTACTATTGCCGCAGGTGGCTGCGGCCAGAGAGTGAGCTGAAAAAGCTTCAGAAAGCTTATGAAAATAAAATTTTCTTCACCGAAAATACTATTTCTTTCGTAAAAAGCAAAAGCGCAGCATGTAGCCCACTAAAACCTGATCGCAGAAAAAGGCCGAAGGGGCTGACACCAGTCGTTGGAGATTTTGGAAGCGGTCAAGAAGCGTTTTCAAGTATTAGGTTATCCGATGAGACTATATGACGGACAGCAGCCTGCTTTACGGCTCGAATGAAGGTAGCTGAAACGCGATACTTATTTCAGCTGTCGCTCAGGTCTCTTTCTTCGGCCCAGACCTGTGGATCATATCCTATGATCTCACAAAAAAAAGGAATCCCAGAGTGTGGCCTATCAGTGCTGGGGTGGCACTGGTTGAATCAACAGTGAAGTACGTGGGCTATGCGTCTGGATCTACTGTATGCCTCAGAACTATTGAGCATTGCTCTCTGCAAGGAGTTAAACCGAAGGCGGTTGGTGAAAATGCAGAAAAAAGGTGGAAAATTCTATGAAAAAAATCTGCAGAAAAAATCTGAGGCCGTGGCTCAATCAAATGAATGGTAAAACTAATTTTTAGTTGACCAAGCTCTTGAGCGGGCATTGATGATTTTGGTCCTAACTGTACAAGATTGACAGGTCACGATATCGTATCCGCGTTTTTTGTACAAGAGAAATTTATGGCGCTTGTCACACATTCTTCCCTTTCAAAAGATGGAGCGTGGTGACCTCTACAGCAAACTAAGGGAGGTTTATCGAATAGGGGAATTAGAGAGTTCTATCTGAAAGCTATGATTTGGGGAATAGTGAAGACGGTCGACAAATGGAATCGCGCCGCACAATATGAAGGGGCAGTGTTGACACTGAAAAAAGCTATGTTAGTCTTTTGGGAAGACATGGAGGGTGAAGTGATCTTCTTTCTAGCTCTTCCTTTCTTTGGTTTCGTTTCCTCTGAAAAACGATTCCATTAACCTGAAAGTGCCCCCTGGCGTAGAAACACGAGGCCTTGCCGGAAGTAATGTGTCAAACGGTTCCTGGTTAAGATGGCAGGGGTGAAAAGTTCATATTGCTACATCAAATTTGCAGATGGGGTAAATGCGAAACGAGTAATTTCCTAAGAGTCGTATAAGAGACCGTCAGATCATTATTGAAATGCAAAACATTAAATTATTTGATCGTTTTAAAGTTCAGACTCCACAGACAAGATAGGTACCATAAGGTTTCAGGCGGTGCAAGGAGGCTAACAATTCTAGGCCTCAGCCTGGTCTTGTCAATCATCGAGGAAGAGTTTTCAGGCTAATGTGTTTGGAGCAAAAACTGACAATGCTCGGATTGAAGAAAAGCACAACCTTGTTAGAGGTTACCTAAGCCACGGGTTGTGGTACGCCCCTGAGAGATTACTTTCATCCTCAACATGATGGAAAGCCTTTCCTTGCTGAAACACGGTGGCTCCTTCCGAAAGAAGAGTATACACCAGGGAATGCTATTCGATATATGTTTTTTGAGTTGGAACTCATGTATAAGCTCTGTATCGAGACAGACAGGTAAGGTCTAATGGTGACTGAGACTCATATTAAACGCTTCGACTTATTTCATTCATTGTTTTTTTCGTTATAAATATTTCCATTACCAATTTATTGAATTTAGAAGAAGGATATTGTTGTTATTCTATAACACAATTCATATCATTTCCCAATTGCTTTACTAGATTTAAGTTCAATAATGTAATAGTGTCAAAGGTTTCCTTGTGTTTTTGTTGTTAATTTAAAAAAAACTTAAGAGCATTTAACACTTTTTCTTCCCATTTTCGCAATTTTAATGCAATCTATAACTTTTAGACTTAAAGGCTTATTTTTGATTGAAGTTCGTTCATTCGTTACCGCAGACCAAAATTCATAGCCATCTTCTGCTTGTTCATTCAGCTCGGGCCAAAAATGGATGCGGTCTTCGACAACAATACAAAAGCAGGCCCAGCGAACCCAAGTGCCAACTCCTTTATCCTTGGTTCGACATAGAACCAAATGTGTTACGTTTCTCGCACCAGTAAGGTTTTTCTTGTAAGTTTAATAGTAGGCAGAGAATCAGTCAACTAATATGAAAATTGATTTATAAATTTATTCGCAGTTAAACTTTTATACGCACTTGAAAAAGTCCTTATAAATAGGTCGCATCGAATTTGCAAATCTAACTATTAAAACATCTGACATGTGATTTGTTCGGCCATTCCGATGATCCCTCTTACAGAATCAAATCATTTACGCGTCTGTTTCTTTAAAAAAAAAATATTAATACAACGTAACGTTTGAACGTAAGAACAAATTTACTAGCAACATCTTTAATCAGGCTTTGGTAGCGCATTTTACAAGCGCAAAGAAAATTTCTGCACATTTCCATACAAACTTAATGCATAAAAAAGTGCCACGGCAGAGTCATCCACTAAAAATGCCATTGAATATCTTTGAGATACTTCTTCAGAATTACAGCTGCGACATTTCATTGTTGCCTATTTCAATTTATAGTACTCTATCTCCATGGTGATGGTATATTTTTGCAACAAAGTTATTTTTATTAATATTAACGACATTAAAAGTGCACTTTACGAGTATAGTTAACGCTTGCGATGGATGTGAATAAAGGAAAGCAAAAAGTTAAGTAGCCAGGATGAACAGCGAAATGGAATGTTTTGATGAGAAATATTTTACTGCTATGATTTGAGTCAACAATAACTCCTTAGGAAAGTCATGACACCATTAACACCTTCATCATTCGTTTCGCTCTGTAACTGGAACTTATAGCAACGATTTTTATCCTTCCTTTTTTAATGGATTTAGAGCCAAAGATGTACGCTTCGCAGTTGGTATTAAAATATCCCCGCATGGAATCATGGACGCGTAACGAATTACGGGTAATTCTAATTTCTGAAAAAATCGTTATCCTTGTACTTGTGGAGTGCGTTGTTTGGTTAATTTAGTGCTACCCTGTTTACGGCTGCAAAGAAAATATGAGATTATTTCCATCAAAGAAAAACAGAGATCTTATAATCTAATGTAGGCATCTCAAATCTTTGTAGCAACATTCTTCAAAAATGAACGGACCTCGTTGCGTTTCAGCAGCGTTCGTGGGATAATTATTTCATCTTAAGAAGTTATTGCCTTCATTTATGTGGTGTTCAAACTTAGAGCGATTGTGGGCTCTTTAAATGATTCCAACGTTTCATGGCATTGATGTTTTTGTTTCTCCACCATATCCTTCCAAATTGTGTGTCAATCTTGTTTCGCCAGTGGCAGCGATTCTAACTACAAGTACCTCGGTTATGTAATAAATGGGTCCCCATTTATTTTTAGCTCACAAAAATTTTTTTTTTATGTATATCTATACTAATCCAAATTTTAGGTAGCTATTCACACTTGGTAGGTGTGCGATGCCCAACAGATTTCTTCCTTTTTACCACGATTTTAGTTATTTTCAATTTTTTTATTTTATCAAATTGATGAAAATGAGTGCGACTTTTATTGAATGTCGAAAAAATTAAATTCAAATGAAATTCATTTTTGTTGATGAAAGTCATAAAAACAATATTTGTCCTTCTTAAAGTGTGAGGTTGCACTTTTGGAAATGATTAGGATTTTGTTTTTATATCCAACCTTTCCCACCTGCTGGCATTTTTGGATTTGATAAGTATTGGAAGCAGCAGGATCTTTCTTGTTCGCACCTCACCCTCGATCATTGTTCGGTCAGCTGTTTTCTTTCTAACCGATGAAACGCACAAAGAATCACGGGACTCATCTGAGTCCTTTTCCAGTGTGGCATTGACGCTAGTATTTGCTGAGGTTGTCTTTAAAGAATTCGCTGAGCGTAATTGAAAACCATGGCGACACGTCTGCAGTTCACTTTCGCTGTGTTTATCGATTTTTCGCTTGATGTGCGTTGGTCACTTCGATGCGGAATGCCATCGAAACCAAAAAGAGTTGCTTTCCAAAGAGGAAACAGGTCCTCAGGCAGTCACTTCTGTACTCCATCCAATCCGCAATGATGGCTAAATTAAAAAAATGCTTGATTACTCGCAGAGCGCATTTAATAATTCGTATGGAAAGGCGATGGTACTGAATCATTTAATAGACAGAATCAACCTAAAAAAATACTCCCCGTTCGACAAACGAATAACTACAGGACGTCTGTCTGTCCCACTCTTGTGCTCTGTCTTCGATGCCAATTCCAACGAGATTAAAAGCCAGATACCAAGAGAACCAGAAACCAGAACTAAGAAACCAAATGAAACTTTCGTTGCTGTCAATCGTTTTGGCGTCTAGTAGTCGTCCAATGACGAATCGAACTGAACTGTTCCAGCTGCGTTGATTTGTAGATTTGATTAAAATTTCGAAAAATTGAAACGTCAGAAAATAAAGTTATGAATTCGTTCTACAAAAACAATTTTTGCACCGCTTCTTCCATGGGAATCTGTTTCAGCCACCGTTTTGTTGGCGGATTAAGCCACTTGTCGTCATCCTTTTTTCCATAAAGTATTAAAAACTATGCTTGCAGTTCGACTATGTCAAGAATCTCATTCAAATCAACGCCGATTCCTTCCAAATTGAAACCCGGCACATCGAGCTGAGCTTCCATTTCATTTTCAAAAGAGTCCTCGGTAGGGCAACGTCCGTGCGCTTCTTGATTCAACTGACTGACAAAGACTGCCGAGGCTATTATAAGTATTAATATTATTATTTGCACCGGGGACCACTTGCTGGAAATAGCATAGGCCAGCATCGGCCCTTTGTTTCCCACGTATAGCACTATTGCTTACAGATGGTCCATCCTGTCGCCCTACAGAAACCGAGGAGTTTGCCCAGTTCTGTGATAGCCAAGTATTCTAATTCTTATTGAAAAAGGTGGAAAGAGCTCAAGCTGGTTTCGAAAACGCACTTTCGACTGGTTATTTTTACTAGTTATGAATATTGCTCTCAGCTTGAGATACATACAGCTTGAGACAATAAAGCTCTCAGCTCGCTCTCCAATCGATACGTCCCAACCTGTAAGTTGGCACCCGACGAAAAACGGCGGCGATGCGTTTTCGAAACCAGCTTGAGCTCTTTCCACCTTCTTCAATATTAATTCACTTTCGAGATATTCGACAAATTTGACCAGAACTTCCGCACCCATGAGTCTTCACTGAGTTAGCTTAGCTAGGGTATAAATCACTTACAATGTTGTAAGTGAAAATGGAAAAATTGATCTAACGAAAACTTCTGAAATTGTTCTAATTCTGTATTGCCAGTACACCTCAGCCAAATAAGGTGTTTGTTGGCCAGGTTCAGAAAATCTAGGAGGAACTGTTCAGTACTTTCTTGCTGTCGGTTTCATTCTTCTCAATGTTGGAATGTTTGGTTTGCTGCGTAAGTGCTCGAAGAGGTCCTTCTTCAGGGCGGTTTGCAGCTTCATAAGTTGATCCTCTTACCTTTCTCATTGAAGCAGTATATCACTGCTTCCGTTAGTGCATCGGTTGCTGCGTCCCGATAGGACTCCTCGCCTGAGTTTGGGGTTCGAGGATTATCCTCAGTTCTCTTTTACCAGTGCCTTATTTGCTATCGACCGATCTATTCCGCTAAGGTGCGGTTTGACCCTTTTCTTTTAGGGTCGGTGGTACAGCTTTCTTGGCATCAGCAGCCAATTTCCTAGATTCCCGTTGCTTGGCTACCGCTTTTTGGCCGGTGCCATGGTTCGTTGGCAATCTATTCTACCCAGTTTTGTTTTGACTCTGCAGTTTCTTTGCACCTTTGTAATTTGCGCTCTGGCTGATGCTCGCGTCTTCCTGATGGGTGCGGTAGCTGCCATTCCGCTTTGTTTGTTGCAGTCAATCGTCAAATGCACGTCATGCTCCATCAGCGTACATTTCTGGCCCAATAGCTCTGGTCAACTGGAGCTTAGTCCCGTCATGCCAGTTGTCCGGTCCCCGGAAATTTCTCCCCCTCGTATGCCGCGTACTGAGGGTACTTTTTCATGTTGTACTTCCATGTTTTTGTTTGGTTACCTCTTCGCTTCACTTCTCACCCTTTGCCTACCTGTTGGGTTGGACTCGAAGAGCCTAGGAAAGGTCTCCTGCAATGTAACCGATGGTTTCATTGGAGTTAGTATGTCCCCTCATCATGTCAAGGCGGGTAACCATGAGGGAGGAGGCTTAAATAAGTAGGACTTCATTTGAACAAATTTAAAGCTTTTGTAAGTTTATTTCACGTAAAATTATAATTGAATCCGTACAGAAATTCAGCCTTGTGAAACGCCGAAGCAAAAGTTAATCTTTTTTGAAAATATATCAGTAAGTTTTGTCTTTGAAGAACGTTGGAGCGTGGGATTTTCGATAATGCGACTAAAGGTTTTTTTGGGGACTGGGAGTGAAAAAGTGTGCGTGAGAATTCTTTGGCTATTTTACCCCTTAGCCCAGTGGAAATTTCGTCTAACAATCAAACAGAATATGTTGTGTAGAGACTCTTTCCTTGAAAACGAAACTATCAACAGACGATTGGAAATATGGTAATCATCCCAAAAGGTCGATGAACTGCTTTTTCTAGAATTCAGGGTCAGAAAGGCTGGTTAAGAGCTGGTTTAGTTGTTTAAGAGCTATAACGGGAGTCCAGGAAATCGTTGGGGTATAAATGTTAATCCATGATTCATCCCTCACTTTAATCCATAAAGACTCCTTGCTTATACTAAACTTTTCGGATTGGCATGAGGTGAGTTAAACTCTCTGAAAGTTTAAGGAAATGCAGTGATGGACGAAATAGTGTATTTAGTATGTAACTTTCTAAACTAGTCGCCTTGCAATTCTAGCTTGCTCAAACTAACATCCTCGTTTAACGAAGAACCATACAAAGTTTTGGTTTATTTAAGAGATGTAGCGTGAGAACCCTACCCTATGTATTATTTCTCAAAGTCGAGTAGGACTTGGTATTTCGACACAGAAATGACATTTGAGACTATCTTTAGTCGCATTTTGGGTGCGTGAACATGAGTATCCTTTTTGAGTATGCTTTTAATTTTACTAGTAAAACGTATTTTCAAAATGATATCGCCCAACCGGCATCAATGGCGCTCGTTTTCAAAAGATGGCGTTAGAAGTTATTATCTAGTGGACTATACAAGTATAGTGGTTACCATAGCGCACCAAGTACTGTCATTTGTACTGAGCAATTTTTCTGATTTATGATGATAGAAGAATTAATATTATAGTTTTATCATCATTAGAATATGCCAAATTAAAGAAAAACGAGCATAGCATTCTCTGTATTCTCAACATATTTTAGATGGAGCAAGAAGATGAGTAGAAACTGGTTGAAGTAAGAAAAAGGTAACGTCGTCATATAGCATGAAAGAAAGCACTTCAATATATCGTTTTAAAGGAGCTAAATCGAGGCAAATACGATAAAACCTTCTGCTTCATTGATTAAAAATTATTTTTTGAGTCTTAAACCGGATGACACAAACAATTTAAAAACAGTAGCATGAGGGTTAGCTGAACGAAAATACATACAAAACACATACATAGAGACCACCTCAGATAAAGAAAAAATCGTCAATAAATATATATATATATATATATAAATATATGTTTTTTATACAATAAAAAATATACGGAGAGCCAGCAACTGAGGATTGAATTTCACAGCATATAACGGCCCTGCACCTTTCAAATCTGACATTCGCTTGTCAAAATAAATGAAGAATTTGATAGTGTGACTTCAAAAGCCCTGGATGCGTATACGTAATCCCGAACGCAATTTTACCTGCAATTGGCTGTTAGACTGTGCATTTGCTTTTTCTTTCATGATTTCAAAACATGCTGCCAAAATTTTGATTAAATTAACTTTGAGTAACCTGGAGAATGTTCTAATTAAGCTTTATAAAGATAATTGTGTCAGCCCTTGTTTTTCGCTATTGATGGCCAATCCAATATTAAGTGCGCAATTCTGGGTATGTCTTACCTATAGAATAACAAGAAATAGACCAATCGATTTGACTTTTTTTGGGTCCTACTTACTCAGTTTTCATGTGTTCTTCTTGTTTTTTGGTTTTCTTGTAACAGCCTTAATTTTTGTTTTTTTCAAATATTTTCCAAATATTTTGGACGATCACAAGAATATGTTCAATCTTAAATTTGCTTCCCCCTTACGAAGCCCTTTTGACAAATCTAAGTTTTTTCAAAAAAATATTAGCAGACATGGATAACAAAATTTTCATAAGGACTATGCTATTGAATTATGTACTTGGATATAACTATGATAGCTTGCAACAGGTTTGATTCAATGTTTAGGGGTAAATTAATTTATGGTATGAAGAATTCCGAAATTTTGAAACCTATTGACAACAAAAAATTCGATTAAAAAGGAAGTAACTTGAATGTAGAGGAGTAAGAAGAATTTTGCAATTTCAACGTATTCAAAACTCTTACACCAAAGAAAGGAAACAAATTTATTTGATCTCTTGTCAAAAAAAAGTGTATGTGATCACACCCAGCGGTTAGAGTGAAATTCAATACCCAGTTTTGGGCAAAACCATAAGCCTGGAAATACTTACATTTTTGGTCTGTAACGTAAATAATGAACGAATCTTTTAGATATATTTAAAACTAATTCGGATCGAGAAAGCATAAATGACTATTTACTTCTTTTTATTTACTTATTAAACAGTTCACATATTTGATAAATAAATGGCATTATCTATTCTATTCTACTGGCACTACTCTAGGCACCAATTTTGAAATTTTTATGGTTCCTGCATTTTCGATGCAGCTAAAACTTTTCAAGCAAATTTATCTCTCTAAGAAAGTAATTGACCTGTTTTGACTTCAATTGTCCCAGTTTCTCTTTGGCAAGGAAGAAGGTTTCCAGATTGCCTATTCCCAGCAGAACAGTGCACCGCGGTGTGCTAGCAATTGTCACCTTTGGAAATGCAGAATATCCACGTGTACAATACTTTGTGAGTATTCCAGCAAAGGCTCTCAGTGTTCTTTTACATAATCGGATTCACGCACGATATTTCTCTCCATCATAGACGAAGGCGTTTCGGCTTTTGAAATCTTGGAGTTCAGGGAAAAATTGATTGAATTGTCTATCATCATTTGATTTTCGGGCGCTGAAAATGGAATTAAAATTACCGGTACAGAACCAATGACTGCTAGAAGGGCTCCTTTCCTGGCTAATTAATTCATCTGCTCAGTATATTCGATACCATTGTAGCCCGGTATCCTATCGCAATCATAATCCTTAATGAAAACACAATATCTAGGATCGATTTAATCACTAATTATTCTAATGATTTTGATGCTGCTTGATCATCAGATAAGATAGCTACAGTTCAAGGTTTGTAACCTCTGCTATGCTGAGTTTGCACTTCTGGCACTAGAATGAACCCCAGCCTAAAATTATTCCAATCCATTGTGAACTTTTGGTGCTAGGCCTATGCGGGCACCTTAACTTGGTCTTTATGTCCAATTCGGTAGTACATTTCGTTTATTTTGATAGATGCTCCTTGTAGAGAGCGTTTTTTAGAAGCATAAAATTTTAAATGGCATCAGTTTTTAATGCGTTTTAAGCTTAGTTTGCTTTACCATTCCATGAAGGCAGATTGATACCTGAGCAACGTCCGCATATTGTACAGATTTACTCCGAAAGAAAAACAGTTCAGTTTGAATAACCGATCGCGCATTCCATCAACTTCATGGCCAACATAAGTTCATTAGAACAATTATTTCGATTAAACTCGCGTCACGTTAACTCCTACTGGTAATACGCATCCATCCAGGCGCCGTGCAGTTTGCAATGAAAAGCCACAGCAGCTTTAGAGCGTAGTATCGATAAAGACCCAAGTGAGTCCATTCATCATCGTGCTCAAGAAATCAAACCTGCCGCATACACATTATGACAGATTTTACGGAAAAATCTTAGTTATTGGGCCTACAAAAGGTAATTCGTGCAGGAATTGAAGCCAAACGATAGCCGGGCCTAGACCAAAACCTAGACAAAACCGGAATTCAGAAGAAACTTTTGCTCAGCGATGATGCCTATTTCTGGTTTATGGATACGTCAGCAACCAAAACTGCTGCATTTGAAGTGATAAGCAACCACAGATGGTTTTACAAATACCGTTATGTCCACAGAGAGTTACTAGCTGGTGTGTGGTGTGCTTTATTAGCCGGTGAAATCATTGGTCCATATATCTTCACAAATATGACATGCCATACAGCTCATGCAAGAATCGACTCATTGAAAGAAGCAAGAAGAGCGCATAATCTCTCGTTTCCAACCAGTGAACAGTTAGATCCAGTGGTTTAATACCGCTGGGCTACTTTTTGAGGGGATACGTCAAACCACTCGTCTAAGCCAACAAAACCCAAAGTGAAAGACAATATTCGCCCATTCGAAAGACAATATTTGCCGGTATTTGCGAGATATTGTTCCGATTATTGGTTAGGGTAGTCCTAAACTTGAACCTGGGTGTAAATTTAAAAGGATTCATTTAACTGGTACCAATTTCCAGGAACCAGTTTTTCAAAACGTGGACTGCCACTTCCATTGTATTATACAATGTAACGTCATACTTTCCACCGTACTTTTCCTTAGTACTTTTTCGTTCCTTCATTGCAACAATAACCTCTCTTGATAACTTTGTCTGTACTTCACTGATTGTATGCAATATTGTATTCGGCTGATGTCTCCAAGTTATCTTGTGTTCAAGTGCCTGACTCTCATAACAGGTTTTTGCGATACCAAATATTGCATTAATTCTTTGGGATAATTGATCTGCATTGAGCCTAATGACATGTCTTCGTGCATCACGTGGTCAAATTTACCCTTTGTCAGCCACAGTAGTTCTTAGTAAGATGAATGAGTGCCCTCTTGTATTCATCCACGATCCATAGGTACGATGATGTTGCTTGATTTTCAATGGTTCCATTCCGCCCGGACTTTCCACAATTCTTTTTTGCAATTCTATAGATTCTAAGACTCATTGATTTTAGGGTGATTTCGTCCGAAGCTGTTGATTTTCCCGTCCATTATTCGTTTTGATTAGGATCTAGTTGGTATTCTCTTTGATAGGGTTTCCTTGAGTTATTGCACCATTTGGTAAATAAACGACTTTAGGTTAGTCTGACAGCATATCCTTGGGTATGTTTTATAATTTGTACCTACCTTAGATATAAAATTGCCTCCAAGGTTTTGGCGTAATCTTTAAAGACGCTTCTAAAAAGGCCTATCATCTCGCTTTCGGAATTAAGTACTCTTTGCACCTTAAACGTTTCTTCGAATGGATTATCCTTTCTTTCTTTCAAAGAAGTTCGACTTTGATCTCTCACGGGTTCAACGCAGGATTAGAGAAATGGCGGTCTGTCTTTAGATATGGAAAGCTAAGACGGTTTCCATATCTAAAAATGTATAAATATATTTGGCATTTTGAAAATTTTCAGGATATGGATATTGCTGATACAGATATTGTGGGACTACTTCAAGGACCGTAACTAAAATCCATATTTCATCTTGGTTGGGTGGAAATCAAATGTAAGTTCAGGGTGGCGCATGTTTTCATTCCTGGTACCAACCCTTACAAGAATTATAAGCCGAGCATTCTGAGGCTCCTATATCCGACTATGTAGATTATTAAACAAGGTATAATCCAGAGTTTAGCGAGGAGTATATAACCGACTTTGAGCTCAGATAACGAACCTAAGCGCTAATAAAGTCAGTGCGATGGTTTCGACTACCCTCATCATTCTGTGGCCTGTCTTGACACAAAGAAGTTCAAGCTTTTAACAGAAGCTTTTAATGAGTTCTACTGGAAAAATCTTATATGTGTCCAAGCGAGGTGCTTAGCGATCATATTTCGATTTTTTTGTTATGATTTTTAGGTTAATAACACCGAAGTACACTTTTTACCGGAAAAAAAAACAGGGAAACTATTTTAATGGGTCGAATGAAGATGACTCTCGCTTCGTTCAAAGAAAATGGGCAAAGGATACCTTACCCGCGATTCAAAGAAAGGTGGGTCAAACTGATTATTAGCTCATGCAATTGCTAAACTAGAACGGATACGCTTTTCGTTTGTCAAATTGACAGTAGTAAGATCGATATAGAAGACGCGGAAATCATATGTGGAGCGACGGATTGCAGGAAACTAGATTTGGAAGATAGTATCGAAATCTACAAAAGCAGAGTAGGGATCTACTCAACGAGGACCAAGGAAATGGGTATGCCTGGATATTGAAATATTTATAAATAATTATCACTAATATAATTATTTATAATAAGTAAGCTAATAAATTTATCATCAAGTACATTTGTGCCGACATTAGTTGCCCACTTCAAGCCGCAGCCGAAATATATTATCGGGAAAATAAAATATAGACTGCAGTTTTAAAATAAAAAAATGTAGATCAATCTAAAAAACGGATGCTTCCCTTTAGTAATTCTAACATTCAATATTTAATTTTTCCACGCATTAGTTGTTTGCAAATAGCGTATCAATTTATTTTGTCTCTGAATTCCATGATCAACGCTTTGGAAACATTTCAATTAAGGATAATTATCGACGCATGTCACACACTCCCGTCCTATTGAATAACATTGCTATCTTTCACGTCATTCTCATAATTTCCAACCAGTCCTCCAAACTTTCTGTCTCATTACAATATCGGAATATTTTCGGAGCGAAAAGAATTTTGAAAACTATAACAATAACGCTGTTTCCATGAATTGATATAGTGTTTCCTGGTCTGTGGCTGATGACAAACTCCGTAGCAAATGCTGAACATTGATGTGGTAGTAAATGCGAATTTCAGACAACATCGTATTTATCGAGTTCATCTAATGTCCATCATAAACAAAGCGAACTTATGTTGTAATTTGGAGGGAAGCAACAATGGATGAGAATATTTTGCAACGACGGCTCATATCACTTCTTCCATCAAGAAAATTATTGCAATAACCATAACTATTTATTGGAGTAGTTTTTGAACCGACAGTGTTTTAAGGTTCAAGTGCGTTACATCAGGAATGCCTGCTCACAGTGTGCATCCATGCCACGAAGGACAGCCTCCCCACGTTCTTATCGCATGTCATTATTCACATTTCAGTGATTTTTACGAGTTTGAGGAGCAACTCTTGAAAAAGCAATCAGCAGCACTATGCATTGGCAATTCATTCCATCATAAATGAGTTATTTATGGGCTATCAATGCGAGCGTATGTCAAACGCATCAAAATCATCAACCTACATGGGAGGGACATGGAAACAAAACATTTCACATATCGAACGGACGCGTATGTTGTGTGCTCACATATCGGCCAACGAAGGAGCAACTCCAACGCTGTCGTTAGAATTCATATTTGCAGCAAACCCGCAGATCTAAGATACTGACATTTGAATTCACCCTAAAAGCGAAATATCCTTCACGTGCATCGCGCTCACTTTCCGGAGTGTGACGAAAGTCATCATCGCTACTGTCTTCATCGAAATGTTTTATCGTTTTAATTAGGCGGGCGCCATGCCATTGATTTTTACTGTTAAGTTGCTCATTTATGCTCATTTTTACTGTTAAGTTGCTCATTTATGCTCAAATCCTATTTCAATTTATACTCAAGACTCTGAATTTTTCGCAAACATGTAGCAAAATTTTCTGGCTATTCAAAACCAGATAATTGTTTCTTAAATGTTTAGCCGACCAAGGATAAAGAAACACTTTTGGATTCCAGGCATGAAAGAAAGTACATCGACGGGAAAGAAGGAAACACCGTTATAATAGTATTATTTCAATTCCATTGTTGCTTTTTAACCAGTTAAGTGTGGCGACCTCATGACAAAGAGCGCACCAGTGTGTCGCGATTATCAAGCGATGACGGCTATGAATTTTTATTTGCTTGTTTCATTTCGTGTTGAGCGAAGAATTTTTTATTTGCTTGTTTCATTTCGTCTTGGCCTCTAAACATTTTAAACATATTAAAATTTACGATAAAAAATTTAGTTTGCGCCAAAATTACAATTTAAATATTTTTGTAACAAAATTTTACGCATGACTGATATAGTCAACATCACACAAAATTTTGCCACATCTTCATGACGGACATAGTCGTCAAACACATTTAACTGGTAAGTTAACGTTTTCAGTGCTGTATCCGGCTAGAAGACATCACCGAGTTTGAACGCAAAATGTTACCCATTGCGCGACTAAACCTTCACTATTAGAAATTGTAATGAAAAAATTAGTTTTCTAGCAATGGAATACTCAAAAAAATAAGAAACTTTTTAATAGATTAAAGCAAGCGGCTTCATGTCCAACTCCTTTGTTACAAAATATGTTTCATTTGTTATTTTTCTTATAGCCGAGCCACGGAAATATGAAAAAGTTTACGATCAACGAATTCAAATGTTTGATTTCAAAACCGTATCGAAAAACGATCAACTATTGCAGGTTTTCACAAAGATGTTAAAAGTGGGATCATACAGCTCGAACAAATCGTTGAAAGGATAAATCTCTATTACCACAATTGAACAAGGACAGAAAAGGAGTTAAAAACTAAAGTTAAACTAATACAGAATTATCATACGAAACCATCCAATCACGTTGACAGACATAAAAGCAGCATCCAGCTCTCTCAGGTTGGACATGAAGATATGGCAAAAAGTTCCCAAAGCAGCAAAGAAAGAAAATAAGAAAGAAGAAAGATTTCCTGTTTGTCGGATCGACTCGCATTATGGGTATTAAGGGCAAAAAAAATTTTTCAATATTTTAATTTATATTTTTCCATAAATACAACACTCAAGATTGAAAAAATAAGAAAAATATAACAAAGGACACACATTTGATTGACCAACTGGATGCCTAATAAAATGTAAAATGAAGGTAAAATGAAAAATTTTCCTTATTTCGTTAAAAAAGTGTTGTAAAAACTATAAACGCGTTTTTCTCGAAATGACTTATATCGGTTCATGAACTGATTTCAGACTACAATAGCCTAAATTCAGAATAATTTATTCAAATTTTGGCAATTTTGGGGTACGATTTTTATTCCGAAAATTGCCAAAAATTAAATACCTTGTCAAATTGCGAAAACTTGGTATTTATCTCTAATTTTATGTTATTGCAGAAGATTTAGTGTAGAACTAACGATTTGTTTTTGTTAACCTGCGTGTTAACCTGGAGGATCTGCGTGCTACAAAGCGCGCGTTGGGTTCAACGTCTATACTTGTCACATCAACGCGAGTGAAGTCCTCAAAATACTTCAAACAGGATGCAGATCTTTCTGGGAAAAGCGCAGGAGTCTCAAAGAACAAGACTAAGGCCAGTCACGAGAAAGCCAAGACACGCCGCGATGCGCTACTGGTAAAAATTTTTTACGGGCGTTCATATGCTCATATCCCAAAGGGAATCAGGAAAAACGTCGTACCTGGGGAAGTGGTCACAAACCCAAAATGCTACGAGCTAGGAGCCGTACATGTGGAGCTGTCAGGGATATAACAACTAGCTGAGCTTTTGTGACCACAGTAAAGGAAAGCTTGGAGAGAAACATTATTATTTCAACATACAGACTGTGTTTTGCTAAGAATGTGTGCATGTAAGGTAGATTCCACTGATATTGAACACGCAATAAGACAGACTCTGAATAATTACGGCAACGTGGGGTTTTAGCCAGTTAACTCAAGAAGACAAAATGTGGTAATTGTAGATCTCTCAGAAAAGATAGCAAAACAACCAAAAGCTGTGGACCAGCTGAGGATAGCCTATACTTATTGCAAAATTTGCCGGAGGATTGACCATGAGTACCTTGCTATCGACTTGTTAAGAGTAAATTCAAAAGGACCAGCGCATATCAGTCGGTGCTTTAAACGCAAAGCCCCTAGACGGAAGGCTAAGAGGGGCACCTACGTGGCATGTAACATTTTTGAAAGAAGGCACGTGTGCACACCAACGACCTTACATGTGCTTGTGCACACCATGACCTCACTTTGGTCGGTTAGGATTTTCGTGAAACAGAGAGCGAGAGAGTAAAGAGACTCCCTACTAGTAGGTGAGCAACACCACCAACGAGGCAAGGAAGAGAAGTTCGAAGATCGAATTGGTACTATCACTTTCTCGGCGTGAGGAAGCTGTCCTTCAGAAGCTGAGTTCAGAGCCAAGACTCGGGTATGGCTTTATGTGGATTTGGGGGCAGATATGGCAATTTTCGGTGCTGAATTCGAATTGTTGGGATTGTATTGTCGGAGCTGATTGAAATGCCAAAGCTGTTGATTGAACAGGGAATGACCCGTAATAATCCCAGAGAAAGTCAAATCCTGGAAATAGCAGTATTGATGAAAGTTGACTATACATCAAATGTCTACCAGAGCGTTTTTAATGGATTGATCCCAGATATAACACTTGCTGGGGAGCTCCTCGTACCTGTGACACTAGGGAACTTCAGGGCAAGGGATCATCAGTGTACAGGACTAGAGATTGGCTGCTGTGCTCCACGCCACACAGCGACCGCACTATCACCAGTTGGATAGAATTTTTTTAAAACTCGAGTGTCGGATGCTCGATCAGCTGATGTCAACCAGTGACAATATATCCGGACTGTTGACTGCACTTCATTCAGCCCAAGAAAAGTTTAAGAACTTGAAAACTATACTATGAGGCTTATCACAATGGCGTACAGCTATTCCGGCAAGGACTATGGGTTAACAAGACAAGAACAATTAGGGACATTTTCAAAGCAATCGAAAAGGGGAAGCTCCTAACCAGTGGTCAAGGTGTATCGCGCTGCTGGTGACATTGTATGTCAGGAATGCGTGCAAATCTACAAAATGGAGTGTTCTCGAACACACCTTCTGAGTACCGGAAAATCGCATGGGGATTTTGTAGGGTTATCTGAGCAGCCGCTGATTATTGCACGAAATAAAGGGAGGCTTATGAATCGTGGACGTGACATCAAGATTCGCAAAAGGTTCCATCTGACTTGAAATATGTAACGCCACATATGACAAGTTTTTATACCTGTAGATTTCATGAAAGCCTTTATCGAAGGGTAAGTGGGTGAACGCAACTGAAAGTGAACTAGGTAATGTGGCAAGTGGTTGGGCTTATGACCAGCCGTGAATTCAGTCTGGCACTGTAAAAATCCGCAGTGATTATCCTGTCAAAACACGGATGTACAGGGTTCTTATTCTACTGGTAGGAGAAATTGTCATTGAATCAAAAAATGACGGCAAGACCTCGGATTTGATAAAATATTCTAAGTTGGGCTTATTTATAAAAATAGTGGCTGCAACAGAAAAGGCTGCAGCAAAACGTAAGCACTTTGCTGGGCCATGACCAACATCGGGACACCATTCAACGAAAAACACATATTCATCAAAACCACAGAGCCTAAACTTTTATAGAAATTTATAGGGATTATAGGTAAGAATTAAAAACGTTTTATCCTGGTATCCTGGTACCCATCATTTGCATTCCTATACCATAACGTCTCAGAACCAGGGTTGATGTCTATCGCGCGATGGTACCTATCATCCTTCTATAGTAGGAGAGTGTATGACGAAGTATCTTCCAAAAAATTAACAGGGGAGGGGTACTATCGCACAGGAGGAGAGGCTGAAGTGAAGGCGGTGCGAAGCCATAACCTCGTCAAGGACACTGTGATACCAATTACTATCTAAAACAAAAGCTCAGTGGCAATGGTCAGTTCCTATCTTACCTGTTCAAGATGGGAAATTTGTCCGCTGATTGCTTGTTTTGCCCGGGGAGCTTGCCATACCTTTTCAAGTTCGAACGGATATGATGATATCATTAGTTGACAAATGGAACTCTGTGGTATATTACGCCTGGTTTGCCGCAGAAAAAATGATTCTTGGATCACTGCTTGACGCAGATGGAAGGGTATAATTATTACAATAATTTTACACCTTCCGTTCCGGCTAAAATAGGGTTCCTGTGGGGAACGGGGAGCGAATTGCTTCAACCGTTTTGAAACTCCAGCCCTTTTCGCTACAGCCTCGCGGCTCTCTGCCTTTAAGTCATGGAAAGAGCCGAAAAACGTCAGAGCAATTTCTTTTGAATCAAGACGAAAGTCAAGGATCGTGCATCGCATAACTGAGTTGGGGAATTATTATGGAGAAGACACTACTCACAAGATTTTAAAATTTTGCATCTGACACAGAGACTTTTGCAAGCAACCTTCTAAGAACTTCGAAATTGGTTGCTTCTGTTACAATCTGATGGTTTAGAACAGGCCCTGTTGATGATCCTATTGCCTTTGCAGAAAGTGATGAATATCTTTCACACTTTTGACTTCGATGCATGGACATTTGTCAGATAATTTTCTGTTTCAGAGTTCAGAGAACCAATTCGTGATCCAGTAGCGCTGATTGGAATTTTGTCTGCAGTGCTAATCGCAATTCCTTTTTTAACAGCAACAGTGAAAACACTAACTCAAAACTTTCCCGAATCAATTCGCAAGATGACAACAATTTCTGCACTCCAACTGGTTATAGGCTCATCCTAACGTTCATTGCCTTTCAACATCGAATGACAATTTTTAAAACTTGGCTTCCAAAGGAAAAGGAAGCTAACTCTTCGTTGATAAATTCTTCCGTAGGGCTTTGTCATCAATTCGTAAGATTCTGTTGTAGTTCTTCCGCACTTTAAATGAAATTCATTCGCTGCCCTATCCTCCATTATTAGAAGTCTGACAGCGCTTCTAAAGAATTCAACGCAATCTGATCGCAAATACGTTAAGTTCGCTGCAATCAAAGGATAACAGAAATTAATGGTCGTCTGATCTGGGTAATTCAATGCTTCTCCGATAGATAGCGCTAGTAACACAGCAAGTTTGGAACAAGTCCCGGAATATTTTGTACAGACCGTTTATAAAGAATTATAAACTGGAAAGCAACGTATTTTGTGGCATTCAGTTCAATAGTCGGTCTATCAGCCGTAGCGTAAAGACGGGTTTCATTCCTTCTTTTCGAAAATTCGTCATAATAAATGACAGTTATTTAGTTTCAAAACGTTACAAAAAGCAGTCAATACCTAAAAGTCGCAATGGCAGATAGGAGACCCTAATTCTGACAAAAAAATTAAGACCGTGAGACCACCCCGAACGAAAGCCGCCCATAAGGTAATGAAAGCTGCAACAAAAATAGAAATGAAACGAGGACCAACAAATACTGTCAACCAACTAAAAGTGAAGCTGATGAATGAGGAGGTGAACGAATTTAAAACGACGACAAGGAAACTTCTATTAAAACGTAAATTGTCCGCTGGTAGTGACCAACCCCGATTCCGAAGTGAAAATCTCTTTTCGCCTCTTCCATAGGAACAAATTTAACCGCCAACATCAAAAACAACACATAACAAATTGTTATGGTGACCCTAATATTTTAGAGGACATTTCAGCGATGACGATCAGAACGATCATGGGAACTAATCCTAGAACCAAATACAGAATAACTCATTTGAGCGTCAAAAAACTTAAAATTATAGTGGATGACGTTGAAACTGCCGCAAAGACAGAAGGCTACTCCTTCACCCGAAAAAAGTGTAGAAGATACACTCATTTTTACATTTAGCCTCCTTTTCGCACGGAAAAGGATATTGGAGATCAATATCCAAGCATAAAATTATGCAACGTTTTGCCACCGGTTGGTCTAAAACAAACGAAGTGAGCTTAGACCTCTATAGAGTGATCGTAGAACAGGAAGATGATGTCAATCACCTTCTGAAGGTACGGCATATGCTCAATCATAAAGCAAGCTGGGAAAGATCCAGATGGAGTGAAATTCTTTAATGTTTCAGATGTTAGATGTTTGGCCGCATATCGGCAAACTGTACACCGTTCAAGGTGTGCAGCTTGTCGGGAAACCATTATAACGAGGCGTGTCAAAAACGGGAAAAAATATAAGCAAAATGAGCTCCCATTCTGTATCATTTAGAAAGAGGAAGGCCATTCTGCAAACTACGCCCGCTTCTTTGAATGAAACAGACTGGCGAAAAAAGTAACCAAATAGGGTAAACCTAAACAAACAACATTCACAACTAGGCGTGGCACGAAAAGTGGTATGGGTCTACCCGAAACTTGGCAAAATGGCAAAAGTGTCGACTAGCCTTCTTGACGTATATCGTGTTCAATGCAGGAATTGCAAAGATTGCAAGAAGTATTTCCTTCCTAGTATCCCATAATCTGCTGTCTTGAAACTCAATCTCCTATAACTGCTCGACTTTCCCATCAACATTCAATCACTATGGCCTACTCTTCACATCCTATCTGAAAAAGATAACGACCACCGTCGTAAGTCCAAGAAAATTTTCAATCCTATGACTATGTAAATGCTCAGTGCTTAGATTTCTTGCCTCCTATCCCTCCTGCAAATAGAACACTATTCGACCGAGAAATATACGCCCCCTCTCCCTTCAAAAACCTCTCTGAGTCGATACTAAGCCGAACGGACTATCAAGCTCTTAAAAGCTACCAAAGCAAATGCCTTACGAAGGGACCTTACGGAGGATAAACTAGCCCTTATTATTGCAAAAAATAAATAATTAGCTCCAGGGGTTAAAACATTTTTTCCATATGAACTATAACCGTATAAGCCAGGAATATTTCTCACTCAAAGCAGAATCAGAAGCATTCCTACTAAGGTGAGCAAATAAGGAAGGAAATTCACGAAAACTACAAATAAGACTGAATTATAAAGCCGTCTTCGGATGTCGATAAAGAAAAAAAAATCTTAACAGGACGACAGGAACAAAGCTTCAGTATGGATAGAGATCCTGTCAAGAGTGGGCGGTCCTTCTATATGCGATGAGAACTCCAAGTAATTTCCTCCTTTTAACAATAAATGAGCCCGGAAAACGTGAAACACATGAGATAGTATTCTTTGAATAGCCAGAAACATTGGTTATCAGTGCTCGTATTTAGCCATCTTCTCCAGCACCAACAAGGCAGTGTCACCATGACGTGATATGTGTGGTAAGTTCTGAGAAAATATGGAGCAGTCATTACAAAACGATTGATTATCATCCGTAAAAACAGCATAAATAACGATAACTTTACACAAGCCTGGAAATGTTGCAACGGTTTTTCACTCCAATTGGACCGACGGTCTCAAACTCAAGCTACTCAATTCCAACTCTCCCCTTTACAACGATCCTCTATAATTTTCTTCTAAGCAGAACCTTTCAACATTGCTGATCAAACTTAAACACCAATATCCAATCCAATCAGGGGTTCAGGCGTATCAAGGTTCGATGCACAGCCCCTACCTTTTTAATTTTTTTCTTCGCAATGTTACGAACCCCACCAATGCTGCACGTAGGAACCAAAGTTCGTCTTGTATTCCAAAGCTATCATGTTTGAAGATGATGTACTAGTAATAGTCAGTCACGCTCTTCCTATTTCGTTGTAAAAAACGTGCAAGGAGCAGTTGACGAAATAGCTATCTATTATGCAGATTGGTACTGAAAATAAATGCCTCGAAATCAATATGCTCCCGTAACGCTGGCGGGAAAGGACTCAGACTGGCAGCCCGATGAAGCAATTTGATACGAGTTAGCATTGATGGCGGGAAAGTTCCTCCTGAGGACACCAATTTCACCAATAGGCTTAAAATGAACTCCCACACAAAGAAAACTATAACCTGAACTCAAGGAGCAGCAGCGACTTAAAGAAATAGTTAATGAAGGATTGCTCCAACAAGCCATTTATATCTTCGAACCATACAAATCACCAGAAACCAACATCTGATTAGCATTTTAATGATCCGAAAACCGCAAAAATGTCTACCCCCGAATGTTGATGGAAAATACATAGGCTTGATAATGAAATACTTAGGATAGTGAACAATAAGGCCACTTGGACTCCACACATGGCAGAAGTAAAACACAAACCTGAAGCGGGGTTTACCACAATGATAAAACTGATGAGGAAAACTTATGCCGTTCAACGAATTCATCTTAAGGATCACTTGCTAGAATCAAATAAAAATTCACAAATAATAACCAAAATTCACAACAAAACGAGACACCTCTAAATTTTGACGCACATGGCGAAGATGGCAACGTCAAGTAAAAGTTGAGACAAAAAATCGGCAGGAGACGGTTGGCACATAGCATATGGAGGTTAAACGGGGACCTAATTAGACGGTTCGAAAACAGATGATGGAAGCAGCACGGGAGTTTCCTTCCAAAATCATTCACATCCAAATAATAAAAAGTTTAGAGACATACAACCGTTTTTAGTGGGAAGTATCTAATAAACAAGAAAAATTTAACAAAGGAATACAAATACTCTCGGACAACAAGTTGGCACTACAGACGCTTGTCCTTAACCACGTGAATTCACAACAAGTGAAGGATTGCAGACAGACCCATGAAACTGCAACATACCGAGTAAAAGGAAAATCGACCCTGTGCACAGCAGGATAGAGGAGAATGAAGGAGTTGAGGCTCTAGCAAGAGATAATTGAGATGACCGGAATGCAATCAGAATAGGCATCTCCTAGAGCCTTCAGAAACAGTTACAAAGGAACTCGTCGATATCAGACTCTGGAATTGTGTATGTACTGTTTGCTTAGACAGGAATGATTTCAGGGTGAGCCAAGCTCTGTGGTCTCACCCTAGCACAACGAGGGCCAACCATCACCTTGGGGAAAATTGAATGGCATACGAACATAAGTGGCAACACCAGAAGGGCACAATATTTTCGGTTAACGTGTCAAATTAACAGGAATCCAAACGGCTGGCACCTTCAGATATGATAGGCACCATAGTATGATCATCAGATCGATCATTTCACTGCAGAGTTACACGACCTCCATATTTTCTGTAGAAAAAAAAATGGACCATCTGTAAAGAACAGTATCATTCCCGAGGAGCCAATGATATCCAGGAAATAAAAATAGGAACGCGAAGCACATACCGAATTTTAGAATCAAAGTAATAGGTAATCATTTCGTCCATAGAAGTCATCAAATAGCACATGCTTAGAAAATTACTACCTGGTCTTTGCTATTTCAATGTTACCGTCAGGTCTTGTCCTGATTCCTCAAAGTTCATAAGAAATTATTTTCTAATTTTTTTTTTAAATATGGAAACTCGTGTCTCAAAGATAAAGCGGACTATACTATTATTGCAAACGTACTTCTCCAGGATTCAATTACAGCTTTAGTCGCAAAATTAAAAAAAAGTCATTGATAACATACTCTCAACGAGTGAAGTGAGTATATCGCACGGCTCGACTTTGGTACCGAAAAACAAAGAAGTACATATCTGTATGCTTCTAAAAGGTCTTTCGCCCTGAGTCTCATCCAAGTCCTTGAAAATTATCCGAACGCTATATACACTAGCAGGGAAATTTTTTTGGAAAGAAGTCTATGCAAATTGCATTCAGATTTTACTGGCTAGTTCACCCTTTCATTGCCGGAGCAACTGATTACGTATTCATAGTATATTTTTGTGGTGATATTTTTATCATCCCCCTTCTCCACTTTCTATTTTTTGCCTCAACGCCGATCATTTTCATATGCACATGTAACGATGATAGTAGTGGAAATTGGCATATGAGTTCTTTGTGCGCCTTTATGTCCTGTGTGTTCTGTTATTGGCAGTAATAACATTCAAATTGTGTTTTTTAACTTGGAGTTTGATTATTGAGCCTTGCAAATCAATTCCTTACGTAAATTATGCGAAGCGATCGATTATCCTCCGTGTAATATATGCATGAAAACGAATAAGGAGTTTCAAAAACTTTGCTGAATGCTAGTGTTCATAAATTTAGAGTAGGAAACTGTGACTAAATTCAAAAGAACGTTACATGAGAAAATAATTAAAAATATCCTACCAGACCAAATGAAAATTTCAATGGGTTAGGTATCGACCTGCATGTAAGCAAGGAGTTCCCAAAAATGAAGGATTTCCGGGATATTGCAATCCTTTTCGGAACACGGACGTTAAGTTGCGCCGATAGGAAGTCATCTGTTATGCTTGTCTGATAACATTAGTGGACGTGTCTTCAGGAGCTGCTTGTTTAATTCTTGTTTAGCATGAACTCATCGCGATGCATATGCACATGTTTCGGCACATACCACCAAATCAAAACTTTCAAAATTCAATTTAACTTCCACAGCATGAAATCTGAATCGTATTTATCGTACCAAAGAATTCAATCAGGATCTGTCGGGTTACATGATGTCACGACGTCTTGTTGCAAGCGTGCACACGTTTTTCCTGAAAGTGGAAAATAGACCTAAGTATCGCTTTTCAACGTGGCAGGCGTTCCCATTGTAATCTCTCGATAAATCCGGAAAACATTTTAGTTTCACTTGTCAATGCTTATGTTTTTTTGACAAATCAAATTTTATGTGTTGTTTTTTGACTGGTATATTTTCAATGTTGATGTATTTAAATTGAAATCTTCATGGGAAAGGATTAGATTTTTGATTTTGATTTTGATTTCGAATTCAATTATTTGAATGGGGATGAAAATTGAAGGGTGAATTTGTGCTACAAAACATTGTAGGGACCGTGATCATACTGTAGATAACAATACGGATGTGTTTTCGCCGTCACAAATTCAATTAAATTGTATATAATACCTACAACTGCCACAAATATAGCACACCCGAACCAAGATATTTCGGGCGCTTAACGTTAACAGTAACAAATTAAAGTAAGTAAAAAATTTTGTATATTATAGCATGTTTACATAAAAAAATGTATAAATAAAAAAATGTTATAATGAGAAATAAATTTTTTTACTTAACAGATTCTTAGACTGTAGCATTGTTAGTAGTGAGACCAATTAAGGTGACTTTAACTTATCGCATGCCTCAAATTCCAATGTGAACTACTCTGCCGTATTGCACAGTACAACTACTATTCTATATAGTCCTGCCACCAACGCTACTACTCATACTACTACCAATATTACCATGAATAATACGACTACTATTCTTAGTTATAACTTACCAGCCAATTGTTAGAAGCTGAACGTTGTCACATCGTTAGAAATAAAGAATGCTTTTAAAAATAAAGAACTTTGAGTTGACAACACTTTGTAACCCTACCTATGATGTGACCGCTTTCATACCTTTCATGGTTAGTTCCATTTACCATTTGATCATAAAAACTTTCACATCTTAGCAACGTCCGCAAATTGTCCAGATTCAATTTAATGGAAGACATAATTTTCCATCAGAACAATTAATTCGACTAACCACGGATTGTTTGAGCACCACGTCTACTTCCATTGATAATGCGCATCCATCCAAATGTCGTAAAAAGTGTAATGAAGATTCCATAGCAACTGTAGAGCGTAGTAGCAACGAAGATCTATGTAATTCCTGTTTTCATCGGGCTCAAGAATTAAACCTGTGCCCATTCGCATTATGGAAGACTTAACGAAAGGATCTTGGTTTGAGGATATCTAAATCCAACTCGTGCAGGAATGAGGACGAATGGCCAATAGAAACGGCACAGATTCGGAGTATGGGCCCAAGAACAAATTGCTGCATATCCAAAATTTCGTGAAAATGCGAATTTGTTTAATTTGTAGGATAAGTTTTCCCAGAACTGCTACTCTCACTGAAGAAACTCACTGCTGGGTGTGCTTAATGGACCGGTAGAATCATTGGTCTGTAAAATTATGTCTTCAAAACTGCTGCTGGGAACTACAGGGAACTACAGGGAACTAAAGAACTACAGGGTTTGTCCGGAAAGTAATAGGACTGATTTTCTTCCGCCGCGACTGTACTTTGGAGCTCGCGTGCACTGACTGGGTTCGATAGAGGAGGTTCCTAGCTAACGAACGAGTGGCTGCTCAGTTATCTCCGAGCACCTGGAGAGTCAGGACAGGCTTTTTAGTGCGACGTGTTTCCGTGAGTGCTGCAAACCAAAAACGCAGCGTTCGTTAGAGCAGAAGTACGCAATTAAATTCTGTGTGAAACTCGGTAAATCTTTGACAGAGACGTTTGATATGATAAAGCAGGCCTACGCAGATGATGTTTTAGCATGAAGTGGTGTTTTTCGGTGGCACAAGGCCTTTTCGGAGGGCCGGGAAGAGGTCGCCGATGAAGACCGTGCTGGAAGACCTTCGACAAACACCGACAATGTGACTCGTGTACGCGAAGTTTTGAACTCAGACCGTCGACTAAGTATTCGTTTAATTGCCCAGATGTCAAATTTACCAAAATCTGTGGTTCATGACATTGTGACGGAGCATTTGAACATGCGCAAGTTGTGCGCGAAGATGGTCCAAAACGTGCTCACTGACGCCCCGACACACACCGCCTACCTTGTGAACAGCTACCTGACCAATGCCGGCATCCCAACGCTTTCGCAGCCGGCCTACATCCCAGATGGGCCCCTTTAACTTTTTTTGTTTCCTTGCCTGAAAAGGTCGATGAAAGGCAAGAATTTTGAGACGACAGAGGGGATCCAAGCAGCTTGCACCGCGGCTCTCAAGACTATTCCGGAGAATGCCTTCCGTGACGCTTCAATGCTTGGAAATCGCGCTGGCAGCGCTGCATCGACGCAAAAGGAGCCTACTTTGAAAGTTTTTAAAGAATTGTATTAATTGGCTCAATAAATTTTTTTAAATCGGCTCAGTCCTATTACTTTCCGGACAAAACCTGTATGATCAATGACTTTCTCGTTGGGGAATAGACTCGCTGTAATGCAAGGTAACGCTGGTTATAACAGGTACGTCTGACATATCATAAAGTTTATGATGAGCACCAAATTTCTCGTTTTGGACCTGTGAACTTGACTGCAATATCTTGTGATTTAACACCACTGGACACTTTCTTGTCAGAATATTTCAAATAACTCGGTTACACCGATAAGTCCGAGACGCTTGACTATTTACAAGATAACATTGGCCGCCATGTAGCCGAGCTACGGTTCTGAGTATTAGTTATAGTTGTCGAAAAATGGAACTCTCAATCTGAACTACGTTTGGGTCATCTTTATTGCCGGTGTGTAGACGTTGAATTATTTAGTATTCGAAAACAGATCAGTCATATTTTTGAAACGTCAATTCAATAAAATTTTGCTCATGAATCTCTACATACAGAAATAAAGCACCGAAAAATGAAGATATATATCGAAAACATCATCGAAAGTAAGCTACCTTCTGATATCTCTTTTGATAGTTTGAGGTCGAATTTCGTTCAGACTGTGGGAAATCGTGCCGTTCATCGACGACCAAGACGTTCCAAGCAACGCTTTAAAGCTGTCACTTAGAATATAGCCCAATACCCAAAAATTCCATTCCACCACTTTCAGAATTTCGGCGTCAGTGAAGTGAATCAATACCAGAGATTTGCTTGAATGGCTGAAACTGGAGCTGATTTTCGGTAGCAAATTCTTATGACAAAAGAGGCGCATTTCACATTGTCTGATAGCATTAAGAAAAGGAATTACCAGGTGAGAGAAACCGAAAACCCACGAGAAATGCAAGAAACGTTTGCGCTGTATCCATCATCGTCGTTGAAAACCAATACTGGTAAGCTCATTATGTCTGCCTATAAACATCTGAAAAAAATTGTCAAAGGATAGAAGATAGGGGTGACAGTGGGTAATGCATCAATAATATAGTGCTGAAATTTTTCTTTAAATGCGCCGATGGTCGCACGAGCTATATAGCTGCTGGCGTCATCCTGTTGAAACCAGAAGCCCCTGCATTACGGTCGGTCTGTTCCGGAATGAGAAAGACATCGATCATGGTTCTGGCCGTCACTAGTGACTGTAATATTATGGCCAGCAACATTTTTGGTAACATGAGTTGTGTGGGCATCATCCCGAACATAACACTAACCTCTGGACCGTTCTTCTAAAAAAACATACAATTAGAGACCGAAATGGCTTGACAACGCAATCAAAACCTCTGAAGAGAAGCTTGACGGACACGAAGCCAGAATGAGGCTTGCACCAGAATGGCAGTATACCGGTAGGCCAGGTAATGTCTTCGCAGACTTATGTATAGATTCTCGTCTAAGACTGTGAATAGGGACCCAAATGACCCAGGCTTTAAGTGAGTAATGCGGGGATTTAATGCTTATAAAGTTCCTTGTGTTTAGAAAGCTGACAAGGAGAACGAGATTGTACATACTTTTTCTGCACATGTTCCATTCGTTTTGATTTCTTTCGATGATTTCGTTCGTTCCGGCAGCAAGATTTTAGAGAAGGGCATTCAACTATATATACGGGTGTGAAGGTGATGGTTGACTTATCAACGATACGAGTTCGTGGCTAACTATAAACCATGGTAAGTCTCCTGTAACCCCATTAGGCGTAGAATAGGGATTCCTTTCCAAAAGTAATTTGATTTCAGGCTAGGACCTTCGGTCAGGTAGCTTGACACTCGGCAGCTAAACTAGGTAGCTGACACTCGTCATGTATGTCGTTTCCGCCATCCTGTCGAAAAAAACACACATACACGGACAGTGGGCTTTCAAGACATGTGCAGGGTTTGACAGGACTTGAAAAGTCACTTGGTCACTGCATAAAAAGGTACACAGAGAAATAAAACAGAGAAGGTAAACGCCAATAAAATATGTATGATAAAGGTGTCACCAGCCACAGTTATAAGGACGAAACTATCGGGAAGGAAGTTAATACGGCTTGGAATGATAGAAACCACTGAGCACTTTGTCCTCACTCAAACATGGACAAAATAGCTGTTAGAAGAAAAGAAAAAGACTCTTACATCATGTCACTGTCAACTTACGTCCACAAATGCTCCATTTGGCTGAGGCGTTCTATCCTTACAAAAAAGGGACCCTCGGCGAGCTCAAAGTAAGGAGACCGCTATGGTTTGGCTGTAAGACATCAAGATGCTCTGTAATCGAAATTAACATACACAAGGAGCTAGGGGTTGATGCTGGCCAATGCTATACCTTACAGTGGACCTTTGTAAAAATAACATTACTGATAGTGTAAAATGATATTTCCACGTTGCTTTAAACCTAATTAAATTTGCAGACATTGATTTCCTATCATGCGTAACTTAGGATGCTCACGGGAAAATCATTATCGTTCCAAAATCGTACTATAATTTATAATAGTCACTTTAGAGATGCACATTTATCATTCGCTATCTGATGACACTTTATTATTGAACACCGAAAAGTCAAAAATAGATACGTGAGCTTGCCGAACAAATATTTGTTTGCTGAGACGGGGAAAATAGCTGTGTCATATCGTAGCAACTATACAATTTATCTCCCTTTTGAAATCTCAAGTAATTTATCCTAATATGCGACCTTTTTGCAAAACCAATAAAAAACGAAAGAATTTTCTTTAAAAAAGGATGAGCTCGACTTGTTGGCAAAACCGTCTTTGTCATCACGAAGAAAAATCTCCCCCATGGGATTACGACACAATTACGTATCGTAACTAAGTAGCAACGAAAAGGAATATTATCTGTTTATTGAATCAGCCGATAAAAGCAGTCACAACTGCTCGTATAAAGGAACGGAAAGTTTCTATTGATACTTATTTATAAGAGCCTTGGTATTTCAAAATAAAAAAAAACTATTCCAAGATGATTTATTGTTGCAATGATTCAATGAGGAAAATGAAGAATAATTAAAATTGGAAAAAAACGTATACAGTGGAGAGAGATTTACGTACTTATGACATTTCATCTCGTTGATATTCAAGTACGATATCTTGTTAACAGCTCATAGATGGACAACGAACTAGGATATTGAAAGTAATTCACGAACATACCAAGGAGTCCTTCATTTCCACTCGCCTAACACCATTAAGTTCCGAAACTCTCTCTGCAAAACCACTAATTTGCAAACCACCAACTTGCAACCACCAACTCGGTAGCGTCAATTATCCCCTGCCACAAGCGTTGAAAATATCATTTTCAATCGGACAATCTACACCAAAACACACAAAAACTGTGTTGAAAAGCCAAAGTAGTAACCCACCGAGAATATCCTCACACAATGGACCAAATAAATGTCTCCCGACTAAAAGCAGGATGCTATCATAGGACGTCGGATTTGAATCAAAATTGAGATTACAATGGGGTGAGGCAAAGTCGTATTTTGTCATATCTGTCAGACTTTCCGGTGCCTAACAACCTTTGCATATGATTCGGTGAATATTAAGGGTTGACAAGTAGTTTGAGGCTTCGAATTTACAACTAAGCCAATGGGAGGGAGATTTCCAATTGTGTTCCTTGTACGTTGAGTTATTTTCCACTTTTCTTCGCAGGTTTTTGCGCGGATATTTGATTCATTTAAGGGAGTGTCTGTAAATGTCAGGACGAAAGTTTTACTTCTGATTCTGTCAGTAGCTTTTTAAGGGTAACAGAAATCTTTTCGGAGTTCGTACAACCTAAGAATGGATTTCTGAGTTGACATTTATTGTTGATCGAACAAACCTACTGGTTTATTCAACTCTTCCTTGGACGATGCAACTCACGAAAATTGGTGTTTTACCACATCCCGATCCACCCCTTTAGCGCGATAAAATACCTAGTAATTTCTCAGCGCCAACCATTCCTTTATCCAATGCCAAATAGCATAGGGCGCTTTGCTTCGGCTTCAACGACGGTAGCGTTAAATGTTGTGTAAAGTTGTGTACTAATGGACTTTTCACAATGATCACCTCGTCTTGAATACGTTTTTTAGGCATACAATATGGCGCACGATATCCTTTGCCTGAGAGATTTTTCAGTTTAATAAAATTTTATTGTCTAGGATTTAAAAGGATTCGAACAAAATTTACTTTCAACACCGAGGCAAGGAAACACATGTAAGATTCATCATGTTATACGAATGAAGGGTTGTTTGCATTCGAACGCAACCAACAGTCATCAAAATGGTTAAACAAATCCGAGAATGAGCTCCAAAACGAATAATTTATGGCGAAAGACAATTTTTTACTCGCGCATGACATGTTCCAAGGTATATAATTCGATCATGAATTAGGCATAAATTAAATGTGACGAAATTCGACATTTTGAGTATATTAAGCGTTGCCTCATGCAAACATGCAGTCCTGAAGAAAAAATTGCGGGCAGTCATTTTCTTCGAACTGAGCGAGAGTTTCTCTAAAATCAGGATGTATATTTATTTCTTGACACTTTTGAATTTAATTTATTTTGAATTTTTCAATTTTGAATAATCTTAAAAATTCCATTGTTGTTTAAAGTTTTCTCCATTTGATTATATAAATTCACATCAAGCCACAACAAAATATTATTTTTTGCTCCTTGATCGAAGCTTCGTCGTTCCCCGTCTGTTTCCTTATATGTTACAGTCTCTATGTTGGGAAGTTTTGCCTGTTAGTGTTTCTTAGGTGTAATAGCATTCCATAAATTCTGGGAACTTTGGTATTCCGAAAAAGTGTCCTTTTGTACTACCCGTTTCTGCTTTTTTTAATATCATATCAGGTACTGTCACCGTATCTTGGCATTGGTCAAAAAAACTGTAGAAGACCAATCTGTTTTTCTTAAGAAGTTTTTAGGTTTGTAGAGGAGAACAAGGAGATTTAAGTCGAAAAGGGGTTCTTTTCTCTAGGATACACTCAACTAACAAATTCCTACCACCTAATATGAGCTACGGCCCTCGGCTGTTTATTTCAACGCGATTATCGATTTGAGCTAATTCGAATGTTTTGCGCGTCATGAAATGCATGTCCGTTTGACGTTTTCCTGTTCGTTGTCCAAAATAGTCTTTTATCTTTTTATCAAAGAAGAGTCAAAGAAGAATATTTTATCAAGAAAGGCTGAAAAGGCAAAAACAAGTAATTGATTGTTCACTGCGTTTTCTGCATAATATTTAGCATCCCAATATGCGTTTCCGGTTGTTAAGGATAAACTTCCACCCGCATCACTTTGGGAAATTTGGTACGTAGAAGTATTTTCGCAAAATTTGTGCTGCCTTAACTATATCAAGCTGGAGAAATGTGTCATATTCGAGGGAATCTAACTGATTGAAGTTAACAAGTTGATTGGTTTAACACCACTGTAAATTTTTCTAAAAATCGATTTTTTTTAGGCTTAAAAAATACTTTGAACCTTTCAGAATATGGAGAAAAATATTTCATAACTCAAAGTATTTTTTTTTCTTTTAATTTCGAGCTCTTCCCCAAGCGCGTCGGACTGCTCCGAAACGACACCTGCGTCAGATGAATACCAGCTGGGAAGGTTCAGCCTAATGTCCTACTTTTTGATTTCTATCTTCTCAAATACACTACCAAATGTCATTATAAAGCATTTATATGCAGGTAGAAGTATTTCTAATCAATAGTACGTCAGTATAGACTCAACACGTGTACAAAAAGGACATAATTTCGTCGCATGAAATCACGATTTTTGTGTGTAGTGCTGATTTTTAACAGTTTATTTGTAATCTCAGAGTGCTTATAAGTTACAATGAGTAATGCAAAAGCGTATCAGGGCAAAAAATGTACGAAAAAACCGTATCCAACGCGGCGTCGGAGCAACGCGTCATCGAGACGACCGTTGAATAGAGATGAGACTGAGAGTGATTCGAAAGGAGAAAGTGCTTCTGCGAAGAAATCAAAAGTTAGTGATGAACATTTTGATATTAATTATGAATTGAGATATAGAATTATAAATTTATTGCCGTTTTTTCTGTCATTTTACAGCACGTGAAGTGTAAAATGTGTGATTCAGACATCATGTTTCATGAAAGAAGTCCTCGGGGCTTAGGCTTCAAAATAGTTATCGTTTGTCCGAAATGTCTAGATGTTGTTATTTCAAGTAGTAAATGCATATGAAATTAACCGTCGAATCGTGTTAGCAATGCGATTACTAGGAATAGGACTAAACGGAATAATAAAGTTTTGTGCTTTTATGGAATTGCCACGACCGATATTTCAATCTTTTTACGACAAATTAGTGGATATGATTTCGATCGCAACAGCAACCATACGAGAGGCTAGTTTGAAGGAAGCAGGGCAAGAAGAGAAAAAGAAAAGTGAAGAAGATGGACAACTTGAAGGGATAACTGTTTCCGGTGATGGCTCGTGGAGGAAACGCGGATTTTCTTCGCTTTTTGGAATCACTTCATTGATTGGATGGTTTACAGGCAAAATCGTCGATGTTGAAGTGAAGTCAAAGTACGGGAAGTCTTGCGAGCACTGGAAGAATAAATTATAAGCAAGTGAGTATGAAGAATGGTACAAAAAACACGTCGATGAATTTCAAGCGAACCATGAAGGCTTAGTTGGTAAGATGGAGGTAGACTCTGTCGTCGAGATGTTCCAACGCTCCGAAACTTTGCACGGTCTCAAATGCGCAAACTACATCGGTGATTGCCACAGAGAAACCTTCAAATGAATAATGGATACAAATCCGTATAAAAACTTTCAAGTACAAAAGAAAGAGTTCATTGATCATGTACAAAAGAGAATGGGCACTCGATTGAGAAATCTGAAAAAAAAGTTAAAGGCCTCGGAGGAAAAGGTAAATTAACTGCCGAATTAATTGATCAATTAACAATTTATTATGGCCTGGCTATACGTCGGAGTCCGGATTCCTTGGAAAATTTGAAAAATGAAATCTTGACAACCTTATTTCATAAGTTGTCAACCGACGAAAATCCGCAGCACGAGAAGTGCTCAGAGTCTTGGTGTAACTGGAGGAAGGCGCAAGCAGCGAATTCCTTAGACACCTTCCATCATAAGCCGCCGCATCCTGAGGAAGTTTTTGAAGCCATCAAACCGATTCATGAAGAGTTGAGCCGAGACGAGTTGCTAAACCGTTGCTTAGGAGGCAACCCGCAAAATAGCAACGAAAGTTTTAATGCTACGGTTGGAAATTTGGCTCCCAAATCTTATTCAAGTGGCAAAAAAGTCTTGAATATTGTGACTGATATTGCTGTGTGTAATTCAACGATGGTCTTAGTAATATTTTACAAATAACGAAAGTTTTGAGATTAATGTTGGCGTCCAATCATATAATTTTTGTCTTGAAGCCGATGCTAAACGGGTTAAGCACGCTGAGCGAACTTTGACAGATGCGGCAAAAGAAGCACGCTCTAATAAAATCATCGAGGAAAGAGAATGAGGAAGAAAATTTAAATATAGAAGGGCAGCTGTATGGTCCTGGGATAGCAGATTGATGGTAAAAAAATTTAAACTGTCGAATTTTTGAAAATTTAACGATTTAATTCAAATACTCGCCAATCACACAAAAATCACTATTTTTAAAATACCATACGTATATCTCTAGCTATAAGCATGTACAATAAGTGATTTTTGTTTTTTTAGATCGATCCAAATTAGCAGCAGCTACACTGCGTGCCGCAGAGCGCCTCAAATTCTACGTGCTTCGCGAAAATGGCTGCGGTGCCGTCATTTTTGAATATTTTTTTATAATAGTTTTATATTTTGTTACTTAAATATACGCTAAATAACATCCTGCAATATTATAATTTTATTACCTTTCCATCCACCCAAAAAAATGACAAAAAACACGTTTTTTTAGGCTGTTACAGTGGTGTCACCCCTTAAGCCTCATGGCTGTTTGTCAATTTCGACATTTACCATGATCTTTCCAGGAGAATGTCACAATGATGGAGGTGAGCTCGAGCGGTACTTTCAGATTTGTCAGTTCAGGCTTCGGTCGTTCAAAACTAAGTGACATTAGCTGTTTAAACTCACTTGACTCCAGAAACTATTGTAAAGCTAAAGTAAAAGTGTTAGCAGTTTTTCTTAATAGCATGATTGACGTTTATATCGCTACTTGACCAGAAAAATAAAACAGCAAAGGAAATGAGAGAACAGCTAACCATCATATTTAAGTAATTTCTTGGTCTGCTGCCTCATTTTCTTGTTGAAACGAAATCATCGGGTCCCTAATGTACCTCCTATGGACACATGTTGCTAAGGGCCATTGGAAATAAAATTGTTGAAGAGTCCAATGAGGTCCTCAACATGTGTGGTATGCCACTGAACTGGGTTCTTAATAAAGGAAATCGCATTCTTGTCTTCAGGAAATCTTGTGCAGCCAAGAGGAATGAAACCTCTCTTAGACGTGGTTTACAAGGGCGGTCCAATAAGTACTTAGCCTCACTGCCCCATGGTGTCACAATCGCAAAAGAAATATACTATAGTGTAGTACCTTCCTGCAGTGTATGAGGACGCTTCTGCTTCTATCGCGACCGTCAAAAAATGGTTCAACAAATTTCAGCGTGATCGCACGTCGGTTTTTGATGAGCCACGCCTAGGTGCCCCCAAAACAGAAACCACAGAGAATAACGTGACAAAAATCCAAAATCTTGTTTTGGCAGACGGCCGATTGAAGGTACGTGAGATAGCTGAGATAGTAGGCATTAAGATTCCGCGTGTTGCATATCCTACAACAAATTTTCGGTATGAGAAATATGTCGGCAAGTTTAGTGCCACGTTCGCTCACTCTGGATAACAAGCGCAACCGTCTGACCGATTCAGAGCAGTGTTTGGTGCAATTTAAGCAGAAGAAAGGAGTTTTCGCTTAATATTGTGACCGTTGAGGAAACATGAACCTACTGGTACACACCAGAGACCATGGAGCAGTCGAACCGTGGACTTCATCTGGGTGAACCTGCTCCGAAGACTGTCCCATCGGCCGGAAAAGGGAGATCCACTGTTTCTTAGACTCGGAAGGTGTGAGATACCTGTACATTGACTACCTGGAAAAGGATAAGACGGTCAAAGGACAGTACTATGTCGAATTAATGGGTCGATTCGACACCGAATTAAGAAAAGGGCCCCTTTCGGCCAAAGTGCTCTTCCTAGTTGTACCTCCGCGCGAAAAGTGCTACCTCCGCATTCGCTACAGCTAAATTGATTATTGCCCGTATTCATAATTTGGCCCCGTGTGACTTCTTCTTGTTTCCCAACTTGAAAAAGTTACTCGCCGGGCAGAAATTTCACTCAAGTGAGGAAGTAATCGCCGCCACGGAGGCATACTTTACAGATCTCGAGAAAACTTTTTTCCAGGTGGGTTAAAAAAAAATACTAAGAATATTATATTGAAAAATAAACTGCATTTTTGCAAAGTATAGTTTTTTTTTTATTTGGAGGCTAAGTACTTATCGGACCGCGCTCGCACATGCATTAAAATAAAACAGCGACTCATTGCAGAAAATCTATAGAGAATAACTGGAAATACTCAGTAGCTTGAACAATCATGTGAGCATCCACGAGAAAGATCCGATGTGTATTTGCTAAGAGAAATCTTTTCAAGGTAATGCGCATTTATCGCATTTATCATTTATCAATTTATCAGGTTCAAAGTGACCTTTTGGGTCCACCGTTCGTGCCATGAAACCCACAAGTCTAGCAGATGTATACGCATTCTGCCTTAAAGAGCAGAACATGTACTATTCTAAGTCTGATCCGAATAGAAATGTGCGAGGCCCAAGACAAACTGCAGAACATAAACCTTTATTTTAACAGCACCATAAATCATCTCCCGCAGGGTGAATGCTGGTTACCAGGAGTCTTCCTGAAAGCTAGTATTCTTTGGGAAGTGCCGCCCCACGTACCCGAGGAAATGGAAGACTTCAAGGAATATGACCCTGAACCAATTATAGACTACGATCCGACTGATTAACTTAAATTGACGCCTTTGGCTGCCAGAGTTGATGTTTTGGACCTAGTTGCGTCGCACGGTAGCACCGAGGTGAAACTCGAGTGTGAACGGCTCCAATCTAACGATCATACCGTCTCCGTCCCGGTAAAACCTTAGTGGGCCTCGGAGTACATTCGCAGCTCGCACCATTGAGTTGGTGGTGTAGATTCGGTTGAAACTAACTTCCGATTTGCGCCGGTCTGGCCCTGAGTACCTGTCCCCATAAGGGCTGGTGCCAACCCTTGCATGGCCTCCCTGCTTTGCACAGACACCAATGGGACCAATAAGGCGACTACACACACGAGTGGAGATAGCGGCTCCGAGGAGGGACCCATAAGAAATGATAGCAAACAAATTATACTCAAAAGAAAATATGTCGGATCAGAAACATTCGAAAACGGATGGACGAAAAGTAGGAATTCTGGTTCAACCAGAGATTACAACAGCATTTGGGCGCAGCAAGAAAACCATGCGCATACCAGAGTGACCAAAAAAAAAAGAAGAACAGAGCCTCTCGCAACTTGCAAGAGACGAACACACGGTAGAGAAAGGCGAAACGGTTGAGAAACCTATGATTGTTTCCATCACCACCAAAGTGACGGAATCAAGGGGCACAAATAAAGAAATCCCTGCACGGCAGACGCGGAGCACTTCGATGATCATGGATCGTGCAGAGGAAGAGCGGCTAAACCGTAAGGCAGAAATGTTTATTAAACGCATCACTACCACATGCCATGCACAAATGAACCTTAGCAAAGAGGTTAAAAACGGAGTTCTGGAGTTGGAAGACCTCCTAAACCGAATAGGTCATTATAGAAGCAGGTGGCTAAAGGCAGAGGAAGAGCAACAGGGTAATTCATTTGACAGCGCAGTAGTCGCCCCGATTTCTACAGCCACCAAAAGGTTGGCGGGCAGCCCAATCAAAGGGGATCGGGATAAGCGAAGGAAGGACGAGGACAGGACGCCGAACGATCAAATCGCGATTGAGGAGGGTTTTCAGACGGCACTATCTAAAGCTGCTAAGACCGCAGCTAAAAAAGCGGCCCTAAAGTTCAAAATCGATAAAACTCCACAGGAACCGAAATGCAATCAATCATCGCAGATAACCCAAGAAACAAAGACTAAGAAGTGTCGAAAACCCATTGGGCAGGCACTGCTGGTTAAACCTACCGACGGTAGATCCTATGCGGATGTTCTGCGAGAAATCAAGTGAGCGGTAAAACCCAAAGACATACAAATTGCATTAGTATAAAGGAGGTGACGGATTAGTACAAAAGCTGTACGGTCAACTCGGTAGGGGAATCTACTTGTTGAGTTCGGATCGGATACAAATAATAAAGACGTGTTCCGTGACGCAGTCAAAAGAGTTCATGGAAAGAAGGCAACTGTGGCCTCACTCGAGCCTAAGACCACACTGGAAATTAGAGACATTGACTGCGTTACGGATCTGCCCGCAATAGAAGACACTTTAAAACGCGACTTCCCCTTACTAGGCGAGATGAAAGTCAGACTGGCCGAACCAAATAACAGGGGTCAACGCATGGCCATAATCGACCTCACAGAGAGGGAACCAGAACAGCTTCTGAAGCAGGGCAAAATAAGAATAGGGTGGGTTATTTGTCGGATACGGCAAAGGGCCATTCCCCTTCGGTGTTTCAACTACCTCGGATACGATCATACCACACAGACATGTGATGGAACTGACCGAAGCTCCTCGTGCTACAACTGCGGTAAGACAGGGCATAAAAAGATGGAATGCACAGACGATTCACACTGTGTTCTCTGCCAGGAGTATAACCCGAGACCAGATGATTTGAAACATATTCCAGGCACAGGAAAGTGTCGGGTCTTCCAAGAAGCCCTAACCAAGGCAAAAGCGCTTCTGCAATGATTCGTATCCTTGAAATCAATCTGCATCGAAGCATCATCGCCCAAGACGTAATCGAACAGTTTGCGAGAGAAAGGCAAGCTGACATACTAATTGTTAAACAGAGTAAAAAAAAAATTAAATTCAAATTGTACGCGCTCTAACCTAACTTTCATTCTCATGCAAACACTCACTCTTTTCATGTATTCAGGCCCTTAAGGCCCACCACAGTCATGCCAACCTTTAACACAAAACTCACACCATAAAACTTTCACCATACTCACTTAGCATTCAGTTCTCGTACTGTCCAGACGTTTTTAAATATATCTCCAATTTATTCAACAATCTTTGTTGTTATTTATTGTTCACCCTGCCTGTTTAACAGGTTATGGGCCCAGGTTCGCGGAACAATAAATATTTTTGTGTTGTTTAAATTTTTTTTCAAAATCTCGTGTTGTAAGTCCGCCCTCGTGCAACAGTAAAATTTTACAACACCACGATGGAGAACGAGTCAAGTAGGATATCAAAACTAAAAGGCATTGAGAACTGGAGCACATGGAAGTTCCAGGTACGCATCGTTCTACTCTCTAGTGGAGCATGGGACATCGTCAGCGGAGAAAAAGAATTTCCAGAAGAAAACACAACCGACGCTCATCGAGCGGCACGTGCCTCATGGACCAAACTGGACGCTCTTGGACAACGTACTATCGCCACATCAGTCGATGAGGAACCGCTTCTCCACATCATCAACTGCACGACTTCGAAGTGGGAAATGTGGGACAAACTTTCATCTGTTTATGAACAAAAATCGGAGACCAGCATTCACATGCTGCTTCAACAATGGTACAGTGTTCAGAAAGATCCAGCTCACAACATCGCTACACACGTCGCCAAGTTGGAAAACCTTGCACATCGTTTGAAAGTTATGGGTGGGAAAATTTTCGATCAGCAGATAATCACAAAAATTTTGATGACCCTTCCCTCCACCTTCAAACATTTTATCAGTGCATGGGAATGAACACAGCCCGATGAGAGAAATCTTACCAACCTTATTTCCAGAATCTCAGTTGAAGTATCAAGGCTAGAGCCTGCAAATGCAAGTGACAATGTGGCCTTTATAGCTGGGAAGTCACGACCAAAGAATTTCGATAAGAAATCTTCAAAATCCTGTCATTATTGCAAGAAGCCGGGCCACTGGATGCAGGACTGTTTGAAGAGAAAAGCAGCCAATGAGAGAAAAGCAGAAGAGGAGGGCCACTCAAACAGGAAAAACGACGCGCTGATTAGTGCTTTGACCCTCGGCTCGGACAACCTGGATTGTTCCAGCATCTGGTACCTCGACTCTGGTGCTACGGACCACATGTCTCATCGGCGCGAATGGTTTTCGAATTACGTCCAGTTTCAACGGCCAAAGTCTGTCCGAGTTGGTGATGGCAAGGCGATCGCAGCTGTGGAATCTAGAGACATCGAGGTTGAAGTTTTCGACGGAGAAATCTGGAAGCTGAGATACCTGAGTAACGTCCTCTATGATCTGGATTTAAGCTTCAATCTTTTCTCCCTAGGAGCAGCACTAGATAAAGGCATGTCTCAGAAATCAGACAGCAAGACATGCTATCTACTGAAAGATGGAAATGTCGTTGCAGTGGGAGAAAGATCTGATCAACTCTTCGAGATGAAATTTCGAATCGTGGCAAATGAGCACCAGGCAAACGTCGTCATCAAACAGGATACACTCCTAAAAGGTTAGCTCATCAGAATTTCGAGCAGGTTAGAAAAATTTTGACAAGGATGAACTTACCTTTTACGGAAGACAAAGTCAAATGTGATGACTGTACCCTCGGCAAGATGCACCGGCTCCCTTTTCCAAAGAGTACCTCAAAAACCGAACGAGTTGGTGAGCTTTTTCATGCTGATCTTTGCGGCCAAATGCCTGAGGCATCAATAGGAGGCGCTCGTTATTTCTTACTGATCAAAGACGACTTCAGCCACTGGAGAACTTTGTTTTTCATCAAGAGGAAATCGGAAACAGCACAGTGCCTGAAGAAATTCCTTCTCCAAGCTGAAAAACACCTGGACAAAGGCATCAAGGTAATCAGAACTGACAACGGCTTGGAATTTGCCAACAGGGATGTGGAGAAAATCACCAGTGATCTCGGTGTGATACACCAAACAACGGTTCCCTACACACCGGAGCAAAACGGGTCAGTAGAACGCGAAAACAGGACAATTGTTGAGTCGACCAGGACTATTCTTCATGCAGGAGAATTCCCAAAGAAGCTGTGGGCCGAGGCAACTCTCTACGCAGCCTACACTTTGAACAAGACTGGAACCAGCAGCAAGAAAGGAGTAACACCTTGCGACCTTTGGCTAGGAAAGAAAACAGGCCTTACCTCACTCAGGTCTTTTGGTGAGGAAGTTTTCGTTCACACCCCGAAGGAAAAGAGAAAGAAATGGGATGTTAAAGCCAAAAAGGGCATCTTTGTGGGTTACGACGAAACGACAAAAGGGTATCGAGTCTGGTTTCCTACTGAAAACAAGGTAAACACCTATCGAGATGTGAAATTTACTGGACAAAGATTTTCAGCAGACAAGACAAGAAATGAGCCAGCAATAGTGACCTTGAGTGTCCCTCAAGTTGCTGAAGTTGACGAGGAGCCAGAGATCGTGGACGATGGTGAACATTCTGGAAGCGAAGCTGAAGAACCTTTACAAGATACATACCTTTACATAGATACAAGGCCAGGCTTGTTGCCAGAGGTTTCAATCAAACTCCTGGTGTCGATTATAATGAGACTTTTAGTCCCGTATCCCGTTTCGATTCCATTCGCCTCATTCTATCCTTTGCAGCCTCCCAAAATCTTTCCCTCAAACAATTCGACGTCAAAACAGCTTTTCTTTATGGGAAGCTGGAAGAAGTCATCTTCATGAAGCAGCCAAAAGGTTATGAAGATGGTACCAGCCGAGTGTGCAAGCTCATCCGAAGTTTGTATGGACTCAAGCAGGCGTCGAGATGCTGGTACAAACACCTCACGAAGTTTCTGTTGTTTGTTTCTTTTAAGTTGAAAGAAAATCATACGAGATTAAATAGAAGTAAGAATAAAATTAAAATAGAAACATTTATAGTTAGATTTAGGTATTAAGTTAAATAATATTCATAACAGTCACAAAAAACCAAAAAAATTTCATGGAAGTAATTTGCTATAAATTTTTCTATTGATATGATTCACTAAGTTGTTGTGTACGTATCAGTATAAATAGAATAGAAATTGTAAGGTATGAGATAACCAATGGAGGAATCGATTCAAGTATCAATAGAAGTAAAGAGACACACAATCAATTCAAAAGTATCACCCAATTGAAGAATCAACCAATAGGACTAAATAGGACTATCAATCAATAGAGGGAGCTTGATCCAAGGTAGCGCAGCAGAACAGGGGAATCCTGAAACCAATTAAGGTGCAGATTCGTGCTACAAGAAGCACGATTAGAGGCAGCGCAGCACAATTCAGAGGTGTTTAGAGTCAGCGCAGCACCATTGACAGGTGGTCAGAATCAGCGCAGCACAATTTACAGGTGGTTTGATCTTTTGATTTTTGATCCTTTAATTTTAATCTGATATGAAGGAGTAAGCTTCTGCTGTGTGTGTGTGTATGTGACATGGAAGGATCAGGGCTTAAATAATGTCCTTACCCCCCACGCCCACGCGGTCGGTTAAATGTAACTTTCTTCGGCCGCCATTATGTGGCCTTTGTATTTTCAAATAACCCTGTCTCTTTAAACTTGTTCCTTTCTTTCGCTGCAGGTGCGACCGATCGGTTGCTCGATTATTATTTATTAATTATTAATTATATGTATATCATTTTATATTCTTTGAAAATACATAACAATTTAGATAAAGAACATGTTTTTCTATAAGTTCTATTTTGATTTTCTGTAAAATTGTGGTACATCGATTTCAAATTTAGTTCGGGAGTTAAGTACGATCTAGAACATGTATTTCGTAAATGACTTTCGTGGCATTTATATTTACATAATGTCTTCTTTTATAAGCTCATTCGTAGCTACAATATCTGACAGCTGTTTTACATTCTAACCTCCTCGCCGCTCCTTTGGTTGTGATCCAGTTGCCAAAAAGGATTGGCCAAACGTAGAAGGCGCATACGTTGAGTACCGTTGATGGAAGTAAACGTTTTAGAACAAACCTGTACTTCCTTACCATTCTCCTTGGGCACAAACTAGGTGATTGACATCTTATGAACGTTTGCCGATTGCGTCACATTTGTTCGCCTTTTGGGGGGTAGCCACACGCATAAACTTCAACAAAAACTTGTCCTGCTCGATTTTTGTTGCATTTAAGTACAGTTTTTGTGTGAATTCTGTAACAAAAAAAGTTCCGTGTACTTGTTGTTTGTCGTAACTATCCCAAACAGATCGCTTGGATGTAGAAAATCACATCAAAATGCGGCGAGGCAAGTTGCGATTTGAAATGAGATGGTCGCCATCTTGCACCCTGCTATCTCTCATCGCGTTTGTTGTGTAAAGCACAATAAAAAACCAATATTCACTCGGAAAACATTGCGTTCTGAATTAATCAGTTAAAAAGGAAGCAGAACGAGGAACGGAACGAATGACAGAAAGACCATTTGTTGGTACCAGTTATTGATACATCTAAATGATGATCGCAGTTGAAATCAGGGTCTCCTTTGCCTTCAGATGTGTATTTGGAGGTATTACAACATTAGTGATATTGCCTTTGCTTTCTTCCTCGGTTGATTTTAATAACAGGAGAATTATATTCCTCGTTTCCCATGTTAATTAGTTCACAAAAACAATGAGCGTGCTTTCTCTATGAGAAAATAGTCAACACCTATCAAAATAGGAATGCAAACATCACGTGTCATTTTTAGAAAGCCAGAAAATATAAATTAAAGGATTCCGTCGCCTACCGTGTTTGTTGTATCGCTTGGAGAAAACTCGTCATTTGTTTATATTTCACTTAGAGAAAACCCCGCAAGCTCGCAATACAATTTCAATGCCTTGTGTACCAATTCCTGAAAATTCGTTGATGCTATCGTATGCAGCTCTAAAAAAGGGAGTACGGAACCGCGAAAGACCCGAAAATTAAAATTTTGTTAGTTGTATCGCTTGAAAAAACGCTCCTAAATTGTGGTTCTTAGTCCAGACGCTTCAACGGAAAGGTCTGGTTTTTTTCGGATTATGGAATATAGGTGAAGTGTATAAAAATAGGTTCCTAGTTCAGAGCATCCTTAGTTAACTTGAAGTCAGTCAGTGATTTTGTTTGTAAGAGGTTTTTTTAGTTTCCACTCTTGCAATATGAAAGTTCAATGATCTTTTTTCGACTGCCAATAGCCGAAAAATGTCTCCACCATGACTTTTGCATAAATTGATTGCCGTAACTTTTTCAATCTTTTTATTAATTTTAAAAGGTGGACTAGCAGAAAAAACAGTAGATATTTCCCTCCTACGCTTATTTTTTAATATTGGATGAATCCATTATTTTTAATACTATTTTTAATTACAATAACCATTTTTTTACTTCACCAAATTTCCTGTTTTCTGATTTCGATCCAGTACTAAACAATTATTTTGGCTTTCATGTCATTTACACGGCTTCCACTTCAATTTTTTTTTGTATTTTCTTGTCCTTTCTGCTCATTTAATTCTGTTTATGTTGTTTTCGGAAACTTGTTCAAATTTAGTTTCTTTTTTGCCCTTGACTATGTTGTTATCTACAGGGTAACTTCTTGCACTTTCGGTTTGTTCGGAACACTTTGATAGGTAGTCATCCGAACAAAGCAATCTTTCTTTTATATCTTAATTTCCTTTTGAAGATTTGCCTCATCCTAAATAATTTTTTTATTTTGTCTTAAATTCATTGTCTCAGTCTTTTTCCATTTTCTTTCCAAAGCTTTACTAATCATCACTGTTTTTTACTTTTTATTACATACTGTATTGCTCTATTGAGGCGTTTCTGTCAAAACGTTCTTTCCTTTCACTCCATTGATTTGAGGACATATGTATATTAATACAGGGTGTACCAAAAGTTCATAAATGTTCAAAGCGGTAGTTGGGGCTTAAAAGGGGTTACGTATAAAAACAGCAGTCAATGGAAATTTAGTGCAATGGTGTCGTTGACTGGAGTGCAACGCGCGTTCTGCGTATCCAAGTACTATAGAAATTTTTATTCATCTATTCAAGGAGACGAGTTCAACAATAAATTTAGCACGACCAGCTGACCTAGAACATTAAGGAATTAAGGAAGAGCGTCTTTTCGCGTTCAATCAGGACTCTCTACTGGAAAGCGGAGTAGTGTCTTAAATTTGTCTAGAATGTCTTTAAGTCGCATTCTTAACAAAGACATACATTTACATCCGTACAGAATTCAAATTGTGCAGAAATTAAAGCCTCAAGACCATGCTCACAGGTTGTAATTCTTCAACAATGAAATGTCAAAGAAGTTCATCGGCTTCCCCAACATTATTATCTCAGACTAGGTCCACTTCTACCGAAATTGGTATGTATACAGGCAAAATTCCAGATGCTAGTGTGTCACTAATCCACAGTTAGCATAAAGCACCTCTGCATTTACTCAAAGTTACTGTATGGGCAGCTTTGTCAGCAAGAGGACTTATTGGACTAATTAGGAAATCTTATTCCAGTCAGTACAGAGCGGTATACTGCAATGTTCCAAAACTTTTACGCCCCAACGCTGCAGAATGTCAATGGATTTAATAAAAGCATGTGGTTTTAAACAAGATGGAACAGCATGTCGCACTTTCAAAGACTAATTGAATGCAGTTCGCGAAATTTTCGGGAAAAAGTTATATTCAAAAGAGGTGACATAAACTGACCAGGTCGTAGCCCAGGCTTATCCGCAATGGACTATTTCCTTTGGGAAATTGAAAGTCAAGTTTATAACCCAGCACCCAGCAACCCAGTTTACAAGCCAGGGTCTCTTGAAGAATGAAAATCAAATATCCGAAAGAAAATTCAAAACATTTCACAAAACACGTGCGAAACAATAATTCAAAATTTCCGTTCCGCGTTGCAGCAGTGTCAAAATAATCAAGGGTTATATCTAGATGATGTTATTTTTAAGTAAAAATTCCTTTTTTTTGTCCTTTTGCGATAAATAAACATTTTTTCATCCTTGTTTGAAATACTTTTGGTCCACCCTATGCTTTCTAGTCTTCATACTTCTTTCATTGTTCACGCATAATTAAGTGTTCTCTGTGTAGGTCTTAGGTATTTTAAATAAGACTGAGTTAGTTCTAAGATGTAGTTAAAATGTTTGTGTTTAGTTTTGACATTTTCATATACAATAATATTCCATAAAAATGCAAAAGGTTCCGAAATTTAATTTGCAGACAGTCGAGTTCATTCAGATTTCTGAACTATATTGTAGAAATTAAGCTCAAAATGACAAAAACGAAACACTTCTAAAATGAAGAAAAATAAATTTTTCTTATATTTCGTAATAACAATATTCTCACCATCTTACTTACCTGAACTTTTGCTGAAAATTCTTAGCAGGAGTTATTTCCGCGAAAAGTAATAAAAAATCCAGTATGGAATAAGTTTTAATAAATTAGCAAGAATATAACGTCCTTCATTTTTATTCTTGTGCAGCTCAAACCACTGTCTGTGTAAACGCATACAGGAGAAGGTAGAGAAAGCCTGATAACAGTAAAACACTTCACGCTTAATTGCAAGTTCTCCACCTACCCCCACGAGTAATATCCGAAGCTGAGACCAAGCTGTATCTTCCATCAACTTTAATTGCATTGTACTCCTAAAATGAAACTAATAAAAGAGATTAAGGCACATTCCAAACACCTTAACGACTATTATCCTAAAATTCCTTGCCGAAATGCGATTGCTTTTCCATCCATCCCCGTTCACAGTAAATCACAATGAGCGTCTCTGTTGGCCAGTACCAGTCATCACAATCGAAATAACCTTTTACTTATTCATAGTCAATCAGATAGTAATCGTATGACCATTCAGGACGACTTTTGGGTCCTGCAAAACTTGCTGAATGGCTTCGCCACTATCTTCAGTCGTGTCTCGCAGGCAATGAAATGAGAACTGCACCCAAGCCGGACGAAGTTTATGATGGTAAAGTCGGGGTAGGTATGCGGCACTGAAACTCCTTCAAGTCGATCAGGATGAAGTCGACCGTGATGTCTTAAATTATCGTAGTTGAGTATTATCACTTTCATAGTTTATGCTGGGCTGATTTCGTGTTATCTGCAAACCGTAAATAGAGAATCCTCGAGGAACGCGCCTTTCATTGTGTAGTAAGTATCCAATTAGAATTCGCTGGCCACAACTCAGATAAACAATTTCGCGAAATGTAAGTCGCAAGGACTACTGCGAGTGTTCGATTGGCAACCCTATTGCAATCCATAGTATAATGAGGAAAGGAGAGAACGGATCCTGATGGATGATGACACAACAGCTACGGAATTTATTTGCAGACTTTATGCGTTACATTCACTTTATTATCACGGAAGATGTGCTTTCATTGTCTACGGTCATTGGTTGAATGTCCATTTGGAAATTAATGGCAGACTTGAATGGAGAATGACTTTTCATATCTCCTGTGATCCGGCAAAAAGTAATTAAAATTTTCATACATTTAAAAATGTCTCCAAGGTTACTGCACTTTTGCCAATTAAATTTAAATGGAACTGAAATGGCATGTTAAGTCCGTTTACGACCATCGCAAAATAGTTTTAGATCATTGCAGCAATCAATCACATGTGGATGGCAGCCAGGACATGCGGCAACATTTGATTTACTACACGTTTCTTTTTAAAACGATTCAGGATAAATTTTTAACGCTCAATCATGCAAGAAAGCGAATAATTTCACCCTTTAACAAATCCTTGCTGCGCATTCCAATCGAAGATGTGTACGGTTATGCCTTGATTCCATGAATTAGAAACGATTTGTCTGTGGGGACGTTTCCGAGAATTCCATTCCTTTTACCCCACACTCAACGCGACGGGAACCATGAAACCTCAGTGGAACTACAAAATGTCCAATTTATATGCATGTTTCAGTTTCAGATTTTTTGATTTCAGTGCGGCATTGATTGATGATGGGTTTGAAAAATAATGTGCAGAGAGCTTGAGGTGTCCTCTTCCTTCTGTGCACGGTGGATATATTCTATATTTTCTAGAAATTCAACTCGGCATGCAATTATCAGAAGGAAGAAAACGATACCAAGTTTAAAGTGTGTCGTGTATACATAATTTTCATTGTGTTCCATTTCCAAACACGGTGTGAAAAGGAAACTTGGAAAAATAATTCAAAACTATGATTTGGTAAAAAAATCCTTTGTTGTGAATATTAATAAGTGTAAAATTGTCATTTCGTCATTTCTCTGAAAAAAACGACATTATTGTTTATTTTTGTCAATTATTTCTTTATTTCTTTATAATTACTATTTTAAAAATTATTTCTTTATTTTTTTTTTATTTTTGCAATAAGTTGTTCGGTTCTTCGGTGTCAATTGTTTTTTATTTGTAACGAGAACAAAGTTACTAAGTTACTCATGCTAATCTTATAACGGTTTCCAGAAAGAGGGATGTATGTGGTTAAAATGATGCGGAAAATGACTATATTATATACTGGACATTATCGCCGGGGACGTTTATTAATTTTTCTTACACATTCAGAGCAGAGACCCACTTTACTGGTATATAGTGATGCTGAAGTACATCTGAGCGTTTCAACCCACAAAACTTAAATTTTTTTTATTATTTTCCATTTTCAGGCTGAGGAAAAGAGTTGAGTTTAGAACAGACGGATGGTCCTTTCTTCAGTGTTATCTCTATCAGAGTATAATTGGGCGAATTTTCTTTTTCAATTTCTTTAAAAAGTTCAACACTGAAGAAGGAACCAAAAGGCCTCGAAACAGCTGTCTGTTCTGAAATAAAAAACCTCAACCTGAAAATGGAAAATAATAAGAATATTTTTAATTTTTTAAGAAGGTTCCAAACACCCGAATCAACCATTGGAAATCTATATCACATAAGTTCTTAAGGTTAGATTTTTTTAAAGACTGGCGTTTCAATTTCAAATGGGGTTTCGTCAAGGATAACTAGTAAAAAATGAGAAAGTGAGTTAATTTTTTATTATTTTTGTTGATTGCTGTGAATACCTACGAATTAACGAAACACCAACGACTTAAGATTTGTTCTGAATTTGTATTTGGACTGAAACCTCTCCCTTGCCACCCACAGGAGCTTCCCGTTTACCTTTTCATAAGGTTGTAACTTAAGTCGTTTCATTTTCATAATCTGGTTTTGCAACCAGAATAAAAGAAAACTAGTTTTCAATACCCTTTCTAGTAGAAATACAGGTTAAACAAGTCTCATTACCAAATCACACGGTCAATCGTCTGGCAAAAAGGTTTCTCACACCGAACCGTGAGTTTCTAGGTAATGATTGGGAAGAGTACGCAGCTCCAACCCATATTTTGATCGGGCTGTGTTGCTTCCAAACCAGAGTCTTCTTAAAAATCATAAGCGATTCCAGTAATCAGCTATGTGACATTTTGGAAGCAATTCAGCTGAACTTATACAGCCTTGGCGGTAAAGTTTAAGTTAGACTCCTTTACTTCTCGGATGAAACTTAAAAGTCTTCAATGAGAATATCGAATGAATTGAAATGAACTCGGGCTTATGTTTTGACTTCTTGAAGTTTCAATTCGGGTTGGGGGCTGCACTCCTCAAAACTGTCTTCTTCGTTATGAGAACTAGCGTCATTTTCAAAATCAATTTCACCGCAGGAATCTTCATGTACGAGGTCTGGCTATTAAATAACGAGACTGGGTACGAAAAAGGGTTTTATTATAAAAATTATTCTACATTCGAATGCTCCCTTTCAATATACTCCCCTTTCCTCGCCACAAACCTTTCCATACGTTTTTTCCATTGATCGAAGCAGTGCTGGAAGTCTTCTTTGGTGAGGGCCTTTAGGAGCTCTGCCGTTTTTTTGCTGTACCGCTTCCATCGACTCAAATCGGGTCCCTTTCAAAGCAGATTTTATCTTCGGAAACAAAAAAAGTCGCACGGTGCCAAATCTGGCGATTACGGCGCGTGTTCGAGCACTGAAGTGCGCTTACCTGTCAAATACTGCTTCACAGATAGCGGGTTATGGACGTTAGGTGCGTTAGGTGCGTTATCCTGGTGCAAAATCCACGAGTAGTTCTTCTACAACTCGGGTCGTTTCTTAGGAACTCGTTCTCGCAGTGTTGCCAAAACTGACAAATAGTAAGTATGGTTGACAGTCTGACCCTCTGGAACCCATTCAGTCATCACGATACCGTTAATGTCGAAAAAACGATCAACATTGCCTTGAATTTTGATTTGGAAATCCTTGCTTTTTTGATTCTGGGCGATTCAGGCGTCTTCCAATGCATCGATTGCCGCTTTGTTTCAGCACCGTTTTGAAAAATAATGCTTTTCATCAGTCCAGAGTCTTTTCTTAACCTTTCAAGGAAATCTGAGCAGACCTGTTGACGCAAGAGCTTTTGGTCAGGAGTCAGGTTTTTTGGCACCAACTTCGTACAGACTTTTGTCATGTGTATTTCCTCGTGTAAAATTTATCTAGCCGTTTCTTTATCAACGTTTACAGCCTCGGCAATCATCCGGATGCTCATTCGATGATCTGCACTCACAATTTGGTTGGTTTTGGTCACTGTTTCCGGAGTTGAAACAGTGACAGGGCGACCTGGGCGTTGGTCATCTTCAGTGCTCTCTCGGCCCTCACTGAAGCACTTACACCACTCAAAAACACGCGTACGAGATAGAGAATTGTCCCCATAGGCCTCTTGCAACAATTTATAGCACTCAGTCGGAGTTTTTTTCAATTTAATGAGAAATTTGAGATTGATACGATGCTCCTGTTTTTTCGTCACACAAGGTTTTCGGCACGAGAAAAAAACACGTTCTTTTCAAACCGCTACTGCACAAACACAATAATAATGACGAGAACATGTTTTGGTACGTGCATAGACAAGATATCTAGATATCCAACGCACTACTCGTTCACTCGTTCATGCCTCTTATGATTTTCCAATGATTTGCTCAAAAATGGAATCAACAATGTAATGCATTGCAAGAATTAAATTGAAATATGTCGGGGGATAATCGTTCGGACAAGATGCTCCCGTTGATGGTGCTACAGATATAATAATAATTCACGTATATTCTTAACATTCTGCTTGATAACAAACACAAATCTGATGCCCACACTTTAGCCCGTGCATTTTTCTACGTATTACCATTACACACTAAAGAGTCGAAGGACTAACAGTAATAAGTATCCTGGTAATTCCAATTACTTTGCGATTAACTATTATCGTGTTACGTCCGACTCTTGCGCTGTATAAGTAATATCAGCCACTCTGAGTTTTGACGAAGAAATTTAGTGATCTAAAATTAGAATATTTATTTGTATTTTTGTACGTTCCTTACGGACTGGACTTATCTTTTGTTCCTTGGCTTACACATATATATATAGTATAGATACTTTTTTAGTTATTTAGACTTAATACAGTATATATTTTGTCTACACTTTGTTTTAATTTGCATAGCGAACACCAAAGTGGATGCTGTTTTTTAATATTTTCAAAGTCTTCACCGAGTCTGGATATGGTATTAGTAAAATAGTGTTTATGTTTATCTCGCGACATATCAAGTTAAATTAACTGGTTGACAGACCGCAGTATTTTTGGCGATGTTCTTTTGCACTTTTCTGACGTTATCTCGGCGTATGACAAAAATTAGACAAAATGTTCTTACAGTTTTTCTTTACGCTTAAAATTCATGTAATCGTCTCAATTTCGACATCGTCCTTCAATTTATGAAACTTTTACTGTTTTTAATTTTACTGTAAACTGTTACTTTTTTGTAACGTTACAACAAATTCTCCATGTCAGACCCATTTTCAATTGACCGCTGAACATTATGGCAGAAGAAGTCGAGTTGTTTAACGTGGAAACCTGCCTTGAGGGCATCATTCCACGGTGTCTATAAATTGGGTTGAAACAATGTGTTAACCACCACCCCTAAGATCTTAAACAAGTTTCGGCCCAGGTCCTAATTTATTTAAAGCTTCTTGGATTCCTGAACACAACTGGTGAATGAAACCACAACCACCACGTATCAGTCAAGGATAGGCTCTTCACCGTATTGGGGGCTGACAGTAACATTATGGCAGCAGAAGGTGACAATTTATTGTTCCTTTCTACTTTGTGTCATAGGTGCTGGTAGTTGCTAGGGCATAAATTCTGCTATCCGCCATTAACAAAGCATACCAGCATCACATTGATCATGTCGAATCCCTTCCTGCTTTTCAATATGTTAGGTATCTGAATTATCATCAAATCCGCAGACTTAAATTTTGATTCTCTTACCCTCCAGATTGGTCTTTGTCGGGAAGTTAGTCGCCATCCTGAAGGTCGGTCTCTCTCAAAAAATTTTTTTAAATTTTTAATGTTAAATTTCACATATTTTCACAAATTTGATAAGAACAGTGACCACAACACACGTTTGCCCCGCGATACTTCCATGCGTCCAAGTGCTGCAATTGCTGGCTTCTCTCCTATCGATGAGCGCATGTTTAATCCGCTAGAATGTATTGCCATCGACCATACCCGCGCTTTTTTGTGCATTATTTCTGAGCAAAAAAAAGGTGCCTTGAACCTTTTCAAAAAACACTCTCATCTGCTTATTTTGTGAAAGCAGTTGGCATTCCAGACTCCGATGCTATTGTGCCGCTTTTCGAGTTCTGAAGGTTGATGTAATCTACAGGTTTCTGAACTACTGAGGGTTTCGCGAGTGAAGACTGTTGGCCAATTACTCATCCCCCATCTGCTATGCAGTTGAATGCTCGTTGGCAGTAGTTTATTCGGAAGATAGTATTCTTCAGGGAAACCTTGCCCACACCTAAGCCGGCGAGCCCAATTATTATTACCATTATAATTAATATTAACCTTATATTAAATATAATATAACCTCGAGAAAAGACGTCTACTGATGAGTGCAATGGAGTCAGTGCTCTTGTATGGCTCCGAGGTTTGGGCTGACGCTCTTAGTAAAGAGACGCACCGAAGGCGTCTGTTACAGGTGCAGAGGCAAGGAGCTCTGCGGCTAGCGGCTGCATATTGCACTGTCTCTGAACCTGCAGTGCTGGTAATCTCGAGGGCGGTTCCTATTAAGTTACTTGCAGACGAACGGAAACTTGTAGGGGGGAGTCGGCGAGAGAAACCATCAGCCGAGAGGAAAGGAGAAGGACCCTCACCTTGTGGCTGTAAATATGGAAAAACGAAACGCGAGGCAGCTGGACCGCACGGCTGATTAGTGACTTGGGGCCTTGGTTCTACAGAATGCATGGTGAGACTGATTATTACCTGACGCAACTACTCAGTGGTCACGGGTTTTTTCAGTCTTACCTGTATTAGATGGGAAAGACACCATCCCCAACTTGCGTGTTCTGCCCGGGGATGACGAATGACGCCTGCCATACGTTCTTTACGTGTAATAGTTTCACAAGACTTAGTTCGCATCTCTCGGAGAAAATTGGCGTAATTTCCCCCAGAAAATGTAGCAGGAAAAATGATGCAATCAAAAGACAACTGGAACTGTGTGTCGCATTACGTACGGACAGTACTTATTATAAAGAAGGGCATGATGGATCGCTTGGGAAGGGAGGGGTATCTCTGTAACGCAATTCTCTAATAATCGCAATTCTCTCTAATCGCAATTCCTTCCAATCCACCCGTGTAGCAAGAGGGATTTCCCTTAACCTAAAGGCACAGCTAAGCGATGATAAATGAGGCCTAGTCCGAAGTAATGTGACAAACAGTTCCAGTCTAGGTTCTCGGTGTGACAGGGGAGGTGTTTAGTTGGTAGTCCGGTAGCGGGGGACTCCGACACTCAGGGCGTAAATAGCCTTCACCTCCCAAATAAAAAAAAAAAATATTACCAGTTGGATCAGTTGTTTCAGTTGGGAGAAAACATTCTACAGTGAGTCTACGTAAAACTACTTCAACTGCAACAAGATCAAAAGTGGGAAACAAACAGAAACCCTGAAGGAAACACAAGAAGTCGAGACGATTTACTAGTCTGAGATATAACTAGCATTTGTAAGCAGCGAAAAGAATAACAAAAAAAAACACCGAAGCGACCAATTGGAAACGTGAAAATTTAAACAGCAAATGCCTAGGAAAATATATATAAAGTTTGATGCTATGCGATGCTGCTAATGAAGCCGTCAGAGCACACAGATTCTAGTGCAAGTGGAAAACATATCACCTAAAAATGAAGTGCAGATCCAATCCCGCACTGCATTGTCGCAAAGGGGCGGAGAACACCTCATGCAAATGGCAGAAGACCGTGTCAAGAATAACATGAACAGGGACATTAGAGCTGGTTCATTAGACCTCGAAGAGCTGTTTGAACATATCGTTTACAAGCAGGCAAAGGCGCAAGGCTAAGCCAGCGGTCGAAAATACGTCATTCCCGCGAAAAGCGCTACCGAAAAATTTTCTCCAGCCCAATCAAAAGGGGCCGGGGCAAATAGAGTAAAACCAAAGCAGGGAACAAATTCAAGGCGTAAACAGCAAAGCATTTACAGCAACTTCACAAAAGCGTCTGAAATCCTTCTTCAAGCAAAAGGTGGCCGAACAGAAACAATGAAACGAAACAGGGAGCAACCACCGGGAAATAAAGTAATGTGAAAGCCACCCAGGCGAGAACTGCTTCTCGAAACAATAGATTAAAGCAGATTAAAGCGTTCCGTGAGGAACGAGGAGAGCACGCTTAAAAGAAAGCACTGAAAGAAAACCTACCCCTGAAAAAAGCAGAAGTCAATTGCTGCTAGCGAACAGCGGCGAAAAATGATAGCACTGGTGGGTTTGGTTGTTGCACTGTATAGATTCAAAGTAGAAGTCATCTGCGAGTTTAAGGCCGTGGGCGAATATATGGGTCATGTGTATTCGGTATCCGGGTATATCTTCCTTTTTTTTGTGGTAGGGAGGTGAAGGCTGTTTACGCCCTGAGTGTGGGACTCGCAGACGCAAAATGCATTTGGAATACCCACTAAACACCACACCTGTCAACCTGAGAACCTAGTCTGGAACCGTTTGACACATTACTTTGGGCTAGGCCTTGTGTTTCTACGCCTAGAGGCGCCTTCGGATTATGGAAATCTTTTCTCCAACGGGAAGGACGGAAGAGGTAGGAAGTGCTACAAAAGAGATCCACCCATCCCCGATGCCTCTCAGCGCTCCAATAAAGCTTTTTTTAATGTAAGCACTGCCCGAGCATATTGCGCCACGCGATTCCAATTGTCAACTGTTTTCAGCATTACTCCGATCTTCGTTTCCGGACAGAACTCTCCGATTTCGCTGAGTAGGACCCCTCGCTGCTGGCTTCATTTTTCGCAGTAGAAGAATGTGTCACAGGCTTCATCCAATTCTCCTGCACAAAACACACAGTTAGGAGACCGTGCTCTGTCAATTTTGTACAGGTAGGACCGAAAACAACCGTGCCCGCTTAAGAGTGGGTCAAGTGGAAATCGTTCTAACCATGCACTCGACTGAACCACGGCGTCAGGTCATGGATCAGAGGTGCAGTCCCCCTTCCCTTGTTTCATGTCCCCAGGACTGTTGCTACTCGCTGAGAGAGCGACGTCTCTCTTCCTTGGTGATCTCTTCTCTTCGGTCTTCGCCTTTGCGCAGGTAAATACTTCTGCGCTCGCTCGCAAGGAGCGTGATCGGTATCACCTCTGCGATTACCAGCACTGCCGCCCGGAGACCGTTCGGTATGAGCATGCGATTCGCAATGCTACTTGTCTCTGCAGCTGTGCCAACCGCTTCCGGTGTAACTCCTTGGTGAGAGCGTTACCCCACAGTTCTGATCCGTAGAGTAGAAGTGACTGCACAGCGCTCACTAAGAGCCGTCCCCTTGATGTGGTGGGCCCCCCTATGTTGGTCATTAATCAGGTGAGTGCCGTCACACTCGCTGCCGCCTTGTCAGCTACTGCCCTGATTTGTTGGGAAAAACTCATCTTCGAGTCTTTCAGAACGCCCAGGTACTTTACTGCTGATTTCAATTCGACCAACTCGTCTCCTGTACTGATAGGCCGTATTCTGGGGATTCTCTTCTTCGTTAGGATGACCACTTCGGTTTTTACCAGTGCCAGCTTTTATCCGTGAGTGGTCATCCAGTCTATTACCCTCCGCATTAACGTTTTGAGTCTGAGTTGCGCATGGTCTACTGTGCACCCAGCGACCAGCGCTGCGACATCATCCGCATAGCCGATCAAACGAGACTCATCCGGCAGTTCAAGCCGCAGCAGTCCATCGTAGGAGATGTTCCACAGGTCCGGGCCAAGGATAGAGCCCTGAGTGACACCTGAAGTAAGATTTGTACTTCGACTACCCTTCTTCAAGTCGTAAAGTAGGCTGCGCTCCTTCAAATGGTTCCTGAAAATCCGCATGAGGTACACTGGTACTTGAAAACGATTTTCTAGCGCTTCCAGAATATCCAGTTAAATGCATTTTGGACATCCAGAGTCACCAGCAGGATGACCCGTCGTGTGGAAATACTGTGAGACTCCGCACGTTGGACCGCACTCACTACTTCTCTAATTGTATCGATGGTGGAGCGGCCTGCTCTGAAGCCATACTGCCGTGGAGATAGATCCCCGGCAAGACGAATCATGTCATCGAGTCTTTCCCTGATAAGTTTTTCAAAAACTTTTCCGACCGTGTCAAGCATACACAGTGGGCGGTATGCAGCTGCCGACTCGGGATCCCCTTTTTCTTCGTAATGAGCACAAGTCTCGCCACCTTACAGCACTCTGGGAACAGCCCCTCGCGCAGGCATGCGTTGAACATGTGGTCAGGGTAAAAGTGGAAGACCATTTGGATCACCGCTGCTGGAATCCCATCTGGTCCTGGAGCCTTTCTGGCCTTCATACACAAGACTGCTTTCTCCAATTCCATCTTCGTGAAATATGGAATTTCCATTGGTGTTTCATAGTGAACGGCTTCAACGATGGCGAGATGGATGGGGAAGAGAGCCCGCACGATTTCGTCAATCTTTTCTGCCTCGTATGACGCAGAAAAGATGGACGAAAAGATGGATAATGACCTATTTGGGTTAGGAGGTCTTCCAACTCCAGAACTCCGTTTTTAACCTCTTTGCTAACGTTCGTTTGTGCGTTTACGGTAGACCCTTTCTGCTTTACGGTAGAGCCGCTCTTCCTCTGTACGATCCATGATCATCGAAGTGCTCCGTGTCTGACGTGCAGGGATTTGTTTATTTGTGTCCCGTGCTTCAGTTGCTTCGGTAGTAATGGCAGCAATCATAGGTTTATCAACCGTTTCACCTCTCTCTACCGTGTTTTCGTCTCTTCCAGATTGCGAGAGGCTTCGTTCTTGTTATTTTGGTCGCTCTGGTGTGCGCATGGTTTTCTTGCTACGCCCAAATGCTGTTAAAATCTCTGGTTGTACCAGATTTCCTACTTTTCGTCCATCCGTTTTCGAATGTTTCTGTTCTGACATATTTTCTTTGAGTATAATTTGTTTGCTGTCATTTCTTATGGGTCCACCCTCAGAGCCGCTATCTCCACTCGTGTGTGTAGTCGCCTCATTGGTCCCATGGTTATCTTTGAAAGCAGGGAGGCCATGTGAGGGTTGGCACCAGCCCTTATGGGGACAGGTGCTCAGAGCCAGACCGGCGCAAATCGGGAGTTCATCTCAACCGAACCTACACCACCAACTCAATGGTGCGAGCTGCGAATGTACTCCGAGGCCCGCTAAGGTTTTACCGGGACGGAGACAGTATGATCGTTAGATTGGAGCTGTTCACACTCGAGTGTCCCCTCGGTGCTACCGTGCGACGCAACTAGGTCCAAAACATCATATCCGCCAGCACAAGGCGTCAATTTAAGTTAATCAGTCGAATCTTAGTCCATAATTGGTTCAGGGTCATATTCCGTGAAGTCTTCCATTTCCTCGGGTACGTGGGGGCGGCACTCCCCAAAGAATACTAGCTTTCAGGAACAGTCCTGGTAACCAGCATTCCCCCTGCGGTTTCATCAAGGTTCATCATCCTTTAGCATCAAGCTGAACGGGAATAAACAGCTGAAAAACAATAATATTCTATCAAACAAAGCTCAACTTCTTGCTGTACGCCGTCTTTAGCAGAGGAGACCAAGTCCTTCAGGATTGACTTTGATTTTAGAGCTACACACTTCGGAGAGCCTTATCTTGAAGATATATAAACGGTGATTTTCAGAGGGCCATAATACCAGTGATCAGTAAACACCATTTCATACACGTGACTATTCAATTCAGTGAACATATTCACGAGCCGCATATTACATTACATTTGTTTTTTCGCCGAACACCAGATGTTTGGTGGACATGGAGAATTCATGAATGGATACCATCACGTCTGCTTGTAAGTCCGATACTCGCCGCCACGCCTTGGACGAAGGCACGGCAAACCTCCGGTATAAATTTTGTTAACTGAAATTGCTAAACAATGAAGATAGCATCCCGAACGCCAGTTAAAGGCTCCAGGACCAGACCGCATTCTAGCCTAATTCTCGCAATTTGTCTTCCGTTTTTGTCCTGACTTGCCGCCAAGTTAAGTTGATAACTGCTTGCGAAAAGCGATTTTCCGAGCAATGAGGATGAGAAGGTTTGCACTTATCAGCACGAGAAGGGAAATCCTCAGTCTTCGTCACGTATCGTCCGCTATGAATTCTTTTTACCACTGAGAGGGTCTCCGAGAAACACATGAAGGAAAGTCTCACTGTCATTATATGAACCACAGAAAGATCATCCAAGGCACTAAGGTCTCAGAATAGAGCGTTCCACTAAGCGTGCAGTTCTGAAAGCATTGCTTGTAGGTTGGTAAGTTGGGTTGATCGACTTGTGTCAGACCAGAGCTCTTCGTGACTCCTGATCATTAGGAATGCATTCAGTTTTTAGTTAATAAGGTAGACGAAGATTCTAGAAGCCTTAGAAAAGTCTTTCCAGACATTTGAAGATCTGTTACGATTACATCGGAATGATCTGATAGAAGGTAGTCTGGCATAGACCAAGAGTAATAGTAATTACAGCCTTTACACAGCCTTTCCCACGATCTTGTAAATTATGGAGACGAGATAAAGATTTATATTGAGAAGGAATTGGGAGACCACTTATGAATTTAATCCAGCACAAGCGAAAAGTTATTCTGGTAAAAAAGATGATGTCTCAAGTCATATCGATCAGTATCAGGGATACTTCGATAAAGAGAAAACTAGTTTTTAAATTCTTCGGCTTGCAGATGGACGTACGTAAGAACTATACGGAGCAGAGATAAAGAGTGATCCTCTCATCAAGGAGGACAAACAAACTCGGCAGGCACGTATGTTGAGTCAAGGAGCACTGCAGGTAGCATTAGAATACCGCAATGTTTTTCAGCCGGGGTGCTATTAGTTGCTGGAATGATACTCACCGTCTTCATTTCACAAAAGCTTAAACAAATCTGCGACAAATGTAACACATTACCCCTGGCTAGCCATGGAAGAAGTTCCACTCTCGACAAGTAGAAACATTGGAAGATAGATGGAAATTCTTGGGCTCATTAACGATCTGATACTTCTGATCAGTCGAAAGCATTATAAGCCTGTGTTCTGTGACTTTATCGAGCGCAATCGGGTGTTTTCAGTCGGTAAGATCAGTTAAGATCGGTAGATTGCATATTCTATTTCGGAGAGGAGGATGACGCCTGTCTTACTTTGTTTGCATGCAGTAGATGAGATCGACAGCGCAGTGGTCTTGCCAAAAAGTTGCGAGAGTTCCATCCGAACGGCCTAATTGGAGAGATGTCCCAAAAGGATGGCAAATGGAGCCAGATAGATCCAACCAGATGGAATTAGATGGAAGACCATGGACGGCGGGCAATCATAACATAACGAACTAAACCATACTTGATGGCCAAAATAAGCTGTTGGGAGTAGAGAGAGCCCTCTTTCCGCTAGAGAATCGATTACTGTGGTTCAAAGCCGCCATAAGGAGAAGAAAATCACAGTCATGTTTCAAACGATTCCAGATTAGAATTTCTGGTTTAATGGAGAAGATCTTTAGCAAGTCGCCTTGTAGGTCCACTACACTCAAAGTGTCCACAGCCATACGCTAATAAACGACATCCAGGGAGCCAGACGGTTGGAATGCATCATTTTTAACGCACGGAAACGCGCGTCTCATATATCTGCAGTTTTGATGAAGGCTCTGAGAGATGACCTATCAAAAAGCATCATCTTGAAGTTGGAGATGAGTTTTAGTAGTTGTGCTGTAGGTTCGCTTTTTTAGTTGGGTAACACAGGATTTATGGTTCAACAGTTACCAACACTCAGTGCTGGAACTTCGCCCTTTTGACTTCGTGTATTTTATTTTTCAGGATTCTGATGAAACCTCCTGCTTCTACATCTGCTCCGAATCACTATCGGAACAAGTTCCATAGTTTGCCACATTTTCATAGCAATAATTTTCTCAGCAGTAAATTATATTTTTTGCCCATTTTTGCCTAAGTTCAGGAATCAAATATTGTGAAAATCACCATGGACTTTTCTTTTTCAAAGGACAAGTGTGAAGATGCGAAAAAATCAAAAATGGGGTTTATTTTTCACCTACCTATTATTAAATTTTCGTCAGTTGCTCAATATATTTTACAGATATCCTTGCGTACTCACTGAGGGAAACTGCAGGCAGTACGATAACTTCAGCCACATCGGCTCATGGGATCACTTCATCACTATACGATTGCTTGATAGGATTGTCTTCTGATGTTAACTAGTCTATTACCTATCCAGTACAATACTGTCTAATAAAAAAGTAATAAATTTCATATTTTCGATGGATTTGAATAGAGTTATTTTAAGGATTTTGAAACGCTATTCATTTTCCAGAGGGGAATTAGTGGACTTTGGCAGTCTTACACGAGCTTTATCAGTGTACTTGGGCACTCATTAATTTAATTTTTTCATTGAAGTACAAATGCATAAAAGTTAGCGAAGTTGATAGCCTACCGATTTCCTCAAAATGGGAGAATCAGTTACTTCAAAAATAGTCAGGCACATTTGAACATTTGGTCTGTCTAATAAGGAAATAGTTTTCATTAATTTGAAATGTCTCGAGTTCATGAAACTGAAAGTAAAACGCAGACAAGTAAGGAATCATTAAATGTTTTACTTCCTATGTAACGGCAATTTTATTGTCCTCAATAATACTACGCTTGCAAGCTTATTCTGTTCGGTAATAATATCCTGGTGTATCGTTAACATTCTAATTAAGATTTATACTACGCGGTATCAGGTGTAAGGAAAATTTGATTTTAATAGTCTTCAAGTTCAGCACAGGTGAGCCCTGTTGCGGCGGTTATATGTTTCGGTTTTCCACACATGTGCCATGTGGAAAATCGCACTGCCGTATGGTTGATTGACTGCCGACTCCCTAAGGTGTATCATGTCTTAGAATGGGAGTCGTAAAAAATACGCAGTCGATAATAACTCCGTTTGTATCATTAGGAGTTCGAATTATATGCGGACGAAAGTGTTTTATTAAATATCAATTAGAGCTGACAAATACTAATTTACTCCAAATGGTGCTTAGGTGCCGTATAATAAAATTAGTAATGTCTCAATTAAAAGTCGATTGCTTCTTGGGCCTATTTGAATTCAATGATTGGGTAATAACTATTTTTTTTGGTCTGATTAAACCAATTCGAGCCATTCGAGCAGCAAGGACTCTCATAACACTCTTCTGAAATGTGATCAGCTAATTTTCAAAGCAGCTTTTCCATAACATTCAAATTTAGAGTTCCTTAGAACTAACATCTATGAAGGATTACAATCAACTCGTGTTGAATATGTACCAGATAACTATAAAACTGCTGTTGAATGGATTCCATCAATACATTTTCAATTTTATGGAATGATTTATGTCTGCATCAAGGCCACACTTAAATGATTAGCTCCTGTTCCTTTCGCAGTCACCACAAAAGAATTTACTCGGAATATGAAAACAAAGGACTCGACTCTTTTCTTGCATCATCGTACATTATCGTAGGTGAACTGACTAGTATGAGGTACAATTTTTGTAGCATCGCTCGTCGACATCCGTGGGACAAGGACGAGGACAGGGACGAGTAAGCGTTGGCTGGACATAATTCGCCACCGTAATATGCTAATGGTCTGCAATTGAGGGCGGAAGGTGTGAGTTTGGAAGTGCATCTGGGCCATTAAGTGCGGAATTTATTGCCATTCGGACATTTCAATCGCTGGCATCGCTCCCAAGTGTCGACCTGTAATTGTTGTTACTTAAACCCAGGATACCAAATCAATCGTGTCGAATTTGAATTTACAGCGGCACACATCATTGAGCATTAAGCGAATAAGACCTTTTCGGTTTGAATGCATTCAGGGTTGAGTCGGAGCTGGTATTTGGGAGTTTGTGAGCGAAGATTGCTTTGCTAGAGTCCTCGATACCAACCTGCATTCCTTCTCCAATGTATCGATAGCGTTTTTACACATCACTTCAAATCGTCATATCTCGCGGGGACCAATTCGAATGCTTTCCAGAGTAAAGTGGTTCAACCCTTCTCGAAATCACAACCCGCTTGCAGGTAATGCCGATCTTCATCAGGACCATCAAGGACGGGTGTGAGGCATCGCTTCTCAGAAAACAGAATCAAATTACTTCTACCAAATAAATTTTAAAATAATTTCCATGCATATGGCACGGGCGAGGATGCAGTGGCAAAAGTGCATAAAACTTCTCTTTCGGAACGAAACGAAATTTTGCAAGTCTGATTTCTCACTTTATTGACATCTTTATTGACGGGCTTCGTCATGCGTGTCTAATCGATGCTATTTGGAAAGGAGGTCGATTCTCCCGTTGACTGATATATGACACATTTTATAGTGATTTTATTTTCTCCAAAATTCATCGATTTTAATAGCTTGCGCCGACAACATCTGTTGCCAGTTGAGACTGAATTTATATCCGTAATAATGGACATAAAGACACTTTCCACAATAGGATATGGTGTTTCGTACGCAATTTATTGACAGTGTTCTATTTGAATACGCGTGTATCGATTTATGGTTTCTCGATAATGCAAGGAAATCATGTGCGGACGCTCTTGGGCGATTCAATCAACATGGGTTGTGGCACGGGAAAAGATTTCGAATACCCTTCATTTAAATTATTCAAAATGATTAATTTTGCCGACTGAAGTGAGGCCTTTGCTGGCCTTTGTTGTACCAACACTGATCGAATTGCACTCACTGAAAGTAAACTTCTGGGCAAGGAACCTTTGGAAGTTAGAAGGCATCAAATTGATTTAGCGTGGTTATTATTGGATATAAGCAATGTCTTACTTAGCAAATCTGATGAAAGCTCAAAGGAAAGCTGATGGTCACGGCGTGTTCTTCGTAATCTCCAAGAATACCAGCCTCACCGCAATACCGGAACGTGTTGTAGGCTTCACGCCGGCGATTGTTTTTGAGAAGAAGGAAGCACTAGCAAGCACTTGTTGAGTCAAAACGAGTAAGAAAGTTTAGAGTAAATAAGAAATGTGAAGTGTTATTAACTTTTTTTATCCTTAAAATTAAAAATATTTGCTTCGCACCGCCCACATATGACTACAATATAGACTGCAGAGCCACAATTTAGACCGTCTGGTGCTTAAGTAAAGAATTTTACTCAAATGAACAGGACCAATTTTCGGCTATAAAACAAGCACGAAGTCTATCACAGCTATAGTTTGACTCATCGTCCGCCTATCTGCTGCCGTTCAGAAATATGCTCAAGTATTTCTAGTTCTAACTAAATGTCAAAATATAACTATAATATAAGTGGTCTCAGGACCAAACTTGATGAACTTCTCACTTAATATTATACTTTGTATGATGAAGTCATTTGTCTAACGAGAGCGTGGCTATATTTCATTTTCGATTCCGAACGATGTCCTGAACACATTATTTGTGCCCTTAACACAGACGTGACCGTGAATGTTTGGCCGGTAGAAAATTTGACTGTGTTTTGATTGCCTAATAGTCATCTTGTCAAGCCCCCCATGGGTACTACCTTGGCGTGGTGGGGGGGCTTGACGAGGTTGCCCGTCATCCAGACGCGTGATCAAGTCACTAAAAGTACCCAAAAAAAATTATATGATGAGTGAAAACAAAAATAATAAATTAGGGGTGGGGATATACACCCTGACGTGTGACGGAGCCTCGACCTCATGCGGGCTTCTCTCCAGCATTCATGCTGGGCATAAGTCGCCAGGGCATTTCAGTGGTGGAACACTTGGCCACTGAAGAATCGAAAATTACAAGTGAAAAAAACAACGACGCAAGCATGTTTGCCCGAAGGCCAAAACTACTGCGAACTCCGCCTCGAAGAGAGGCCAAGCCTAATCAAGGCAACGAGAAAACATCGTGCAAGCAAACCTCCATCGAACGCTTTGCAACAGCGAAAAAGGTGCTTGTCCACAACATTCCTCCTATACAAGGCGATGGAGCGAACGATACCAGAAGCGTAGTGGAGGCTTCGGGCAGTGGAGTCATCGATCCGAAGTGCCATTCTCCGGGGGTCATTAAAAGTCATATACTGAACAACGTGGAAGGCGAAAACAATGATGCTCAACAACAACAAGACCCTCCTGCTGACAGCATATCGAGAACCTCACCTGAGGACGACCTGATAACAAAAATTGCCGCTGACAGAAGTCAGGAAGAGCGTCTAAGAAGGAACATAAGCGCTATAATAAAAGTGATGAGAAATTCAACGAATGTCCAAAAAAATGTCAACAAGGACATCAAAAATGGGATTGATGAATTGGACCTCATTGATAGGATCCAGCACTATCGCCGCAGGTAACTACGGGCGGAGAGTGAATTGTAAGAGCTTAAGAAAGTTCCAGAAAATAAAACTCCCTCCACCGAAAGTGCTACTTCTCTCGTAAAAGGCAAAAGGGCGGCATGTAGCCCACTTAAACCTGACCGTAGGAAAAGGGCGAAGGGGACGAAAACAGTCGAGACAGGAGACATCAGTCAAGATACACCGAACGGCAACAAAAGATTCCAAACAGGCGCCCGTAAAGCAAGAAGGCACAAAACACAGCGTAATGCCAAAAAAGACCAGGAACAAGCAGCGCAGGAATGCTCCACTGATCAAGGAAATCAGGCAAAATGTGGAACGCGAAAAAAAAGGTGTCTGTATACGAACAGTAAGAGCGACCAAAACAGGCGGTCTCCTCATAGAACTCGGAGAAGAATCCATTGGCAGGGGACAGTTCGAGAGCGCTGTCAAGGACCTTCTGGGCTCTAAAGCTGCTATCTAGACATTACAGCCAATGGCCTCTTTGGAAATAAGAGACCTTGACCTTGACCCTGACATGTCAAAGAAGCAGAAGATTCCATTAGGCTAATTCTTCCTACGGCAGAGAGCTGTAGGGTAAGGCTAACGCCTAACAACCGTAGATTACAAAGGGCGGCAATAATAGACATCCCAGAGAAATACGCTGTGCCACTCTTGGGCAACGAGACAACTAAAGTCGGCTGGGTTGTGTGCAGGAACCGTCGGAGGGTAATCCTAACTCGATGCTACAAGTGCCTTAGCTTTGGACACATCTCCTTGAACTGCAAGGGGCCAGATCGAAGCAAACTGTGCTACAGGTGTGGCACTTCCGGCCATAAGGCGAAACACTGCCCAAACGAACCCAGTTGTATCTTGTGCAAAGATAAGGGATGGAAGTCTGAAGATCTGACTCATATTCCAGGAAGTGGTAGGTGCCAGGAGTTCAAAGAGGCACTAAGCAAGAAAAGAGCAAGGACATGATCCAAGTCCTGCAAATCAACCTACACCGTAGCTCAACCGCACAAGACTTACTAGACTAGGTTGCAAGAGAGAAAAAAGTTGACTTGTTGCTGATATCTGAGCAACGCAACAACAAGGAAGAGGCTGGATGGTATTGTGATCGATCCGGCACCGCCGCCATCTGGGTACGTGATAGGGCTCTACCCACAGCTCGGACTTGCTCCAGCGGAAATGGCTTCGTGCTCATTGGGTGCGCCGATTTGACATTCATTAGCGTCTATTTCACGCCGAATGAGTCAATTTCATGTTTTCAGAGCAGGCTCGATGAACTGGAGGAAGCTGTCTCGAGCACGGAAGGCCGAATGCTTGTTGGCGGTGACTTTAACGCCAAGGCGATAGAATGGGGAATGCCTCTTCCAGACCCAAGAGGAAAAACAATCGTAGAAATGGCGGCTACGAGGCAACATGTCATCATGAATGTTAGGAACGCATCAAATTTTCGACGATGAGGCTGCTTGGGAACTATTCGGGATGTGACATTTGCTTCGGAGTCCTTAGTGCCTAGGATACATAGATGGAGGGTTCTGGAGGACTACTCGGCAAGCAATCACCGGTACATTGCTTTCGCAATTGGCGAGTGTGCTACTCGACGCGTAACAACCCAACCCTCAACTGTAGGTTGGAATATATCTAAAATAGATGTTGACGCGTTCCCTCAGCTCTTATGAGAGGGGAAACTATGACGGTAAAGGGGGAGCCTCAGCTGAGCACATGATGAACTCCACTATGAGGCTCATCAAGAATGGGTGCAACTGCTCTATGCCCAGTTGATGGCCTCGACACAATAAGCCTGCTGTGTACTGGTGGTCGGTAGAAATCGCTGAAAAGCGGAGAGAATGTCACAGACTCCACCGCGAAGCGCAACGTTTAAGAAATCGAGACGAGTCACACTCCCGAACGCTGGCATACAGGTCGGCTAGAAAACTCCTCCGTAGGTTAATTAACGAAAGCAAGGCTCGCTGCTGTCACAATCTCGTTGATGAAATCAATAGAGACCCGTGGGGCTGGGTTACAAGCTTGCCATGCGGAAACTAGGAGCTGCAAGGAGGCCCTGTGTCCTTGAAACGGAAAAAAAGTGACGAGATTGTTCGAGCGCTCTTCCCTATGCATCCTATTCGTCCCGATGATGCAGATGTTGAATGTCTCGGAGAACGCCCACTTTTTACCGCCATCGAGCTGGAATATCAGGTGAAAGCTTTAAAATCGAAAAAAGCCCCAGGGCCAGACGGTATACCAGCGGAAGTGATACAGCTTGCACATCAACTTTATCCTGACGAGCTGCTCACCACTTTCAATGCCTGTTTGCAGCAGGGCGCGTTTCCAAATTGCTGGAAAGAGGCGAGACTCGTGCTGATACACAAGGGGAAGGGGAACGCGGAGCAACCATCTTCATATCGGCACTAATGTATGCTGAACGCCGCTGGGAAGGTGCTCGAGAGGCTCACTAGAGAAAGAATTGGAAGAGCCATTCGAACTGCCGGGGATCTGTTTCCTCGGCAGTACGGGTTAAGGGGTGGTCGATCCACAATCGGTGCAATAGCAGAGGTAGTGAGCGCGGTCCAGCAGGCAGAAGCACACAATCGCTACTCGAGACGAATAGTACTCATACCACTGGATGTGAGAAATGCCTTCAACTCTGCTAGATGGACAGATATTCTTGGTGGTCTAGAATATTTCAGGTTGCCGAGGTATCTGATGTGGATATTGAAGGACTACCTCAAAAACCGGAAACTCATCTATGACACATTGGGAGGCCGGTGAAGAATTGATTTGACATCAGGGGTGGCGCAAGGTTCCGTTCTGGGCCCGGATCTCTAGAATGTCTCGTAAAATGAGCTCAATCGCATTAAGGCCAACACGCAGGGGCCAACCTCGAGCAAAAATCGTCTACTGATGAGTGCAATGGAGTCAGTGCTCTTGTATGGCTCCGAGGATTGGGCTGACGCTCTTATTAAAGAGACGCACCGAAGGCGTCTGTTACAGGTGCAGAGGCAAGGAGCTTAGCGGATAGCAGCTGCATACCGCACTGTCTCTGAACCTGCAGTGCTGGGTATCTCAAGTGTGGTTCCTATTAAGTTACTTACAGTTCGAACGGAAACGAGTATACTTACGTAGGGGGGAGTCGGCGAGAGAAACCGTCAGCCGAGAGGAACGGAGAAGAACACTAACCTTGTGGCAGCAATCATGGGAAAACGAAACGCGAGGCAGGTGGACCGCACGGCTGATAAGTGACTTGGGGCCGTGGTTCTACAGAATGCAGGGTGACACTGATTATTATCTGACGCATTTACTCAGTGGTCACGGGTATTTTCATTCTTACCTGTATAAGATGGGAAATACACCATCCCCAACTTGCGTGTTCTGCCCGGGGATGACGGATGTCATTTGCCATACGCTCCTTACGTGTAATAGATTCACAAGACTCCGTTCGCATCTCTCGTAGAAAATTGGCGTAATTTCCCCAGAAAATGTAACGGGAAAGATGATGCAATCAAAGGACAATGGGAACTGTGTGTCGCATTACGTACGGACAGTACTTATTATAAAGAAGGGCATGATAGATCGCTTGGCGAGGGAGGGGAGATCTCTGTAACGCAATCCTCTCTAATCGCAATTCCTTCCTATCCATCCGTAGAGAAAGAGAGATTTCCCATAGCCTGAAGGCACCGCTAAGCGATGATTAATGAGGCCTAGTCCGAAGTAATGTGACAAACAGTTCCAGTCTAGGTTCTCGGTATGACAGGGGAGGTGTTTAGTCGGGAGTGCGGTAGCGGGGGAGTCCGACACTCAGGGCATAAATAGCCTTCATCTCGCAAACACAAAAAAAAACAAAAAAAAAAACCAAGTCATCTGAGAATGATTTTATTTTCATAACTAGGAACGATAAATAGGAAAAATAGGAGGAGTCAATTATTGTATTCGAACTCACGCTATCCTTTATGGCATATGCGTACTTTTGAATTTCCGAAATAAATCACAACACTTTTCAAAAGGGTGTTTTTTAATTGTATGCTATTTTAACTAAGCTACACTTTTAATGCTACTTATGGTGTGACAGCTACCATGTGCAAATTTTGTTTTTGGTTCAATACGAACCCAGAAGAAATTGAAATTATGGACTTTTCCGCGGTCCTTTCAATTCTATTAAGTAAAACTCATGGATTATAATTTATTATTATAATTTATTATAATATATTTATTTATTATAATATAAGTTATATATTTATAACACTTCACGGGTTTTTAATATAATTTGTTAACCACTTTTTAATCTTGACCCACTTCCTTTATAATAATGTTATGCTAATGTTGCATAACAATGAAACAAGAAATCAATGCAGATGCTCAAAAGTCATCAATATCTTCACTAGTCAATTAATATCTTTTATGATTCATATTGAACATCTGTGAAAATGAAAGTTTGAGATAACATTTCTTTATTTATTTCCTTTGTGAGTGATATATCTAACTTGCTAAAGTTTACATGTTCGTTCTTTGTCTTCGATAACATGACTTGTTATTACTTGTTATTGTTGTAAAATGACATTAAACGTTCTACTAAATAGCTATACTATGATCAATAAGTACCGAGACTGTGTATTTTAAATTTTCCGCCGTTGCCCGATGCAGGTTTAAATTTTTTTTTATCATCTGTGTCAAATTTTGAGCGGGATTGAATCATTAGTTTTTATTTGGCAACTGTTAGCGTCAGTCAACTTTTTGTTCTTCGTCCTATTTTACAATGGATAATTTTGTTGATCAACGTATTTGTTTAAAATTTTGTCGTAAGAACGAAATTTCTTGTGCCGATGCGCTTAAAATGTTGCAGAAAGCATTTGAGGAGTCTGCTCTATCAAGAACCAGAGCGTTCGAGTGGTATAAAATGTTCAAAAGTGGTCGCGAAGCGGTCGAAGACTTTCCTCGTTCTGGACTTCCTTCAACATCGAATGCCGTCGAAAATGTTGAAATTGTGAAGAAAATCGTGCTTGAAAATCGTCATATGAGCCTCAGAGGGACTTCTAACAATCTTAACATCTCTTATGGAAGCGCACAACACATTGTTGTCGATATTTGGCGCATGAAACGCGTCGCCGCACGGCTTGTTCCTCAAGACTTGAATTTCGTCCAAAAAGATCATCGAAAGCAAGTGGCTGAAGACATGATTTCCGAAGCTAAGAAGGACCCAACGTTCATGAAACGTATAATTACTGGCGATGAGACATGGGTCTATAAATTCGACGTGACAACTAGCCAGCAATCATCCGAATGGCGTGCTGGAGGCGAGCCAAAACCAAAAAAAGTGCGCCAAAGCCTATCGAAAATCAAGGTTATGCTCATTGTTTTTTTCGATTATCGTGGTGTGGTGCATTATGAATACGTTCCGACCGGTCAAACGTTAATAAAGAGTATTGCTTTGAAGTATTGAGGCGTTTGAGAGATGCTATTCGTAGAAAACGACCGGATTTGTGGGCCGATAACAGCTGAATTTTGCACCACGATAATGCGCCGTCTCACAAAGCACACATTATTCGCGACTATTTGAACAAACACAGTGTGAATACCATCGATCAGGCTCCCTATCATCCAGATATGGTACCATGTGACTTTTTCCTGTTCTCCCGACTTAAGTTACCGATTCGTGGAAAGAGATTTGAGTCCATAGAGGTCATAAAAGAAAATGCGACGCGAGAGCTGAAGGCCATACCTGCTTCGGCTTACCAGAAGTACATGGACGATTGGATTAAGCGTTGGCATATGGGTATTGCTTCAGATGGGGCTTATTTTGAAGGGAATAAAAAAAATTTACTAGAAGAATAAAAAAATTTTGTTTTTTTGACTTAGTCCCGGTACTTATTGATCATAGTGTATTTAGTATAACGTTTAATCACAAAGAACGAATAAAACGAATTGGATTTTAGGCTTAAAAACCCAACTCTTGCAGGAATTGAAGCTTAACGACCACTGGGCACGATAAACAATCGGTGAATGGGTTCAAGAACAAGGTTCTGCGCATCCCAAATTCCATAAGAATTTTTTTTTGCAGCGATGACGACCATAGGCAGTTGTCCAAACACCGTTACATCCGGAGAAAGTCATGTTATATGGGCCGATGGAATTATTGGTCCACATCCCTTCAGAAATGCTTCTCGGACTAACTAACGAGAAAGTCATGATCAATGACTTTTGCTGGGACCTCTGGTTTAAAAAGGATTGAGCAAGATGCCTCACAGCTCATCCAACCATATTCTTATGAAAAAAGCGTTTGATGAGGTCATAATTTCTCGTTTTGGACCTGTGACTGAACAGGATTTTATGGTTTAACACTGCTGAACTATTTCTTGTGAGGATACGTCAAATCACTTGCCTACGCTGACTAACTTGAGACGCTTGACCATTGTGAAGACAACATTCGCCTGGTTTTTGGCAAGATATGATTGGTTAGAATAGTGGAAAATTGGACCTCTCGGTTTTTATTTCATCACAAAGTTCAATACCTCCAAGAAAAAGCAATCTAAAGACCCTAACCTATAGAGCCTAAAAACTCTATAGAAAGGTAGGATAAAGTGCTTGCGGTACTTGGTAAAAAACAAAAATTTAAGTTCAAGATCCCATTCATAAATTTTCCATATCTGTGCTCTAGAGCAGGAATGCCTCTATCAAAGTCCGATTTGCTGACAGTCTCTGAACTAGTATGGACACCATTGATGACCTCCTAGTTGGTCGCGAATTTCTTGCTTCCATGCATGGTTTTGAAGTTGGGAAAGAAATGATAGTACTCGGGGCCAAATTATCTGAACCAATAAATAATAGGAATTTTAATAAGTTGATTGACAAAATTGCGGATTCACAGTCGTAGTGACAGGTTTTTTCGGGGTCAACTGATGAGGTATCGTTTTCACATCCTGGTTGAAATTCTTCGAAGGAAGTTTTAAACTTCAGAAGTTTACCAATGATGACAAATACTGAATTTTCGGGGTTTCATTCTCACGTCCATTGCTTTGGCTGTTATTTTGTAACGGAACTGCAATTTTGAACGCAATCTTCGTCCATTCTTCAAAATGGCGGAGTTATTCACAATTTAGTGAACCAAGTGAGCTGTCTGATTGTGAACTACTAGAGCTGTCTGATTGTGGGCGTGACTATGTCTGTAATTCTCGATTGAATCATACAGTGAATTATTTCGTTCAATCTTAACAATTTTTATTCGTTATGCACCTGACTTACTACATGAAGCTCGAAAGTTAATTTTCGAGCTGTCTAAACATAACGACCAATGTAATGATGAGATGGATATCGAACAGTTTTTGTTATTTAACAAAGTTATAGGAAAGTTTGGTCAGCATCTTGAATAAATTTTTCCTGTAAAAGTGCCGCCGAATTTCAAAAATATAACTTCTAGACAAATTGTTTTATAGTTTCGACAAAATTTTTAAAATTACATAAAATTTAAGTCAGCTACCTCATAGCCGTCTAGCATACTATTTGCTTAACTAAAGCTTCCTGTTTGGGAAGTCTCTCTATCCTACGCGGAATGCGAGCCTATCTTGCGCGGACTATCTATAAATGTTCAGCAATTCCGATGGATTTGTCATCCATGTATCAGTGAAGATCTTGCATTGATGCCCTTCAGCCCATCATTTGCAGAACCCCAGAACCACCGATAGAAATCCCTCCAGCTAAGAACGTGGTAAGCTTAATGATTCTTCTACCTGAATTCAAGTTAGATGTCATTTTTCAGACCGCAGAAGGACTTTTCGAATGCTACTTGTGTCCAACGAAACATCCGGAAATGAGCTCATCCTCGGGAAGACCCTTACATATTGAAAGATATGCCTCTCGACATCTTGTTGAATAAAAAGAGAATGACAATGGAAAGTTTGAAATGCTGTACCTTTCACATTGCTTCTTTTGCACCAGCTTTCGACTATTTTAGGACATTGGTTATGAAAGAAATATTTGTGGTTCGGAAATGCTATATTGGTCTTTTTCATTTCATGTCTCCGTTTTTTCTTATTAATCCTTAAAAATTTCATTTTTCGAAAATGAAAAAATGAAATTTTTTAGGGATTAGTATTATCAAAGTAATTACAGTCGAATATGCGTTTTCGCGGCACCAAATAGTGATCAGAAGCGTTTCTCATTCATTTCCGATAAATAATGAAGCAAAAAAACAAAAGCAGTACAGAAAGGCAAATTCATGAACTCGCCTTTTGTATGAGGAAACAACACGCATATCAAGACACGTTAACGCAAGAATACATATTCGGAACGTTAAAAAGAAAATTGAAAAATTAAGACAATCGAAACGTGGAAACCTGAGTTCTCCGGCATGCGTAAGGAGTCCTTTGAGCTAATTGAGGCCCGCGGTGGGCCAATCCAACGATGATCAATGCGCCTCTATGCTTTCACTTATGTCGTCAAGGATGCTCTAAATTTTCGTGGAGGTATATTGATGGGTTTTTGGTTTCACGACAGTTTTCAAGCCTTTTCAATAGAAAAATTCTTCAACACATTAGCCTTATTTTGAGATAAACTTATTTTTTGTTCAAATATAATTTTTGGATACCTTAGAAAAAGACAGTAATTGTTTGTGTTTTGTTTTTAGGACCTTAAAATGGTACGGAACTATAAGAGGAAACGAACCATCCCCAAAAAACCTCTTGATACTATGACAAAGGCTGCAAAGGCCAAGATTGAAGAAAACATATCATATTGGAAGGCAGCCGAAAAATTTGGTCAAAAATATGATATGTTTTCAATATCATATTTTCAATCATATGATTTAAAAAAATCATGCTTCACTATTCTACCAATGCAGAAAGATAATAAAAGGAAACATGCAATTCAATGAAAAATATAGTTCAAGATTTTCGACTCAACAAGTTTTTTCGGAGGAACAAGAGTTGATGCTGGTCGACTACATTCTTAAATGATCAGAAATGAATTATGGAATGATCTATCTGCAGGCACGCAAACTGGCATTTGATTATGCCAAAACATTGTCCTGTAAATATCCAAAATCTTGGGGCACTCATTCGAAAGCAGGACTTGATTTGCTCTTTTGCTATTATGAAGCGTCACAAAACCCTCTCGTTAAGAAAGCCTGAAAACACGAGCTAGGCGAGAGCAACTGCTTCCAATAAAGTGAATGTCAATGAGTTCTTTGACAATTATCAAAGGGCTATAAATTCGGGAGAATTCACTGCTGATGAAACTGGTGTTGCTACAGTATTAAATCCCCTCAAAGTTGTTTCACAATTATGATCGCGCCAAGTCGGGCAGAACGTTTCTGCTGAAAGAAGAACTATGATCACAGTATGCATGATAGTAAATGCAGCAGGCAATGACATACCTCTAGTATTTAGTTTCCCAAGAGCAAGAATGAATTACAGCATGATGTTTGGCGCACCTGCGGGTAGCCTTGGTATCGCCAATAGCCCAAAAAGACGTGGATGACGGTGCCTTTTTTTAAAGGTTCTTCAGCACATCAAACAGCACACTAGGTGCAGTAAAGTGGATAGGATTTTGTTAACGAAGGATAGCCATGAAAGCCATTGTACAATTCACACAATTTTATATGCCAAGGATAACGGCATTGTTTTGGTTACATTTCTCCTACAGTGCACGCACAGACTCCAGCCCCTAGATGTGGGCCTAATGGGCCCGTTTAAAGGAAAGTTAGGGGTTGCCGCAAATGATAGTCACGAAAAAGAGAGTCACAAAAAGCGTCACCAGAGCAACAAAAACAAGGTCAGTTCACTCATATTAACAGAGACGCCTGCAAAAAACAAAATTCAGGAAGATACCGAAGCCCACCGAGCTCGAAAAAAAAAACTTTATGATGATAAATATTCCAAACAACTGATGAAACAGACTACCACAAATGCTGTAAAAATAGAGAAAATTTTCCCCAACCTTCGACTTCTAAGAAAACGTCTCCACCCAATAAGGAAACTGTAGATGATAGGATAGTAGTTGGAAATTTTGTTATTGTTATGTACGAAGGAAAGCTATAACCCGAGAAAATTACCAAACAATTAGATGCTGATCTGGTAGTTGTCAGTGCTATGACCAGAAAAGGCAGGCAATGGGTATGGCCAACCAACATAGACGAGGTGCCCTATTCTATAACTGAAATAGTTAGCAAAATAGAGGAGCCAAAACTGGCCAGTGCTGGACGTCATGACATATTCAATGTGCCAGAATTGGATAAAATGCTTGGGTTTTTATTTTTGTATAGACTTTTGTTTGCAGTACCAAAACTAACAATTTTATATTTAGCTACTTACTTGATTTTTTAATTTTTAGCTTTGCTCATATAAATTTATTTCAAACTAATTAATTAAGTGTAATAAAAACCACTTGAACTAGTTTTGGGACTATTTCCTCCAATATATTTGAGGTTGACTATAGGTGTTCAAAAATGCCACGTGCATGCTCAAAAGTGTCCCATGCCTGTTGAAATGGTGAGACTTGCGTTAAGGTCAGTTTATGGGAAACAGAGTCACTATTTTCATGGGTAGATAATTTTAATAGGTGGCGTAAATTATAACTGACGAGGCAGAGCATCTTGAGGGCACAACAAAAATATAAAAACTAAAAACTGTTCAAAGGTGCCCTAGTCTCCCCTAAATAGTTTTTCAGCCACCAAAGCTCTTCAGTTTTATTTTTGGTTCACATAGAGTGAGTCCTTCAATGCTATAACCACCTAATTTTACATTCTGAAAGGCACTGTTAAGGTGTTGAATAAAATTGAAAAGAATTTCACAGTGTTGAATTCATTAACATGTTTCGTATATGCACATTTTTCGATTTTCACATTTCCATTCAAGCTCTTGACATAACTTTATAAATAGGCTACCTAAGGAATACTAAAAGAGCAACCGACCTTATAGTTAGAGGACATAGTTTTCAAGATTTATTCATAACAAACTCTCTCCTTTTTGTTTTCGTTCCTGGTACTTTTTACCAAGAACGCCAGGTCATCTTTTCAGGGCTCCTTGTCGTGTGCCTAAACAGCTTCGGTGACGTCGAGATTGTTCTTGGATTTCCGTCCGCCGAGAGAAATCCTGATTTCCAAAATTATCATCACAACCTTACCGGCACAGCGAACCATCTTTGTTCATTTCGGAGGTAAGGAAAAGGGTGTATTTTTAAATGAAAAAGTTTTTAGTTGAGAACTTTGTTGTTTCCAAATTATAGTGATACACCCAGGATTAATCTATAGATATTATTCTTATCTTAGCAGACGCAGCATCCATTTGCTATTACGACATGCAAAGCAAAATCGTCGTGCACAAGCAAAATAACGCTGCTAAATGATGAATCTAGGACTATGGTAACGTATCGAAAGGACCTTAGTCGATATTCGCGAATAACCGCGATAGCTGTATTTTTCGGGACTTCAGTGTGGGACGTTGAACGTCACCCACCGCGGTGCTTATCAAGGTGACTTTTCTCCATCGTCCTCGAACACTTTATACTGATCAGATTACCTGGTTCGTAACATTTTCTCCATGAGCAATTGTTAATTATTCAAATTCGTTTCTTCGGTTCGAAGAGGTGAAGAGTTAAAGCGATGGTCTTCAGTGCAGTTGCCATTCATAATACATTTTCCTTCAGCTCCACTTTTATCATTATTAACAAAAAAGCCCTCGCAATTGATTTATTAAATTGACATAAATGGTTGGAAGGCCGCAGAAGGTGAACGCCGTTCATCCTTTCAGCTTCATGGTCCACGGTTCCCCTGGAAATGAGTATTTATAAAACAGTATAAGACGTAAAACCGCTCGACAAGGCGCATACATTTGTTCTCCAGGATGCATCCTTTTTCATTTGGCCTTATGGGAAAAGACGGAACAGTAGCTGAATTAACATTTTCGCGATATTCGTAGCTGCAAATAGTTCAGCATCAAGGACTTTTGTTTTATTTCTAAATGAGTGGAATTTCTCGATGCACCATGTCTGCGTTGACTGAGATAGCAAGCGGAAAGATTCCTATGTTTGGGGTCATTAAAATTTTTCTTTATAAATATCCTTAGGAAATGCAATAACTTTTGCTAATTTTTAAAACGTTAAGATTTTTGGAATTATGTCAACCACTGGGAAACACTGCTTCGCATTATGTACAGCATAAAATTTTCACATGAGTTTTGAGACTTTTGAAATTTCGATTAAGATTCAAAATTCACGTAATTGACAACCATTATATGTTGACATAAGTAGGCTTTGTGCTATATTAAATGGATGAAACGTAACCAGTTGCGAAAATTGACATATTTACCTTCTACCAGACTCATGCCCAAAAATCCTTCGATATTATGGTTATCTTCAATAAAGTCCCGGCACAATGACACGAGTCCCAGTCATATGTCAATTTAAGGGTTTGCGATGACAATTTTGGATTGGATTTTTTTTACAATAGGAAAAATCAGTTAACAATCGATACAGGATTAGGATTTCACAAAGAACGCAACATACGCATCGGATTAGGTCAACGACTTCAAAGCTAGTGCGATGGCCGCAAATCATACATGAAACATATACAAAAGTAGGGTGGTTTTATGTGTTACCAGCAACCACAATTGTACGTTTCATAACCACTTTTACAATACTTCTTTTTCGCCTCTGTCCTTTTATTCCCAAAAGTTTTCAATCCATCAAGTAAAAATGGTTTTGCAATGCTATTTATTTCACATTTGTGTTAACATAGTCTTATAAAATATGTTACTGGGGCAGCAGCTCTGAATATATTTTGAATTCGAATATAATTTAACAATATGTGACCTTATCAAAGCTTGTTTTACCTAAAATCACGGTCTCCATCCAACGAATCAGGTTTTGCTTGAAAATCTGACATATCAGCTCTGAACTGATACTTGCTTTGATGTCATTCGGCGCCAATTTACGAAAATCCCTTCAATTTTCCCAAAACATAAAAAAATATGAAATAACCTTTAACATGCGTGCTCACCAATGAAAAGGGAGCATCATCTACAAGTATTTTAAATTTAACACTGTCTCGAATTCAATTTACTATACAGCCATGATATTCCCTTCTTTACAAATCCATCAACAGCCATATACACATGAATATCCTTTTCAAAGTATTTTCTTGGACTACCATAGGTCGACCTTTGGCAGGCAAACATATATCTTTTCGCATGTGTTCCATATGGATTTTTAGTGATTTATTTGTGCGATAAATTTTAAATGAAAGGGAAATGGAACAAAAAGGACATTCGCATGGACCACAGTCTTGCACTCAATTTGACCAGAAAATATCTTCTTTGATATCTAGACGCAGAGGATTGAGGGCTTAGGGCTTTATCACTTTTCATCTTTGACAGATAAATGAATATAAATTGGTTTATTAAGAGAACTTGATGTTTGTATAGAATGCCGAAGGAAAGAGCAGGAGAAGTCAAAGGCTTTAAAAGCATTGGTAAACGTGTCCTTGTTGAAATAAAGCCAATAGAAATTTAACACAAAACAAATTATCCACGCTACTGTGAAAGGTTATTTCGAAGGATATTTGTAAATGTATCACCAAGGTAACATATTATATATTTTGTACAGGAAAATGTTGCAATTTTGTTATCAAACCTCAAATCATCTTTTTTTTCGAAATTATCTTCTATTTTCGATTCAATGCCCTCGAAATGGCTTAATAATGCACGCAGGAGAGATGAAAGCCCCAAACGCCTTACGGATGATATCTGATGTTTTGATAATGGTATCTATTCTTTCGGAAGTATTCCTAGTGTTTCTTCTACTCGGCTCAAACTGAACAATTGATATCTTGGCCAGTAAGTCAAACAACAAAATTAGGATATTCAGATTTCCCATATGATTAAACTTCATTTCCCGGATGATTAAACACTGAATACGAGAAATTTGTCTAATGCGTTGGATTTCGAATATGGATATTCAAACAGTGACAATGTTTCGAGCACCTTTCAAAAGTTGCTGAAGGAGTACAGTCCAAATTTTAATTTTCTATTAAAGGACGAAGTTTACCTTTAAGGATGACTGTTTGCCGAACAATCAACTCATATTTTTAAATTTCCATAGATGAGGCCATAGATTACTTATTGCTTGATTGGTTATGAACCTGCAGCACTACAAGTTAATCCTGAAGTCCTGTTGTACTTCTCAAGCAGATCATTTGGTTTCAGATATTCCAATTTCTTTCAATATGAAAGTTGCTTGCTGCACTACCCTTCCGCCTACGAGAAGATGCGTTTTGTTGTTGTTTTCTCCGCAGAATCTACATCACCGGATGGTTTTCTTGAGATTTCCTTCGCTTATGAAATGTGTCGCCTAGATTCCAATATCCCTTAGCTTTCTCTTATCTATTAAGGTTCACGCTAAAAATTCTTCGCACAATATAGGTTGAAACAAGAAATCTGGGAAGTCTTCTCCAGAGCGCGTTACATTATAAATCCTCTTTTTCCATCAGTCGCTGCAAATGAAATTCTCTTGAGTTGCAATAAAGAGTTCAACTCATGATTCTCGGTATAGCAGACTATTAAAAGCGAATTTGTGGTTTGTCGCCTTGGTTCCAAACTGCTTTGCAAACTCCTCTGCCGAGCGGTCTTATTGGGTGGTGGATCTTAGGTTGGTTTGTCAAGAGTGGGGACAGCCACTCCCGGGCTGCTCATTCTCCCAGTTGATCAGTAACATTCATGAGTGAGCTAGTGGCTCCTTTATCCATTGAGCAACGTATTATTATTAAATTGTTAACAAATGAAGACGTTTCACCATCGAATATTTTGGTCACGTTGAAGGTGCAGTTTGATGACAAAACGCTTTCACAGACTCAAGTGTTAGATTGGGCTAGAAAATTTAAAAATGGACAAGAAAGTGTAGAAAATGAAACGCACGATCGACGCCCAAGATCAAGTGTAACTGTTGACAATATTTGAGCAGTTCGAAATCTAATCGAGGGTGAACGCCGATTCACTATTGATGAAATCGCTTCAGAAGTGGGTCAGCAAAAGCTGCCTACCGAAACAAAAGAAAGAAAAACCCCATCAGAGAGGTCATTCTTCTCCATGACAATGCCTGACCTCATACACCATTGACAAAGGATAAATTAAATGAGCTGCACTGGGAGACCCTGGAACACCCTCCCTATAGCCCAGACTTGTCCCCATGCGACTATTTTTTGTTTGGTCCCAGGAAGAAAGCTTTGGGAGGCGAAAAATTTGAAGCGAATGAAGAAGTTGAGGAGCGTGTGCGCAACCTCACGTAGAGTGTGCAGGAGACTATGTAGAAAAATGATTAAAGTCTTATTTGAATATTATTATTAAAAAAAGTCTGGTTTATATTTGACTCACCCTCGTATGTACGCGTCTGCATGAATGCGCGTTAATGGTCCCAATCGAAGTAAAGTTAGCACAGAACATCAGTGTAGAAGGACGGTTGGACCTTGTACACTTTGAGAGTGATCCGGCTAGAAAAAATTGGGAAGCTTCTTTCTGTGACACTCGAGAAAACGACCTAAAAGAGATCATTAAAAACGTCCAACTTCCTCAACAGTCCATTTCGGCTGAGCGACTGAAGCATGACCCTTCTTATCAAAGATCTATGACCCGCTAACTTCTTCACAAAGAGGTGCGCTACGAATTCGTGTGACACAGGACGCTGATGAGATATGCTACTCCAGGACATTAGTATCCCTTGAATTTTGAGTTTGTGAACACGACTATGTTTGGTGATATGTGCAATATTACCGCGTACTTTCTACTTCATACGTGACTACTAAACCTAGTTGTATTCTATTTCTTAAGGAAGACAGGATGCAACCTGTGCACTAAGACAAATGATCCGTTATTAAAAAATTAATTAAGAAATTACATGGTTTATTAGCCTTGAGTAAGTTTAATATTGGTCGAATTTTTCGTTCTAATAAAAAAAATTTTGGATCAAAAACTAATCCGCCTTTAGCTCCAATGAGATCGTCCGCTCGGTTTCTAGTGCTGTTATACAAGATTTTGATCAAATTTGTTTATTGATTCCTTCTTCCCATGCCTTTTTGATAACACATTTTAAATTTTGTATGTTCTGGGCCTACTTTTCCTTATTTTCAATCCCACTTCCCCACCGCTCTCCTTGCTAGAGAGCGTAAAAAAGTCTACCTCCGAAGGCATGAGGGTAATAAAGATAAAGTTGCTCGCGATGAAAGACGATGCACTCTCAACGAATCATGGGAACGTGAGCTAAAAGGAAGTTGGACCCCGCGGCTCATCAACGACTTGAGATCGTGGCTCAGTCGAACGCATGGTGAGACTGACTTCTACCTGGCCCAGTTACTGAGCGGACACGGTTGTTTCCAGTCTTACCTGCACAAGATAAGTAAGTCACCGTCTTCAGATTGCATATTCTGCATTGGTGTGAAAGACGATGCCTGTCATACTTTCTTTTCATACAGAAGATGGGACAAACAGCGCGGTGATCTTGCCGAGAAAGTGGTAGAGCTCCATCCAGATAGCTTAATCGAGGAGATGCTGAGATCACTTGACAAATGGAATAAAGTGGCACATTACGCTGACGGCATCTTAGGAGGGATTCCTTCTCTAGCAATCCTCCTCCTCTTTCCTACCCAACTGGGAAAGGAATCCCTGTAGACTAAAGGCGCCAAAAGGCGTAAAATTGGGAGGCAGAGCCCGAAGTAACGTGCCAAACGGTTCCAGACTAATCGCTTTGGTTTACTGGGGAGGTGTTTAGTCGGTAGTCCAGTAGGTCCGTTGTGCCACTGAGAGTCTGACACTCAGGGCGTAAATAGCCTTCACCTCCCTACCCTCCAAAAAAATTCAACTTCCTTCCAAGAAATTTTCGATGGGATTCAACGCGCGGCTGTTTTTTAAGTCAGGTAGTGGTTCTGTTTCAAGCTGCTCCTAAAATTTTATTTAAGGAAAGAACAAAGTATAAAGAAGGAAGAAGAAAGAAAGAAATTGGTAGAAAGTTTATGAATGGAGGAGAGGTCTTAGAGAGATCTTAGCGAGAACGTACGCCCATCTCATAATGCTCCTTGAAAGCTTGATTCTGTCCTTAGTTTCAAATCTAGCTAAGCATCCGGAATATTCCAATTTTGCTGATACCATTTAAAAACGTCAACAAAAATGACCACAGTTTACATGGTCCTGGATTTCTCTACATGTTAAGCAAACAGTTACAAGACGACCAGTCATGATGTAAAAAGATTAGTTTGCGACATGTAATGTGTTATGAGCTCACTACACCAGGTAAGCGGTGCCACATTTTCCCTACATGCCCAAGCAAGACGATAGAGAAAGACAAGTACTATCAGTGAAAACCGAACTCCGAGGGCGTGTACAAGCAAACCTAGCTGCATTTTGTGCACAGCTGAGGGACTGCAGCCTGAAGAACTGCCCCATACATATTCCAAGAAGTGGTAGGTGGAAGAAGTTCAAAGAGGAAACTAAGTGACCTAAGTCCTGCGGATCATTCTACATCGTAGTGCAATCGCACAAAAATTATTCGACTATATTGGGAGAATCAATCAATTGGAGAATCAATCTGCTGTAGTTATCCGAGAAACAGTACAAAGGTGCTGGTGGGTGCGGTATAACTACCCTGTCCATAGTTCGGACTTACTCCAGCGGGGATGGCTTTGTGCTAATTGGTTGTGCGATATGACATTCATGAGTGATATCTCACGTGGTACAAGCCAAAGTCAATTTTTTCAGAGCAGCTCGATGGACAGAAGGAAGCTGTCTCGAGCACGGAAGAAGATTTTAGAGTTAGATTTCAATACAAGGGCGATCATATGGGGAATGACATATCCGGGTTCGAGAGTAAAACGAATCTTAGAAATGCGGGCTAAGACAGAACTTATCATCCTGAACGTTGAAAACACACCAACTTTTCGAAGAAGAGGCAGCCTTGCATCCATCCCGGACGTGACATTTGCTTCGGAGTCCTTAGTGCCTAGAATACACACACGGGAGGTACTCAGTAAACTACCAGTACGCAGCACACAAAATAACATAGAGTTTAACATCCAGCTGTAGGTTTGGAACATTGCCAAAATGGATGACAACGCCTTCGTCGCACTTCTCATGAGTTGTGAATCCTTGAAGGGGACTAGGGAAGTCTCAGGTGAACACATAGTGAACTCCACTATGAGGCTCATCACGTCTGCATGTGCCTGTTTTGCGCCTAAGTGACGACCTACTTTGGACTGGCGGTCAACGGAAATCGGTAAAAATCATAGATAATGTCACTGACTTTGCCAAGAAGCCCACCTTTCAAGGGACCGAGATGAGTCACATTCTCGAGTGCTGGCATACACGTCGACTTTAAAAACTTCTCCGTAAGTTGATCAATGAAAACAAGGATCGCTGCTAGCTCAACTTCGTTTTGGACATCAGCAGAGTCTTTCCAGCCGGAGAGAGTGGTGCAGACTTTAGAAATGAAAAAAAAACTTAAACTTTGCACCTACAAGTTGCTCAACGCTTGCCTGCAGGAGGGTGTTTTTCCTTTATGTTGGAAAGAGGCGAGTCTTGCGCGGATCAGCAAGCGGAAAAGAAACTAGAAGCAACCATCTGTACACGGCACCTATGTGAGCTAAATGCCGCTAGTATAATGCTCGAGAAGCTCCTCAGGGAGAGAGACTCGAGGAAGCCATACGAGCTGCTGGAGGTCTATCTCTTCGGCAGTTGGGCAATAGAACTGGCCGATCGAGGAACGAAAATTTGCGTACCACGAGCTTTTGAGGTTGCAGCTACCGGAGGAGCCACGTCTGATCGGCTACGCAGACGACGTAGTAGCATGTAGTAGCCAGTTGCCAGACTTGCTGTCAAGCAGGCGCAACTAGTGCTGGAAAAGGCCAAGGTCGTCATACTGACCAACAAGCGGATCACTGGTATTATTCGCGTTTCGGCTGAACAAATAATAATCGAGCAGAATTAATCAATAGAATACCTTAGCCTAATGATGTTGACTCGAAAATGAGGGTTTGATTACGTTCGAGCGTCAGCGGAAAAATCTGTTTCGAGAGCGTCTGTATCAGTCAGCCGCCTGATCGCCAACACTGGAGGACCGACTTCGAGTAAAAGACGTCTACTCATGAGTACAATGGAGTCATTGCTCTTGTACGGCTTCGCAGTCTTAGCTGATGCACTTAATAAACAGTCTCGCACAGTTACAGATGAAAGGAGCTCTGCGGATAGCGGCTAAACATCGCACGGTCTCTGAACCGGCAGTGCTGGTTCTCACGAGGGTGATCCCAATAGTTGTTAGGGAATTCGGAAAGAGAAGTGGTGAGCTGACAGGAACGAATATGGATCCTTGCTTTGTGGCAAAAAAGGTTAGTACACGAAAGGTGCGGCAGGTGGACCGCACGACTCATCAGTGATTTAGGGCCGTGGTCCTACAGAAGCATGATATGTAACATTATTACCTGACGCAACTTCTCGGTTAGCGCCTCGTCTTACCTGTGAAAGATTGGCAAGTCACCATACCCGATTTGCTTGTTCTGCCAGGGATATTTCTACCCTGTTTTCCCTACCGTTCAACTAAATTTTTGCAAATCAAAACTTCATTTATGTATATGTATATTCTAAGCCATCTGTATTTATATTCTTTGAGATTTTTGGTATCTCTTGGAAAAATCGAGAAAATTTTAAATTTTTAAGTAAATTTATTTCCGCTACGATGTCCACACGTTTGTAAATATGCAATGTTACCATCTTTGTTTGGTTTTTCATTACGTTTCTGATTTTCACTTCGAAAAGATGAAACGCAATGGATATGTTCATAAACAACGAGAAAGTTTAGCTGCAATTTTCTTAGAAAAAAATGTTCAGATGAGCTTACGAAATTTTCAAAATATCATTTTAACAATGAAGTACAAGTCAGACAACGTGTTTCGAAATAAGCCTGTTTGTCGAGTAATGAAGGTAGAAGTTTAATGTTATTTATGAAATAAACCATTTTGAAAACTAACATTCCTGCCGAATGTCTGGGCAAAACCTGCTAACTTGGCTATTTCGATGCGGACATCGCGATTAAAGTCAAATTCATTATGAAAAGCTCTTCTAAATGTCTCTTCTCCTAAAAATTTCTAAAGTTCTAAAATAAAGTTAAACTTCTTCTATTAACATGGAAAATTTTGTGGCGAATCCAAAAACTTGAAAACGTAAAACCGTGAATAAGCATCTTTTGTGAAGACACTTCTCACTTAGCTTCGTACGACAAATCAATTTGATCCCATCCAGTATCTGCTTCGAACGCAATTCCCTTCATTTTATTGAGAACGAAAAATATGTAATTAATTTTGAATTACTCAAACTTTACGAGAAGATTTCTGATAGAATGTCCGTCAGCTTCGGATGACTCGTAAATTGTTGTGAACTATCAAATTTACCAACATCGTGGTTGTAGCTTAACAGTCAGCTCTGGATTAATTCTTGGTTTGAGGGTTTTTTCACGTATATTTTCATTATTTTTTCACATTTAATTCATTTTTTATTTAGTATCTCTGTGTTAATAAAACAGGCACAACAGATTGTCGCATGATATTACTAAATACTTTAATATTATATTATTTATCTAACACAAACATTTTCTATTCTGACAAAAAAACGATTGGAATCAGTTGAACTTTCGGCCATCAAATAAAAAAAGAAAAACGAAACACGAAAAAAGTGAAATCTTTGTGAAAGTAGATAAAGGTAAGAAAGTTATACGTTGTGATCTGTATGTATCTTCACTGTAGAGCAAATATCCTTCATCGTATTGTAGCATATCAATTGTTTTCATAAGGACGAAATAACACGTCGATGAACTCCAGATTCAAACAACACAACATAAATAGCTGGTCTAATGAAAGCCTCTATCATCACCAGTTTGAGATTCCTTGTTTAATTAAGGCCGAAACGTATTTGGACTCATGACAAATCCCGGATAATTAACTACCTCTCGAGCACGCTAATGCCAACGTACACAATTTTCCAAGTCCATTCTGCTTGTGCCAACCGGAGGAGGAAGGACTCGCAAGGTATGCAATTGCTTCTTTCCACCACGTAACCCTCTGCTCGGCTGGTTCGGTAAATATGATTCTGAGTGGTGCTATTCCGTAATGAAATGTGTTCTGAAGCCAATAACTTCGGCTAGAAAGGTAAACCCTTTTAATTAAAATAAACAGGAGAATACTCCTGGATGGGCTATCTGTGTGATTACACAGGATATTCGGCAACAGTTCTTACCACTCTAATGGACACTTTAGCTTCATTCAAGTCCATCGGCAGTGCACATAATCAATCGGCCTCCAGCGAGCTGGTCCCCTCGCGTTGAGCCAAATTTAATGCATTTCCTCTAATCCTTGGTTATTTGTGATTGTTGGTTTGCGGAGAAACTAATAACTACCGATTAATGTCTGCGAGTACGAGAGAAATTTTCAACGCCCGAAGAAAAATATTATAAAGTGCATTTTTGATTTCCTTCGGCAGAAGGAATACTTGGATGTCCTGTGAGACGAGAATGTTAATGTGGGCTTGATTAATGAGTTATGGGATATTTTCTGAAATGTTCATGAGATATAATGAAATCTTCTGTTCTTGATACGGTTAAGTTGATATAAAAATTGACTTACAATCCGTTTATAACTTTTTGAATGAAACTTCCTAATATTTTGAAAGATAAGGGTTAAATTTTTGTTGTAAAATATTCATCTAAGTGTGTTTTTATTCTACTTACGGATTTGAAAGCTTTACCATGGAAAGAATTTTTGAAGGAGAGGGAAAAGCGATAATCGGATGGAGCAAGCTCTAGGTACATTGCAGGATGAGGTAGAACGCCTCAATCAAACTGAAATAATTTTGCTTTACGGCCAACGCAACCTGGAGCCTTGCGTTGTTGCGACAGAAAAGGACGTTGGTTCAGCAATCCTGGCCGCCTCTCTGCTAGGCAGCTGTCAAATCATTGAGTTTATTGAAATTATCAGCATTGATCGTGTCATCTCGACGAAGGTGCTCGTAGTACACTTCACTTTTCCAGTCCACCAAATGAACAAAAGAATTTTCTTCAGGTAAAGTTCTGGCTTCGCAACAGTAGAAGGTCTATTTTCCTTAGACCAAATGTGTTTTTGATACACATTTTGACATATAAACGTTTATACATATAAAGTCTAGGTTTCGTTTCCTTTGAAAATGGATCAATTACGTTTCACTAAAGAAGCAAATCACACGTAAACATGCGGTTGATTAGGTCAACGTCGAAAGGTGGGGAACCAAAACTTCATATCGATTTACAAACCCTGTCCTGATTAAATGCTTATGCTTTGGCTTGTGAATGTAAGCGGCTCCCACTGTCTCATGCACCCTATATCGCGAATTTCCGGCGAGCATAGTCTTCATAAGATCAGTATTCATCGTTGCTGGATGATCTAATAGTCGTTGTACCACTTCCGTAAACGGTGCAAACCCCGTCCGCAGTGTCCCTTGCACTATTCCCTTTTATACAGTTAGTTAATATAATACGTGCCAAATCTTCTTTTGGCTCTCTTCGTTGCAAAGGACTCTATCCTCAACAAAACTTACTTTGAAAAAGTTCTGGGGAGACTGCAACCGATGTCATGAATGGCTAAGAGATAAAGCTGCATCTTTTTATAACCAGAACCAGTTAGAGTCACTCGTAGTGTGGTGTGGAGAAACTTATGGGACACCATAACACTAATTGAGAATATTTATTCGAAGAACTGAAATCGTCCTCACGTCGAGGAGTTGTGAATGCCGCTTGCTATTCCACATCAAAAGTAAACAATGAGGAAAAAATAAGGCTAGTTTTTTAGCCATCAGTGGGTTGGTTATTGATAAAATTCTTAATTTTTCAACCCAGCTGCAAGGAAGATGTGATGGGACACAAATTTCGGAGCCTTTCTAACTCATTCTTTTAATTTTTCAAATTCGGAGACCGCGAAGTTTCGAAAATTTTTGTTCAGGTGCTTCTTTAGTCTTCAAGCGAAAGTAACACCAAAAACTAAAAAGGATATAGGCGAGGTGAAATCAGCGGTAGTGAAACATATGTTAAATAAAAACCACAGTATAGGAGATGACGACGTGAAGTTATTTAAAGGAATAAGCAAGTGGTAAGATTTGGACTTCTCAGGTAATGGTTTCTTTCTGCTAATGGACATATTGAATAACCAAAGTGATGTAATGGGAGGAAAGGACGAAAAAGAGGCGAGAATCAAGCTTTATGACCTGATAAAAGATATGTATACACATCACAACACCGCGGTGTCTGAATCAAAAATATTAAAACAATGAATTCATTAGCAAACAAGAAATGAAGAAGTTCGTTAAAAAATTTAACAAGTCTTACTTATTAATAGATTTCGAAAAAAAAAATGGAAAAACTTAACATTCAGGGCGGAGTTTAGCTGCTGGTCATCTGGTATTAAGCACTAATTTATGAAGATTGCAGTCGTCAAGGTCCACAATTTCCTGTCTTGAGCCATCTCCATGGAGGTGGTACCGTCAACGGTTGTCCTGCGATGTCTGATCCATTTAGAAAAAACGGAAACTTCTTCACGGAAGCACTAAACATTTACTGACAATGGTGCTCGAAACATCGGAGATCAAGCAGCAAACTCAGGATCCTGCAGCACTTGGCTCACCCTGGCGTGGTGGCCATTTAATATCGGCTGTAATGCGAATGTGCAACCCGTCTGATAAACCAAATGGAAAGAAAAAATATTATACTAAGAAAAACAGAATAGGAAGTTTAACTCAAAAGTATATGACTCTTCTAGAATATTAGATCAATGGAGCAACTTTTAGTGGGAAGACTCATTAGTCCACTGCGAGAATGTGATGTCAAAGAGAATGAAGAAACTATGGGATGGAATAAATCAGACAAAAATATCAGAGAATCTGATACCTTCAAAACAGCAGAAATAATGGTGAAAACGGCTTTTTGGAATATCCTCCGAGGCAATACTGAACGAAAAAGACATCTAAGCGGGACCCTGATATCAGACCCCTTGATAATAGAACCCCTTATAAACACGACGCTTCAACAAGGGGACGGGTTGTGAACAACAGACAGAATAAAAAGTCTCGAAGTCCACTTAAACAAAGTTTTTTCGGACTTAAGGGAGGGAGAGATCGGGAGGGCAACCATTACTACTCGTTAATGTAGTCCGCTTCCAAAAGAACTAATACATGCAAAAAGTTTTATGAACCATTAGCCCTCTCAGACAATACAAATCACCAGAAAGCTATAGCGTGTACCCGATGATGCTATTGAAAGCGAAATAATATAGAATGGTTGAAATACCTGGCGCGTCTCTATCGAAAGGATATATGGGCATTTAGATTGAAAAGAAGGTAAATAAATGTTCATTATGAAGTCGGCAAGAGGAAGTTACGACGGGGAAACTAGTTCAAACCGATCAAACCTGGAATGCCTAGTGACTACGTAAAAAAAAGGACCGTAGGTTTGAATCAGATAAGCTTTGTAAATAAGGTAAAATAGCCAGGAGCCTCCTTCAGTGGTATCTTATTAGCTTATTCGAACGTACCACGCAGGAAAAATAAGGCTTGAAACCAAATTTACCCACTGGATAAAAATAAAACTAGAGAGCCTTTAACCGCATACCAGGGTTTGGTATGGTGACAACTGCAGGAATGGAGATAATGTTTATTATTATTATTTGTACTGGGGTCCACTTCCTGGAAAATAGCAGAGGCCAGAATCGGCTCTTAGCTCCCCAAGTGTAGTACTGTTGTTTACAGATAGTCCATCCTGTCGTCCTATAGAAGCCAAGGAGTTCCTCCAGTTCTGTGGTCGCCAAGTGGTCCAATTCTGTTACGCCAGTACACCTCAGCCAAAAAAGGCGTTTGTACATCAAAGTACACCAAAAGGCAATCTAGGAGGAAGGGTTCTGTACTTTCTTCCTTCTCGCCGTAAGCTCGGCAGGTGTCATCCGTTTGGATTCCTATTCGTTTGGCGTGTTGACCTAAGGATTATGGCCCGTTAATACTAACACCAATGTTCTAACAACATTTCGGTTTTTCCCCAGGAGTTGTTTTGCCCTCGTTTTATTAGGGCGAGGCCAAAGAGCTCGGCTTATTCTGCAGTCGTTTCTGTCATTCCAGGCCGTATATATCTCTTTCCAGAGGATTTCGTCTAGTTCCCTTTTTACCGTTGCTAGTGGCACTTTAATTGTGTCTATTCTAGTGGAATTTTGGTTGGCTGATCCAGCTCTCACTAGCTTATCCGCTCTTTTGTTTCCTTTACACCGCTGTGTCCAGGAACCCATGTCAGTTTTATATTTAGTCGGGTTGTTGTTTGAGAGCCTACCTACAATCCTGCACCAGTTGTGAAACTACGCGGTTAGAGGCAAGCGCCTGCAGTGCCGACTTATTGTCCAAGAGAATTAGATTCTTCCATTAAGGTTGTTTGTTGCCGCGTCTATAGCCGCTTTAAAAAACTGTGATATAGCTCTCCAGTTTATAACTTCGGTTGAGTTGCGGGTGATCTGGGAAAAAGATTCCGGCGTCGCTTCCCTTATCCGTTTTGGAACCTTCGGTGTAGATCATAATTTCACTTCCAGATGTGAAATTTTGCACCGTTTCCCACGCATCTCTGGTCGGTATGCTGAGTTTGTATGGAATCGTTGCGTCCACGATCGGTTGAATTCTATCTAGCTCCCTTTTACTTGACAGGGCCTTTTCCTCCATTTTTTCCAAAATGCATACGTGCCCCGTTTCTGTGTGGTTAGATAACCCACATGTGGATTTTAATCTGATGGTTGGAAGGGATGCCTCTCTGATGATGAATTTGTCGAGTGGCATGAGATTGAGCAATATCTCCATTGCAGCAGTTGGCTAGGGCTTCGCCAATTTCACCTGTGATTTCAAGGCAGGTCATTCGCTGGATCATCTCTAGTTCTTTTGCAGATAATGTTTAACTTTATTTCATGCGACACATCCATCCGCAAAGAGGAATCCTATGTGAGAGGTTTAAGATACCCAGAGAGGAATCCAAAAAAAGGTTATCTTACCAACCCACACGGGACGCCTATGACTTTGAAACAAAAGAAGAGAATCGATAGGATGCTGCACAGAATTCGACTGGTAGTGGATACAAGGATCTAATGCACAATTAACATACAATCGGTAAACTGTGAACACGGATGTTCTAGCGATGACTACCGATGGAGTCAAAATGGTGCAGAAAAGAAGCACTGCTTTCTTCTTTCTCCATTAATGCGAATAATGGGCGAAATCACAAATTGAAACTCATGCAACCATTTGTCAGATAAACCATTTTAGCAATTCAAGCAGTAACAAAGAACTTTATCGAAGTTTGATTGATCACATGCATTTCTAAAGACATCAGAACACGAAACACTCCGCATGTTAATCATCGATGTTGAAATAGAATTTGACGTCATTAGCTGGATATTTCCTTTAAAAGCTTAAAAACACCATTCTAGGACGATCTGAATTCTCATGTCCTAAAAGATAAAACATTCTAGGTTAGGTTTCGAGGCTCGACATCCAAGAAGAAAACTTGTTCTGCTGGTGTACCCATGGTGAGAGTTATTGTTCCACACATTTTAAAATAAACGCATTCGACTTACTTACAAGTAAGCACTGCCAGCAGCAGCATTTGTGGACGTTACCTGCATCTATACTTCTGACAACAAGCACAAGTTGATCATCAACAATCTAGAGAAAATGGTTGAAAAAACCTACCATATTTTTAACAGGAAAAAGCTGGATCTACCAAATTATAGACGCAACGAAAAGTAATTCCGCTCACAGGAAAAAAGCAAAAAACCACACAATTGTTGGAAACTTCGCAAAAAACTGTAGTTGATTCCTTAAACTGAAGAATGGAAAAACTCTGGAACAGCAAGTTGGTACTGGAGGCGATTTTCTCTTACCTTACAGTTTCACAACTCATGTAGGAGTGTAGGCAGGCGATCGAAATCCGACAAGCAGAGTGAAAGTAAACTTAGCATGGATGCCAGCAAACAGAAATGTAGAGGGAAATATGAAAGTGGATGAGCTGTCTAGATCTAAATCAAAATGTTACTAGCAACATTAAAAGGAAACCTTGACTAAACAATCTGGAAAACGCGCATAGTGCTGGACACCGAGTGGCACGAACACATTGGGCTACCAACTCTATACCTCAGCTCTTAAACGGAGTACCTAGTCTACATTCATTTGACAATTAGCTTTGAGCTTGACCCCTCTATTATAGACCTTGTGGCACATTTGGGTTACACGAATTCCTTCGCCAGCGGAATGAAAAGAAGGGATAGGATTACCAGAGAAGCTACCCCTACACCCCGACGCCTCCAGATGACCCTGTATGTGTCATCTGCTTCGATTCGTCACCTGATTTCAGCTTCTATTTGACTAGGTTATTCGGGCGTACCACTCCCAATCTTTCCCGGCAAGATCACCACGTACTCCCATCTTCACCCAAGAAAGTTTTTCAGGCATCATCATTCTTCCCAATGAAGAATATACAATATGGAGATCGGGATTTCTCAATTTTATGCGGGTAGGACCGAAAACAACCGTGTCGGAGAAACTCGACCCAGAGTCAATCAGTAAGACGAACTGATAGTTTTGAGTCGACATGTGTTTTCCTAACACTGATCATTCCTTCTACAGGGATCCTCATCTTTGTAAGGATGACCAACACTAGTATCATTAGGCTAAATCCGTAAATGTTCCTCCACCTCACTACCGAGGGGCATTGGTGCATTCAGCATTGATTACGCTTGATCAATTACCGTCAGGTAACTTAGAACTATCTTCATCAGGCATTTTGGTACATCGAATTGGTGCTCCAAAGTATCCAGAAAATCCATCCATCGAGCTGAGTTAAGCGCATTCCTGATTTCCATCGTCACTACAAGGACTACTCGCCGGTTGGATTGACTGCATGCCCCGTTAAGCTGATCGTAATCATCTGTGCAATCAATCCTCAACCGGAGGCTTGTCATGTGCAGGTCTCCAGGAGGGCATAGATTGTAGAGTTGCCTATGTCGTCAGCAGCCAGTCCTCTCTATGAGATCTCTATCTATGATAATCTCTACGTCCAGCTTCCCAGTATTCCACTCGAAGGCGAAGTGCTGAGGAATCTTTTCTCCATTATTCTTTTTAAGGCATGCCCCATTATATAGCTTCAGCATTAAAATACCCTGCCCCCCATCTCGACAAGAAGACTGCGTCCGCCAAATAGTTGAGCTTCACTTGAAACATGTTATTTTAGCCTTGAGCGATATGGACGTAACTTCAGCATTTAAAATTGTAGAGGTACTGCGCCGTATCGTGGAGACCACCGACCCTATTTCTATTTTACTCATGTTGAGGTGATATTTGGATTGTTTCAGTCTAATTGACTAAAGCCCCATTCTATCAGGGATTTGCATTATTTTTATTCCACTTAACTCATGGAAAATCCTTATCGGACACTCATGGAAGTCAGTCTTGTCTGTAATGCAGTGAATGTCCCTTGGTAAAGGTGGTGCAAGTGAGGCTAGCGTAGTTTTTTCTCGATGACCTTTTTAACTGAGCAGGGATCGTTCGCTATTTGTTGTGTAAGTTGAAAACTCTACTTTTAATGGCAGTTTGACTACCATCGGGTTTCGCGGCTCCCTTGGTTTCTCACTAAACTTCTGCCTACTTTCTATGCGTCGGTTTTATCAGTCGTACATGCCTTAGGGCTTTGCAACGTGGGATACTTTGCAGTTCTTGTTTCTTATTCGGGGTATAAGATCTTTGCATTCATCCTCAGAAAAAAGTTCATCCTCGGCCGTTTTTCCAACTTTATGAGGTTTTCGTGGGCTTTGCGGGACTCTGTTGCCACCACTCGGCTTCAGCCAGTTTGTTGGCTACTTTGTCCTTCCTCCTTTCACCTGGTAGATTATTTGGTAGTACTATGCAAGGAAATCACTTGTGTTTCGACCGACGTCTTAGCTCTTTGCACTTTATCCGCTTTTACTCACTAGCGTCTGAAATGCCCGATGAGGTCTAAGAGTTCTTCCAGTTCTAATATACCACACTCAATATTTGGTACCATCTAATATACCACACTCAATTTCATGCTTTGAATATCATTGATGGTTTCTTCCACCATATATTTCCAGGCGTTTTTGGAATGCTCCAGAGAGCGTGTTGTTTTTTGCTTTCAGTATCTCTGACTGTTAAGGACACTTTGCCTTTTTGCGTTCATTTGTCCGTTTGTCGTTTTTTTTTTTCGCTGGTTTTGTTTTGTTGTGGTTAATGTTCTTTTGCGGGGTATCGTTGTGGAAGGCTTCCATACCGAAACCGATATCCCGACTAGTGTGTCAAGTAGCCTTAATGGTCACATTTGTATCTATGCAAAGAAGAGAGGTCCTGCGAGTGTTGGCGCCAGCCTTTACAGGGATTGGTGCTCAGAGCAAGACCAGCGCTAATCGGGAGCTCGTCTCAATCGAAACTACACCAACAATTCAATGATGCGTGTTCCGAGTGTAATCCGAGATCTGTCATAGTTTTACTGAGACAAAATACGGTACGAAACTTTTATAAGGGCCGTTCCGCGCCCATTTGTCCACGGTGGTAATTGGTCCAAAATACCCTGTCCGTCAACTCAACCACGCCAATCGGATTCGTTGGTCGGTTTATTGTACAGAGTGACAGAAAAACTCCAAGTCCGCTGGTAGCTTTGGACCGCACTCCCTGAAGATATGTAGCTTACAGCATACCCCTTTCGACCAGCATTCCTCCTACAATGTGCATCTATGATTTTTTTGGGACAGCAGGATTGCTCGACAATAAAAAAAAGTACAAAACGCCGCTAAAGATGTATTCTGCCTCATGTTTATTTCCAACAGCGGATCCCTGTGATCCCAGATAAATGACATTAAAAAAAGTTATTCGATAATTGCTTGGTGAAGAATCGAACGTTTACATGGCGCTACAATGAACAATTCAATAGCCATTCCGAACTAACTTTAATATGAGTGTTTTGAGAATTTGACAACAGAGATTTTTTTAAATTAAATGTCCGTGAATATCCAATCCGTGAATCGCAAATCTATTGCTGTGCGAGCATCTCATTAGGTATCTCATAATTCAAAGGCATTAAGGGGTAACACCACTGTAACAGCCTAAAAAATGTGTTTTTTTGTCATTTATTTTTGGAAAGGAAAGGATATAAAATTATAATATTGGAGGAAGTTATTTAACGTATATTTAAGTAACAAAATAGAAAATTACTATGAAAAAATATTCAAAAATGACGGCACCACAGCCATTTTCGCGAGGCACGTCGAATTTGAGGCGCTCTGTGGCACGCAGTGTAGCTGCTGCAAATTCGGATCGATCTAAAATAACATAAAACACTTATTGTACATGCTTATAGCTAGAGAAATACGTAGGGTATTTTAAAAGTATTGATTTTTGTGTGATTGGCGGGTATTTGAATTAAATCGTTAAATTTTCAACAACAACAAAATAATGATTTGTTAATAAATAATGATTTAATTAACTTATCGAAAATCCCCTACGTATTTCTCTTCAAAATTTTATTTTCTAGATATTGTAACAAATTCGAATGAAAAGAATGAAAATTGTTGGAGTTATGCTGCGTGACGTTTTGAAAAATTGTGTTTCGAGAAAAACGCATTTAAAGTTTTGAAATGCATTATAGACATGAAAAAATGAAAAATTCGACAGATTAAATTTTTTTACCATTAATCTGCTATCCCAGGACCATACAGCTGCCCTTCTGTATTTAAATTTTCTTCCTCATTCTCTTCCCTTGATGATTTTATATTAGCGCGTGCTTCTTTAGCCTCATCTGTCAAAAACCGCTCAGCGTGCTTGACCAGTTCAGCATCGGCTTCAAGACAAAAGTTATATGATTGGACGTCAACATCAATCTCCAAAACATTCATAATTTGTAAAATATTACTCAGATCATCGTTGAAAGTACACACAGCAATATCAGTCGCAATATTCAAGACTTTTTTGCCTCTTGAATAAGATTTCGGAGCCAAATTCCCAACCGTAGCATTAAAACTTTCGTTGCTATTTTGCGTGTACCCACCTAAGCAACGGTTTAGCAACTCGTCGCGGCTCAACTCTTCATGAATCGGTTTGATGGCTTCAAAAACTTCCTCAGGATGCGGCGGCTTATGATGGAAGGTGTCTAAGGAATTCGCTGCTTGCGCCTTCTTCCAGTTACACCAAGACTCTGAGCACTTCTCGTGCTGCGGATTTTCGTCGGTTGACAAATTATGAAATAAGGTTGTCCACATTTCATTTTTCATATTTTCTAAGGAATCCGGATTCCGACATATAGCCAGGCCATAATAAATTGATCAATTAATTTGGCAGTTAATTTACTTTTTTCCTTTAATTCTATGGCTTAATTTATAATAAATATCAAAATATTCATCAGTAACTTTTTAATTCTTCGCAGAAGCACTGACTCCTTTTGAATCACTCTCAGTCTCATCTCTATTCAACGGTCGTCTCGATGACGCGTTGCTCCGACGCCGCATTGGATACGATTTTTTCGTACCTTTCTTGCCCTGATACACTTTTGCATTACTCATTGTAACTTATAAGCACTCTGAGATTACAAATAAACTGTTAAAAATCAGCAATACACACACAAATCGTGATTTCATACGACGAAATTGTGTCCTTTTTGTATACGTGTTGACTCTGCACTAACGTTCTATTGATTTTAAATGCTTCTACCTGAATAGAAATGCTTTATAATAACATCTGTTAGTGTATTTGAAAAGAGAGAAATCAAAAGGTAGGACATTAGGCTGTACCTTCCCAGCTGGTATTCATCTGACGCAGGTGTCGTTTCAGAGAAGTCCGACGCGCTTGGGGAAGAGCTCGAAATTACAAGAAAAAATAAATACATTGTGGTATGAAATATTTTTCCCCATATTCTAAAAGGTTCAAAGTATTTTTTAAGCCTAATAAAATCGTATTTTGTGAAAAATTTACAGTGGTGTTACCCCTTAAGGATTGCAATTTTACATCGAAACTATCGCGTCATAAATTCAAGATATGTTTCAATTATCGTAAATTTATGTACGTCTAATATATTAGTTTAGTATCCAATTGTAATCTGTGACTCGGATCTTACGGATTTGCATCAAACTCAGTTAATATGTATGTAGTTACCGAATCGTTCGTTGGAAATAAACGAACTTCATATTAAATTAAACTTTATAATTATTTTAGTAAATTCAGAGCTGCAAGCAGCTTCTCTCGTCTCTCCCTTGCAATTGAAGATTTTGAGTGCTGAAACGAGTCATGAAGCTGTCTGCCTACCTGTTTTACATCCTCGATAAAATCGTAATGAGCGAAATCTTAAAAATTCACGCGTAGACAAATAATTTAATAGGAAAATAATTAAAAGACGGCCATTAAAATATTACTCGTCTTTTTTATTTCGGCTCTGGAGCATCTTGTCGATATCTCTTGCAAGGAAATGCATTCGTCCCTTCGCATAGCTTGCTAAGTAAATGTACCTACTGCTCCTTGGTAGATGGTTTTATGCAAATAACGGTTCGCTTTTATGCACTAAGTCAAATTAAATATTTTTATTGTTTACTCACTTTTATAGTCGACCATTACTTTTATGATTTCTGGAACAAAGGACTTGCGAATGACAGTATTTACAAAGGCTTGTTTGACGATTTCATAAAAGAATAGCATTTTCGAAATGAGACGAAAGCATTAAATCTTAAAAATGCTAATTTACATTGAGCATTTAATTGTCGAATTAATTTTTCCATTTTCGAGCTGCGTTTCTTTTTCTGGGCGCTTGTATTCGGGCATTGATGCGGACCCCAGTCATAAACGAAGAGTTTCAAGGAGTTGAATATCAATGATGTCACTCAAACGTACTAACAAGTTATGAAGATAAATTATGCAATGTACCTCTTATTGAATTAGTAAGTGCTGTGCCATCGATAAATAAATTAAAAAGATTGTATCTTTTCTTGATTCGTTGAAGTAATGAAAGCTGTGAACTTAAAGAGATTCTTTCCTACGGGAGACAATTACAAATGGTTAACCATCAGCGGGATCTGCACAAAATAATACAACAATTTACTATCTGAAAAATATCTACGCCATCTTTACGACAGCAAACATTATTCAAATATGTGAGGCCTCGCATTAATTCGTTGATTTCATGACTGATGTATCCGTATCCGTAATCAAATTACTTCCGGCCAGCCTACTCAAGGAGAATCTGATGAAATTTTGTTTTCCTTTATTGGATGTGATTTTTCTTGCAATTTTCATTGAATGAAAGGAGCTCTAGGATTTGTTATTTAAGACGGCAGGCAGTATGACGCTGATACATTTACTGTGTTAAAAGGCATTTGTGCTTTAGTTGCCCTTAATAATTAATAGGGAATTAAGTATTGATTTCTACTAAAACTTCCAACTTCATACCAATCGGAAACATTTTATTGTTACCAATTTTGTATGTTGCAGCCATACCATTGTATTGGCTCCCTAATGCATTCCTGGATCCTCTTTCAACTCGAGCTTTTGTGTAAGTTTTTGACAAAAAATTTATAGCTTCTGTCCATTATAGCGAAGTGGAAAATTCCCATATGCAATGATTCCTCTCTTTTTTCGTAAAATTTTATTATAAGAACTGTGTCGTAAACATATTTAAACGCGAAGCAAGATAAACTTTATAGGCAAGCTGTAAAAGAGATATGCAAATTTGTTCCGGGAGCAGAACAAGGATTTTTTCGAGCAGATAAACACAACTCTTTAATCTTGCTTTGGTGCTGGTGAACAATTTTCGACAAACTTCAGTGAACATCGAGTCATCAATAATCTTCGTTTGTTTCCCTGCCAAAGTAGGAGTCTGCGGTTTACCAAATGGAAGGGACAATCAATTATCATTATAATCGACTCATTCATCATAGTCAGTTTAACTTCGAAACTTACCCAAAACTAAAGTTCTTGTAGTTGAATCAATTCGAGCCCTCCTTAATTGTTGTCACCGAGTTAAATTTCCCAAAGAATTGCAATCTCTTCGCAAGGAACAGATTTCCACTTTCAAGTTAATGTTATTGCGTTTCAATTTACCACCACACGATATCGTCATTATTGTGCTGCGCCGTCCTTAACGTCGGGTCCCCTCCCTTCCACTCGCCTTTGGAACCACTTCATTCCTTAATTGTTCGATTTGATTATTTCCCAATGCGATTGAGCGGAACACGAAATTATTTTTTATTCGATTAAATTCTCCGTTTAAGGGTGAAAGGGTTATCTTGTTAAAAGTGTTAAAAACAGTTGTTAGAGCACATTAGGAACATTGTAAAAAAATTTTAAATTCGAAGCAATCAAAACGACTTTTCACCCAATTCACAAAGGGAAAATTAGATTTGTTTGGAGTGTAAAACTACCAAATGTCGTCAACGAAATTAATCGGAAAGAAATGATATATGTGAACGGAAGGGTTAAGGGTTACTTTAAACAATGTGCATAAGGGAAATTATCAGACGAGGCCTATGAGTGCTAAGTAAGTAATAGGGTAACACCTCGAGTGTATGGGTCCTCGTGCAAGAAATAGATAAGTTGGTAATAAATGAAAAGACAAACAGCCTGGATTATGCTGACTAATCCATATTAATGTTTGCATGTAAGACGTTAGTGTCCTTTAGAGAGCGCCAATTTCTCATTATGTACAGATGCCCACGGTACTTTGCAAATAGAGTGCAGAACGATGTTATTAATGTTGGATATAAGTGTTTTATTTAAGCTACAAATTATAATTCTAGCATCATTAACAAAATCTCAATCAAACAGTATTCGATCCAAATTTACCAGACGCATTAACATTTCTAAGTAGAAGTTGGTGGAAGTAAGACATCAAGACCATGATATGTGGAGAAATGCATTGGCATTCCATACCAAATCCGTACACAATCACTTCCGTACGAGTATACAAGCCATCGCAATTGCTCCACTTACCAACATCTTATAAATTTCAAGCTCTCGATCTTGCAAAGCTCACTCAATTGCTACAAGTATGTTTCTCTTTCGTTGTTGATGCCACCCAAACACTGAGCGCTTTTTAGTCGTTTCCCTTTGGTCAAAGTAATTGAAGTAATTGAAGTTAACTGTTTTGGAGTCAATAATGTGAAGTTTTAATGGCTAAACGGGCTATTGAGTAAAGAGTGGGTCGAAAAAAGCTTCTGAAAACCACTTTTGTCTGTCACTTGGTGATATTGTATGTATCGTTTTAATGAATATTTTCAATAAAAATTTCACTAAATAAATAACAAGTACAAATTTCAAATCCGACATTATTCATACGAAATAGATGACATGATATTGGAATCCGTAGATTTGTTTTCCTTACTTCGTTCAACAACAATAACAGTTTCAAAACGCTGAAATCAGAAAATCTTTGAAAATGTCATATTGTGATCTATCGAAAATTGACCTAAGCTCTACAGTCACAGGAACATGCATTGCGAAATTGTATGGAAACGGGATTCAACTGTATCGTTGACTCAGAGTTAAGCGTTTTACTGTGACCCTTTCTAATAAGGCTGGATTGTTTTAATTTTTTGTTTTCTGACCGAACTTCCATCATTCTCTGCCTCAACTTGTTCTTTGCCCAAAAATGTCTTATGTCGGTATGCCAATTACGGTGCATTTTTCATTTGTCGATGTTAAACTATATTAAAATTTAGTTCCTTTTGTGCACACAAAACCTTGATTTTATTTAACGTCCTGCGTGTATGAATAAGTTTTTTAGGTTTTTTGGTAAAAAATACTTAATTTTTTGGAGAATTTCTTTCATTAAAAATACTTGCCATCCGCTTCTTCTTATTCGCCCATCTTTCAGGTAATGTATGAGCACTATGCCTGAAAAATGCCATCCTTGCCTTTTGTGACAAAGTATTCGTCGAACCTGTACTACTAAAAGTGATATAATGCGACCGTGTGTCCTCTAGATGTTGCCAAGCCTGAGTGTGCAAACGGTGCAGAAGGATGTTCCATCCAAGTGATTTTACTGTATCTTTCACTGGTTTTGCTGTATGCGACCGCGCGTTGTCGTGTAACAAAATTACTAATCCATGTCTTCTGGCACATTCCGGTCGTTTTTCCATTAATACGATTAATATGAGTTATGCGATTAATGTGAGTTATGCGATTGATGCATAATAAAAATAAATCAATTTTTCGCCACCCGTCACAATTCTTTTCGTGGCGGCGAAGCAGCATTTCACAAGTTACTTTGCGATTTTCCATTTGACGTTCATTCAAGTCGTGTTGCACACATTTACCGAGTTCATTGATCTTACCACTTGCTCGAAAACGTCTGCTGATCGCTTATTGTGACACGTTTAATGTTGTTGCTAATTGCTGTAGCGTTTGATTTGGGTCACCATCCAATAACTTCTGCCATTCATCCTCTTCGTATTTCTCTGGCCTACCAGAGCGCTCACTGTTTTTCACGTTTTCTCAGTGTTTTTTTTTTTCAAGCACTCACATTGAAATAACCACTTTTGAATTGTCGAAACCATGTCCTAATTGACGGAGCATATGCGCCATATATTTATACCAGTAAACGCTGACTTTCGACCGCCTTTTCTTTTGGTTAACAAGGGACACAGAACTCGACTTGATTGATCATCACGATAAAACAAACACACTAGTTTCGACGGACTTAACGTGTGTTTGCTTTTATCTAAATGTCAGATGATCGAATTGACATATGTGTCAAATGATTACACTGCTTACTTTTCGCTGGCACCATTCCTTAGTAAAAGTGAAGAAAACTTACGCAGACAACTGGTATATACATGCTTTTTGTTTCAAGGTAAATCATGTACACGCTATTCGTCCAGTGGAACGCCTGAATTTGTGTTTATAAGTAATATTTGTACTTAAATGAAATTTGTTTCTTAAGCTGCATTATTATTGTATTTCTTGAGGAATTATTTATATTTTCTATTCCTATTTTCATGCTAAAACTGAGCTAATATGCCAATATTCTCCTGGTTCTCTTATCACTTTCTTTTTTCTTGTTTTGATTTTCCAACTTAAGCTGTGTACCAAGTTTTTCTTCGTTTTTATGGTTTTCTGCTTTCGTTTGTATTATTTGCAACTCCTTGTTGGGGGCTACATCAGACAGAGATACTCTAGGCTTGTTATTGATTGACTAGCTCCTGCATTTCCCTTTGTCTTCAGATTGTGTTGATGGACCGGAAAATTCGTTAAAACGTCATTTTAGGATGTTTGTGAGCTCTGTAGGTAAGTATTAAATCAGTGCTTCCTATAATATATTCATTTTCCTGTTATTTGGATTGACGCTTATGAATCTCCTATGTTGAAGGAAACCAATTCAAAGAACCCGTTAATATAAATACCAGTATCAGTGTACTCATTGATTCACTTTACACCGATATAAACGTTGATCCTAGTCAAAGCTAGATAGAACGTTTCATTAAAAACAAAATTCGTGCAAATTAGATAAAAGTATGAATTGTACCTTCAAAAGAAGGTAGCCGAAAGACGACTCTTACTTCAGGTGTCACTGAGGGCTCCATCCTTGGCCCGGACTTACGGAACATCTCCTGTGACTGACTGCAGCGACTTGAAAGGCCGGATGAGTTATGCTTAATCGATTATACGGACGATGTCGTGCCGCTATTCACTGGACATATCAGTGTTGGGGACGTGCTGGTTGCAGCATTGAAATATCTGGACGTCCTGATACACTCGAAGCTGAATTTCTTCCATCAAATCATGGGAACAACTGACAAGGCTGCAGCTCATGTAATGGTGCTTACGCCTTTAATGGCCAACAAAAGAGGGATCACCGCATGCAGGAAAATGAAGCGCTGCGCATGCGACTGCGGGACTGCTAAGACTGCGGGACGGCAGTCTTAGTTATCACGAGGAGATACCCATCGTCTCCTATGTGAAAGAGCGCAGAATAATTTACCGACGCCAAGGCAAAGACAGGAGAGAAGAGGTCACAAGTGAAAAGAGGTCACGCTCTCGCAGAGATTGGCAACCGTCTTATACACAAGACTTATGGGGAAGGTTGTTTCCACATTTGATCCCTGATCTGAGACCGTGGCTCAGTCGTATGCATGCTTCACCCAGCTCTTAAGCGGGCACGATTGTGTTTGGTCCTACCTTCACAAGGTTGACAGAGCACGGTCCCCTAACTGTGTATTTTCCGCAGGAGAGTTTAATGACGCCTGTCACACATTCAACGAAATTGGAGAGTTCTGTCCGCAAACTATGGTCAGGGAAATGCTGAAAACCGTTGACAATTGGAATCGCGTGACACAATATGCTTGGGCAGTGCTAATACTGAAAAAAGATTTATTGGAGCGCTGGGAGACATCGGGGATGGGAGATCTCTTTTCTTGCACTTCTTTCCTCTCCCTTCTTTTCCGTTGGAGAAGAGTTTGCCATAATCCGAAGGCGACTCTAGGCGTAGAAAAACAAGGCCTTGCCCGAAATACTGTGTGAAACGGTTCCAGGCTTGGCTCTCAGGTTGACAGGGTAGGTATTTAGCGTATAGTCCAGAAACATTGCACGTCTGGGAGTCCCACACTAAAAACAGCCGTAAAACAGCCTACACCTTACTACTAAAACAAATGATATATGCCTACGTATTGTTTTGTTTTGTTATATGTGTTATATGCAATAATATTCCCGTTTATATGTCGCTGACACTTTAAACCTTCAACCTAAATTTTCACTGCACAAAGCTGCCGCATGGCAAGCAAAATTTCGGCAAATTGTATTATTGCTCATATATCCCTTTTCCAACGTAGTAGATCGCTGGGAGATGGATGCTGCACCGCAGGAGCATACAATAACTGAATATTTCCCAACAAAATTTATTAACGTAAAAAACGCTCCATTATAATTTAAATAATAATAATAACGAGTATTATTTGAATCATACATTTTTCAGTACTTTATTATCATTGTTAGCAATAAAATAAAATAACAAAACCTATGAGAATTGAAAAAATATATCAGATGTTTAATAAATTTAATAAGTTAAGGTGAAGTTATTTACTTTCACCGTTGACATTATTTATTGATGAAACTAACAAATTATTTAATACAAATAAATAAATTTGGAAAAAAATGCGTAGAGTGGACTTGAACTTTAAATTCATTTTTCTGGAAGAGGGAAGCGAAGTGCGTCTTACCACTTCAGCTAGTTATTCAAGAAGACTTTGCTACAACATATATAAGACTCAGCAGAATCTGTGATTCACAAGTTTGATAGTACCCTGTTAGTATCTTCAAATGTCTGCTAATTAGAAATTTTTTTACATAGGCGAATTGCTCGATAGATTGCTTACTAAGAGAATGTGCTGATTAGTCGTGCTGATGTGCATTCTTAATATCACTTGGACATGTATGCATTTACAAACGGAGTATTGACGGATCGTGTTGTTTTGTTTTCAGTAATGAGTTTCCCACTCACCACAAATAATACAACTTCGTCCGCATACTGGTTTGATTCCACATACTACTGTGCGCAAAAAATGGTAAGACTTTGTTCATAATTTCAAAATTCTTTATTTATTCTTCCAAATCTATTTTGTCCGCCTCAAAGCAATCCCCCGGGCCCCAAATACTCGTACCAATGTTTTTTCCAATCCTCGAAACAGTTTTTAAAGTCAATTTATTTAAAGTATAGCCTTCAATGCGCGTAGCGATTCACGTTTAATGTCTTCAATAGACTCCAAACGGTTTCCCCGGAACGGTCATTTGAACAGCCAGAAGTCACACGGAACTAAATAAGGCGAATATGGTGGTTGTGGAACGATATTGGTTAAATTTTTGCGAAAAACTCACAAAGAATTAATGCAATATGCAACGGTGCATTATCATGGTGCAAAAACCAAGAGTTATCCCAGCCCGTTATCCCGGCGTCTTTTTACGAATAGTTTCACGGAAATGACGCAGAACACTCAAATAGTATTTCTCGTTGACTTTTTGGCTGGTCGGAGGGAATTCGGAGTGGACCACATCTCAATAATCGAAGAAAACTATCAACATGACCTTGACTGTTTCATAGACGTAAACGCGACATTTATCAAGAAAATTGAGTGATTCTGGAACCAATCGTGCTTTCACTTTTCTCAGGCCCAAATGATCTTTTAAAATGGTTTTCACTGATCCTTTCGATATTTCAACGATGCCAGTAAGGTCTTTGACTGTTAATCATCGATTCTTAAGCACCAACTCCTTCATTTTATTGACGTGTTGACCTTCAGTTGATGTTGATGGCCGTCCTGGACGTGGTTCGTCGTCAACGCGTTCTCGACTTTTTTTGAACAATTTGCATCAATCAAAAACACTTGTTCGCGAAATACAATTATCACCAAAGGCTTGTTCCATTCTAAATATTGTAATAAAACCCACTTTTGTAAATTTTCGGGACGATGTGAAACATAATTTCCAACAGACATTATGGATTCAAATAAAAATATACCACTTTGTTAAGGGTGATGTTGAAAATTAACCAGCAGATATGATTCCTCTTCCTATTCCAATTTGAAAATCCATACACAATTTTTGATAAAAGATTGAAACTTTTATATTGAAACCAACTTATAATGTCCGTCTGAAGCGAAGACTTTGGAACTAAAATACTATAGGAAACTACGAAAATTCTATAGAAAAGACTGCAGTAATTATAAACCAGCGCTTCCAAATAACAAGAATTTTAAAATACACGTTACATGTGTCGATGTCCTTTGAGAATTTTTAACCGATTCCCATCAAAATCTATTCAAAAGTTTTGGAGTTTTGCCTACCGTGGTGTCTTCCCATATGACGGCCTGTTTTTTGGGCATTTTGTAGGATTATTTTAAGACCATGGAAAAGATAGAGCATTGAGCTTATTATCATTTACTAAAAGTATGAATATAAATTTTCAGCTAAAAATATTAAGTAGAACGTGGCTTACAGCGCCATCAACCCCCCTCGAAATTTCGGAAACCCCATCTCTTTCAGCAAGGATGGATGGAAAGGAAGAGGATTGCCGTCAGAGAGATCCCCCATATATTTGAGCCACCAAGCGATCTATGATGCCCTTTTTCATGAGAAGAGTTGACCGTACGTAATGCGACATGCAGTTCCAATTGTTTTTTGACTTCATCATTTTCCCTGTTGCGTTTCCTGGAGAGCGCCTATTTTCTCCGAGAGATGCGAATGGATTCTTATCCATCTTACGCATGCAAAGAACGTTATTTTCGCATCTTATACATGTAATACTGAATAGATCCGTACCCACTGAGTAGTTGCATTAGATAATAATCAGTCTCACCATGCGTCCTTCAGAACCACGGCACAGTCACTGATGAGCCGGTGGTCCACCTGCATCGCGTTTACCCATGATTGCTGCGACAAAGGTAGTATCCCTCTCTTTTCCTCTCGGTTGATGACTTCTCTCGCCGACTTCTCCCTACGTAAGTAAACTCCGCAAGTTCTTCCGCAAGTAGCATAACAGGGACTATATACCATTATGTTGGGCATAAAGCGGCTGAAAGCCTAAGAATTTAATTGATTCCTTTGAGTTGATGATCGTTTCTCCCACCCAAACGAGAAAAACACGAGCGATGCGCTTCTTGCTCAGTATGATAACCTCGATCTTTTCAAGCGCTAGGTTAAACACACGGCCTGTCGTCCACTCGTTCATTCGACGCATTATTGCATCCAGTTGTAGTTGAGCCTCTTCGACGGTACTTCAGCACCTTGAAGTATTCCAGAGCACCGAGAATATCTGCCCATCTAGCAGATTTGAAGGCATTCCTCACGTCAAGTGTTATAAACAGTACTATCCGTATCGAGTGTTGATTGTGGACTTGTGTCCGCTGGACCGCCTTAACCAACTCTGCTAGTGCACCGATCGCGGATCGGACAGCCCTGAAGTCGTATTGCTGACGAGATAGATCCCAAGCAGCTCAGATAGCCTCCCCAAGTTTCTCTCTGATGAGCCTCTCGGGTTGGTGGCGTCCAACATACATAGGTGTCGGTATGAAGATGGTTGCTCCGGATTCCCCTTACCCTTACTGATCAACACTAACCCCGCCCTTTTCCAACAATTTGGGAACACGCTCTGCTGCAGGCAGGCGTTGAATGTGCTGAGGAACATGCCAGGATAAAGTTGATGTGTAAGCTGCAATACTTCGGCTGGGATACCCGTCCAGCTCGATGATACTAAAAAGTGGGTATTTTCCCAGATTTTCTCCGCCTGAGACTCTCCGGATGTACATGGAAAACCGCTCCAACAACTTCGTCCATTTTTTTCGCGTCAAGCACACACGGCTTCCGTATGGCCCCTAGTTTTCGCATGACAAGCTTCTAACCCAGACTCCACGGGTCCCTATGTCCTCAACGGGCTTGTGCCAGCATCGGATGAGTTTTCTAGCCGACCTGAATGCAAGCGTTCGGGAATGTGACTCAACTCGATCCCTAAAACGTTTGGCTTCGCTGTGAAGCCTGTGACATACTCTTCGTTTTTCAGCGATTTCTGCTGACCACCAGTACACAGCAGGCTTGCCGTGTCGTGGTCGTCACCTAGGCATAGAGCAGTTGCACGCAGACTTGCTGAGTCTCATGGTGGAGTGCACTATGAGCTCACCCTTAGATTCTGCGCCATTTACACCAATTTCTGGACAAAATTGATATTGAGGGTTTTTCTCTGAAGAACATTTGTGGTGACACGTTGCCAAAACTTCATTTTCCCTATCTTCAATCGAATGTGGATAGCGTCGAATAGCGAACCCGGAAAATTTCGATGCTTCTTGAATAACTTTATCAGTAAGTTTACCTGCCCCTTTTCCACGAACCCCTTTATTAGTTGTTTTTTTCGTGTTCGGAGTTGTGTTCCCGTTATCTTTTCTACCTAATCGAAACTTACTTTCATTGTTACTAAAGCATCTCGATTCGGCTTAGCACCTAGGATTCCCTTAAAAATTTACCTGTGACCATCGCCGATATTTTACCATAGTCCTCGAAAACATTTGCTCATTCGAAACTCTCAACTTGGCATATCGCACATACACCGACGCGACTTTGATACCACATTTCGTACCCTAAAGGATCCGTTTTTTGAGTTTTCCACTTCGTACGTGCACCACAAAAAGTACTCATAACCACGGAATACAAAATTTTCCCGGTGTAATTTCCAACCAATGTAGAAACACAAAATAGAGACTTCTTTTCTTCCAAGCACCGTCAACATACATAGTCAGTGTATCCTGTCGTTCTTCTGCTTCTTTATTCATAGTTTTTTGTTACATAGCAGCTAATAATATTAAAGTTTCAAAGACTGAAGATGCGGCAGTATGGATGATTTTCAGTAGTGCAATATAGATTGATCTTCTAATACCCGAACATAAAAGGCATACTTGATCGGCTAGCGACCTCTAGCCATCCTTCTTCTCTTTCCCTCACCGCTGGAGAAGGAATTCCTGTAACCAAAAGTCGCGCCAAAAGTCGTAAAATTGGGAGGCCCAACCCAAGTAATGTGTCAAACGGTTCCAGGCTAAGCACTCCGGTTGACAGAGGAGGTGTTTAGTCGGTAGTCCAGTAGGTTTGATGTGCCACTGGGAGTCCAACACCCGGGACCTAAAAAGCCTTCACCTCCCTACCCAAAAAAAAAAACGAACATATATGTGTCGATGAAGCAGGAGAGAAAATTCACTCGTTCGTGACAAACTCCTAATAATCGCATCACAAATACAAACTGGCGATCAAATTCAAATGCATTCTGGAACGATGGGGCGGAGTTTGGAGCTGGCTGTGTTTCACACTTACACGACAGAATAATTTTCAAACTTAAGGCTCGGTTACATGATTGCGGAAAAAGTACTTCACTTTTACAAGTTTTGCATATTACAATTTCAGGAATTGCAGCAAATACAGAAACAAACTCTAAAATGCAATACGCGAAATTTTAAGTGATGGGAACCCGCGTGTTCATGCTAATCTTAAGGTTTTTTTCACTGAAGCTGATGTCAATTCCTTTTCATTTTGGGTGGTAAACCAGTTACAACTAAACTTTCTTCTTTTCCTACGACCAGGATGAGCACTTCTAGTCGTACTTCGTTTCTGACCACTCATTATGAAAATAAGTAACTTAAAGTTGTCGCCCCTTTCGACTCGACTCGAGCCAATGTAATGACTTCACAATAAGAATCCATTTTTATACCTGAAAAAATTTGTCTCAACTTTTATAAACGTATCAAGCGTAGGAAGGCATCAAGCACAATAGGACCGGACCCTGACTGCCAAATCAGACACTGCTGTATCTTTGTAACGTCTTTGAATTTTCAAAAATTACTCTACAACCGTATTCTGACATGTTAGCAAGTAATTTATGGTAAAAACCAATTTTTGAACCTATCGCATGGGATGACACCCATACCCTTGACCCTGCATCCCGGTCACCGAGAAAAAATACTGTAAGGATCGAAGAGTGCCAGTTAAAAATGCCCCCCGTGGTTACCAGATAAACGTACCGCCAGAAATACAAAAGTCCAAATCTGCTACTTTTTATCAATTGTAAGGAAATTCGTTAATTTATAATTGTTCAATATTTTTTCCCATGAAAGCGTTCCTCCCAAGCCCGGGACTCGATAATGCGCCCAAAGTCAATTCGATTGTAAAATTAAAATGTTAAATTTCAAACAATATGCCTGTGTTTGTCGACAAACATGCAACTATTTGGCTAATGCCCGGAGGGTGCGAAAGTCATGACCACTAAATTTTCGAAGCACTGCTTCAGTGCTTGTATTGAAACAGATTTAAAGGATAATTTAGCTCCCGGTTTACGGCGATATGGCCTCGATTCATCATTGCGGGAGGCGTCCGAACGAACGCCGTCAACAAAGTAATAGAGTGAAATTGAATTAACAAACTCGCTGTAAGACGATGAGGTAATATGTGAGCCTGCATTCAAAGTAAACAGAAATAATCAAGGATATTTTCACCGAGTATTTAACACTTGATGGATTCGAACAAAAATACGTCAGTTGAAAAAAGCAAACAACGCTCGTTGTTACACGTGTACATTGCAAAGGCCACGTGGCACATGCCATCATGTTTTCATTGGATTACTTCAATGTTGTTTTTACATTTGGTAGTTCCACATACGAGGATATAAACGCTGTTCAAAACTGCGGACTGGTGATTACGTCGGCCAGCCTGAATAAATTAACACCTTGGGGTGCTTGTTCAAGAACAGTCCGAAGTTATTTATGAAAAGATAATTTTCTACTTGAATTTCCTTAAGACTGACAAAAATCTAATTTCGAATTTGCAAAACGTCATTTTTAATTAGATCGGATACATCGCCATTGAAACCCAAAAGCCAATGCATGGGAAGAGTCCATTCCCAGTTTCTACGAATGAATTTTCCACTTTGGTGTCGCTGAATTTCTTCGTGCAGTGTAATCAGGACATGAATCGACATTCGATTTGGAATGAATATATCATTCTAGTGATTGTTGAAGTGGTAAGTAGATCAACTTAAAAAAACCCATGTTATATTTTGACTCCATTTCAGTTTTCGTCCTTACGCGAGTATTGGTGAAATTTCCCCCAAAACAATCAAAATGCACTTTCTGCTTGAGTGTGTTTTCGGTTAGAATGGGAGTTGAGTTTTCACATAATGGTACTCGAAATCCAAGCTAATTGTTTGGCAGCTGCGTGCACTAGCACTGGACCTTAAGCTGACACTCCTTCGATGGCGCTCTCAATAGCAAATTAAGGATACAACATTTAAGCTCTGTTATTTAGAAGTTTGCCCAGCCGGAACAAGTGTGCAACAAACGAAACGCTATTAACTTGGAAGCGTGTTGGCATTGTAATTGCGCGTTTACTTATTATTCCTTAATCCTTGGAATCGCCTTCGTTTCTTTGCATACCATTTCATTCATAATGAAAACAGCGAAACTTTTCATTGTGCCTTGCATCCACGATAATAGTTCATTACTGCTAATATCTTACCATTCGACTGGAAAAAAGGCATATGAAGGCATATGTTGCATGTTACGAATTTAGACGTAGTTTACTCACTTCTGATGTTAATGAATGGAAGAAGTATCGGTGCATGTGTATAAAGAATGTGCACAGAAAGTATTCTCAGCTTTTCGATGTAAAAAACATTTTCATTTCTGTATGATAACTATTTTCGCCAATTAACCAGTAAAGCACGGCGTGGCAAAGCGCGCAGCAGTGTGTGTCGCGATATTAAAGCGATGACAGGTAGAGTCGTAAAACACAGGGTAAGTGGCGCTGTTGAAATATTGGGTCAAAAAGACGACTTTATTTTAGAAAATTAACAATTTTATTAGTAATATTAACACAGTCGCTTAATATGAACATATGTTTATACATAATGAATGGAAAAAAATGCCTGTTACGAAGCAAGCATGATTTGAAACAAAAAAACATGCCTTGCCAAGACCAGTGAACAAAAAAGGAGTGAGCGAGCACGCACACGAGCTCCTTCCAGGAATCACTGTAGATAGGGAATCCAATATATTTCCTTTTTTAGTTTTGGTACATCAAGATGAAAATCGGGATACTCAAAGATCCAGTGTTACTGCACTGTTTATGAGTTAGCTCTCAGGAAGTTATTCATTCTACTCAAATTATTTATAATTTTTATTCATTTCGGCTTGAACTCTAAACATTTTAAACATATTAAAATATACGAATAAAATTTAGTTTTCGCCAAAATAACAATTTAAATAGTATATTGTAACAAAATTTTACGAAAATTTTACAAAATTTTACAGTCGGGAACATTTATGCTCCCTTTATCTCGAATCAATTAGATTGCATTTCTTAAAAAGGTTACTGGGCTGCTTAGGTCCTTGTGTAGGATATTTGAATCAATACGTCGTAACAGACATAAGAAAATGAAAGTTTATTCAAAAATGTAGTTCAACAGTCCCGAGGTCAGTTGAGACTTGGCGAGTGTGGCAAAAAAGTCAAAAGGAATTGTTTCGTGATTTTGCGTGAACCCGTACAAAAATGAATTTCACTAATGAACGCAGCTCTAGTGAAGACAAATTTTGTTTTGATACGGTGCATGGCGAAATTCAACGTGGTTATAAAAAAATCAGTGGGCCGGAAGGTAACGAAAGCGACGAAGATGATGATGTATTAAGCGTTAGAACTCTAAAAATCCGAGTCACAGATAGCGAATCGGAAAGTGATAGTGATGACCCAGAAACTTCCGATACATCAGAATAGACAGCTTGTCATGAATCTTAGGAAGTACCACCCAGAATAAAATTCATTCTGGGCGAAAGATCTGCAGGACCCCCCGATGTGAAAAAACCATTGAATTTTTTCAAGATGTTCTTTACCGAAGAGCTAGTCGATCGATTAATAAAAGATACAAATAACTATGCTGCAAAGAAGTTATAGGGGAAGACACTTCCATCAAAGTCGCTCTGGAAAACTGGGCACAATTCATGAAGGAAAAGTTTCGGGCATTTATTGCAGCGTTTTTAAATATATTGGTCAACAGATGGAATAAGCCACATTCCATTTTTTGTAAACACCAAACACCAGACATCGATTTGCCCAAATTTTTTGGGCAAATCAAATAGAAGGGGCACAAGGTAGCAACATCACACGTGTGCAGCTCATCACTGGTTATCTTGATTATATGAATTCGAAACTTTTGGATTATTTAACACCCAACCAATAAATTTATGTCGGCGCATCCGTTGTAAAATTCAAAGGTCGAACTTATTTTATCAAATAGAATCTCCAAAAATCGAGCAAGTGGGTAATTAGAATTTATGCACTGGCAGATTTTAATACATGGTTTTATTTACGATATTTTACCTTATTATGGCAGCCTTACAACGGAAAAATTGCTAGGACCAGACCTTCCAGTTTTAGCAAGGATCGCCTTGCATTTATATACAATGATGCCAAATAAAATTCCAGGTGCGTAGGAGCTTGGAATATATGCATACGATATTATACTAGTTAAATGTTAGCTAATGAATTTCATAAACTAAAATTTCATTTGATTGGGAGAACACTAACCAACAGAAAAGAACTGTCAGATGCAATAAAAAAACGACACATTCCAAAAGGAGAATTAAAATCAACGTATCGTCAAAACAATAATGTGATTTTGGTTTGAAAGGATAAGAGGATCGTCACACTATTGACCAAAGATCACAATGCAGAAATGAGTACCGTTGAAGGAATACTTCAGCATGGTGTCCAAACGGTGATTTTATGACCCAACGATATCACAAATTACACTCAATTCATGGGTTGCGTTGATCTCCCAGATTAGTATTGTTTGACGTGTTGTTTTATGAGGAAGTCAATGAGGTGGTGGCGCAAAGTGTTCTTTTGGGGATCGGAGATATGCATTCTGTACAAAGAAGTCAAAAGGCAACGAAACTATCAGCCGCTTACACATTTACAGTTTCAAAAAAAATTGGTAAATAAATTGAGAGGCGATTTTAAACAACCACGAGAGCGAGCCTCAAAATTGACGTCCAACCTTGACGAAGTTCGTCTTAACGGAAAACTTCATGTCATTCTCACGGGAAGTAAGAAGAAGAAAGAAGGACTGCAAGGTTTGTTCGATTCGTAACAAACCAGGTGGAAGACATGAGACGACGTATTATTGTGATAAATGCCCACATAAACCATTAATGCATCTTGGTGAATGCTTTACATCGTATCCCACGAAGCGACATTACAGATCGTAATTCTTGTAAAAATGGTTTGTTTCGTGTATAAATACTTATTCTTGTAAAGTTTAAAGATATAGATATTTAGTTTTAAGCATGTAAATATAGATAAACAACTGAAATATAGCGTTTTTGAAAGATAATTTATATGTAAGATCATTTTATTCGGGGGAAGGCCTTCCGATTGAGACCTAAAAAAAGGTTTTTTTTGGGAATTTGTTTAATAAAAAAGAGGCAACTGTAGCGAACTTTTCACATCATATTCTTGTATGTTACATCGATATATTGGAACACAGCTGAGTTTCATCTATTTTTGTGTAAGGCATGGGAATTTTACACTCCAATCGGCGGGAGAAATGCAGATCGCAATTTCCGTGTTAAATGAGAATTTCAAGTTAACTTTAATTTCGATATCCTTCTGTTCTGAAACCCCAATAAATTTGTGAAATTTTGTGAACGAAACTAAATCTTTTAAGCTTTGGTGCGTTTTAAATAGTAGATGGTCGACTTTTTTTGTAATTACCTACGCCAGCAGATTTGGAAAAATCGGAAAACAAGAACTCGTGAAAACGCGCTTTATAGTTTAACATCACAACAAAGCGTAATTCTTGATTACTTACATTAACGATTCGCTAATCATATATTTCTGCACCATAAAGTAACCCTTCCTTTAGCTGGAAATATTCATTTTGTTGCAATTGCTGAAGTCTGTGGGCAGTACGAGCTTCCTTCCTGGCGAAACCCGAACTTTTGTTCTGCCTCTTGACGCGTTCTGGGTCGACATTATCAGCAAACATTTTGCATTGCTGGCCGATTTGTAACTTAAGTAACTGCATGGTACCTAATACTGCAGAAAAGCCTTCGTTGAAAATTCCTGCAGCCAAGTGAGCACCAGTTGCAAAGATTTTGTGGCCAGAATGCAGATGTTTCGGGCACATGCGGCAGACAGTGGAGTTGGACAATTGGTTTGAATTTTCCCTGTGTCCACCTAAGCATAACGTCAAAAGGACATAATTTGAGAGCTCTCCGTAGACTGGGCGCATGTGTTCCCCTATATTTTATTTTGGTCAGTCAACCGAGCAGGTTGCTTCAAAGATGCAAGAAAATTCATGGCTTCAGCTTTGCGCCATTCACACCAGCTTTTGGTGCCTACTGGACAATTCTCGTGGCGAGGAGATTTATCGGTCAAACAATAATGATCCAATGTCCTTCATGTCCGGAACAGAATTAATAGTTCTTCTGATTGTCAAACCATAATAGATGATTAACTTTTTTGAAAATAGTCTCCGCCAAGCAGTTTCTACCTCCGAGTTTCTGTCCCTTCCCTTTTACTAACTGGGAACTCTTCTCCATATGGATTTACATTACATTACATTTACGGATTTACAACACCAGCAAAAATTATAGAATCGCCGTCGCCGATAAAATTCCTGTACATTACTCCGAATTTTTCAATCGATCTTGCAAACATCTGAATGATTGAATCCACCTCCATCTTTCCTGCTGATCTGTCGTGGTTTGCGGAGCATGATTCTTAATGATATTCATACCAAATTAGTCAGTGTCTAATTTATGTGTCATTTGAGCACATAATTGACAGTACCCACTTTTAACGATGAAATCGACTATTTGGCCAGAGTTATATCCAATCAGCGTTGCTAGACCGAACAAGGAAGTAAAACCCCGTTTCTTCCAGGATCCATTACCGGACACTTTTAAACCATCTGCTATTCGCCCATTTTCTACATTTTTCTTTTGCTCTTCTTTGACAGCTTCTTCACAGACATATTCAAACATTGATTTAGAGGCTGCGGATCATATGATTATCATAAGATGCTTTTGCCAACCCGTTACTCATGTCCATAAGTCCACAAAACAGATTGACACCTTGTCAGCCAACAACAAGAAGCCTCATCACAAAGATGATTCGTCTATTTATCTCGTAAGCACAGTATATTTAACGTCCTGACTTGATTTCTCGCCAACCACACAAACATTTCAACACAATTTTAAATCCCAAGCCTGTATAATCCCTCTCTTCAAATGTTATGTCTTGCTTGCAAGTTTTGCACAAAACTACACTAGAAATTTCAAGAAACACTGTGAGAAAATCAATCATCCTGTAACAGTGACTTGAATTTACAATTATACTATCGGTACACGCGCTGGCCAAGTTTCTTGCACTACTGCTTTTATTGAGCATTTCACTTTCTTCACTAAGGAATTGATTACCATGGAATCCGCATTTTCGTGGCTTCGTAGCACGATCACTGCCCCATTTTTCGTCTTAAGGATAACTGCCCATGATCTCGTAGCGATGTATACTCGGCAACACTCGAAGCAAAACTAGCGGCTTAAACGCGGGTACGCAGGCATGAAATATACATACCCATATTATAGCTTGACACGTGCCCTAGGTAAATTTCAAATATTTGCAAAAGCCCATTGGCCTTCTTCAGGTATATCTAAAACAGGCATACTAATCCGGATTAAGAAGAGAAAAGAAAGTAGCGCGGGCTCTATAGAGTAGCTGCAGCTGCCCGACGTTCGTACCTCTACTCGACGCCCTGCGCGTTTAGTGCTGTAACTTCGAAAATATTGGGAGTTGAGGTCTAAAAATTCAGCGACATAATCTTAAATGTATTAGAAACCGATTTGAAAATTAGAAAAGTTGATTTCATAAGCCTTCTTCAGTAGGCCCTCCTCTTATGTAAAATTCTTGTAAAGTTAGTAAGTTTCTTATATAGATAGTTATTCACGCCAATATAGTTTTAAGTATGTAAATATACACAAACAATCAAAATAAAACGTTTTTAAGAGGTAATTTATATGAAAAATCATTCTACTGTATTATGTAAGTCACTCAATGTATTCGCGAAAATCGCTTCATTCTGCTACCTTACCCAGCCGATAAAGTCATCGCCCGCAAAGGGTTAACTTGTATGCATTACCTAGGAAAAAGTGCAGCTTTAATTCCTGCAAATTGAAAAGTACAACACGCTCTAGTGTCTGGAATAATAATTCTTTTCTTAGCTATTAGCTTTCTTTCTATTAAAGCACATCAGTTTCTAAACATTGTTCTCGAAGGAAGCACGCGTTATATTTTTGTATCAAGTGATTTGGAAAAAGACTCCAAAAAATGCCTCAGTCCGGTGGATGGTACGATTCTTCTTTCTATGCTGTGGTTTGAAGAATGCATAAAGCTTCAAAAATGTGTTTTGATTTAGTTGTTAAAAATGCTGCGAAAGAAGAAATCGAGATGAACAAGGAAGCTGGCAATGAATCTTAAATTTTGACCGTGTCTGGAGATGGCTCGTGGTTCGAAGTGAAAAATACTCTTCTGGAAAAAGAAGCAAAAAAGAGCAAGCAAATGATGCACCCGAAAAAAGAAGCCGTATATCAAAACAAGATGCTTCAATTTATTTTCAAAAAAAAAAAGTAACAAATCCTTGGCGTTTATTACCACAAAAATTCGACGGATACCCAACCTCGACATGAACTGCAATCTGAACGGATGCGAGTTTAATAAAAGAAAAGGAAAAATGAGCCGTACAGCCATAAACCAGCACTTGATCCGAGTGTTTATGTTTTGAAACCTTTTGAGTCCACTGAGTAAGGACGATTTGTTGACTAGATGTCTCGGTGGTAATATACAAAACGCAAATAAAAGTTATAACAGTTTGATATGGGAAAATACTTGGAAATCCACAATTGCTTGCAAAAAAACTGCAGAAATTGCTGCTTGGATTGCAGCATCCACTAAAAATGAACATGATAGAACTTTTCTTGCCATTATGGATTTGATGGAAATAAAAGTCGGCGAAGCACTGACGATTTGGCCATTGATAAGCCTCGTATAAGTAGTCAAACGAAGCACAAATTACAAGGAAAACGAGTAACTCTTATACACCATATCTCAACTTCTTCTCCATGGCATTCAAAAAATCAAGAAGCATATGATTTGTTGACAAAATACCAGATATTAAACCTATAAAAGTGCCTGAAAATTCTCCTTGTTTTTTATAGCGGCAGTTTTCTGCAAAAATGGCCGATTTTCTTACATTTTTCGAAAAACAGTGATATGTCTTATCACTGTTAAATTTAAATTAAATAATTAAAAATGAATACTTTGAATACTTTATTTTCTTAATGCTTTGAGATTACTGAAAACGAAAAGACGATTTTTTCAAATAACTCTCATTTTGGAAATATACATAACATAAAAAATTTGAGTTTTAGTAACATGTTGAAGTTTTTTTTTAAAAAAAAACTACATTTAGCGATTATTATTATTTACTTTTTATATAAAATTGGAAATTTTGAAATATTAACAAAACATTAAAACCTCTTTAATTAAGATTTTCTCTACTTTCTCGTTCGTCGTTTAGAATCGCTTTCAGGGGTGTATCTTCTCAAATCCCATCCCAACAGTAGTCCGCTAACATTGTCGCATTTCATCGGCCCTGGTATATTTTTTCGATTGTCGAGATATCTTACATTGTCGAGATATCAATATGTCAAATCACCGCAGTTAGAAGGACAAAAATTAAGATCAGAATGAAGAAAATGAATTTTTAAGGGAAAATTGCAATCAAGCTGTGGATACTTTTGAAGGAGGTTGTTCACAAGTTCAACAAAGTTTTAATTCCCTTTATAAGTCCAAAAACACCATTAACGACTGCCCAAAAAGATTTCCATGCTTCCTTTTAAGGCCCTATCAACTTGAATCAAAGTTTTTGCCCTTTCGAACCTCTCTTATTCCAGGTCCGATGATTTTGGTGACGTTTATACTGGGAAACTTAATTCGCAGGTATTTGAATGCTTTTAAAGTTTTTCATTGGTCGCAATTTACTATGTAGAGGTGGTAGAAGAATTTGTCGGAAATTTACTAGCGGAAGGTGCTTGACGTTCTTTTCCCCAGCATTCAGGCTTAGCCAAGATTTCCCATATTTTTTTATGAAATGTAAAGATTTAGCCCGACTACCACACTCACACAAAAACAACGGTACTTGGTATAGCAATTTTGTCACAAATTTTGATCACCACAAATCAGCCATTCATGCTCTGAGTATGACGTAGCGTTTAAAATTAATTTCATATTTTGATATGTTTCCTTAGTGTGGATGGTATTCAATGTTCAAAGTGCTCATCAAGCCACCTATTTTATTACAGAATGGTTTTCGGATCTGAAATAAATTTTGAAGTCCGGTTAAAACAAATTCAAAAATGTGGTACCCACGAGTTGTCTTGGTTTTTCATTTTAATTCCAAAATAATGGAAGTAAGCAGTTTCTAAACATTGAGTTATTGAGCATCTTTGATTAATATGGGTCACCTTATCACATATGTAGCAAAAGTCTGCATTATTAACACACTTACGCGACATAATGAAAACTGGATTTTCCACTAAACATGTCAAACAGAAAGGTAACAGTATCACGTTTCAACTGAAACAAAGCGTAGTCAGCGTGAGACGCACCAAACAAATAAGAAATAATAAAATTTCTACGGGTGATCACTAAATTATCACTAAATTTTTTGAACATCATTTACAAGTTGAAATTGGCATGACCCACTAGTGGCCCATGCTTGTCTGTTCCATGGGGCGGCCTAACGAACCGATGGCACATGCTAGATTGTTCCGTGGGGCGGCATGCATCATCGATCTTTTCCTCATCTTCCTCGCGTATCCTTGGTATGAACCTAAAAAATGTTTTTTCTGTCTACTTACTGTCAGTTCTTCATAAGGGGGATTCTCAACACTCTTCAATAGGATAATAAATTTTCTCCAATTTTTAAAATTTGATAACGCTTGCATCCCCACTTTTTGTGGATGTACCACGCATTTACTAAAGGGGTACCGCGTTTCAGCTTCATGACAACCTTTCGATACCATTTTTCCGTATTGCACCTCGATTTATAATAGGAACACATCTTGTCAGATATATCAACTTCCTTTCATGCACTATTGTAAGAAAAACGGTATCTAGGTTTTAATTTATTATCTCTGCCACCAATAATGGCGCCATTGTGGCAACGCGAAGTAAGATCTCAATCCACTTTAAAAAATTTCTGTTTTAGAGAAATTTTTATTAATTTTGACCGTACTGCAAATTAATGTTCTTTCTGTGTACAGATCTTCGGCTAAAGGAATACTTTTATAAAGACTGTTGGTAATTAAAATCCGGCCTTTGAATAAAAGGTCTCCTATGAATTTCATGACAACATCATGGAATGTGTTTTCACAATCCTCATTTCAATTTTTCCAAGATACATATGCACATTGTATGTAAGTCCGTCCAGAAGGCAAAGGTTACTTCTTGCCAACATGGCTACCGACATTAGTCAAGCTTCTAGAGTTCTCTATAGAAATCCACAAATTGTGATGCAATCTGTTGGTGATAAATAAAAAGTTTGTGATAATATCATTACGCCAACTGGACTGTTGTTATTGTCCTAAAAAGTGTTGTTATTGACTCAAGTGTTCTTACTAAGTTAGTGAATAAAGTTTACTGGGTCGTCTCCCTTTGCCTTATGCATTGAGTTTTTGCAGATTGACGTTAGCAGCATAAAAAGATCATTCTATTGTGTCGCCTAGTGATTTGATTTCTTAGCTATTTTGCTATGAATACTTTGTGGCGCTAATGGTGTGTAGCGGTAATTTATGGAAAAATTCGATAATCATAGATAACTCAATACGTAGTTTACCGACCATACACTTACTTATTGTGATAAACTGATACAATTTCTACCAGACCAGTAAGTGTGATCTTGAAGTGCTAATGAACTATCTTTCCTCTATTGAATCTGCTGAAATTCCCATTATTATCATTCTCCACTCTGATCTGATATCAGCCTATATAAGTAGAATGCTGAACGAGGTTGTAATGTTATGTCATCACCAGCTAATGAGTGTACTAGGTGTGAACGCCCAGTGAGAGTTGCTACTATCTGTATCACTTTTAAAAAGTCCTATCATCCAGCCTGTGCATAGGAAAACATTAAGAATCGTCCTGCAAGTGACTGCTGTCGTAAGAACTTTGGGCATTTACTATTGTCAATGGACAAGACTAGCAAAAGTAGAGTAGAAGCTATTAAGTCTGTGGACTCTACTGCTTCGTCTTCGTCTTCGTGGTGGTGGCTTGTGTTATTCATAAATCGTTTAAAGCTAAGGTTCTGCTGAGTTCAGTGTCAGATTGTTTCAATGAGCCTGAATTTCTAATACTTGATGTCTCACTGCCATCTGGTGATCACCTACTCTTATCATGCATTTATCGAAGACCTACTGGCCTGCTTCTTGATAAATTCTTTGAGTCTCACAACAATTTAGCATCAAATTACAACAACATTATCATTGCTGGTGACTTCAATTGTAATTTATTGGAAAAAAGTCCTTTACCCAACCATCTTAGTGCCTTCGTCACTGAGTCGTCATTATATTGTGTACCGTTTGGGGCTACTCATCACACTCCAAATTCATTCTAGGCATTCATAGCTAGATGTCATACTGTTGGATAACCAAGGTAAATTGGGAAACATCTTTAAATCAGATACTTCTTTCATTGATGGCCATGATACTCGAAAGGTAGTCACATTTCGCAATTTTGCAAGATTGGATAGAACTATCTCACATTTGCAGGCAGATGATCTAGTTGATCCTTTTTCCTCAGGCCCAGACAAACTATTTGAGTCCTTCGCACGAGTGATTCAGATGGCGCATGATTAACATGCTCCCTTCAGCACACGATGAGTCGCAAATGCGAAAAAACCTTGGTTTCGAAGGATGTACGAGCGAAGTATCGTGATCGTGATAGATTGTATAAAAAAACGCGCAGAACTCGCGATCCTTGTCTCCTAGCTTATTATAAACAATGCAGAGAAGAGTTGAAAATTGAATTGAGACTAACTTATGAGTCTTATTTGAAAAAGTCTCTTGAAAATCTCACCGGTTGGTGCAGCTGCCTGGAGTAAGCTTCCACATCTTGGATTGGTTGAAGTGAATCCAGATTCACCTCTTGATTTCTTTGATACATAGCATGCTATGTGTAGTGAGAAGTTTGTAATTCATGTGCCACAACTTTATGATAGAAAAGTCAGTTGCTACTTAAATTAGAAGATGGTTGACTTTGAGGAGGTCTTTGAGAAAACCTTGCGTTTTACACTTGTGAAATCTAAAGAGCTCAGCCCTGACGGTCTAAAGCTTGTTTGGCTGAAGGAACACCTTCTATCTATCTTCAATAAATGTTTTGAGTTAGGAGTTTTTCCCGATAAGTGGAAACAAGTCTTCATCATTCCATTAAAAAAGCTGCGTCAACTACTTCTCTGTCTGACACCAGACCAATTGCAAGCTTATCGCACTTGGCGAAGGTATTTGAGAGGCTGACTGCAGCGCGAATTGTGCACTATCTCGAAGAAAATCTTCTGTTTGAGAGTCTACAATCAGGCTTCAAAAAGTACCATAGCACTCAGACAGCTTTACTAAAGCTGACAAATGACATCAACCTAGCCATGGATAAGGGTGACCTAACGTTGCTGGTGTTATTTCATTTAACAAAGGCTTAAATGCCTTGTTTGTTGACTTCAATGTGATTTTACGGAGACTTTATGAACCCGGCTTCTCTATGAGGGTTATTGTGTGGTTTTTCTCTTATTTGCCAAATAGATCACAATCAGTTATTGATGAACTTGGAAACCCAGTTGAGTTCGTCAAAACGACCTCTGGTGTTCCTCGGGACTGTTCTAGGTCATATATTGTTCTTGATTGCCATGAACTCTGCTGTTGAGAAGCTGGCGTTTTGTGAACATGGGCTATGTGCAGATGATCAGCATATTTACCGTCATTTTGAACCATACCAACTAGCTGAAGCTGTCAGGTTGGTATCTCTGGATACGCAGGCTGCTGCTACTTGGGCTAATGATAATGGTCTGGCACTGAATTTGAGTAAGACTAAAGTCATGTTAATTGGGTCAAAAAATAAATTGAGAGCGCTTGAAAGAGAGTCTCTCCCGCAAGTTATACTTGGAACTTTGATTATTTATTATTACTTGGAATGTGTATTTCTAATAATCTCTCTGGGATTTGTATATTGCTCAAACTGCTCGGAAGGTTAATGCAGCTTTGCATTCCCTTAAAAAGTAAAAATATATTAAGCACGGATATCAGAAGATTATTGGTCTCAGCAACTATCCTTCCGCTTAATGACTTTTTGTTCTGTCGTTTTAGTTAATGCTACAGAGAATAATAATTTAAAACTGCAGCCGTTATTAAATTATGCAATAAGATTTATATTTGATCTAAGGCGAGAGGAGCATATAACTCCTATTAGGCACCAACTTCATTGGCTCTCGATCAAAGAGCGTAGAATGTATACGCTGGCCCGCTGTTTCAAAAAACTTCTTGCCACAGGGAAACCTGTGTACTTGCGTAAATTATTTGTTGACAATCCTGTAGCTAGGTGTTCTCAAAGGCTTTTGGACAGAAGAAATGGCATTAATTTTGAGAGATAGATATTAATTTTAGATAGATATTAATTTTTAGAGATAAATAATTTTGAGATATATTTTGATTCAGCTTGTTATGAACATTATTTTTTGGCTATTCGTCTTTGGGATAGTCTACCAAATGAAATCTCGAAAATCGATAGTTTAGAACTGTTTAAAATAAGATTATTCAATTATTATCTTGCTGAAGATAACTAATTACCTAATAATTACCTGATAAAAATAATACATTAAAGCTTAAATGGTGCCTCACCTTGCTCAGTGCCTAATAATAAATTATTAAGGGTTAGTCAAAAACCTGTACCATAAAGTCATTTTGACCAAAGTATTGCGCAGTAATAATTGTGATATAAAATTGTACTTGCTTAGGTTATATGTTATATTTGTCACTGTAAGTGTTGTCTATTAGATTGTAAGTTAAATTTTAAGTTAGATCATAAGGTTTGTATTTTTTTTTACTAATCGGTATTATTTTGTACCCTACCAATTGGCCTGTGCCTTGGCATAATAAATAAATAGATCAATCAATCAATTTTATACCGTACTTGTGCCGCTGACCTGGTATATATTAACGAAAACTGAGGCGCCCTTTCCACGAAACCATCCTTTCTTCAATTACTCTATTTTCACCGGGTTTCACTATATCTTTGAATTTACGAAGGATTTTGTCAACTTCATTTCGAAGTTATGTAACTGATCCTCAGTTCTAGCCGTATGATTATCGTAAAAGCGCAAGTATTTCAAGATCGCTGAGAATCGATCGCGTTTCATTGCTTTCTGTTAACGTGCATTCGCATATATCGCAGTTTTGGACCAATATAATCGAATTTCGGGTACCTGCACTACACCCATAATAAGCAAGATACCAACAAAGGTATTCAATTCAGGTTTTGTAATGGGAACAGGATGGCTACAACGGAACAGGATGGCTACAACGGAACAGGATGGCTACAAACCGTCCGTAACGCGAAAATTCACTCTATGAGTATCGCAGTTTGAAAAATTGCTATTTTTCCCTCTCAGTTTTCTGCCTGTAGAGTTCGAATTCGTCAGAAATCTGCGTTTGAATAAATGGACATTCCATTACGTAACAGTTTCTCACAATTAGATTGCCCACACTATTGGAATGGTCGTTTGACAAAACGTTTTGAAACATGATGAGGAACAATATTTTTTTATTACTGTGATACAACGATTAACACAACTGTGCAGATCTTCGGACGTAGGATATGTGACGGCCACCTTTTTCCAAGACGAAAGATACACGAGAAGGTATTTGCACTTTTGACTCTCTTACTTCAAAAATATATTTTGAAAGTACGGGTCAGAAAAGTCAGTCAGATTAAATAAGGCATCTGATAAAATTACAGGAGTCTTAGCATCAAGACTCAAGGAAGTAGCTAAAGTAAGTATTTTGCGATATAAAGAACAAAAATCGGAATAAAATCGGTTCAAATATTTACCTTATTGACTTCATTCGTTGTGATACTAGTGACTAGACTGTCAGAAGACTGTCAGAAAATCAAAACAAAACCGGAAACTTCAAATTTTTGAGACAATAATTTAAAAAGCCGTTTCACCCAAGTTGCATTTCCAAATGAACATTTTTAATAACTACTTTTCGCTAAAAGAAAATATTACAGATAGATATAAACGAGACTTGAAGACGAAAAAACTTGATAAAAAAGAATTATCATCAAAGATAGGCGAAACACCGTCGAGGTTAAAAAACCCAGTCAACAGTCCCAAGTCAAAGAGGACGATCGAGGTTGCTATCTAAAGGCTAGCGGTATTGTTTTTTTTGTATAGCCGTTTGTTTGACTTTGGCTACTATCCAAAGACAAACAAAAGGCAGCGCAAAAGACATAACGTATGTTGACTACAGAACTGACCAAATCCAGCTCAAAAAATCAGACATAAGTAATGTACAAATTCTCGTTTTGCACAAACTAACACACAGATGGGCTTACCTCGACGTGTTCAAAACAAATATTAAAGAAAAAACAGGAATCCGCAAACGGACAAGACGATTGACGGAAACGGGTGTCCTTTTCAATGGACTCAGGTTGGAATTCATAGACATGGGAGCATGTATTCAGAAGGAAGACAGAGTCGAAAAGCTAGGAAAACGCTTAAATTTGTATCAAGTTTAGCTGCAGTCATTTCACCGAATGAATAACGAATCTTTTTTATACCATTCCCGGGAAACATATCTCTAATTCTACACTTTCTGAACACCCTAAATGACATTTCACTTTATTTGTCTTTGAAGTTTCTGTGTTACTGGATTCGATTGGCTGGCATGTGGTTGTGGGAAACTTATAACATTTTTCATGTTCTACCACCTCCTTGCTTGTTGCCGCTCTCAAATCAAAATAATTTCCAACTCTCTACATTGTGATTGCATCGTCCTCGCATCCCGTCAAGGAGTCATGGTATCAGATAATTCCTGTGATGATAAAGGCAAAAGTCTGAGCTTTATGTTTTACGAGTTAAATTTGAAATAAGATGACGATGATGATATTGGTACAGATTGTAGAGATTTATCTAGATAGCGCGAATGTGGCGGTTTAACGTCTCCGTTAACTAAAAGAACGCGAGACTTCTAATCGCATAGTTGACTTCTCCTCGACAAGCCACATAGTATAAACGAAATAACCCTGCTCGAAATGAGTTATCCCTGGCTTCTGCTCTTTTGTAGTTTCCTTCTTTCACAGGAACTTTGCAGGCGAGGATATGTTCGGGGTCGTAAATGTTTCACGAGGTTGTTACGTCTAAGTACGTAACTTTAAATGATTTCTACGTTGAAGGGCAGAGTAGCACCGTAAAGAAGTACGAAGTAACGAGTAGAAGAAACGATGCAACTGTAAATGAGCATACATGGAATAAAATCAAGATGTATTCACTTTAGATAATTTGAAACTTAGCTCTATTCAAGTCGTTCCTTGCTTTCCTTTGATGGAGAAATGTAGTGAAATTTCTTAATGAGTAATTCCTAGAAATTTGCCGTAAAGTTGAAGTTTTGGCTTAACGATCAAAGCTTGGCTATAGAGTTTCCGTTTTTGTTGGCATTCAAGATGTTGTCGCTAGGAAATAATATTTTCACTTAGTACATGGTACTAAAACAACCCTTCAAGATGTGGCGGTACGGTTATTTGCAGTTAATAGCTCTGAGTGAATATTAGATTTGATTGTGAGTGTTCCGTTTCCATTCAAAATTTTAACGTGAAATTTAAAAATCTTCTTATCTGGTGGCTTAAGTTATATTATATGATCCACAAAATTTACGAACAAGCAAAGAAATTTACGCAAACAGAAAAATTAACGAAACCTAGAGCTCTCTCTACCGTACATTCAGCGTGGCGGAGAATCATGACGCTTACCATTCTTCTCATGTTGGGTATCAAGCGTATCCTCCTAACATTGCGAAATCTGACAAAGTTATCAGTACTTCGTGCCCTATAGTTCAACTTAAATTTTTTTTCAGTACATTCCGTCTCATCAACTTTTCTGACTCAAATGAGAGAATATTTTCCTTGAAGAAATTTTCCATCAATATCCCCTTTGCACGAGAATGCGGCCTATAACAGATCTGACAGGTTTTTCACCGTTAAGGTCCTTTTGCTACTTGCTTGGAGCACTGAATGGAATATCAGTGTTTCTTGGATGAAAGTGTCTTCAAATCAGATGTTGCTCATATGCTTATATTTTTGTCGTAGGGAGGTGAAGGCTATTTATGCCCTGAGTGTGGGACTCACAGACCTGCTTTGACAGGTTTTTGAGCTTTGACAGTAAGGCCTCGTGTTTTTACTTCTAGGGATGCCTTCAGAATACGAGGATCCCTTCTCCAGCGGGAAGGAAGAGAAGAAAGTGCTAGAATAGAAATGCGTCCATCCCCGATGCCACCAAGCGCTTGAGTATGGCTTTTTCAAGTAGTGCCACGCGTTTCCAGTTGACCGACCGTTTTCAGCATATATGCGACCATCGTTTCCAGACAGAGCTCCACAATCCCGCTGAAAGACCGTCGCCAATTACCGAAAATGTTTTGTCTCTTCGCTGGTGACCCATTCCTTGTTGTCTTTGTTTCTACGCAGATAAATGTTTCTGAGCTCTCCCGGAAGGAGGGTGCTGCGTATCACCCCTTTATTACCCTTGATTACCAGCACTGCCGTCCCGGAGACTGGTCGATAAACACATGCGATTCGCAGCACTCTTCACTTCGCACCTGTACCAAATGGTGACCGTGTAACTCCTTGCTGAGAGCGTCGCCCGATGGTTCTGGCCCGCAGAGTAGGACCGACTGCACGCGGATTATCAGGAGAAGTCTCTGATGTGAGTCATCCTCTATGTTGACCTTTAATCGTGTGAGTCCTTTACAAGTGCTAAAGCCTTGTCAGCTTTCGCCCTAATTTGTTGGGTAAAATTCATCTTCGAGTCTATCAGGACGTCCAGGCTGATTTCGAGTCAGGCCTGCTGATAGGCCTTACTCTCGGGATTCCCCTTTCGTATCCGTACCCGCTTTCCAAGTACTCCACAGGATCGCGAAAGACTGAGCACATGGTCTTCGGAAAGCACCGTGATGGATCTCAAGCGCTATGTAGTGGTCATCGCTGATCGAGCAAACCTCTAGCAATTTTCAAACCTATGTACTAGAAACTCCGATGCGAATGTTACAGAAGGTATAGCTCCTACGCAGGTCCATTGTCAGACAGTAGGGGTGAAGACTGTGTTCCAAAGGATGAGCCCGAACAGAATGCACGGGAGAGGCGCACTGTATCCTCTGCGAGAACGCTGATCCCAGAATTGATGACCTGAGACATATTCCAGAGACAGGGAAGTGCCGGGTATTCAAAAAAGCCCTAACCAAAGCCAAAGCAGCTCTGCAATGACCCGTGTCCCGCAGATAAATTTAGATCGGAGCTCAAACGCCCAATACCTGCTTGACAAGTTCGCGGGGAATATGAAAGCCGATCTATTGCTGCTTGCTGATCTATTGCTGAATCTGGTACTTGTGCCATATGGGTTCGAAACGGCACCCAACTGAGAGTTCAAGGCCGTGGGCGAAAAAATGGTTTCGTGTGGGTCCAGTGCCCAGTAATAACATTCTTTAGTGTGTACTTGACACCGAAAAAAACCAGTACTATCTTTCCAGGCGAAGCTCAACTCTTTGGAAGACACCGTCTTGAGCACAGAGGGTCATGTTTTCATCGGAGAAGGAGACTTTAACGCCAAGGCTATTGAATGGGACATGCCTAAGTCAGATCCCAGGGGGAATCGAATCCTGGAGATGGCAGTCAGAGTAGGGCTAGCCGTAGTGAACACTGGTAACACTCCCACACTCTGGTAACACTCTCTCTCGCATGGGCTACGTGGGTACCATTCCGGACGTGACATTCGGAGCTCCTCTGCTTTATGACACACTATTCGAGAGTTCTAGAGGACTACTCGGCCAGTGATCATCAGTACATAGTATTTGAGATCCGCTAAATCTTTTCTACACTCCCAGACACTCAGCACTATACCTTCGTGTGGAATACTGAGAGGATGGAAGTGGAGAAGTTTGTCGATACGCTCATGAAATGCTTACCACCGTTTGGCTCGTCCCCGGAGACCAGAGGATTAACTGCTGAAGACATGGTGAACTCCACAATGAGTACCATCAAGTCTGCTTGTGTGTTATCTACGCCCCGCCAGAGAACTAGATACGGAAAGCCTCTGGTGTACTGACCTTCGACCTACGATCTACTGAAATAGCTGAACAACGATTGCAGTGTCAAAAAATCCGGCGAGAAGCTTGACGAGCACGTAGCCAGAACGAGACATGCACCAAAATGGCAGTACATCGGTCGGCCAAGAAATGCCTTCGCGGACTGATCAACAGGAGTAAGGCCCGTTGCTGGTAGAACCTCGTCGAAGACGTGAACAGGCGCCCGTGGGCTATGAACTAGTTATGCGGAAACTCGCTGCTCTACGGGTGGCACGAGTACTTGAAGCGGACATGATGGACGAGATAGTACGGTCACTTTATCCGCAACATCACGTCCGTGTTGTTGCTGTCCTCAGGGAAACAACATCAGACTGTCCACTCTTCACGAGAAAGGAGCTGGAACTAGCAGTTCTTCCCATGAAGGCGAAGAAGACTCCGGGACCAGATGATATTCCAGCTGAGGTACTGAAACCTGAAATTCACTCTTACCCTGATTTGCTGCTCAGGACGTTTAATGCCTGCTTGTGGAAAGGCGTTTTCCCTGAGCATTGGAAGAAGGCAAGGCACGTGCTTATCAGCAAAGGGAAGGGAAATCCCGAGTCGCCGTCAGCATACCGGCCGTTATGCATGCTAGACACGGCCGGGAAAGTGCTCGAGAAACTGGTAAGAAGACTCACTGATCTTTCACCAAAGCAGTATGGTTTCAGAACGGGACGTTCCACTATAGATGCAGTCGCGGAGGTGGTGAGTGAGGTCCAGCAGGTGGAGGCACACAGTCGATCCAACCGTCGGGTAGTCCTTCCAGTGACGCTGGACATAAGGAATGCTTTCAACTCCGGTACATGGACGGATATTCTGTAAGCCCTGCAAAACTCTTTCCAAGTACCAGAATATCTGATGCGGATAGTCCGCAATTACCTAAAGGATCGCAGCCTGATCTACAACACGGCACAAGGTCGTCGGAGGATGCTAGCCACATCAGGTGTAGCCCATCCACCCCAAGGCTCCATCCTCTTTCCGGGCTTGTGGAACGTCTCCTACGACGCACGGCTCAGACTTGAACTGCCGGAAGAGTCGCGACTGATTGGCTATCCAGATGATGTTGCGGCACTAGTGGCTGGGGGCACGGTCGATCAAGCGCAATGAAGGCTAAATGTACTAATGCGCCGGGTACGGAGCTGGATGACCACTCACGGGCTTAACATAGCGTTAGAGAAAATCGAAGTGGTCATCCTGACCAAGAAGAGGATCCCCAGAGTAAGAATGATCCGAGTCGAGGACACATTAGTAGAGTCGAAACTATCAGTCAAGGATCTGGGCTTGCTGATAGACTCTAAACTGAGTTCCTCGGAGCAAATGAAGGCAACGACAAACAAGGACGTCACGGCAAGGGTCACGGCAATTAGTCGACTAATGGCCAATCATGGGGCACCAAGTCCAACAAAAAGGCATCTGCTACTGAGTGTAGTGCAATGTACGCTTCTATATGGAGCAGAGAAATGGAGTGAAGCTCTCAACAAGTAACTGCACCGAAAACGGCTGGCACAGGTGCAGGGAGGTGGAGCACTCCGCATTGCATCAGCATACCGTACAGTCTTTGAGTCAGTGGTGCTGGTAATTGCAGGGCTGGTACCCATCGCTCTCCTTGTTAGAAAACGTAAAAGAGTCTACCTCCGAAGGCATGAGGGTAATAAAGAAAAAGTTGCTCGCGATCAAAGATGATGCACTCTTGACGAATGGCAACAATCATGGGAACGTGAGCTAAAAGGAAGTTGGACCGCGCGGCTCATCAACGATTTTAGATCGTGGCTCAGTCGAACGCATGGTGAGACTGACTACTAGCTGACCCAGCTACTGAGCGGACACGGTTGTTTCCAGTCTTACCTGCATAAGATAGATATGTCACGGTCTCCAGATTGCATATTCTTCATTGGTGTGAAAGATGACAACCGTCATACTTTCTTTTCATGCAGAAGATGGGACAACCAGCGTGGTGATTTTGCCGAAAAAGTGGGAGAACTCTATCAAGTTAGCATTATCGAAGAGATGCAGAAATCATTTGACAAATGGAATTAAGTGGCACATTACGCTGGGGACATCCTAGTAATGAAAAAAAGGCATACTTGATCGGCTGGAGGCGTCGAGGGTAGAGGGTTTCCTTCTCTAGCAATACTCTCCTCTTTCCCACCTAACTGGAGGAGGAATTCCTGCAACCTGAAGGCGCCAAAAGTCGTAAAATTGGGACGCTTAGCCCGAAGTAACGTGTCACACGGTTCAAGGCAAGGCGCTCCGGTTGACTTAGGCATGACCTACTTGATTCCTCTAGCGTTGAAAACACCCCCAACGACCACATGGTCCTCTGTACTCGAAACAGCATCCTTCAAAGAAGTGAGCGTAAGTTTAAAGGGTTTAAAAGATTCGTTTGGCCTTAGGGAACACAAGAGAGTGTGGTTCCCGAACACTGAGCCCAAACAAAACCATCTACTCGTACTCTGCCATGCACTTGGAGGTAACACTGGGATGTGCTTCAAATCATCTGGTCTCGGGTCATATTCCTAGCAATGAACACGGCGTGACTCTTCTGTGTACTCCTTCTTTTTATGCCCTATCTTCCCACAATTGCAGCACAAGGAGCTTCTATCAGTTCTATCATATGCTTTTTCGGTATGCCCGCATCCAAGGTACTTGAAACACCGTTGAGGAATTACTGTTCGCGGTATTCGACAAATAACTCGTCCTATTCTAATTTTTTCCGTTTTACTAGTTGTTCAGCTTCCTTCACAGTGAGATTGACTATGGCCATGCATTAACCCCTAGTGTTTGGTTTGGGTAACCTGACCTTCGCCTTGTTATTTTGAGAAAATTACGTTCTAAGGTATCTTCTACTTCGGGCAGATCCATAACGCAGTCAGTGTCCTTAATTTCAAGTATTTTTTTTTTTTTTTGTGGTAGCGAAACATTACGCCCTGAATGTGGGACTGCCAGACGCAAAATGCTTTCGGAATACCCACTAAACACCTCCCCTGTCAACCTGAGAACCTAGCCTGGAACCGTTTGACACATTACTTCGGGCTAGGCCTCGTGTTCCTACGCCTAGGGGCGCCTTCGCATTATGGGTATCTCTTCTCTAACGGGAAGGACGGAAGAGGATGGAAGTGCTACAAAAGAGATCCAACCATCCCCGATGCCTCCCAGCGCTCCAATAAAGATTTTTAACGCAAGCACTGCCCGAGCATATTGCGCCACGCGATTGCAATTGTCAACTGTTTTCAGCATTACTCCGACCATCGTTTCCGGACAGAGCTCTCCGATTTTGCTGAGCAGGACCCCTCGCTGCTGGCTCCACCTTTTGCATTAGAAGAATGTGTGACAGGCGTCATCCAATTCTCCTGCACAAAACACACAGTTAGAAGACCGTGCCTTGTCAATTTTGTACAAGTAGGACCGAAAAAACCGTGCCCGCTTAAAAGCTGGGTCAAGTAGAAATCGATCTCACCATGCACTCGACTGAACCACGGCCTCAGGTCAGGGATTAGACGTGCAGTCCACCTTCCCGTTGTTTCTTGCTCCCAGGACTGTTGCCAATCGCTGAGAGAGTGACGTCTCTCTTCCTTGGTGAACTCTTCTCTTCGATTTTCGCCTCTGCGCAGGTAAATACTTCTGCGCTGTCTCGCCAGGAGGGTGATGGGTATCAACCCTGCGATTACCAGCACTGCCACCCCGCAGACCGTTCGGTGTGCGCATGCGATTCGCAATGCTCCTTGTCTCTAAACCTGTGCCAACCACTTCCGGTGTAACTCCTTGCTGAGAGCATCGCCCCACAGTTCTGATCCGTAATTTCAAGTGTAGTCATAGCCTCGAGTTAGGTTAAAGTTGCTTTTTCTCCGAAAACACCTTTGACTGCGTCACGGATCGTGTCTTTATTGTTGACTTCAGAAATTTGTGTTCCTCCGCTGCATCAGACAAGGAGGGGTTATAATCTTTCAGAAACAGAACGAAGCAGAAAATATGCGACAGTAAAAATGTCTGCATAATAGGGGTATAGCCCAGAAACTTTGAGAAGTTGAGTAGCGCAGGCAAGGCTTACCGCTTTATTATATAATGGGGTAAATAAAGAAATTATTTGAATTGTGGTTATACCTCATCCTCTTTCAACATCCGCAAGATATATTTAAACACCTTTTGAAGACTTTTCTCCAGTTTTTGTCCTCTAAGGTTGTTACCCCGTTAACCAATATTTATTTTAACAACAATGTGTTTAACTTTCGTGGGAAGTACTCTTGTACGAGTTTCGGAGCCAGTAGACATTCCTTTTTCATCCACGTTATAAATGGATGTGGAAGGAAAAAAATACTTTGTATGCTACTAAAACTTATTCTTTAAACTGATACTTTGATTGAAAGACTGCGGAAGTTGCAATGGGCAGGCCATATGAATCGTGTGGACGAACAACGGATTCACAAAAACGTATTCTTTAGGAGAAGTTAAAGGTGGAGATCAGTGAGGAAATAGGGGAAACACTAGTCTAACTCTGTTTACGAAGAAAATTCATAGCTGCTCGAGTTCCAAAATAGGAGGACGCGGTCAATTGACCGAGTCAGTTAGGGGTGCTTGCAGCAGGAAGCGAAGGCGCGAGTGTGGTTATAGTGCTAAGAAGAAGAATAAAAAATTATACTTTGCAAGGTTTTTGTATAACATGTCGCACTGGGATTTTTAAAGCACGTTTCAATGAAAAATTTGCAGGAATTTGATTTGGCCTGTTGAGAAATTCATGGGGATAATTTTTACCTGCCATCTTATTTTCATTGTTGCAAAGGTGAAGAATTTTGTTTTTTTCAGCAAATTCGTAGGCTATAACTCTTACACCTTCTGTTATTCCTCGGAATGACAAACTCATTTCGTCTGTCTATGCCCGTCTTTTATTCATTCTTTAAAATACGCCATCCAGTTTTAATAAACATTAAATAAATTTTCTTCTACAATTGGACGGAAAGTTTTGTCTTATCTTTCTAGTTTTGTTGCAGCTATGGGCTTTTTAAATGTTACCTTAAAATGCTTTCATAACTATTTGTTTATTCATCCATAGTTAGATCCTTAAAGAACATAACTATTTAGAAATTTTTTTTATAAAAGAAACAATTTTTCCTCACTACAATTTTGATTTAACTATAATTTGATAACTATTTAGGATGAATATCGTTTCAAAATGTTCAAAAATAACATGAAAGAGATATAACTCAAAAAAACACCTAGCATCACCCTTTACCAAGTGTTTTAATTTTTTTCTCGAAGTAAACTTCATCATGTTCTCGCACCAATACTCGACTGAAGTTAACCGCAGATGTCATTGGTGTTCTGCCTTATCGAAGTTGCGCCGTCTTTACTCCTGCGCGATCTTGAGGAACCCTACTCTACCCGATCTACGCCGATCCAGACAGTTCGTTTCTTGGTATCATTGTTCAGTTTTTGGCTGGATCCCCCTCGCTCACCTGATTTGGCTCTGTGTGACTTTTCTTTATTCTGGAAATTGAAATTAAAATTGATAAGTAAAATTAAAGTTTTCTGATCAACACAGTAACCACAAATGTTAATCGATTCTCAATCGAATCGGATTGAATCGATAATCAATGTTAAATTGATGTTCAAAACATTAAATCGAGAAGAGAAAATTTTAAATAGTAAAACGCAAAAGGATTCAGTTTTTAGTGTTTTCAATTAAAATCTAAATAATGAAAATGATTTTAAGATAAAACTTTAAACACTATTTCAATGAAACGGCTGTTTGTATATTATGTTCACATAAGAAAGGTTGCCGAAAGAACATACTTTGCTTCGCCTAACTTCCATTACAATATTACTATTTAATATTCTGATGCCCATTTGATATTGTTATAAATAATATACGCAAACATTATCCTACGTACTCAAATACGAATAACACAAGTCGTAAGAGTGAAGAAGCCCGTTTTTGAAATGCAATAGGTCCATTCCTTAACTTCTAAAAATTTCGCGTGTGTCCTGCATAAAATATTTTCACGTTAAAATCAAGCCTAAGCGAACTCTGCGATCGAGCGGGCTTATAACATGTACTCATGTCTACGCCCGGTTCATTGTACGAATTTACCAGAAGACTCCTATCAAAAGCCATTGGTCCTTCCAACAAAAGTATTGATCAAGACCAAACGAAAAATTTGAGTGGTATTTTCCTCTCAGAATTACTGCGAGGTGATTTGAAGATATTAAATTACCTTCGAAAATGCATCTTTTGTTTTCTTCCTAGCACGGTAACGATTCTGTGGGTGCATCACCTTCTGCACAAATGCGGGTAGCATCCAAGGAATGTTAATGGACAATAGCGTTTACAGATGTACTCGATCGGAAGATGAGTAGGAGCGTCTTAAGTAATTGATGGGAAATAAGGCCCACACATCTCACAGACGACGTGTGAAATGGGTCTCCTTTACGCCGCGATTTTCATAGATTCGTGACGGGAGCAAAGGTCTCCATCAGTCGTCAGCCACCCGGCGGTAGAAATCTCAAGACCGAAAACCCCGAATGACTCATATCCATACGTAGGAATGCAGCTAAGGTCATCCTTTGCGACCATAAAAATTTTACGTACTGCAATTACAACGACAGCCCGTACAATGAAAATATGATTTATGAAGGTGATAACTGGGGGCGTGGCGGTGCATTCTCTTGGAAACCTCTTCCACGGTGATTGTTGCGTTGATGAGGACATGAATACTAATTATATTGAGTAAAAGTGCAGTGTTCGGAATTTCGGATTGAATAAACTTTGTTACTCTAGATGGGATATGTAACCATAGAGGGAGCAATTACAATATCATGTACAACACAGTTCCAGTTAAAATGATCAATGTATCTAATTTGAAACATCCTGGTACGCTACACAATCATAATTTACACGAAATGCATAAAAGACAAGGTAAGATGATGTTTCTCAAAATTAAATGGAAGAAGATGAAATAAGGAAGCAGTGAATGAGAAATTCGAAAAAGTCTATAGTCCATACGAGCTCCTGACGATTGAACATAGCACTATTTGTTTCTGCTTTTGCAATTGTTTCCAGCAAGGACAGCTCTTGAAGTGATGTGCTCGTTCACTTAACATTGACTCCTAACCTTAGGAGTAAAAAAATGTCATCCCTAAAGTAAAAGATGTCTGAACTCTGATGCGTAGCGCCAAGCTTGTGTTTATTTTTAAAATTGTTCTATTTAGCTCACGGAATTTTAGGATTCTTGCCCTCCTTGAGCTGCTTCAAGAGCCCCGAGCTACAAAAAGGTTGATGAACTTGCTTTTACTGTAGTTTGAAGACTTTTAAACCATCAGTATGGGATATGCTATCACGGTACAAGTGTTTGTCCTGATTCGGATGGTGTGCATCCTTAATTTTGCTCAACAGCTCGAATAGAAAAGCGTGTTGATTTTTCTTCGCCTGTTCGCAAAGTCAAAGAAAAATTCCAAGCTTTCACTGGATTGATCTACTGTTTTTCTGCTCGACTTCATTGACTTTTTCAAATTCAGGATTGTAGGAATAGTTCTATACTTTGTCAAAATTGATGATCTGACTCTGATATTCATCAGCTGCTTCTTCAAGGCGCTACCGCAAGCATCAGATAGACATTTAAGTCTCTCAAGATTGGTTAAAACGTGAAGACTCATTTGATACACACTTGCCGAAATTTAAAGTGTTTTCTGATTACCCCTTATCAACTTTGGTATTCTATTTCCACAAGTAATACAATTTCGGATGGCCGCTCCTCTGGATCGTCTGCAAAACTGTCTCTTATGCAACGAATGTTTTCTAAATGGTTAAGCGATTTGCGCTTATCCACGTAGATGTGTGATTGGCGTATCCCCATAACAGTGTTAAATCACAAAATCTTGAAGGCCAGATCACAAGTTTAAAAGGAGAAATTATGCGCTCGTCGAATGATTCTTTCAATAAGTCGATGGTTGCGTGTGCTATATGGTATGTCGTGCCATTCTTTTGAAACCAGAGGTGCCCTGCATTACGGCAAGTCAATTGAGGAACGAGAAAGTCATTGATCATGGCAACATTTTGGTCAGCAGTGACTTTAATGTTATTCCCAGCAGCTGTGTCATAGACATATTGATAATTGGTTATAATTATAAACAATTTGACCTAATGATTCCACTGGTGCATAAAGCACACCAAAAACCGACTTTCTCCAGTCATAACAGTATTTTGACAACCACCTGTGATTACTCATAACTCAAAATGCGGCAGTTTTGCTTATTGACGTAATCATTCAACCAGAAATGAGCCTTGGGAATGAATTCTTGGGTATATACACCAAATCTACGTCGTGCCCGGTTTTCGTGCGGTTTCAATTCCTGCACGAGTTGGATTTAAAAAACCCTCAAATAAAGGTTCTTCCGCTAAAGGACTGTGATGTGAATGGGCATGGGTTACTTGTTGAGTACAATGCTGAATGGAGTCACTTGGGTCTTCATCGATTATACACTCTACAGTTCTATGGTTTCTTTATTAACCCCGGAACGACTTTTGGATGGATGCGTGTTATCAGTGAGAGTAAGCGTAGTGCAGAAACGATCAGTGGTTAATTGAATGAATTGTTCTGTTGGACGACAGTATCGGCCACTTCACAGAGTGCTGGATGTGTTTCCGAACAGAACCGTTTTTTTCGAAATTAATTTGCACAATTTGCAGACGTTTCTCAGGCGTGAACTTATTTATGCAGAAATAACAAGCCAAACTTATTGTAAAACACATTACAGCTGTCTCACCATATTTAGCATTAAAGAGTGCTGCCAACTTAAAGTTTTTTACCTTACCACCTTGACACCCTTTTTCTACAGAGACTCTGTAGAGACTCTGATGCAAAAATTTATTTTATATCACTGCACTACGGTATGAGATCAATGATGGGGCTAAGCCATGAGCTCAATCTGTTTATTCGAGAGGAATACAGAGAAAATGTACACTGACAAGAGATTAAGTTCCTTCACTGGTGAGCGAATGGTATGCAGACACAGATCTGTAGCGCATAAAGCAGGTGCAGCGCATGCAGTTATGAGAATTCTTATGAGAATTATTTCGAATTTACGGCACAACAAGGCTCGATCTGAAAAGCAAGGGGTGGTCTGCCAATAAGATGAAGAGAAAACTGAGGGAAGTAGTCTGTCCATGAAAACAGGAAAGGCTCCAGCAACTAATGGGATTGCAGCTTAGATGCGGGTGGTCTTCCAAGTTTGTTACGACTTGCTTCTGAGCTAGCTTTGCATATATCATCATGAAGGGGTCTTTCCAGAGAGCTGTAACTCTGTGCTGATCTGCAAGGCAAAGGGAAACTCGTGTCATCAACTGCATTAGCATCTGGGAAATCCATCTGTGCCATATGTGGGGAAAAAACTAATTTTAAATCAATCGCTGACCCGATTTCACAAGATACCATAGCCCTCGGCAGTATGGCTTCAGAGCATTTTACTTCACTTATAATGCAATGAGCGAATTTTACAGTGGGGTTTATTGAGCAGAGGCACACATAGAAGTTCCCCGTGACAATAGTCCTTTAATTTGTGGTAACTCTGGGTGGAATCTGGGAATTATCGAATATGTGACTTATCGAGTATGTGACTCATGAGATATTGCGTTACTAGTCATGGAGCGCCAACAGATTAAATATGCCAATGCGTTCAGTGAGGGACTGTGACTTAAACACTACAACTTATAGGGATTTGCGGATTTAAGCTAAATGCCAGTTAAAATCCGAAATAAAGTGCGGATCCTAGTAAACGGGTGAATCTCCAGAGTGAATCTTATTAACATCGGGGAAGCGCTAATCGAATCGAAACTAACAGTGATATACCCGAAAGTATTGATAAACTCGAAAATGAGTTTCCTAAGCAAATCCAGGCAACCGGCACGAACGCTGCAACGCGTGTAACAGCACTCACTCAGCTTATGCCCAACATGGAGAAACCAACCGTGTCAAGGAGGCGACTTCCCATGAGCACTGCCAAAATTCTTGGGCTCACACGTTCTTAACCAAGGAGCGTTGTTGACAGCATGCACGAGGCTTGGTATTGATGATTCCAGTAGTTATAACCAATAACTCACTGCAAGAGAATGCAGGAACGTTTTTCGACGCAGAAGAGAAGACAATCGTGACTGATCGTGGAAAACAGTCTGCCCACTCTCAGGGATTGACAACAGTCCTGGAATGAGACATGAAGAAAACCTGTGCCGCGATTCAAAGTATTTCAATTATTTAGACTGGAACCCACTTTTGATACTGTTCTTCTTTCAGTGGCAGGTACTCGAATTCGTGACATGACAGAGACTTGTCACTTGAAAATAAGAAATCGCGGATTTAAAAGTAATTCTTCTTTTTATGCTATCACATAATTTTGCTAGTTGGTTGCACAATATATTTTGTTTTGTACGCGAAAGCAGAAAGAGTCACTATTCCATCACAAAGGCACAAGTATGACCCAGTTCGAGTCACTTACTCCAAGGCATGAGAATGCTGAAAATATCCCATCAGCGGACCACGCCCACACGCTTTTACTACTGTGGCATCTCCTAATCTGCTTAAGTATGTCCTAGGATATTGGTGGATCCTCATACCAGAAAAGAAGTCTTCACAGCTAAGCAGGTCAAAATTTAAGATAATTGGCAACCTCCTTTAATTTGAAAATGGTGGAGAGAGCTTTGTATGATTATATAAGGACAACTTCACTTAGCAAAATATCGACTACATTCATGCAGGACGAAAATATTGACAGATACTCGGGTTAAATCGTAAAATTATAGAATTATTAAATTTTAAAGAAGTTGAACTAGGTGCATTCCTTGACATTTGAGCATACCAGCGTGCAGTGTGGAGGACACCTTTGAAATGGGAGGTAGCCTTTCTTCGCTGATTGGCTCGAGCAATTGTGGGTCGAGATGTGATATGTTGAGCGGGATCAAACATACCCAACGCACGCACGGATAGTGGATGTTCGTAAGGAAGTGTCCTTTTTCGACTTTATGGACTCTTCTAGAAGATTTTTCTTAGTCAGACTGTCAGAAGTTTGGATGATATGTTAAGTGTATATGGATGATATACAAAAGCAATTAGAACAGCGGAGAAAACACGGAAGGTCAATGTCTGATATCAGTTCAAGGGGAACTCGAATTGTGAACAACTGATGCCTTAGACTAGGTTAGAAGATTAACCCTGATAAACCACGTCTTGGTGTGTGTTTGCTTTGCGGCTCCATCATGACAGTCCAAAGTCCGTGGGAAGGAAGGTGGAATGGAATCTGTTGTCAAGCGAAATCGAAATGAAGCCGAAACGGTGATTTGGAGCGTTGAGACGTTGCGAACTCGTAGAAAAGAAGGAAGAAAGACAGACATACTCCTGAACGAAGTTAATGTTGTTCTTGTTTAGCTGAAAAATGATGAAAATGACGATTTGATGAGAGAAGCTGTGCAGGGAAAGTGGATGCAACATGACCGCTGTGTGTTGGACTGATGTACTGATGAATAGAAGATGACGGACATGAGTTGCATTGAAGTCGTATATATTGCAGACGAGAGGACGGACTGAAACGAGTACTGTTGAAGTCGCAAAAGGGGGTTCTAAATGACTGAGAACCTGGAGCGTATCGAGGGAAAGTTGAAAAAAGCTAAACCGATGAATGATAGCTGATAAGAGAATGCGATGGATAAAATTGACTGATGACTAAAATTGTCAAGAAGTAACGAGTGGACTGTAAAATTTACGGATTAGATGTAAACGATTTATAAGTGAATTTATGCAAATAGCTGATATCTGCAGTGTATTGTTGCAAAACCGACAGTTGACTTATAAAACTAAATGTGACGAACTAAGTGTTCTGTAACATGTGGGCAGAAGGTTGAAAAGCTTGGGTTGCAATATCAACTATGTTGATTGGATGGATGCGAAACTAGTACAATGTTGAATAACATTTGCATTCAATGTTGTAGAACTATATTATAACACTTGTTAACCCCTAGCCTTAGACTATAGAGATAGACTTCTGCTATAGGAATCAGGGAGACGCAGGGGGCACATGGTCTAGACTTCGGCTTATTCCATTCTTTGGAAGCCTTCGGAGAGTGCAGCCCCACGAACCCGAGGTAGTGAGGAAGGCCTATTAGTCCCGTATATCTGGAGTAAAAAGTGAGAGTTTTTTTCGGCCTGTCGAAAAGCGGAACCTGAATAAAGTTTTAGGTGAATCACGGGTTGGGGGGGATGCCCATGATAGGTTACTCTCAGCCCCCCACACATTAAAGTGGCCTATCTTTGACTGAAACGTGGCGGTTGTGGTTTCGAAGGCTAGAACGGGAATAACACGAGGTTATTCCCGTTTGCGTCAACCACAAGAAAAGACCACAACCTTGGTCTTTTCAAACGCTAGGCTAAACCCACGGCCTGTCATCCACTCGTTTACTCGACGCATTATCGCACCCAGTTTTATTTGTGCCTGTTCAACAGCACGTCCGGCGACTAGTACTGTCACATCATCTGTGTAGCCAATCAAACGTGACTCCTCCAGTAGCTTCAACCTCAGAAATTTGTCGGTCGAGACATTCCAAATGTCCGGGCCAAGAATGGAGCCTTGCACCACCCTTGATGTCACTTCCATTCTTCGCCGACCCTCCAATGTGACATAGACAAGCTTCCAGTCTTTGAGGTTGTCCTTCGATATCAGCGTCGATATTTCGGCACCCTGAAATATTCCAGAGCACCGAGAATATCTGCCCATCTAGCAGAATTGAAGGCATTCCTCACGTCAAATGTTATAAACAATACTATTCGCCATTAGTGGTGATTGTAGACTTCTGTTCGCTGGACCGCATTCACCACCTCTGCTAGTACACCAATAGTGTCTCAAGCAGTTTCACGGCGGCGTTCAACGTACACACGGACCGGTATGAAGATGGTTGCTCCGGATTCCTCTTTTCCTTGCTGATCAACACAAGCCTCACTTCTTTCCAGCAATTTGGGAACCCGTCCTGCTGCTGGCAGACGTTGAATGTGCTGAGTAACATGTTAGGGCAAAGTTGGTGTGTAAGTTGCACCACTTCAGCTGGGATACTGTGTGACCATGTGGCCTTTTTAGTTTTTAATAATTTTACCATCCCGTCGAGCTCGATGGTACTCAAAAGTGGGCATTCTGCCGGACTTTCTTCGTCCGTTGAGACGGATGAAGTGCACAGAGAAAAATGCTCCAACAACCTCGTCCAATTTTTTTGTTTCAAGTAAACACGGCTTCCGGGCGGCTTGTACTTTCCGCATGACAATCTTGTAACCCAGGCCCCATGAATGTGATTCGTCTTGTGATGCGTCTCGTTGTGGAGTTCACTATTCTTTCAGCTGAAAATCCTCTCGTCGCAGTCATGGTTTCACCGCCCATTAGGACTGCGGCAATGTCGTCAAAAACCATCTTAGCAATGTTCCAACCTACAGTTGAAGGTAGCGTTGCTACGCGTCGAGAAGCACGCTAGCCAACTTCGAAAGCAATGTACTGGTGATCGCTCGCAGAGTAGTCCTTGAGTACCCACCAGTTGTGTATACTAAGCACTAAGGACTCCGAAACAAATATCACGTCCGGGATGGTTCTCAAGCAGCCTTGCCGTCGAAAGGTTGATGTGTTCCCAACGTTCATGATGACCAGTTCCCTCCTAGCCACCATTTCTACGATTCGCTTTCCTCTTGGATCAGGAGAAGTCATTCCCCATTCTACAGCCTTAGCATTCACGTCACCGCCCACAAGGAATCGTCCTCCAGTGCATTGCTCTGAAAGAGTTCAATTGGCTCATTCGGAGTGAGGTAGACACTTGCAAATGTCATATCCACACACTCAATCAACACAAAGCCATCCCCGCTGGAAAAAGTCCTGACTGAGAGTAGAGCGCTATCCCACACCCAGATGGCGGCTGTGCCAGATCGATCGCAATACCATTTTGTCTTCCCTTTTTGTGGTGTTGCTTAAATAACAGTAGCAGGTCGACTTTTTTCTCTCTCGCAACCTCGTCGAGGAACTGCAAGACTTGGATCATGTCTGCGCTTTTCTCATGTTATGTGCCTCTTTGAACTCCAGGCGCATTCCAATGCCTGGAATATGAGACAGGTCTTCAGACTTCAATCCCTTAGCTTTGGACAAGACTTAACTAAATTTATTTGGGCACTCCTTCACCTTATGGCCGGGAGTGCCACACTTGTAGTACAGGTTGCTTCGATCTGGCCCCTTGCAGTTCCAAGAAATGTGTCCGTAGCTGAGGCACTTATAGCAATGAGCTAAAACTACCCCCCAGTGTATTTTGCACACGACTCAGCTGATGTCTACTATTACCACCTTTTGCCCTCTGAGATTGCTAGGCGTCAGCCTTATCCTAAAGATGTCAGCCGTAGGAAGAGTTTGTTTAATGGACTCTTCTACTTCTTTGGCATCCGCAACACAGTCTATGTCTCTTATTTCCAAAGAGGCCATTGGCTGTAATTTCTAGATAACAGCTTTAGAGCCAATGAGGTCCTTGGCGGCACTCTCGAACAGGCCCTTGTTGGTTTACTCCGTCCAAAGTTCTACGAGGAGGCCGCCTGCTGCAAATCAGCCTTAAAGGCGCTTAAATCTTCAATGATTCCATTCAGAATAGTTCTAAATTGCTGTAATACACTTAAGAAATTGACCGCGGATAATAGTGTTACTTTGGACTTCCAATGTTCCGAATGGCGAAATTTTTCTAAACGTTTGTGACGAGAAGCAGTTTTGAACGGAATGATGAAAAGCTGAGGGATCTTACTGCGATCTTCACCGCTCATTGCATGCTCGGATGACATTTCGAAAAAAAACTGGCTTGAAAGGGATGACTGTTGATTCTACAATTTCACGGAGAAGACATCAGTGCACCTCGTAGCATACTTCAACTCACCGTTCTGGAGCAGAAGAGACAACTCGGAAGCCATTCTTTCAATGAAAAATAATTAGGATGCCTGAAACCGGAATAGATCATTAACCTTCTTAAGAAAATTGGTCTCTAGGGACACTGAAACCGAGGCCCAATAAACCTTTAAAGGGCTCGACAGAACAACTAATTGAATCAATGAAGATAACTAAAACACTCCCTGATTAAAAAAAATGGTTCTAATATAACCAAATACTTTTGTTACTTCTCCTTACGTTGTTCTGACACGTCCATCTTTTCCTTTTTCTTAGATAATTTTCTATTAGGTTTTATGGTAATATGTGCTTTGTGCTTTACATCACAAAGAAAATTGATGAAACATTTTCGTTTATTAATACACTTTTGTTTATAATAGTAAATAAAAGATTCTGTGACGGAAAAAGATTGAATTTTAAAGTCAGAGTAATTTATTACATCAGCAAAAATCTCACAAAATCTTCGAGATTCTCTTCAAGTTTTATTGTAAGCGTGGAAAATTCAACTGTTCGTCGAAGTCTTCGGAATATGCACTTGCACCCCAATAAAACATTATAGGTAGCTAAAACAAACCAAAATTAGAGATAAGACGATTTCAAAAGCAAAGAAAGAAGTGAAGAGGACGTGATTTTTTCAAATAAACTGGGGCTCATAATTATTAACATATCTTCGTGCCCTGTTAGAAATTAAAGTGCTTATCAGATGATTTAGATACGAATATCTACTTACTCAATATATGTATGTTGGTTGCTTTTTCGCTTCTTGGGATATCTTTTGACATTTCCTTTAATATCAACTTACACATTTTTTGGTCTATGATTGACACCTAATTTGTACACGCGTCAAACATGTGGACATGCGTTCCCATAAAATGTACTTCGATCTTTCTTCCCTAAACATCTCTTTACATTATCCTACACTTGTCGTGCCAGATCCATCAGCGTTATCAGTGATCCGCAACATAAGGATTCACTCAACTCTGATTATTTTTGTTGACATGAGCAGATAAAAATTCAACAAAATTCAAAATAAAATAATTCAAAATAAAATAATTCAGTTTTATCGTTCAGAGTACAAAGAACAGTCGATTCATCATTCGGATGAATCCTTAAATTGAACAGAAAGGTCCAAGAAGTTTCAGCTGCGCATACTTTTGCGCCGCTGAGGATGTGCGTGGATAGTATCCGTGGAGTAGAAATAGTGCAGGCCATCAGTGCTGGAACGTGATGCGAAATGCATCTCCTGCTGAGATCAAATAATGTACTTCGGAGTTATATTGATCCCAAAATGGTTTACTAAATATACATAAACAAACATGTGTCGCTGGAACGCTCTGTACCGAACACAACAAACTGTGGTTGCCGAGCCTATGCAGAAGTGAAAATTGTTTGTTTTGGTGAAAACTCACACTCCGCTTACGGCAGTGTTTTCTTAGTTCAATCAAAGAGTAAACTATTCCTGCACATTCTGCGTCCCAATACGAGACCAGGACGAGAGCTGGTGCAGGGTCATATGACACCCCGTTTTTTGACATGATGGAATCCGGACTGGTAGATGTTGATGAGCAGGTGGTGTTCCTTATGAGGAATGCATGAGTTGAAATCAGAAGTGAAATATGTGGAGTCATTTATCCGTGTCCGGAGGAGATACAAAGATACACGAGGGTGTCAAATAGGGAAAAGGTCATAAAGCAAAGATTATGATCTTACGTAATGCGCTGTTAGCAGAAGAAGCAATTAATGCACGCATGAAGCGTAAAACTGAATAAATAGATTTAACGATCACTCGACAAGTGCATTCAGGCTGACGTATAGAAACATGGATACTTTATTTTAGGATCGCTCCGGCCATTTGCCTTATTGAAGCAACCTGATAACAGAACTCGCTGTTCGTGCATGTGTTATTTATAAATGGCCTAATGAAAGGGCGAAATTTATCGAGTAATTATTGTCGTGCATGTAATAACTTTTAACAACCAATCTTAATTCAGTAAGTCATATTCCCGGGTCTGCAATTAAATTTATTTACATTGGAAGGTTTTTATGAGACTCTAGAGTACATTTGTTCTTCCTGATATCTTCTCAATGGAACAGTTTAAAAACCTATTTGATAAAGCAAAGACTCTTATTATTAGATTTCAGGTGGACCAAATTTATGTGATTAAAATGTGAAAGTAAAAATCTTTGAATTCACCAAAGAGTTCACCTAATATTCTGACAAAACTGCAGATACATTTAGCAAAAATAAAAAATTTTCCGGATACGTAGAGATTAGATTAGCAAATAAACGTAGTATGTTTTATTTTTTCTCATGTGAAAGCTCCTTAAACCCATGGGATTTCGCCAGGAATTTGCCCGATAAGAAGAAAACGTAAGGAAAGGAATACAAGAGTGAAGTTCAGCGCAGCTTGGTTAATTTTATTTCCATCCTGTCGTCCTACAGAAACCTTGAAAGTTCTCTGGCTTTGTGGTCTTAAATCGTTTCAGTTCTGTTTCGTTAGTACCCTGCAACTAAGTGAAGCTTGAGATATGACATTCGGACAATTGTTCTATACTTTCTTTTTCCTCACCACGAGTTTGATGGGTGTCATCCGTTTAGATTCCTTTTCGTTTGACATGACGACCTACAATATTTCTACCATTGAGTATTGCTAGTCGAGTTTCAACACAAAATTATGTTTTTACCACGGAGTTATGGTCTCGTTTTATTAGGGTGAGGTCAAGAGTTCAGCGAATCCTTTAGTCCTTCCTGGCATTCCAAGCTTATGTCTACCTTGAGGAACAGGAGGGTTTGTTTAGGAAGGTTTCATCTGGTTCATTTTTCACTTTCGCGTTTGTATTCTGGTTGCAAATTGTTTTCCTCATCCGGCTCTTTTACTTCCTTCCAGTTTCCAGTTGAATTCTTTCTAACGTCTTCTTTTTACTCGGGGCCTTGTGAACATACGAAACTCGGCTTCGAGTACCTAAGCGTCACGGCCATAACTCATTGCAGTGACACCCTGAAACTTTGAACAACTGAAACTGAACAACTTTGGGTTCATTTTTCATGCGGACCAAGATGAGGCATATTAATGAAATTCACATGAATTTGCATTTGAGAGGCGATTACCTCCCTACGCTGTCCCGACATAATCCAAAAGTTAATTTTTGCTTTCAATCGCATCTGCGTTTTGGCGAAGTTGGTTGTACAGGAGCACGTCTGATCCACGAATATCTCCTTGTTTTTGAACGCTCAGCACTTCAGAGAGTCCACATGTGGCTACACGGATCCGTCAAGCCTTTTTGCAGTTTGATCTAATTGCTCATTGAGTATAAGATTGAAGTTTAATTATTTATCTGTGCAATGGGTTTCAGTGCAGTTCAAAAATCAGTTTATGTTAATTATGAAAGTCCTCATGAAAGCCCTGAAGGCTATGTCCTATGGGTAAGCCAAGTACTTCCGAGCTCTCTAACTTCTATGCAAACTTATTTCGCCCTTTTGTGGCTGCAATGATTTCAAATCATGTCGGCCGAATGTCCTCATTATTATTTGATATCCTTACCTGGTAATTGCGGGGATCGCATAGTACTAGTAAGATTAGGTTTTTTTCAACTGTTCATACTGGTATATGCGTAGCCTAGCTATTCCTGATTTTCCTGAGCACATCATTGCCTAGAGGGCCGACACTAATAAACTGATCCATCCAAAGATGGGGGCTTATCTCCCCGTCTCCCGTGATACCTGAATATACCTCCAGGGCTGAGGTTCGCTAACCTAGTTGCAGCGATATACCGTTTGGTGGTATTTTAACAAGCTCAGCCGCTTTGCTTTGAACTAAGATCTTAGTTCTAGAGTTTTAACTGAAGTCGGAACCGCGTGATTGCTAAAGCCCGTCGGGATAAGAGGAATCGAATATTTATTCTTCTGTTATTGTTATTCTTCATCTTCTATTATTGTTTCTAAATGTAGCAGGGTCTTTTTTAGGGGTTGTTGTATGACTTATTTTTGAATTTTAATATAGTGCAGCTGATGCCTCTGTTAAGATGAATTAATCGTCATTCTAGCAGTTGGCATACTCCCAATGAAACATGTGATAACAAGGCAGACCATTCGCTAAATCTCATCTAGCTTCTCACAGTAGTTTTCTTTTGTAGAGCTGGCCACCACACCAGTGCTTCGAATTTAGTAATTGGTCTGGCTATTGTAAACATCTATTCGGTGATTTTTGATGCTATGTCCCACGTTTTTCCCCGCTGGTCCTTAGATTGTGACCAATGTCATTATAAATCTTCGTCTGACTTCACCTATGTGTAGAGTCTTTTTACTTATACTAGTTCTAAATATGAGACCTTATTTACCCAGTGCATTTGTTTTTCAACAATTTTTGGAAGTTGAAAGCTCCCGTTTTTGGGACATTATGTAGAACATAACTTCGGTTTTGATGGCATTGTTTTGGAGTCAGTTTCACATAAGTAAGTGAGCGTAGAGTCTGCATCGGGTATGATACAATTTCCAGAAATCAGTGCGTGCTTTCGTTCTTAAATAACCTCAGCATAGATCTTCAATTATTTGAAAATATGTAATTACCCAGACAAGTGATGATACTCTACGACCCTGTGACAGACTTTGGTGTGTCTTTGTCTTGAATGGTACCAATTAATACATTTTTGTTGTTATAATCTTCTCTTCTTTTCGCTATTCATTCTGTAATCCATCGCTGATCTAATCAAATCTATTTCATGTCTCTGAATGGTTGCTACTATGCTTTAACATTCTTAAGGGGTTATACCTATGTGAATTTTTTTCCCGATTTTTTTTATTGGCTAAAAGTATGGAAACACATCCCTAGAATTAAAATCAAAGAGGTCCAAATACTAATATACTTCAGAAAATTTTTGCGAATCAATTTTCTGAAGCAACTCCAATGCTCGAAAAACGTAAAATTTGCTCGCTTTATACTATATAGTAATTAATATACACTGTATAGGGCACATTCCTTCGTAAACGACGATAGGAGAGCTGCTGTTGACTCGATCGACTACACGTTGCATTTGAGGTTAAAGTACTATAGTAAATCGTTCAATGCAGTCGTGTGGTCCATCGCGCCGAAACATGTGTCGAGCGGCCAGGCGGTACTCGATATCGCGACGGATATCGCAGTTATCTTATTTAATGATGGACTGTCGGGCCTTCTTTCCATCTACGACTCCTTAGGATTGACTGCAGGACGTAGTTTTTACAATTTCTGCTTAGAAACAGACGCCAAACGAATAAAGGCTGCTGAGCGCTCAATGTCCGACATTGTAAAAGAGCCGAGACGCGGCCTTTTAGCATCAAGAAAAGACGAGGAGGAGAAATCCACGGTCTTGGAAGTCTAACTGTATGGTGCTGGGATAGCAGAGTAAAGGGGGAAAAAATTTGTATATAGTAAAATTTTGAAACTTTCAACGCGTTTATCTCGAAAGTGTATTTTTGAAATTTGCCGGAAACGAAACTCTTTCAGTTTTCATCCGATTGATGATCATCCGATTCATAACTGTAGCTTCTGATATGTTTCTAGTGAACATCTAGTGCTTCTTGATTATCAAGTGAAGTACACACGGTTTTAGCGATTGGTTTTGTTTAAAAAAAGTTATACACATTTGGAGTCATTTTTTTGGGTCGAAAATGCAATTTTTTTGTTAAATGGTCGCCATTTTGCAAAAAATCGATATTAAACAATAGCAAAACTCATGGAGTCTATGAAAAAAAATTGTTTATTGTTCCAGATGCAGATGGGGCTAAGAAACTTTTCCGGCCGCGGAACGTCTCTTATAAATACTAGTGACTTTGACGTGCACTACAGCCGCCATTTCGTATTGAATTTAAAATTAAAAAACTTTTTTGCACTCCCGAAAAGTTGCCCTTTATATTGATATGTTATTTATAAAAGCTTTTCTTCAAAATCCTTGAAAAAAAATCCTGAAATAAAGATAAAGACCATAAAGACACGCTCGATATCGCTGAAAGCAATCAATTTGAAACCTTTGCTGGAAATATTCTACTGTTTTTTTTGCTCATTGCTTCATGTAGGGCCGTCTCTGTGCTGCGTCCTGAAAGTTGTGTGTTTTGATTGGGATAAACCGACGTTATGATCCTGGTTCTTTATATATACTCATCTCATCAACGTTGCAGAGTCTTCAGCATACAAAACACTGAGCTTAGAGTTCAATTATCCATTAATTTGTACTAACTAGTTTTGATCAGATTTGTTAGTAAAATATTGATAATTGACAAAAAAAATTAAAAACTATTTTACCCTTTCTCCTAGCCTTGATAGGCTCTGTATATTATTTCCAAGATCCTAGTAATCATGATATCCATGATAAGTGTAATCGATGTTGTCCGTATGATGTTATTCTGTATAGTCCATAGATCCTTTATTTTCGGTTATCATTTCGTTAAGGGGGCACAGTTAAGGGTCGTTTTCTTCTTACTCGTTCTATCTCTCTATTCATTAAACCGGAAAACAAGTGGTTTCACAGGAGCCCGTTATGTTCTATGCTATGTCCAGGGATCGTGTCTATATATAGACAGATATAGACTATATATACTATATATAGATTCTCTTTTCATTTGTGGTTCTTGCTTCGGCAGCATATATACTGAAATTGAACCAATACAGAGAAGATTAGTTATGGCTTCATCGTCTCTCTGCGCCAGATTTGACTACCAAGTGTACAATTTAACATGCCTCAGCATCTGAATAAACGTTATTAACTCACGAATTCCTTTCGGGCTGTAATTTCCACTAAACAAGCGAAAAGCAATCATGAGAGCTGAACAGGTCAATCGGACCTCAACGATGACAGCACAGAGCATAGTCGCAGCTAGGAGTCTAAGGAACTTATAATTCAAGGAATTGTTTGCTGTTGCTCCTGGTAAAATTGGTGTAAGTGATGATTTTAAGCTAAATTTTTTGAATGTCCAAAGTTATTTGTCAATTACCGGGGTTTATCAGGACTTATTGATGATATATTAAATGTAGTCGCTAATCGACCTGGTGAAGTGATTGTCATAACCTCTGTTCAATTTATTCCTCAAGTTCCTTCCAATCAATTCAAGTTCCCTCAATTCCTTTTATCTATTTGGTTTTTCCCATACCATTGCCACTTTTTTGGTACTTCTCTCTAGAAGATGGATTCGCCCTTCAATGCTTACCTTGTGCAGAGGCATGTTGATAACTTTCTCTACATTAACAGTCAATTGACTATGGTTCATGCGTTTCTTGATGTTATGTTGGTTGCTTGTTGCACTTGAATTTTTCTTAAACGCATTAGTGATCACCTCCAGAACTTTACACTGTTAAGCCTTGTTAACCGGAGACTTCAAACCGAACATAACAATGTTTCAACACAGCTAGGTTGAGAATAAAAGATATATCAAAGAGTGTATTTGAATGCGAATGCACCTATGTTTTCGCACTTGGCCATACACTTTCACCTTAGAGATGTTCCAAACCTAGATGTCGATTGTACCGGATTCGTCTGGACATCATTTTGGTAATTTTTGGTGGCGATTTCGGTTATTGAGAGAAAATTTGGCTTAACTACCCTTCGAGTAAATTTTCGGCTATTGGTCTTCGACATCGTTCATTTTGTTGGAAATTCAACATTTTTTTTTTGTCACGAAAACTTCTTTGGATTTCAAACTACATTTATCTCCCTTTAATCCCAGTAATAAGTAGCTCCTTGTATTTCATTTTCCTTTTACAACTGCGTAATACCCGTTCTCATTGAAAATAAAAAAACACTTTGCCGTTTTGTATCATTAAATCGGACCAAAATAAATTTGCTACATGCATTAACTCCTTTTTTAATTTCAATCAATTTTACTATAGCTACTAGCTTGAACCAGGGATCCAAGAAAATTTCGAGGCGGCTTCTAGATGGGATATCTTTAACGCAGCCTGTATCCTTACTAACAAGGGTGAGGGTTTGTTTGAGAGTGACTAATGATTTCACCCTTTTTACTAAGTGACACGAACCCCTCCTCTACTTCTTCCGATCATCTGTGTTAGGTATGCTGTCAAAACTTTTGCTGGCAGTAGGCGTTAGAAAAACTTGTGCGCTATCAAAGAGCCTTTTCTGACGGCAGTAACCTGCAATCATATATTCGAGTTGGGAGTTATTCTAGTTTCGGAATTTAATTTTCAACCACTTTTTGGGAGTTGTTCCGTGTCCGACTTGAGGTACGGCCACCTGTCAACTGAATGATACAGATGCGAACGATCGTTCATTACATTGCTTCACGCCTACCCACCAGGAAGTATTACCGTATTTGCGGCTCATGTTTCCATCGCCTCAGTGGTTATGGAAAAAATCATTGGTTTTGTCACCTTTTCGGATTTTTTTTTCACTTGTTTGTCAGTTACAGCTTAAGGGTTCTCTGTTGTTTGATTGAAGGTTGCTTCGACCTGTACTTATATAGCGTTTTGCTCCATTGGAACCCAGTAAGTAACTCTTCATTTAAATATGATTACTTTGGATTCACGGCTTATGGGTTGCTGCTCAGAGTTGGTAACCGCACTTGTTTGTCGAATTGGTAATTCGACATTATTCCATATATCTCAATGGAGGCGTTAAGTAGATGACGAATATAACCCCGAATACGTTCGTAATGTTAGACTGCAAGCCTTTTGGATGAAAGCCCTTGGGGCTATTCAGGACCTTCCGTTCCTTTTAAAGCAAGCATACCTTAGTTTTTCTACAGGCATGGGCTAAATGAACCATTTCACATGTTGTTGAACAATATATAAATAAATCGAGTAGCCTCTTCAAATAATTGCCGAAGTATTCTGTTTGGAATAATGTCAACACCGCTTGGTTTCTTCTCCATTTGGCCGAGTATGGGACTACTGTCCTAATAGAAAAGTAAATACCTAATTGTTAAAATGACATCCAGGTTTAGTCGAACGATTATACTTCACTGAACTAGGTCTGGTGTGAAGTCGGCAACTTTTGCTCTGGTGATCTCAGGTAGTAAATGATGTTTTTTAGTGTGTAACACTTTTTGCAGCTGCCAAAAGTTTATGGTTTGTTTCGTCTGCCATTTTACTGTAAAAAGGTTGACGGCTGAGCAACGTCCGCGGATTGTGCAAGTTCAATTCGACGAAATGGTTCTGTACGAAAAACTCATTGCGCTCTCTGTAAACTTTATGATCCACCTTACCATTTCACAAAACAATTAATTCAAGTGACCATGGATCGTGCCACACCACGTTTATTCTCACTGATAAAATGTAGCAATTCAGATATTGTATAATGAATGAAGAATTGTAATGAAGAAACAGTTGCAGCTGTAGAGCGAAGTTTCCATGAAGACCTAAGTAAGTCCATTCGACATCGTGCTCAACAATTAAACCTCTGTCCACCCACATTATGGAAGCTCTTCCGAAAACTTTTACAAAACCCACCAGACATAATTTCGAATCTGTGTACGGGCCCAAAAACAAACTGCTACAGATCCCAAATTTCCTAAAAAAATTGTGACTAGCGATGAGATTCATTTCTGGTTGAATGACTGCGTCAATAAACAAAACTGACAAATTTGGAGTGATGAGCAGCCATAGGTGTTCATCCGACCCCTGTTACATCAAGAGAAAGTCACTGTTTGTTGTGCTTTATAGGCCGGTGGAATCATTGGCCTATATGTCTTCAAAAATGCTGCTATGAATAGTATTATAGTCGATGGTGACCGCTTTATAGACATGATCAACGACTTTCCCGTTCCATAACTGCCATACTGTAATGCAGGGGACCTCTGGTTTTAATAAGATGCCGCGACTTGCCGATCTTGGCTATTTGAAAATAACGACCGTTGCGTTATTGATGAGAAGCGGCCCCAATTTTAGGTTAGGGTGACCGAAAATTGAACTGCTCATTTAGACTTTCTCCGAGTCAGTAGTCGCGCATACATGGCAGAAATTATCTTAAAAAAAATGGAAACACAGTTGGTTTTGTCTTTTCAATAGAAAAAATTTAATGACAATCAACAATTTATGGTCCCAACCCTGATGTAACGTTCACTTCGGTGCCTTCACACTTAGTGCCTGTGATACACAAATGATGTACCCATCTCGAGCAAAAGATGCCTGCTCATGTCAGCGCCCTGTGCGGCTTCCAAGGCTGAGCTGACATTCTTAGTAAGGAGTAATACCATAGCGTAAACACAAACAGCGCTAACACTCCGAACAAACGACCGATTTAACGGTATTTGAAAAATTCTGGAGAATTGCATTGGTGTTCGTAAAAATGTTTATTTTTCTCTATTTTGTCTATCTGTTTACATTGTACTTGTAAACAAAACGAGCAAAAAATTAATATTTTTACTAACACTCATACAATTCTGCAAAATCCGTTAGATTGGTCGATGGTCGGAGTGTTATCGCTGTTTGTTCTTACGCTATGGTCATACCAAGGGTGTCTCACACAGGTACAGAGGCAAGGAGCTTTACTGGTTTTTTGGAGAGTGGTTCCGCTAGTGCTACTAACTGAAGGGTGAAGGCGAGACTTCTTACGTAGGGAGGGGTCGGAGAGAGATGTTGTTAGATGTTCTTTTTCGGACCAGGATTGCCTGAAGATTGATCAGGGATAAATCAGGCTTCCTGTTCGGAGTGATGGCCGAAAAAAATCACGCCTTATATTATACCTACAGGACCTGGTCAACGGATCCGTTGCGATTTGATTGCAGCATCGCATCGTGATCATAAATTATTTTCCGAAACGGATTTACGTAATGATGGAAATTGAATTATCCTCGTCTTTACATCTTTAAACCAATTTATTATTAACTATAATTTTGCGTTATTGATAACTCTGCCCCCAACAATATAAAATTCTTTGCCTTTGAAGGCAATTAAGTCTTCACGCATGATATCTGCAACACTCAAAAACTGCAGAAAGAAAAATAATTTATTTTATTTTAGAGAAAGTAGGCAATATTGACAATAAAAAAACTGATGTGAGCTCTGTACTTTCGAAAAAAAATTTGCGCACTGTGCGCTTTGATCTCTAAATTAATTTATACTAATTTATTTAAATCTATGATTAAGAAATTTTATTGTCTATGGAAATACCTTCAGTTTGTAGTTGGTTCATTTTCGTTACGAATTGTTGTAAATATTGATTGAAATTATTTGGCTTGCATTGTCTTGCATGTATTGCTGAAATATTATTATATATAAAGTTGAAGAAAATTGTTTAGAAGATGCTTTAAATAATAAAATTTCATCTACATTGAATATCAATTCAAATTTTAATTCGGAACGAAGTAATGTTTCACAAATAATTTTCAACTGAGGCTCTTTTCTAAAATAAACGAATTCCGAAAAGTCTAACAACGTTTCTCCCTGCGTGGAAGCTGGGAAAAGCTCGCTTTCTTAAAATCAATAAAAGACCATAAATTTTTTGATGACAATTCTTGGATGTCTTTACCCATTGCCGAATCTGCTCCACATCATTTCCTGGGGCTTCTTTTTCATTATCCTCTCGATTAATAGTTGACCGATCACTTCATTCACATAAGCTTTAATTTTCTGAATCACTAGACAAGTTTGGATCAGATTCATGCGTTGATTCTTCTACTCTCTCAACTTGAAAGACTCCATTTTGTGGTGATGTAATGTTGACAGACTGTATCACAATTTAGTTGCTCTGGATCAATAACGAAATCCAATGCTGTCCAATGACTTCTTAAACTCTTGCAGTATACAATTTTTAATTATGAACTTCATCAACATTTAGTTGGAGATCCTCGATCTCCACAATCTTCATGATCTGATCTTTCTGAATTGAAACTAACTTGTTAACGTTTCCGATAATTTTTGGACCGCAATGGTGATGATATATGTCTTCGTGTTTTTGAATCTTCATCTATAAGCAACGGTGAACTTAATTCGTGGGAGCCAATCATTTTACTTCGCGACGTACGGAATTGAACTTTGTTTTGAAACCCATACTTTACTTCCGTGTTTTCAGGTCAGAAGTCTGTGTCTAACTGTTACAAATAGCAAAACATATCTCAAGAAACGTGTAGACAGGGGAGAAAAACGCTTTGAACTTTCATGTTGGAGAATTTACAATAGTGTTTCCGCTTTGAATGCTAAATAACTCAACTATTTTGAGCTTAATTTAAATAAAGAACAGGACCGATATTAAATCAATTAAACATAAATTGTTAACGCTCATTAAACAAAACCACTCAAATATGTAACCGTTTCATTTTTAAACGTTCCGGTGTAAGTAATTTTTATCACGTAAAGGATATTTCTTCAATGCAGGTATATTCTTCGATAGTGGAATGCAAATTTTGAAGTGAGCCAATTTAATTGTTGAATATTTTGTACTGAAGAAAAATCTCCTGGAGAAACAGTTACATGTTAATGCTTTAGTATATTCTAATAGTATGTTACTAAGTTATAACATTAATATGAAATGTTTTATTTGATAAGCAATATTACACACAGAATAAATCAGATAAAAACCATATTTTTAAATCATAATTATGTTCAGGACACCAGATACCATCTAAGCTCGAAGGACGTAATGGGACTGTAATAAAGTTGTAACTAATAAATTTTTCATAAGAAGCTGATAAGAAGAAGATGACCGGAGAAAGGAGTAGAATACTGTACATTGATCAGTTCCTGATCAGGTGGGCGTATAAAGGAAAATTTGATCCGGATCTGACCATTATCCTGGAACTTTAACTAATTTCCAGTCGGGTCTTTCTCCTTCGTAGAAAGAATCCCACTTGAGTTGCCCTGATGTGCCGGTTGTGCTAGTGAAGGCCAGAACCTGCCGGGCTCCTCCATGTCCTTGCTTGCAATGCTCCAACGTTTTATGTTTATTTTCCCTTCAAATCATATTGTTTACAGTTTTTTATAAACTTGAGCATGATCAAAGGGATGGGACCTTTTGAAGAATTATATATTTCGAAAAAATTTCTAAAAATACTCTATATTGAATTATCAACAACATACTTTAACCCTTTGAGATTTTTGAATTCCTTTTGAGTAGCACATTAGACTCTCTATACAGCTATGTTACACTAAGGAACTAGGTAATTATTCTTTCACATATGAATAGCATATTGCAGGAGTCTCTTGAAAACTATTGAAAATTTATTTCAACTCCCATTGTAGAGGCAAATTTTATGCTAGCTTAATTAATAACTTTGAGCCAAATAACCCTGCGGATCTCCTTGACATTTCCTTTTTTATCCTAAACTTAATATTTATTTTAGCGTAATTTATGCAGAAATATAAGAGAAGATAACAATGAAGGGATTACAATGTGTTGCTATTTTCTAGTTTAACGAGATTAGCAGTGCCGGCTTCGAACGCAACGACGACTGTTTGACTTGTTCCTGCCATTGACCACACAATTATAAGATTCGACAAGGATGCTGGCTTCAAGCAACAACACATCATCAATCAGAGAAGTTGTTCTTGTACGATGTTATCAATCACCAGTGTAGAAGGATAAATCAGACAACCCTTGACTGGTTCTATTTGCGAAGAAGTATTTCCCTCAATCGACGGTAAGATGTAATCCTTGCATTCAATAAAAGAGTTACACGGTAGAAAAAATTGGTGATGAATGATGTGATTTGGTTTGCAGTAAAACGGAAATTCATATTTGTCACGGTGAATTACAAGACCAAAATCTTGGTTCTTCTTTTGTCCTTTTGTGTTTTCTTGATCTGCACTTTCATGGATACATATGTGTCGGGAAAAAACAGCAAAGAAGCAAAAAAGTTGAAATATTTTTTTTTTGTAACATTTAAGGATCTCGATTTCATTACTCATATTCACATTGTTGGGCTATTCTTCATGGAATATGTGGCTAAAATCTGCTTCGTAAATTTCTTGTGCACTTTTCAATAAAGTTTGTTTGTTAAAGTGTTTATGAATGTATTTATTCTATGTTTATTTTTTGTTTTACTGCAGTTTACTCACTAAATTTCCGGATGACACCAGTTCCGGGTTTCCACAATCTAATGTCAGTATATAAGGCGTTTTATTTCTTCTTTATATCAATCTGCGGTTTATATTAATAAGAGGTTAATGAGATTTAACTTTAAAGGTTAAAATTACTCATAAAAAGAAAATAACTATCAAAACAGCTAAAATCTTAATTTTTAAGTTTCTATAATCCCCTAATGGTAGATGCGCTAGTCAAGTCCAAACCATCAATGATATACCTTGACGTCTTATTAGACTCGAAGATGAGTTCTTCGAAGCAAGTCAGGGCTAACAGTTTCTTAGGCACTAGTGGCTGTATTGGTTGTCATGCGATTGATGATCAGAAAATAGAAATCTACGTCGAGTGCCACGAAAAGAGATTACTTCCAATGAACACCATAGATCAGTACTGGGGTAACCCTATAAAGATAACCAACGACAATGAGGCGCCCACATAATTAAAGGCCCAGGTACAATACTGCGTGACGGTGATGTGTGAGCGCGATGCGATTTTCGCTCGTAGTCAGGCAACGCATTCAATGCACGCGATGCGAGGAAGAATAATGTTCATATGACAAATGTCAAATCGGAGACGTTTTAAATACCCTGGAAGGGAGAGCTCACACAATGCTACAGATGCCAGCATTTCGGGCATGATGCCGTCAACTGCGGGTAAAGCGAAAGGTGTGTTGTCTGTGGTAAAGACCATTCGGAGACCCCCTGCCCCAGAAAAAACCTCGCCAACCCGCGAGAGGACCCGACAACAGTTTCTCAATTTACGACTCAATTCCTTCTGTTTACTGCGTTCTATGTGCGATCCGCGCATCCATCCGGGCCATCCGGCCAATTTTTCCAACTGCCCGGAACGTGTTAAACTTAGGCAGCGTATTCATCAAAAGCGAACTCCAATAAACGACAACCACAAATGGCTCAACACTTTTCAATTGGCTTCACTATATTAACCAAGCATCTGTTTGTATTTTAAATGCAGGCGAACCAAGATTTCCGCGGAGGAGCTCTTTTCTGGTCTCTGCCTCTCTTCTCATCCCAAACCATTCAAATCTCATGGGCAGTACCACGCCGGCACTTTCCGACCACTTCGCATCACTGCTCGACATACAACTACCCGGGATCACCCCAATCATTCCACAACGCTTGACCAAGTCCTATCGGCACTAAGCTCATTAATTCATAAAAAGTCCAACAAAAATTAAAAAAAGTCCATAAACAGTCTCCAACGACGTGCTAACGAAATGTTTTTCCACCATATTTAGACCCCTCACCTGCATTATAAACCACTGCATAAATAATGGGTACTTACCTCGAGCCTCCAAAACCGCAGTTCTAATCCCCTTACCCAAAAAAAAATTCGAATGGAGACATAGGTAAATTCAGAGGAATATCCATGCTCTCGAATTTAGGGAAGATATTTTTTTATTATTTTGTTTGGGAGGTGAAGGCTATTTACGCCCTGAGTGTCGGACTCCCCCGCTACCGGACTACCGACTAAACACCTCCCCTGTCACACCGAGAACCTAGCCTGGAACTGTTTGTCACATTACTTCGGACTAGACCTCATTAATCATCGCTTAGCGATGTCTTCAGGCTAAGGGAAATCTCTCTTTCTCCACGGATGGATAGGAAGGAATTGCGATTAGTAACGATGTTCCCTCTCTCACCAAGCGATCCATTATGTCCTTCTTTATAATGAGTACTGTCCGTACGTAATGCGACACACAGTTCCAGTTGTCTTTTGATTGCATCATCTTTCCCTTTACATTTTCTAGGGAAGTTACGCCAATTTTCTCCGAGAGATGCGAATGGAGTCTTGTCCATCTGTTACACCTATAGAACGTGTGGCAGGTGCCATTCGTCATCCCCGGGCAGAACACGCAAGTTGGGGATGGTGACTTTCCCATCTCATACAGGTACGACTGAAAATACCCGTGACCACTGAGTAGTTACGTCAGGTAATAATCAGTCTCACCATGCATTCTGTCGAACCACGGCCCCAAGTCACTTATCAGCCGTGCGGTCCACCTGCCTCGCGTTTCGTTGTACCATGTTTGCTGCCATAAGATAAGGGTTCTTCTCCGTTCCTCTCGGCTGACGGTTTCTCTCGCCGACTCCCCCCTACGTGTGTATTCACGTTTCCGTTCGTCTGCAAGTAACTTAATTGGAACCACCCTCGAGATAACCAGCACTGCATGTTGAGAGACAGTGTGGTATGCAGCGGCTATCCGTAAAGCTCCTTGCCTCTGCACCTGTGCGAGACGCCTTCGGTACGTCTCTTTATTAAGAGCATCAGCCCAAACCTCGGAGCCATATAAGAGCACTGACTCCATTACACTCATCAGTAGACGTCTTTTGCTCGAGGTTGTCCATAATGCGGTTTAGCGCCGATACCCGCGCGGAGGCCTTATCTGCTGACGCTCGAACCTGCTCGAAGAAAACTCATATTCGAGTCAATCATCAACCCAAGGTATCTGATTGATTGTTTTGACGCGATGATCGTTTCCCCCACCCGAATGGGTGGATTTTGGGGATCGACCAGCCCTGAAGCCATACTGACGAGGAGACAGATCCCCGGCAGTTCGAATGGCTTCTCCAAGTCTTTCTCTAATGAGCCTCTCGAGTACCTTCTCAGCGGCGTTCAGCATACATAGGGGCCGATATGTAGATGGTTACTCCGCGTTCCCCTTCCCCTTGTAGATCAGCACGAGCCTCGCCTCTTTCCAGCAATTTGGAAACGTGCCCTGCCGCAAACAGGCATTGAAAGTGGTGAGCAGCTTTTCAGGACAAAGTTGATGTGCAAGCTGTATCACTTCCGCTGGTGTACCGTCTGGCCCTGGGGCCTTTTTCGATTTTAAAGCTTTTACCGCATCATCCAGCTCGTTGGCGGTAAAAAGTGGGCATTCTCCGAGACATTCAACATCTGCATCATCGGGACGAATAGGATGCATAGGGAAGAGCGCTCGAACAATCTCGTCACTTTTTTTCGTTTCAAGGACATAGGACCTCCTTGCAGCTCCTAATTTCCACATGGCAAGCTTGTAACCCAGCCCCCACGGAACTCTGTCCATGTCCTCAACTATGTTGCGCCAGCAGCGAGCCTTGCTTTCGTTAATTAACCTACGGAGAACTTTTCTAGCCGACCTGTATGCCAGCGTTCGGGAGTGTGACTCGTCTCGATTTCTTAAACGTTGAGATTCGCGGCGGAGTTTGTGACATTCTCTCCGCTTTTCGGCGATTTCTGCCGACCACCAGTATACAGCAGGCTTATTGTGTCATGGCCGTCGCCTGGGCATAGAGCAGTCGCACGCATTCTTGATGAGCCTCATGGTGGAGTTCACCATGTTTTGTGCTGAGGCTCCTCCCGTTACCGTCATAGTTTCACCTCTCATAAGAGCTGCGGCGAATGCGTCGACATCTGTTTTAGATATATTCCAACCTACAGTTGAGGGTTGGGTTGCTACACGTCGAGTAGCTTAGTCGCCAATTGCGAAATCAATGTACTGATGATCGCTCGCCGAGTAGTCCTCCAGTACCCTCCATCTGTGTATCGTAGGCACTAAGGACTCCGAAGCAAATGTCACATCCGGTATAGTTCCCAAGCAGCCTCACCGTCGAAAAGTTGGTGTGTTCCCAACGTTCATGATGACAAGTTGGCTCCTAGCCGCCATTTCTAGTATTCTTTTTCCTCTCGAGTCTGGAAGAGGCATTCCCCATTCTATCGCCTTGGCGTTAAGGTTGGAATTCGGCCTTCCGTGGATGAGACAGCTTCCTCCAGTTCATCGAACCTGCTCTGAAAACATGAAATTGACTCAGTCGGCGTGAAATAGACGCTTATGAATGTCAAATCGGCGCACCCAATGAGCACAAAGCCATTTCCGCTGGAGCAAGTCCGAGCTGTGGGTAGAGCCCTATCACGTACCCAGATGGCGGCGGTGCCGGATCGATCACAATACCATCCAGCTTCCTCTTTACTGTGATGTTGCTCAGATATCAGCAACAAGTCAACTTTTTTCTCTCTTGCAACCTGGTCTAGTAAATCTTGTGCGTTTTAGCTACGGTGTAGGTTGATTCGCAGGACTTGGACCATGTCTGTGCTCTTTTAGTGTCTTAGTTCCTCTTTGAACTCCTGGCACCTACCACTTCCTGGAATATGAGTCAGATCTTCAGACTTCCGTCCCTTATTTTTGCACAAGATACAACTGGGTTCGTTTGGGCAGTCTTTCGCCTTATGGCCGGAAGTGCCGCACCTGTAGCACAGTTTGCTTCGATCTGGCCCCTTGCAGTTCAAGGAGATGTGTCCGAAGTTAAGGCACTTGTAGCATCGAGTTAGGGCTACCCTCCGACGTATCCTGCACACAACCCATTTTAATTTTCTCCTTGGCCAGGAGTTGCACAGCGTCTTTCTCTGGGATGTCTATTATTGCCGCCCTTTGTCTTCTAGGGTTGGTAGGCGTTAGCCTTACCCTAAAGCTCTCTGCCGTAGGAAGAGTTTGCCTAATGGAATCTTCTACTTCTTCTTTCCGCAATGCAGTCAAGGTCTCTTATTTCCAAAGACGCCATTGGCTGCAAAGTCGAGATAACAGCTTTAGAGCCCAGGAGGTCCTTGACAGCGCTCTCGAACCGTCCCTTGTCGGTGGATTCCGCTCCGAGTTCTACGAGGAGACCACCTGTTCTGGGCGCTCTTACTGTTCGTATACAGACACCGTTTTTTTCGGGTTCCACATTTTGCCTGATTTCCTTGAGGACCTCGGCGTAAGTTCTCCCGTCTGCAGGTTTGATCAGTAAAGCATCCCTGCGCTGCTTGTTCCTGGTCTTTTTTGGCAATTTAGGGAAGATATTAGAGAAGATCATATTTCTCTCGTTCAAACCATTTGCCAAACCCCTTTGCCTGCCCCGCAATTCGGATTTGAAGAGAAGTTATCAATGGAGTAAGCAGCGCTACTGCTACACGACCGCATTTCGACCGGGCTTGGAATAAACAAACAACCCTAGGTTCATTGATCTCTAAAAAGCATTCTATTCAGTGTCGTCAAACGGACTTATTTATAAACTCCTGAACAACAAATATCCTCTACTAGTTGTTCGCATCATTGCTGACTGTCTCCACGAAAGGTTCTGTTCATTGAATATAGCGAGCACATATTCTAACTTAATTAGTGTGAACTCGGGAGTTCCACAGGGATTTATTTTCGGGCCATATCTCTTCAACTTCTTCCCCCACGATATCCCCATGGCGCAGCCAGCAAGTATTTCCAATAACCCCTCTCAGAACGCTACTCCCATTACCCCAACTGCCTACATCCTCTACGCAGATGTCATCATCGTACTGGCCACCCGCTCTTCCCCCCAGGAAGCCTTGAGGACCACCACACTACGGATACAATCCCAACAAAAGTACTTCACAAAATGGGGGCTATCCATAAACGCCGGAAAATGCGAACTAATTCACTTTCGTAATGCCTCCGGGAAAGTCCACCGATTGGCACCGTCAGAGAGTAGAGAACTCACTCTACATATCGACATAACCCCCATCGTGCTAAAGAATACTATAAAATATTTAGGCGTTTAATTCCACCATCGCCTCAGATTCAACCCGCACGCCCGCGCGACCATTTCCAAAGCGACCATAGCCTCTGCAGCGCTGGCACCACTAATCTCCAGTAGGTCCGTCAGCATCAGTACAAAGCTGCGCAGGCCCATAATATCGTTCTGCTTCCTGGTTTGGCTAACGATCTCCCCCACTGTCGCTGAAAAGCTGCAGATTTTCGAAAGAAAGATTCTTAGGAAGTGCTGTCTAAGTACTGAAAGCCCCATAAAAAGTAATACCGCAGCAGTATACTCAAACCAGTGCCAAGAGACTGAGTAGATGGTCAACTCACCCCGAAGCTATCGTACGTGACTTATTTTATCGCTCCCATGTAGCTCCCATCAAACTTCTCTGCTCTAATCCGCCAACAATGACATCCTTCGATGCGTCTTCACATTATAGACCACCATTCTATTTCCATGCTGGACCAGGAGACCGCGGGTGATTACACGACACTCATGGCGCCAACCTCAATGATTCGGGTCGGCACATGTCCCCGGAGATTATAGGGAGCCAAAGTCGGGAGAAGAGTCTCTGCTCCACAACCCCCTCAGACTTACCAACCCTCTTTCATCAGACCACTAACCCTAATTGTAAATAAAAATTAACTAGGATAAGTTAGATATAAGTTAAGAAAAGAACATTGTAATCAAAACAAATAAAAGCTTTACGAGGAAAAAATATATAAAACTACATAAAACTGCATAAAAATCGGTTACGACCAGATTTTCCTTTTTCAAAAGCTGTTTGACAATTCCTTGCTGTCAAATATTTGCCATAGAATGACGTATAAATGCGCAATAAGTATTTCTATCTATCTGACGTTTGAAATGAAATTTGCTTGCAATTGTTTTTGTTTTTATTAAAGTTTTGATATATATTGATATATTATTTATAAAAGCTTTTTTTCAAGATCCTTGAAAAAAAAAATCCTGGAAAAAGGCTTGTTTTTTAGCCTTCACATAGGTATAACCCCTTAATGGTTTGGAAAGCATGACTTTCTACTTGAGTTAGCTGACAGCGACAAAAGTGACAAAACCAGCGACAAAACCATTTGGGACTGCAGTTGCTTTCGCACGCCTAGTTTATCTTTCTTTCTTTTCCCGATAGAATAATCCTCTTTCAGCTGTTGTCCGAGACTTTGTTTCATACATCTCGTTTTGTAGAAATTAAAAAATGGCAACCCAATGCTGGTAAGCATCCCACACTCGCAAATACCATCCAGCAGACGGTAGGGATAAGAAGAGGGGATATTACGATTCAAGCCATTTTTTTCTTCTTGAATACTCCAGTTTCACCATAATTTTTGGAAGTTTGTATAACGTATAGAAAAACTCGATTACTGATTCAAAGGATGTCAATCCAAAATTAAATGAGTCAGTTCTGAAATACGAAACAGATTTTTTTGATTTGTTGGCTTGTGAAATAATTTATATCAGTTAAAGTTTTGAATGAGACTCGGTGTTAGTGAACGAGGTTGAAAAAAATGTCGGAATGTTTATGGATCTTTTAACGCTCGCGGCATCGAAAAAATAGCTATTTTTTTAGGTGGAAATAGCTTGTGTCGTTTAAACCATCCTGACATATCGTCTTTGAAAATAACAGGCTAAGGTTCAAGTATTATATAAAATTTGAGCCAGCTCTGAATGTTAACTAAAATATTTGAGTTTTGAACCTAGAAGATTACTCCTCATAAAGAATAATCACCGTATTGAATTAAGGGAAGTTTAAAAATCAGTTAAACATTGCTTAAGTTCTTAAATTCTTTAAAAATTCACGGAAAGCCGGCACAAAATTTTCTATCAACGCTTTAAGCATTTCAAAATGCTTTTATTATCGTGTCCAGCAGAAATGTAGTCTACAACAACAATTAAAGTGGCGGAATTGACACCATAAAGTTTTGCTGTTGAGCATTTTGCCCATGACAAAGTTATCGTTCGCATGTTTGGTCTAATAATGAAGCAGAAACATTTCAGTTGAAAGCTGTGCCTCATTGAATGTGTGCACTCACATCCGCTTCAAGGATCTAAAGTGAGTTTTGTGTCAGCCGAACAACATCCCCTCTGACGAGATCCTTGTTACTGAAAGCATGCAAATTAAATTAAAAGCATACAACCAGCCGTTGAGTAATTTTCCATTGTCATTATTTTGAATGGCTCTTGGACGCTTTCCAAATTATTACTATCCCCATGGCGAACGACACTTCTACCACAAACTGCAGTCGAAATAGCTACGACGAGTAAATTATTAAAACAAGTCGAGGAGTAAGTGGTCAAGCAGATAGTTAAATCTAAGACTTATAGAAGATCCTTATAATGCCTAGCTGGCAGGGTCGAAGCGTAACCACGTTAAATTTTAAAGTCAAACCAGTTTGGCGTACAAAAGTATCAAAAAACTGCATCCGAAAGTTTTCAGTCCTCGGCCAAATGCAAGTGGAAGTTGAAGTACTTCAGATATAATTGCAACTTTTTTGTTTTTGAGACACTAAATTTAAACTTCCTTTTGGAATATGAATGACCTCAGTAAAATGATTCACTTTATGAGCAAATTTCTTCATGATTGCTAAAAATTGTTTTAGTTTGCATCAATCCATTTCCTAAAACATGCAAATAGTCTCACAATCCTTAAAAAAAATGTGCTCCAATGGAAGTGTTTTGTCACCCATCGAGTCTTCTTATGTTCAACGTTCTATTACCGTTGATTTTGACAATGTATGTTGATTTCATGTGTTATAAAAAGCGCGTTATAGGAAATGCACATAGTTATTATTAACAAGATAATATTTATTTATTATGACATTTTAAGAATGTAATATTTTATGCATACTGTTGGTATGCATATAAAGTAAAACACGGTTCTATTTATGCCTACGGAGTTTACTTCCGTCGTTCATTAGTTCAAATGTCAATGTCATGAATGCTTAGTAATAAAATTAAAGTGTAAAAAGTAAGATAATAAAATTGTGAAAACACTACATTGCAATGGATATATTCACATATGAAACTGAGATGAATCGGAAGAATAATGTCCCAAGTTGAATACTAATGTAGGAAAAATTGGACGTAACATAAGTGAATCAAACACACACAAACTAATTTAAAATTAATTGTCTGATAATTTATTCTTCCAATAAAGTTCAATAACACTTCACACTTAATTATTTTCGATCTTACTTATTCACTTTTATTAGTTCTCACTTTTAATTTAATTAATTAATTACTTTTAACAATCACTTTCACTAAACTATAAACCCACTATTCCGCTATCACACTCGTATGAACGCGCTCTGTTGCTTAATCAACAAGACTCTCTTTTTGCCGCTTGTTGTAGTCGCTTTTATGCATGTTTCAACCAATCCGGAATCTCCCACGTAGATCATTCTCGAGTTTACACGCTGAGTCATTTGCACATGTATTGTCGTACTCAATGCACGCAATGTGGTTACGTTATGCCTATTTCCTCTTCGAGAATGATCAATGTATTGGTTATTGATACTTTAATATTTATAAAGAAATGTGGAAAGAGCTCAAGCTGGTTTCGAACACGCGTCCCTGCCGCTTCTCATCAGGTGCCAACTCACAGGCTGGGACGCGTCGATTGGCACTACCAGCTTAGGTACGCGTGTTCGAAACCAGCTTGAGCTCTTTCCACATTTCTTTATAAATATTAAATTCACTATCGAGGTACTCGAAACATTTGATCAGAACTTCCGCACCCATGAGTCTTCGCTGAGTTAGCTTAGCAAGGGTATAAATCACTTATAAGTTGTAAGTGAAAATGGCAAAATTGATCTACCAAAAACTTCTGAAATTGATATTGATACTTGTTTACAAATTTGCTACTTGGATACTTGTTTACAAATTACCTCTTTGGGCGACTACAGTGGCGCGTGACATTATCCAAACATGTCACAATACATTCATATTCAACTAGTTTTGACATGCGAGACACGGAAAAGACCTTATTAGCGACGAAATGAGAGGAACTGCCTAATAGCAATGATGATGACTCGGGCAACACATCTTTATCGCAAGAACCTCGATTCTTTGCCTCATATTATTTTATTTATACCACTGTTTGCAAGACTTGGAAAAGTTCACCATGTTCCCCGATTATGTTTTTCGCATTCTCTGGAAAAATTATCCTTGCATGAGAGTAAAAAGAATTCTAAACATGGTCACCTTGATTCTATCGTGAATCCTCAATACACATACAATTTTTTCATAAACCTTCGTAACCTATTGTTGACGAAGGAATTTGCCTGGATAAATACCAAAAGCCACTTTCAACACTGCATACGGGATCAGTACCATTTTCATCCTTAGCAATTATGCGTTATCCTTGATATTGGTTGCTTAACTAAGACGCTGACTTTAACATTATTTTACTTACAAGTTGTGGTCGTATAAACAGTCCTCTGCCAAAATATTAAATCCAACAATCTTTTTAAGAATTGCCTACTAGCTCATGAGATCAGCAAAATGGTATACAGTCAAACCTGTGTAAGTGACAACTGGGTAAGCAAGAAAACTCTTCAAGGGAGAAAAATTGCCAGTAACCATCATTTTTAGCCTCTAAAACCTCTAAAACCTCAAACCTAAAAAAAAAAAGAGAGTCCGGGAGCCTCAACTATTCGTCCATGGACCTCTATAACTGAGACTGCTAGTTATCTTTACCTCTATAAGCGGCAGTCCACCATGTACGTACACGCAGGTAGCTCCCCGAAATTAAAGAAAACATAAACAAATGCTTTCTAAAATTTTGGGGAACTACCTAATTTACATTTTCTTTGCGCACATTTGGCCCTTATTACAGTTGATTAATATCAAGAAGGACGAAAGGTTCAATTCTACGTCATGTCTATAAGAAAACACAAAAAATGATGAATGCGTTTGAGTGTGGGAAATCGTGCAATGAAATTCAAAGTGAGTTTGAATCCACCTATTAAAAAATTATTAAGTCAAAAGACTCAATAAAGTCTCAGTGCTTTGAGGGACATGGAAGTATTAAGACTGGTCGACATTCCGAGTTTTCTGATATTGAAAACTGCCTTTTAGAATGAATCAAACAAACCCTTGATAAGAATATTCCCATTGATGGACCCTTGTTAAAACAAAAATCGAAAGACTGCCACAAAATTGGTAATTTATAACTATTCGGGAAGCAATGGTTGGTTAGAGGGTTTTAAAAGGCGTCATGATATTGCTTTTAAGAAAGCCACTGGAGGCAGTAAATCTTTCGATCAGAGCGTGTGTAACCAATGGACTAAAAAACTGCCAAGTCTCTTAAAGGGATATGATCCAGACGATATTTTAATGCGGATGAAACTGCTTTGTTCTTCAAGTGTCATGCTGATGAAACATTTACATTTAAGGGTAAAAAATGTCATGGGGGAAAATTAAGCAAGGAACGTCTAACCATTCTTCAATGCGTAAACATGACCGGTATTGATAAGTTCCCTCTATTGATAATCGGGAAATCAAAAAAGCCTAGACATTTTCTAGATAGATTTTACCTATAGATTATGTTGATAACACAAAAGCTTCGATGACAAAGATATTGTTTAAAGATTGGCTGAAAAAAGCTAACAAGGAAATGAAGATAAAACAAAAAAAGTCATGCTTTTTTTGACAACTGCGCTGCCCACACATACCTTACAACATTGAATAACGTAAAAGTCATGTTTTTGCCTGCCAATGTCCTTTAGATCAAGGTGTCATGTACAAAATCAAACGGTTTTATCGCAGAGAAGTTGTTCAACATACTCTTACGTGTCTCGAAGCAAACAATAGCCCTGATGTAAACATACTTCTAGCCATGAAATTTGCCGGGCGAGCATGGTTCAAAGTAAGTGATGTTACTATCGAAAACTGTTTTAAGAAAGCAGGATCTTGTATCAGCACAGATAAACAAGAATTTTTATCAGAGGATAATGAAGTTGAAGTTGAACTTAGCAATGAGGAATGGATCAAGCTGGTGTGTCACGAATCTGCTAGTGATGTGTTAACACCAACCTTTGAAGATTTCGTACAATTTGACGACGACTTGGCTACCGCTGGAGAATTTGCCGATGACGATATCGTGCAGAACTTGGTGACAACGTGTACTGGCGGAAATGACTGTGAAGATGAAACCGACCGATCGCAGATTTTGGATGCAGAAGTAGAGAACATTCCAAAGAAGCAAGAAATTTTAAATGCACTTGATAAGATACATACGTTTTTTGAATATTTGACGGTTGGTGATAAGAAAATATTCGATAAAATTTATGAATTAAAAAGGCATGTACAAAATGTCACTACGGAAAAACAGAAAAAAATAACAGATTTTTGAAAATAGATCTGAAGATTTATTGTTTGATTTTACGTGAAAAATTTACGTAGTACACATACATCCTTATATGTAATACATATTTACAATACGTTTATTCATTGCATATTTACTGTATCATTAATTTAACCTATATGAGTGATAATGCGAATATATGTACACCTTATAGAGGTAAGCCCGTGTAGAAACACGGGTTAGTGAGAAACCTCCATAAGAGAAAAAGAGATCGTCATCCGTTGAACTCGCACTTATCCATGTTCGACTGTATTTATATTGGGAACTAAAACCGAAAAAGGAAAAACAAAATTTAAAGAAAAAAAATAGCTATTCTTCGATAGGCGTTCACTCTTTCACACTAAGAGTCCACCATTGGAAACAAGTAGAGACCTGCAACGGTTCTTAGCTCCCACCTATGCCATATATGATGTTGTTTAAATATGGTCGAACAAAGTGCCGGCTTGATCTGTCTTCAGCAATTATTCCAGTGTCGTTACTTGTGTACGTCTCGGCTAAATGAGACTTTTGTTGGCCAGGCTCGGACAACTTAGAACGGAGATTTATTGTCTTCGTCTTTTTTTCGGTTGCGTTTAACGTGGCCTGTCTAAACTTCTTCCCTCATTGTGAAATTATATTATCTGTGGTTTTTGGAAACAATTTTCTCTTCAAGATTAGTTTTATTACTATTCTAAAGTTATTTGTGGACATTTATTTGTTTTTGTAACAGTATGGAACTTTGAAATGAAACAAAATGGAGATTCATTGTTTTGATTTCCCTGAAATCGGTTTCTTTGGAAACATAATTCTTTGTCATTTTCATTTAATTATAATTTCGGTCATGTGAGTGCTATGACTGGCACGGAGGAAGTCCAAAATAAAAGTCATATTTCTACTATTTTAACCAATAATTGGGGCCGTATGTCGCTAATAACGAGGCAAATCCATCGTTGTTAAATCATAATATCTTTCAGGCCAATTTATAGGTCCAAAAACAGTTAGAATGAGCTCATAAAAAGCTTCTTTCAATAGTTCGATGGTTGTACGAGCTGTGTGATATGTCGCGCAAACCCTTGCATTACGCCGAGTCAAATTTGGAGCCAGAAAGTCATTGATGATTGCTGTTTAGCGGTTACCATTTACTGTAATGTTACTGCCAGCAGCATTTGTGAAGACATATGGAACAATGATTCCACTCGTACATAAAGCACATTTAACAGTGACTTTCTACGGATGTAACGGTGTTTGGACAATTGCCGTGGTTGCTCATCACTTCAAATGCAACATTTTGTTGACCAACTGGTAGGTATTCAATCAGATTTGAGCTTCATGGTTTTCTTCTGAAATTCGAGGTCTGCAACAATTCTTTGGCACACAACACTCTGCAGCTGCTATGGTTTCTTCATTTAGCCCTGTATGACGTTTGGATGGGTGTGTATTATCGGTGAGGGAGAACATGGTATGGAAACGATAAATGAATTGAATTAAATGATGATTATTGATGTTTTTATTGATCGAAGGACGGCTATATCTGCCATAAAATTGACAAAGTGCGCGATGAGCTTCTGTAACAAAACCCGTTTTATTCGAAATAAATGTGCAGAATTTGCGGACGTTGCTCAAGCGTCAACCTGTTCACGATAATATGGCAAACCAAACCACCAACTATGACACTGTACGTATCATTAAAAAGTATAGCCAGCTTGAACTTCTGTGCCTCTGAAAAGACGCTCAACTAGTGAACATGTAAATATCGGTTTGAGTTCGAGAAATCGTTAATAAAGTCATTAGAAATTGTCATCTTGTCCTTTTCGCTAGAATGGTTTCTGACCGTTGAAGAAATTCTCGTTATTTTAAGAGCATTGTAGCTTCATCGGGTACATGAATACAAACCCTGCTAAATACAAGGTTTCATTATATGGCTTATGTGACGGTTTAACTTTTCATACTTAGAACTTAAAAATCTTATATGAAAATCCAACGGCGGCGCTCTTTATTTGTACGAATGAGCCTTATGGCACCGTCTCCAGATCCATTAATAACAACATACAGGGATAATACGAAATATAACACTGATAACTTGTTTAGTAACTATCCTTTAAATAGAGATTTATTGAAGAACGAGTTGACCATTTTGGGTACATTCAAAAGGAACAGAAGAGAGGAAAATTAAAGTATAATGCTGGGGAGTTACAAGTTTGGTCTCCAAATTATGCGACATTTGTCTCTTAGGTGACTATCATAAAGCATGTTGTGTCTATCATGCTTGAATGTGATATGCAGTTGGAGAAATTGGTGAGCCTCATCGATGATTTGACTGTCATACTACAAAAGGTGACGTGGAGACCTTCGTTCTCATGTCTTTAAGGATCTCATAAGTATTGGAAACAATAACAAGTTTTTTGGGCTCGCTTAAAACAGTGCGCCCGCTTTCCTTACTGCGTTCAAACACGACGTTTTCGCGTTTTCGTTTTTATACCAAATTTGACCAGATATTCTCATGTGCGCCTTTATATTTAAGCATTGGCCTTTCACTACTTTGTATTTGGATTTGTTTGATAATTTTGAAAACATGGATCATGGGTTCCATCTCATGCCAGGTATCTCTGACAATTTATGTTTACTCTTCTCGGATTCCAGTCTTATCTTTATGATCATAAAGACGCATCCAGGACCCGGCCGGTGCTTATCAGGATCTCGTCGAGAAGCTACTTTGGCAAAGCCGACAAGGTTTCACTGGTTCGGTACGCTCATGTATGAAATGAGTCGTCATGACCATTTCAAGGAACTTGGATTATCGCTCATCAAACTCTAGATTCAAAAGAAAATAATTTTTCCTATGCTACATGCAGACCTTCAGAAGTAAAAAGCCGTTTTATAGGTACCCCATAATCGTCATCGTATCACCTGCCCCGAAAACGTCTGCACAACCAGTTGACTGTATTTGAAATTTTCATCGTGATTGTGCAAACTTAATAGCATATTTGGTATATGTACAACGTCACCCATTTTTTCCAACGGAAACTATTTTTTTCTCAGATTGGAGAATACTTACAAAAAATTTGTATGTTTTCAAATACGTTCTAACCACCCACAGTAATTCGCCTTGACGCAGCAAAGTGGCATATTAATTCCAGTGAAAACGGAGGGAAGACTCCAATAACCATTTCTAAGGCGGTTAGGGTTCAACTCAGAAAGCGACGGGTGAGAAGCAAAGCAAAGTGGTAGTCAAAAAATAATTATGCATTATATAATAATATTATACCCCCATTCTCCGCTTCACGAGAGAGTAAAATCTCAGGGGAGCGCACAACATACATCTCCATATACCTGGACGTCTCAGGGTTTTCGCCACCGCTGGCACTAATTGTTCCGAACTATTGACTCAGAAAAGTACGCTAAGGAAACAGGGTGATCTAATGAAGATACGAGAATATGCCAGAACGCTAAGAAAAAGAGACAAGGAAAATCAATGTGTTAAAACGAAATGTGGGGGGGATGCAAAGAGCTTAACCGCAAACCGGAGCACCAGCTAAAAAACCTGGCGGCCTAGCAAAACGTAAGAAGCTTGCTGCCGCTACCAAAGTTAAGGTCAAAGCGAAACTTCAATGCAAATATGGCGGGTAAGCCCTGCCTAAGGTAATGAGAGTGGAGATTATAGTATCTAAGGCAATAATAAACCTGGGTAGAGTGTAAGCCCTGCCCTAAAACTCAACCAAAGAAGTAAAATAATATAGGGAAGATCCAGGAGAATCAATTTTCCGAGCTGCAGGCTGAAGGGAGTCGTCAAAAACCAAATCAGAAAACCGCAGTTAACAAGAATTAAAAAAAAAACTGAATAACTGCAAACAAATAGCGAAACTTCTGAAACTCCAAATGACCTGAATTACAGCAATGGACAAAATGCTTAATATCATGCTATTCAGCAATTTCTCACCTAAGATTCATCATTTGCGAGCGTCAAAATAAAGTCCAAATGGTGCTATCTAAACTTCGCCAAACAGGACAATTTTGTATTTTCAAACAAAAAAATTGAGGCAAACGTCCCGTCCAGCAACAGGAAGATATTTGATAATTCGCAACAATCTCGAACAGTATTACACGCTGATGAGAGAATATTGGAAAACCATGTAGGAGTTTTGATGCGGTATTAAAATCGTAATCAGTGTCAATGATTTCAAAATGGATCAGCCAACCGGTGCTGGAGTTTTCTTCAAGATTATCCGTTACTCAACCGTAATTATACACTTGAGACCTATATCACTATAGTGTTGGGTATTTCCTTAAAGGTATCAAACTTAATGTTGACAACATTTCTAAAGCTAAGTATGGTGTGAAAGTTTTCACGCGTTATATGGTTAGTTTGGCATGTCATTTTATTAAAAAAGTTCACGTCTCAACCACTAAACAAATGATTTATTTCATTTATTTAATTAAAAATAATGGTTCTGTTCGAGAAACTCATCGCGCACTTCGTCAATTTTATAACCGATATCATCGTCCATCACAAGAATTAATTCGATTAACCATGAATCGTTTCCTCACCGCGTTTACTTTCACTGATAATACGTAACCACCCATACGTCGTACAGTATTGAATGAAGAAACCAAAAGATCTCTCTAGTGTAGAATCGATGAAGACATAAGTGAGACCATTCGACATTGTGCTCAACAATTAAAACTGTGCCTATCCACATTCGGGCAGATTCTACGGAAGGATCTTGGTTTTTTCGGCCTACAAAATGCAACTTGTGCAGGAACTGGAGCCGAAGGGCCATCGGGCAAAGCGTAGACACGGTGCCAGCGGTACCGTTAGTTACAGCCATCTTCAACAAGTTGCAGCAGTTCCCGAAATTCATCCCATCTAGTCCCATCTAGTCGTAATGATACACTATACGATGGTACGACAGAAAACTCTGCCACTGTGCTTTGAACTAAGAACCTGATTCTAGTGTTTAAGCTTTTTTTGTGGTAGGGGGGTGAAGGCTGTTTACGACCTGAGTGTGCGACTCCTAGACGTACATTGCTTTTCGACTACCCAGTAAACACCTCCCCTGTCAACCTGAGATCCTAGCCTAGAACCGTTTGACACATTACTTCGGGCCAGACCTCGTGTTCCTACGCCTAGAGGCGCCTCCAGATTATGGGAATCTCTTCTCTAAAGGGAAGGAAGGGAGAAGAAGGAAGTGCTAGAAAAGAGATCCCTCCATCACCGAGTGTTTAAGCTTGGGACCGGCAAAGTCCGTCAGGTTCACTGGAATCTTAATTTAAACCCAGGAAGTTTCCCTCAACCAGCTCTATCCGATCTCTGGTTAAATGGCCAAACATTTGGTGTGAAGGATTCAGTACACCTACAGCCGGTGCGAGGCCGTCTCATCGTGTCGACAGAGAATCGACAAAGTTTCCGCTTTGACTGTAGTTCATTTGGAAATTGTTGTTGTTTAACTGCACTTAAAATAACTTTCACCGCTTAGAAGCCGTTTACTGTTTTGTCACCTTGACAAAAAAAGAAGTGTAGGCCTTGCATTGACCACAATTCGTAGTCTGTCGAATGTTAAGAGAGGCGTTCAATGGGCGTTCAATGATTTACTAAAATAGCCTTCGAAGTAACTGTGAACCATATCCTGTGGGAATTCGCGATGATTTTGGAGTAGATTTTGTTAATTTTCTTGTTGATATCTTAAGCCACGCATGTTGTTCGCGAAATAAACTTATATTAAAAATGTGTAATTTTCGCTTCAGATGCGAGGTTACGTTAACAAGAGGATCCCCGTTTATTAGTTTCTCCATTAATGGACATGTGAAATGACCAAATAATAAAGTGCCGCTATCAATGACTATGTCAGCAAGGACGTCCATAATCATGCATGGCTTCGTTCACAAAAACTGCGCGTTTAATATGGACTCAATGTAAAATGGATAAGAATCGCGCGGTCCTGATTAATTCACATGCAATCATGCTGCGTATGCAAGGGAGAGCCCATGGAAATTGGTACAGGATAGCACTTTGTATCGCACCAATATAGCAGTGATGTTCATCAGTAGTCCTGCGGCTGGTTGGACTGATGGCATTTCATTAAATTCCAGCTCTTATCGAACTAAATTGCATTCGGTGCATTCCAATTGAATTGCAAATTAAACCGTAGGCTGTTGACCACGCTGTCCATCAAATCGCGTTCGCGCCTTTGTCAATGCATCTGTCGATATGTGTTTACAAACGGCGCAATGGATCCTTCCGCAACCAAACCCGAGCCCTTGTGAATTAATAATGGCCTTACTAATTTATACAAATTTATTTGGACTTTGATTAACGTGCCCATGGTATGCTGAGGACGCGAATGGCGGGTTTGTGAAATGCAATGTGTGCACTCGGTGCAAGCTTGGAATCAACAGAAGTCAATGCAGCAACAGCGGAAAGCTTAGCGCAGATATCGCGAAACCACTTGCGATGTTTGATTGCATTCGGTATCATTGATTTTATTCGCCAAATTATAGTTTGTCTACATATGCGGGAATTAGTGGGTACGGAATAAATGAAACTTCCTAATCAACGAAATGTGGCGAGAAAATTGCGGCGGTTTCTCAAGAAATATTGATCAGGCTGAAAAATGGACGTGACCATAAATCAAAGTAACCACAAACTTGATTCCATCAACCTAAAAGTGTGCTGGCAATTAGTTGCCGCAGGTGCAAAACCGTGGATCAACTGGAGCGCGGCGTCTTTGTTTCTCTTGGATCAATGAATTCTTTTCCGAATTAATTTGAAATGCAATTGCGGCCTGAGTGCTGCTGGTTTGTTCCAGCGGAAAGGTTAAACTAACATGATGGCGGCTCTGCATGGCTCGTGCGGTTCGCGCGATTTGAGTTATGGAAAGCCATTAGAAGGCTTTCACAAGCACTTGCGGTTGAACCAGCAACATCAAGCGTAGTAGGACCAATCCGATTAAATTATCAAAAACAAAACACTTGAATTAGTGCGGCACGTGGTCAAAGCTTCTTTTTGCACTCTTTCAGAAATTGACTTAATCGCAGCCACTCGCCATAGAGTTACACCACTCATTTTTCTTCGGATGGCGTGCGAACTCGAAGATCCTTATGATTGCTATTAAAACTTAGATCAGATCCACTAACACCCCTGCAAATTATCTGGATGTTCTGATACATTGTTGCACTCCAATGAGTGATGTCTTCAATTCCAACAAACTGCTGGATCAATTAGGTAAGGAATCCTCCCTTTCGTGCCAAAGGAGTTTGCAGACCGAGTGTCGATGGCACGCAATAAACTTGGACTTGGTTTATGGTGAACTTAGTCAATGAATTTTACATTGGGAAAACGCGAAGCAATTTACGAGCATTGTTTTCGATTTTTCTCACTGACCTGGGTCAAGAAAATTCGCCTTACAACCCATTGTTGGGTGGCTCAAGATTCTTTGCCATGCTTAATGTGAGTTTTATGTGTCTCGCAGATGTTATCCGCGAATTAACTGCCATACAAGAAGTTTTTCATTCTTTGCTGGCTTCTCGATGCTGCCAGGACTCCTTGGCAATGCGGTTTGTGGAAAGCCAGTTGAAAAGATAGCCTGGACATAAATTTGGTCGCTAATCTTAAGTCCGTAATTTGTTTGCGTCACATGCAATATGCCATTTATGCATAGATTCGGTGAATAATTGTTGGCGGTTGCGAGAACACATGAAGGACACAGCTAGGTGCTGAAGAAAATCGAACATTTCGAAGGAGAGAAGTAATTAACATTCGTGAGAACTTCATATCATTCGAAATTTAATTCCAAGGTGAATAATTGTTAAAGTGGAAAATGAAAGCGTACAAGTCGAGGTGTTGGTTTTTCGAGGTGTTGGTGTGTATTCGCCAGTCTCAAATGGTCACATCAGTTCCGTGAAAATATATCCAGTGCATTTTTTATATCTAATATAGAATAAAGAAAATATATCCGGGATGCAGTCGCATGATAGTAGCACTATTTCGCCTTACACGATTTTCAAACCAAAAAAAAAAAAGAAAATTTGCCTTCTGATATTTTTGCATTGTGTCGTTTATCAGTACAATATTGATGAGTGTAGTCTTTCAAAAATTCGTTTATAGTTAGGAAACGCGTTGTTTTCCCAAACCAGCAAAACGTAGTCGCATGTTTGGAGGCCGTTTTGAAGAAAACTTGTTCTTTGAGAAGCATGATTTGAAGTTGGTTAGAGTCTCAAGTCATGCATAGTTTCCTTCAGCTTGATGACGAACTCGTTCTGTTTCGCGCCGGCTTGGTCCTCGGAAAATTCTCCAGGAAGTCTAAGTGATGTTCCGTAGACAAGCTCGGCTGGCGTGGCTTTGATATCTTCTTTGAATGCAGAGCGATATCCCAAGAAAATAGTCGGTAACGAATCGATCCAATTTATAGAGTTGTGACTTTTGATTGAGGTCTTGATCGTTCTGCGTTCAATCAATCCATTACTTTGAGGATGGTAGGATGTGGTTCACAGGTGCATAATTCCGAGCATTTTTGTCAACTCATTGAATAAAGAAGACTCGAATTGTCTTCCTCGGTCAGTTGTAATGTGACGAGGGACACCAAAACGAGAAATCCAACCATTGGCGAGACCACGGGCGACTTTTTCGGCCTTTATGTCTTTAATCGGAATTATAAAAAGGAGTTAATGGTCCAACAATGTCAATTTTGATGTGACCAAATCGCTCGCCAGGAACTAGGAAGTAAAAGGCGGCCTGTTGTGGCGTTGTATTTTGACTCGTTGACAAGCAAGACAAGCTTTGGCCATCTCTCCACAATCCATCCTGAGTCAAGGCCGGATAAAACGGCTGGTCATCATTTTAACAGAAGTCGAAATTCCTGGATGAGAAAGGCGATGAATAGAATCAAAACCTGCTTCTCGCATATCTTTTGTAATGAACGGACGGATTCGATCAGATGAATAGTCAAAATATGTCTGTGCTTTTGTGTTAGGAACAGCGCCCAGTCAAAGTTGCAATGACGAATCAGATTCGTTATTCAATAAATCCTTGATGTCGGCATCATATTTTATTCGTAGTTTATAGATTGTTTCGAAACTGCCTCCACTCTTGACAGCATATCTGCTGTCACATTTTCGGAGCCAGCAACGTGTCGAATATCTGTTGTAAATTGACTAATGAAATCAATTTGTCAAAGTTGTCGAGGTGATGCTTTTTCTGGATTCTTCGTGAACTTGAACACCAATGACTTGTGGTCGGTGTAAATTGAGAATGGTCTTCCCTCTAGTGTTGATTGGAAATGCTTCACTGCTTGAAAAACTCCCGGTCATAAGTACTGTACCGTTTCTGTGTGTCTGTTAAACGCTTTGAGTAGAAACCCAAAGGCTGCAGCTGATCTTTGACTTTTTGGTGTAAAGTGGCTCCAAGCATCAACATGCAGACACAGTTCAAGATTGTTCGATGGGGGAGCGAGGAGAGCTGAGTCGGCCAGTTCCTTTTTGCACTTTTCAAAAGCAATCAAAGCTGCATCTGTGCAGGCTACCGCAGATTTGTTATTGTTTTTATTGCCTTTCATCAGTTTTTGCAAAACGCCGTGTGAAATGACAGCGTTGGGAATGCAATGGCGATAAATGTTGATTGATGCAAGAAAACGTCGGAGTTCTGAGGTAATGACTGGCTTAGGGAAATTTTTAATGTCTATTACTTTTTCTGGAAGTAATTTGGTGCCATCTTTGTTCATGAGATGACCCAGAAAAGTGATCTCAGGTTTGCCAAATTCACCCTTTGCAGCGTTGATCTTAAGACCACAATCTTTGAGTCGCTGAAAAACTGTTCGCAAGTGTGCAAGGTGCTCAGCGTTGTTCTTTGATGCGATTCTGATGTCGTCGATGTAAGAAAAAAGAAATGGAAGTCCTCGCAATACTTGATCAATGAATCGTTGAAATGTTTGGCTCGCATTTCGTAATCCAAATTTCATCACAGGGGGCTCAAACAATCGAAAGGTGGTTATAATCGCAGTCTTTTCGATTTTGTCTTTGTGAACAGAAATCTGATGGTACGCTCGAGTCAAATCAATTTTTGAAAAGACTTCAAAGTTCTCCTGATAAATTGTAGCATCCTTTATATATGCTACGAATGTTTGTGCGTTGAGATGCCTGTAATCGCCGCAAGGAAGCCAATTTCCAATCTTCTTGGGGACCAAATGGAATAGATTGGCCCATGGTGAACTCGAGCGTCTGCAAATGCCCATTTTGGCCATTTACTTGAATTTTCTTTTTCTTATTGCCTATTTTCCCGGAGTCAGACGACGGGCTTTGGCATGCATTGGAGGGCTTTTGGTCTCAATGTGGTGAGAGACAGTTGTTTGCAAAGGTGTTTTTGCGTTGAATGTCTCTGGTTTGGTTAAATCGACAAATTCTTGTCATAAATTTTTATAGTTAGAATCGACGATTAAGGAAGTTATATTCATCTCACACACATTGACCAATTGCATCTTTACAAAAGATTTGAGTTGAGTTTTGCTGGCGATGATTTTCTTATTTTTAAATAATAATTCAAAATGTTTCAAAAAATTTGTGCCGATGATTTGGCGAGTCACGTCTGCAATAATGAACAGGCAAGAGAACTCACGACGCAGGCCAAGATTTATTTTCATCACTTTCTGGCCATACGTCTTTATAGTTCACCCATATGCAGCGAAGAGATTGAGAGCCAGGTTTGGGTGGAATAAGGGTTAGGTGAGACCAAGTATCAATCAAAAAATGAAGGTTGAGTGGCTTCTCATGAATAAAAAGACGGCTTAGATGCTATGGCACCTAGTCTGCCACCGACGAGTATGTTTCTGCTAGTTTTTTGTCTCGTCTTTCTTGTACTTGCAACCTTATTTTAACTTCTTTACTTGGTTGCCAAATCGGTAATGATACTAGCACAAATCATGCTTTTCTACATGCAAATCATATCTCGGGATTTGGAACTTCCTCGACTAGAAGATCGACACCGGCTGTGTAGGCGTTGACGTCCACGCTTGACCTCTGCGGACAAATCTTCACTTCTCTAGGTCAGTTCACTGACAAGAGACAACACTTGTCAAGAGACATCAGCGGAGATCACAGAGGAGTTGTCAAACTGGACGCTGTTTCAAATTTCAACTCCAGAATCTGGTTGGCTGTCTCGGCTTTGCTTGATAATTCGATCTTGAGGGTGCCAATAATTGGTCGAATCGATTCATAGGAGCTTTGAGAGGCACAGAGACTAGACTGTTTCGTCACTCATGGACTTGCCGGCCACATCCCTCGTCTTTCCCAGCAGCGATGATGGTTTGGAGTCACCAAGATCGATTCCCTGTAGCAATCTTCGAAGCTTTTTCGAACTGCAATCAGCAAATTCGGAGATTATTCGCTCCTTCAGTGTCTCATATTTTTCTGATGCCGGTGGATCTCGTCTTATGTCTGCAATTACTTCCAGACAGTTCATGTCCTGCAAAGCGACAACTGTATCGAACTTCGTCTGATCACTTGATACACCAGATCTGCGAAATTCGGCTTCGATCTATAAACCACAGCTCGAGAATGGAATTATAAAATACGAGGAGATTCTAATTCGATAAGACACAGAGTACTCTTTTAAAGAAAAGCAACGAAGTCAGTGGAAGCAAGGGATGGTTTGAAAACATTTAAAACGACATAATCTGCGTATCAATAAACTTAAATGGGAAATCACCTCCGGTGATGAAAAATCCGCAAAAGGATATCCGGGAAAGGATTAGTTTATTCTGGGAAAAAATGCCGAGAAGAAGTTATTTAGAACGGAGAACGTAGAACTCAAAAGCCACGTGCGATGAAAGCAAAGGATTTTAAAAGCTACCTGCGCATTGGCGTTCCTACAGAGTAGCTTGGATGACATACATAGTGTTTGAAGATTGTTTTTATAATTGTTTCATACCTGACATGGAAAGCTGTTTACAAGAAAAACACCAAAGTTCTATTGCTCCTTGACAATTCACCAAGCCATCCAATAGAATGCAGCCCCAAGATCAAGGGACAGTTTTTACGTTTATGGGCTGCTATATTAGAAAAGGCTTTGCAGATTTTATGAGAAAATCAAATTATAATTCTTAATTTACTCTACCTGAAGTGTCGAAATATTTCAAAAACTCTAATTGTCAGAATTTCGAAGTTACATCTCGTTCAAATCCTAGTGAACATTTCCACCATGCTCTTTACTCCATTTTTCCGGAACTTTTATTTTTCACAATTTGGTCTTGTATGGGCACCTAGAAAATTTTTCACTTCTTACTTGAATGATTTCGAGGCGTCTAATTGAATTTCGCTCAATTTCTTATCAAAAACGGTGTCTTTCATCAATTTTCTTATGTCCGGGATATCGTAAATATCATCGCTCAATTTAACTTCAAATAGAAATGGAATAACATGGTGTAGATGCTTAAAATCCTTTCTTTCTTTGTTCACCGCCGTTCAAAATAGTTTCATCATCTCCAGTTTTAAGTTTAAACAGGCAGTCAAACTCCTTTTCCTTAGAATATATAAAAAACAGTCACCGACAGTGGAGCTTATTTATTGAGATTATGCAAACGGACTGCTTTCAAACTCCGTTTTGATGTGTCTATGAATAATCTCCATTCGGCCCATATTCGATCTTAAATATTTTCACTAAGTCAGGAATATCTTCGCAATAGTCTGCGTAACGATTGTCAGTAAATATGGAGTAAAGGCTTTTTCTGTGTTGCAATACAAAGCAAGTAGTTCTAAATGTCAAAAGTTGCGTTCCTCTTGAACTTGGCTCAAATTCAGCCAAATGTTTTAATTTTATATTTTTGAATTGTTACATGGAGGCTTACAGAAACAAAAATAACAGTCTTCATTGTGACTCTGATGTTCATTTCATAACACAAATGATAGAAGTTCAAAGGGATTAGTCTTCCAATTTGCAGTTCACGAATGCATGTCGAAACTTTATGTGGGGCCCACTGTTTCTCTTGATTAGCAATTGATAGCCCAAATGCATACTAGTAGTGTTATACAGCTGTTTTCTCAGCATAAAAAGTCCATAATTGCAGTAAAAATTCTTCGGAGGATTCAATCACTTTCTTTATTTCAACGATGTTTCAATTGAGCGTTGCAAACTGCCCGGAAGAACTGACTATGTAAAAACCATGATGATGCTAATTATAAAAAATAATCAATTAATTAATGTTTTCAGAGCTGTTTTAAGTTTTAGTTGACGACATTTTTTAATCCTGGGTTTTATGGTTATTCCGATTTGCCGTTTTATCAGGAACATGTTTTCGCCGGATCAATGTGTGAATTGTGCAAATTTATTTAAAAATATAAAAAATATTATAAAAATATAAAAAAATATAAAAAATAAACGTTTCTGTTCGAGAATTCCGTGGCCGATATAATACTCCATCAGAACAATCAAATCGATTCACCATGGATCGTTTCCCCAAATCAAAGCGGCTGCAGAGTTTAGTACCGATGAAGACACAAGTGAGCTTGTGCAAAAATTAAACCTGTTCCTATCTACAGTATGGAAGATTTTACCATTGGGTTAGGAAATTGCATAGATGCGGTGGATGAAAATGGCGAAAATGTGGTGTTTGGGCTCAAGAACAAAATTCTGCGATCCCGAATTTCATAAGAAAGTTTTCTTTGGCGATGATTTATTTTTGATTGAATGACTGCGTCCATAAACAGAACTGCCGCATTTAGAATTATGACGGCGGAATCATTGGAATCATTATGAAAAATTCTCGAAATGATATTGAATAATTTCCGGAATCGAGTCATCGTCAAGCAAGGGGTGTTGGTTTCAACAGAATGGCGTGACATGCCACACAGCATTTGATGAAGAAAGAAGCTTAAGAAGAAGCATTTGATGAGCTCCTAATTTCTGGTTTCGGACTTATGAACTAGCCTGCAAGATCATATGATTTAATTGATTTAGATTTTAATTTAATTAACACGTTGGCAAATTTTGGTATTTGCAGTTGACAAAATTACCTAACATTATAATATTTTTTCATCATTTTCATGGTAATGACAGTTCAGCATAGTTTCGGAGGCAATTTAGCATGGTTGAAATTAGCATGTTTGAATTGCTGATAGACCTCGGATATTGTCGTTAAAAGAATTTAGTTTTGATTTCTTTTTTCACATCCGCAATTTTTTCATAATTATAAGGTTCGTTGTTCTTGGTGATTGTCATGTTTATAGTGGTTTTATTAGGTAGTAATTTTTAATCTTCTCTTTTTATCTGTTACTATGCAACCAAACTCAATCGCTTTTCTAACAACTTCTTTTCGTTGATCACCATCATCACATTCAGCGTTCAATCATATTTCTAAGTTATGGTGCAGCCTCTCTTACATGTTGACTCTTCATTCCTTTCAAAGTCTGCCTGTTTTCAGCTATTCTCAACCAAGATGTGCCGGCTATTTTCTCTATATATAAGTCCCATCGAATCTTTAGGTACCCTCTCGGTCGTTTGATTCCGCTTGGGTACCACTGCGTTATTCTGTTGGTCCATCTGCCGTCCGTCATTCTCGCCAAGTGACCGGCCCATAGCCATTCCAAGGATTTCAGTCTATTTATCATGTCTGTTACTCGAGTCCTTTCTCATATACATACAATGTGTGTAATGCATAGCATGCATCTCTCCATGGCTCTTTTGGCACACTGGAGTTTCTTTGTTATCCCTGTTGTTAGCGCCTACGTTCCCGTGTAGCAGGACTGGTAGGATACATTGGTCGAAAGCTTTTCAAGTACATCTTTATTCAGTCTCGAATATAATCAAGTTCATCCTGAAAGCACTCCATGCCACCTTGATTCGTCGATTGATTTCTGTTAGTAGTGAGCCGGATTTGTGTATTAGCTGACCCAGGTATACATGTTCTACGACTGATTCGACTGTGGTGTTGTTCACTTTGGTATGGCCTTGAGTGCTTATATAAAATTTTCAACATGATCTTGGTTTTGCTTAGGTTCAATTTCAAACTAACTTTTCCGCTAGCCGCGATGAGTTCATCCAGCTGTTCTTGTGTTTCCTTTGCTGTTGGATATCAGGACTATGTCATCTGCGAATCTCAAGTGGTTGAGGTGTTCAATATTGATGTTCAATCCTTTATTCTCCCAATGTAGACTTCAGAAGATGCCCTCCAATACGGCGTTGATGATCCTTGGCGATAAGGTGTCTCCCTGTGTTACCTCTCTTTATGTGGGAAACTCCGGAGAGTCTTCTAGTACTTTGACCTTTGCTTTGGCATTGCGTAGATGTTAACTAGTAATTCCACGTATGGTTTGTCTATGCGTTGCGTTAACGCATTCATTATTGCATCAGGGAATATTTTGTCAAGGCCTTTCTCAAAGTCTATGAAAGCCAGTGCTAGGGGTTGCTCAAACTCTTTATATCTACTCAAGAATTCCCGTATATGATCTATAGTGCTGTATCAACTTCTGAAACCAGCCTGCTCCCGTGGCGGTTCGGCATCGAGCGCTGTTTGTATCCTGTTGCTAATGATTCGTGAATACTTTGTAGAAGACCGATTATAGGCTTATTAGTGTGTAGTTCCTCATGTCTTCTTTGCTGCGTTTCTTGTGGATCAATACTATAATAGCACTATTTTATGATCAGGTATGCAGCTGGCGTTGATGCAGTCAGTGTAAATTTCTGCCGGTAGCTTCCAGGTTTTTCTGCTTGCATATTTGAGCTATTCAGCAGTGAAGGCGTCATTTTATGGCGCTTTATCATTTTTCATGGAGTTGATACGCATCTCAATCTTTTCCACTAGGATATTCAAGGCGTTTGCGTTGATTGAGTTATCTGGAGCCACATACATGTATCGGTAGAAGTTTCGATTGCTTCAATTATTTCATGAGGGTGTTGTTATAATTTATTGCTATTTTTATGAGTACTCTTTTCGCCTTCCTGAGGCTTCTGTTGTTTGTAATGACATCTTCCACCAGTCTTTCTTCGTATTTTTTTATATCTTCAGATATCATTTTCCTTATTGTTTATAGGTTTCTGTGTATTCAATCCTTTCGATGTTTGAGCATGCCTTCATTTCCCTTGTTATTCTGACAAGTGGCTTGGTCTCATTTGAAAGTTTACGGTGTCTATCGACTTCTTGTGGTCCGCTTCCTCTTTCGGCACTTTTCAGAATGGCTTGGGTGAAGTGATTCGCGTCTCGGTTTCGTTCATTTATTTTTAACGTTTAGTAGGGTTTAGTAACACTATATATTACACTTGATATTTTCAGTGTTAAAGCCGGGTCTTTCAAATCGAGGGTGATTCTTTCGTTCTTTGTCCTAGTCCAAATTTTCCTACAAGCACTTCTTGATCTTTCTTTTCATTATGGTGTTGAATTTACATATTCTGTACTTGAAGTGGCTGTTATAATTTTTCTAAGCTTTGTTGACGTCGGTTTAAAATTCGTCAATTTCTTCCTCAGTGTGCTCTTTTAACTCCTTGGATGGCATTGTCCAGAGTTTGAACGACGATTCTACTTCAAAATTGTTGGAACTTAAAAGTTTCATTTAAATAATGCTTACTTTTTCCTAATCGTCATATTTTCTCCTTGTTGGTGAAACGATTACTTCTATTCTTCTCAGCAGGTATCTTTCCTCGCATTTGCTCCGTCTTACTCCACCTGTTTTCTTCCTTTTTCTCATTGGGCATTCGTTGGCGACACTCTTTAACTCTCTCTGAGTCAGTTTTTCGTCCCATGATACTGTACTGCACCAAATTTAACATGTATTCACACAGTTAAAGGATTTTGTGGAACTCGTTGCTGTTGGCATATGAGTGTTAAGTTTTCATTATTATTATTATTATTATTATTATTATTATTGTACTGGGGTCTACTTGCTGGAAAATAGCATAGGCCAGAATCGGCCCTTAGCTCGCCATGTGTAGAACAATTGTTTACAGATGGTCCATCCTGTCGTCCTACAGAAGCCAAGGAGTTCCCCCAGTACTGTGGTAGCTAAGTGTTCCAATTCTGTTACGCCAGTAAACCTCAGCCTGTTTTTTCTTCCTCCTCGCCTCAAGCTCGGCAGGTTTCATCCGTTTGGATGCCTATTCGTTTGGCGTGTTGACTTAGAAGATTATGGCCCGTTAATACTGCCACCAATGTTCTAACGCCATTTCTGTTTTCCCCAGGAGTTGTTTTCTTCTCGTTTGATTAGCGTTTCCCTCTACACCGCTGTGTCCAGGGACCCATGTCAGTTTTACATTTACTCGGGTTGTTGTTTGAGAGCCTGCCTACAATCCTGGACCACCACCATCCGACTTATTGTCCGAGAGTATTTGTATTCTTCCATTAAGGTTGTTTGTTGCCGCTTCTGTAGCCGGTTTTATTGGAAACACTTCCGACTGGAAAACTGTGGTGTAGCTCTCCAGTTTATAACCTCAATTGAGTTGCGGGTGATCTGGAAAAAAGATTCCAGCACCGCTTTTCTCATCCGTTTAGGAACAATTGGTGTAGATCAAAATTTCACTTCCAGATGAGAATTCCTGCACCGTTTCCACGCTTCTCTTCTATGTCCACTATCGATTGGATTCTATCCAGCTCCCTTTTAGTTGACGGGGCCATTCTCTCCATTTTTTCCGAAATGCATACGTGCCCAGTTTGTGGGTGGTTAGATAAGCCATATGTGGATTTTAATCTGATGCATGCAAGTGATGCGTCTCTGAAAATGAATTTTCCGAGTGGCATGAGATTGAGCATTGTCTCCATTGCAGCAGTTGGCGTAGTTCTAATGGTACCTGTGATGCCAAGGCAGGCCATTCGCTGGATTTTTTCTAGCTCTTTTCTAGCCTGCCAACAATTCAATGCTCTGTAAGTGGTTATTGGCCTCACTACTGTTGTGTAAATCCACTGGGCAGTTTAAGGTTTTACTCCCCAGGTATTTTCCACCAGTCTTTTCATTGAGAAGAGCGCCGCTGTAGCTCTCCGTCTGACTTCTTCTATGTGTACAGTCCAAGCTAGCTTACTGTCCTACGTTACTTCTAAGTATTTTACCTTGTTGACTGAACTTATAAGTTTTCCGTCAACGGTCGGTGGTGAAAATGTCTCTGGCTTACGGTGCTTTGTGTAAAGCATAAGTTCCGTTTTTTCGGCATTGATGCCGAGTCAGCTTAGCTTCGTCCACTCGAAAAGATGTGAGAGTGCGGTCTGCCTCAATTCCAACATGGTTTCCAGGCACTTTCCACTTATCAGTATAACGATATCGTCAGCATAGGCTATCGTTTTGATACAATTCCCGCTGAGGTCTTCCACTATTTGGTTAACTGTGAGTACCCAGACAACTGATGATACTTTGCCGCATTGTGGTGCCACCGTGTTGGTCCATTTATTCGAGATTATGCTGTTTTCTTCTGCTGTAATCTTCCTTTTAGCTAGTAGTTCCGTCATCCATTTAATTAGATATGAATGTATTCTATATCTTTGAATGGCTGCTACTATGCTTTAAGCTTTCACTTTATTGAAGGCTCCCTCGATATCGATGAAGGCCGCCAAAGTGTAATGTTTGATGGCAAGCTTCCTCTCTATTCTGCTCACGACTTCGTGTAGTGCCGTCTCTGTTGAGCGCCGTAGAAGGTATGCATTTTGGTTGGTACAAAGCTCCACCATGTTTACGGTGCCTTTTATCCCTCGTCCACCAGGCGTTGCAGGGTTTTCAGCATGAAAGACCTTCAGCTGATAGGTCGGTAATCCGTTGCTTTTGCCTGCTTCGGTATAAAGACTACTATAGCTTCACTCCAGTCCAAAGAATTATAGCCTTTGGATATGGAGGCTCTATATATTTTCACAAAAATTCGTATAAGTGTAATATCCACTTTCAAAAGCATGATCGAATATTTTTTTTCGATTCCTGGTGATTTGTAAGGTTCGTAGGTATTAATGGCCCAAAGGACCTCTTCTTCGCTTACCATTTCTTTTAAGGTGGGCCACGGGAAGAAGTCACATTGCTTACCCGTTCTGTCTCTTCATCCGTTCAGTCCTGAAAGTGTTGCTGTAGTAAGAGCCTGAGACGTTCTATGCTATTTGTTGTCCACGATCCGTCCTCCTTGTGAAGAATCGTGTCTACATGTGGTTTTCTTTTTGGAGCCCTACTTAGCCTAGATGTCTCGCTTCCTCCCTCAATATTGCTGCAAAAAAGATTCCAGGATTTCCTTTTCTCTCTTCTTGCAGCTGTGGTAAATATTTTCGGATTTCGTTTATAGTCCTCCCAATCCGTATCTCGGTTTGTGAGGCGAGCTTTTCTAAATAGTCTTTGAGAATTTTTTCTGATCTCTTCCAGTTATGTGTTCCACCAGCTTACGTTTTTTTGTTTGATGGTAGTGGTTGGACACTTTTCACTGAAACTATTGACCATCTTTTCGACTTCTTAATCGATTCGCTTTTCTTGAACCTACATATCTTTTATCAGCGTTTGTGTGGCCGTCCTAATTGCACTTCTAGGATTGTGGTAGACAAATATGGTCCTCTCGTCTCTTCGCATTGCAAAGGTGATCCATTAGTGGTCCGACAGGCTAAGTGAGTCACATACCCCAATGCGTCTCTTGTGATTAGAGTAACGTCAATCACTTCCGGTCTAATTTTTATGATAAATGCCAGTGTGTTACCCGTATTTGCTAAATTGAGGTTAGTAGTTTAAGGTTAGTAGTTGAGGCTAGTAGCAGTCCTAATTTACTAACGGCTCACCTATTTCGCTACACTTGGTGCTTCGCCAGAGTTCATGTTGCGCGTTCGGATCGCATCCGGCAATGGCCCGTTTCCCCCGTGTATGTTCCGATAGGGTGCGGAATTCGGTGGTTGGCATCGGAGCGTCAAACGATATGTATGCTGAGGCCAGTGTTACCTACTCATCCCGTCCGTCGAACACCGCTGAAGTTAAGTCCATATTGCTGAACTGCAGGAGAAAAACTAAATTAACTTCCTTCCAACATATAATGCAGCTACGGATTTTATTTACCTCGCTCGTAGCAAAGATTTTAAATTGATTTCCACTGATCCCTAGTATCTTTCCATTCAGTTGGTAAGGCTCTTGTATCAGTGCTCTGTCGGTGCTCCCATCTACTAGACGCTTAACCAAGTAGGCTGTTACCGCCTTGCTGTGGTGCAGATTTCCTTGGGTCACCCGCATCAGTTTTCCGATTTTGCTTTAAGGGTTCGGTCACCTTAGCTCTGGCAGTCACCTTCATGAATCCGAAACTCAGTCGTCCGTTTTCGTCCCTTAGAACGCTGACGTCTTCTTTTCAAAAGCCCAGTATCATGACCATGCCTTGGTTGATGGCATCTTTCTCCGCGAAGAGATGCCACCTTTGCATTTCGTACCCCGTGTTCTGCAGTTTTAGGGTCTCGAAGGCTTCCTGCGGTGTCTGCTCCGTTTCAGGTATGAATACCCTGACGGTGCATAACCGCGGCACTTCCTTAATATGGACGACTCTAAACTCCTCGTTCAGGGTGGTGATTACCTTGGTGACTGCAGTTTTTAGATATTCTAGAGACTGCTTGTCGTTACAGTTCATAACCAGATGGTCCGCAGTCGGTCCTCTGAACGATGGGATTTTGTTCGGTTTGCTGCGTAAGTCTTCGAAAAGGTTCTTCTTTCGGGCGGTTCGCAACTTTATAAGTTGATCCTCCTGGATCTTACTTGTCTCATTAAGGTAGTTTTATCGGTTGCTGCGTTCCGATAAGGCTTCCTCGCCTGAGTTTGTGGTTCGGGGCTTACCCTCCGTTCCTTTTTCCAGTGCCATGGTTGCTTTCGTCCAATCTCATCCGCTCAGGTCCGATGTAACCTTTCTCCTTTGCGGTTGGTGGTACAGCACAAAATCTCAACTAATCAATAAGCATTTAGAACTCATTACATGTGGCTAATTTTATTTCAAAAAAAAACTTTGTATTTTATTTATATAATTCTAAATGTTCTTATTTTTGTTTAAAGGAAACAAATTGGAAATAAATACTTTTAGAAAATTGATAATTAGTTACGTGGATAAGTCCAATAGCTTATAGCTTTCAAGTAAATCTAATTCACGCAGATGACTATTACCTTCATTTTTTTAAACTTCCTGGTTTAATCTTCTCATTGCATGCGCTACATATTCGTTCTTCTGCTATTCACTAATGTTTTTCTTTCAAACGTTTGATGTTAACTAATGGTCTTGTGGTTGTATTTTTGCCATGACTGAGCTTCCAAACGAAGTATCCTTCCATTAAGAAACATCTAGTAAACAAACCATCTGGATAATCTCTCACAACTTAATTTCCCAATGACATTTGTTGAACATGAACTAAATATTATCAAGTACATTTTAATAGCATTTTGCATACACCAAATAACAACAAACTACTCATCGTATTAAACACTTTGAAACGCTTCACATTGACAGCGAAGGAAAAAAGTAACAAACAAAAATTATGACGCGGAAAATTTGTACACGCAAAATATTTACTCAAAACTTCAAAGGAGGGTTGTTTGCCTTTGTGGCGGTTCCTGTACGTAAATGATGTTGAAAGAGGGTATAAAGAGTATGTGTACGCCTAATTTGAGATCTAATCTAATTTGGTTATCTGACTCGGCCTGAGTTAACGCATACCTTCCTTAAAACAGAACACACCTGTGGTTTTCCCATTTTGAGTTGTAGGACATGCTGAATAACAGTAACGATTATATCAAACTTTTCAGATCATATGTGTTCCTCATTTCTATATACTACGGCGCAAATCAGGCATAATTGGTAAAATCCACAACCCAGCGAGCGGATATACACAACAAAATGGGAGAAATTAAAATCTGCATTCCTATTCTGATATCCCGTTACATATATTAAGTATTTATGCATTGAATACATTTATAGACACCCTCAACCCTTATCCTCGGCTTTTAACTGGAACCCTCCTTTCATTTAAGATGTTTGAAATCGTTGCGATAGGCAAATGTTGGTTGCATGTGCATTTGGGTTGTATGCCTATTACGATCATTGAAAGGACTCGGCCAGGGTTGATCGTTATCTCAACGTTATGTAATTGATTAATAGGAAGTAATTTCCCTCGAATTCATCACAATCAAGAGAACGAATTTTTAGTTGTTCTACGCCCTGCAACTTTTGAAACTCCAAACAAAAGCATTTGATGGATATTAATTGCTGATTGTTGAAATGAGAATGGTAAAGTATTCATTTCCTTTTTTCGTCCACCTGTGACGGAGTTGAAGACACTGAAAGGGGAATTATCAACTGGCAACTGCAATCAGTTTATGACCACAATAATTCACATCATTTTCAACCATTCAACACGAAGATGAGTGCTGTTGCATTGAATTTTGCCTATCTCAAAAATAGTGGGAACCGTTTTAGCGCTAATCTCGCATAATTTTGTGATTGCTCTAAGTGAGTTCTAGAATTTTCTTTCTAGACATAGTTGTGTCACGGTGCACGCGAATTAGCAGGATAAATGCCATTGCGTTGCAGTTTTTGAGAAATATCCCGAAAAATGTCCTCATTTTCTCTCGGCAAATGAGACTTGCGTTAAAGCGCTCTGAATGAGCTTAGTTGCATGCAACGAAGGCAGTCTATGATCCAACTAATCGATTCTGCATTTATCTGTTTTTAATGAAACTAATTTTAAATGAATGTTGAGCTCTCAGCCAGCCGGAACGCTAGGGCTGCCATGGGTAATCAAGTATCTTCTTGTTAATTATTTTCTATTCAAATGTTTTTACAAATTTTAATCCAAAATTGAATTTTTTCATTTACTGTTTACGATAATTCATAATTATCAGTCGAAAAATTGTCGCAGGCAGAGGTTGCCATGATTTCATTAAAGGATACGCGCTCCTGGCTTGGCTTTAAAAGCCAATAATGACAGTTTGCACGTGTAGCTGCGATTCCTAATTTTCAAAGTGTTACTCGACATGGTTCGTGTGGAATTCGAAAAGATGATTGACCTCTATATAGATATGTATGTATATCTATATATATAAATATATTATATTCCTATAAATGTAATATAGTTTGCGGCATAACCTTTGTAATATTACATCATACAAATTAAGTTGGCATACAAATTAAGTTTGTTTAAAGTATATTTCGACCATTGATTCGTCTGCATGTTAGTAATGTAAACAAAAATCTTCAAGTGTGATATAATTCATAGATCAATCATTTGCAAGCACTTGAATGAACTACTACTTCTCCAATGCTTTAACTTTCAACTTGTGAGATGAATATCATCTCAGTATTGGAGAGCTGACGTCACTTTGACATCCTATTCCTCCTATAGAACGTCAGAGTGACGTCCTATTCGTCAAGAGTGAATAGGACGTCACTCTAACGAGAGCGCTGTCAAGGACCTTTTTGTATCTACAGCTGTTATCTTGACATTACAGCTAATGGGCTCTTTCCAAATAGGAGAAATTGACTGAACTATGGATGCCAAAGAACTAGAAGAGTCCATTAGACAAACTCTTTCTTCGGCCGTTCAATTTTTAGCCAAGGCAAAAATCAAAATCGGCTACGTTGTGTGCAGAATACGCCTAGTTCTAGCTTGATGTTATAAGTTCAGATAATTGGGCTGTAAGGTGGTACTCCCGGCTTTTAGCCGAAAGAGTGCCCAAACAAACCTGGTTGCATCATGTGCAAATCTAAGCCTGAAAATCTGGCCCATATTCCAGCATGTGGTAGGAGTAGGGAGTTCAAAGAAGCACTTATTTAGAGAAAAGTGAAGATAAGGTCCAAGTTTTGTAGATCAACCTACACCGTAGCTCAAGACTTACTCGACCAGGTTGCGAGGGAGAAAAAAGTCCACCTGCTGCTGATATATGAGTAACACGACAAGGAGGAGGCTGGTTGGCATTGCGACTGAGCTGGCACCACCACCATCTAGGTCCGAGACAGTGCTCTACTCTCAGTTGGGATTTCCCCTTGCGGGGATGGCTTTGTGCTGACTGGGTCTGCGTGAATGCCCACCATAGCTCTGGGGAAAAAGAAAGAAAAATTCTTTTGAACTTCACAATATTTTATTGAGTAACTTTCAGAACTCATGACGCTGCTTCAATAATCTGTATCTTTTATAAACTAGTGAAGAAGATGCAGTGTGTTGATATGGCGCCAGATGTGTTTGAATTCAGTTATTAAAAAATTGTGAATAAAAGAATTTTCTTTTTTAATGCAGCGAAAATGAATTTACATCATCAGAGATCAACTTTACAAATTATTTAATTGATTTTTCATATTCAAATGTAACAACAACTAAATAATTGCAGAAAAATTCTAAATTCTTCTGCATATTTTGTACTCAAGATTTTTCCAACTAAGCTGACTGAGGAGCGCTCGCCTTTTCGCTCGGTAAGGATCAATCAAAGCCAGGACCACATTCTAACAACTAACAAGGGCGATGTCTCGGGGCATGATAAGAATGAAATACGAATTGATGCAAGATAGAAACCGTGATAATCAAGCGGTACCTCAGTGGTGCGTGTACACAGGAGAAGGCATATGATGTATTGATTGAAGCCAGAAGTTTAACGATTTGCACATTTGGTTTGTCATATAGGCACTTTCTTATTTCAATTATAATTCAGAAAATAATGTATGAATGGTTTACTTCTTTGAGAAAACCAAGCCAAAGTCGATTATGCAACAAGGATACCACAAAATTATCCTGCATTCTTCAATAATAACGTTTTATAATACGTTTTTAGTTTCAAGCCTCATTTCCATGAAAATTATAGTAGTTTTTTAGTGCAGCATCCCTATTTGAAACATACCGCAAGCATGCTACGAACTAGGCGAGACGAAAGTCAGGCTGGCCAAACCGAACAACAGGGGTCAACGCATGGCCATAATCGACCTTACAGAGAGGGAAGCAGAACAGCTTTTGAAGCGGGGCAAAATAAGAATAGGGTGCGTTATTTGTCGGATACGGCGATGGGCCATTCCCCTTCGGTGTTTCAAGTGCCTCGGATACGGTCATACCACACAGACATGTAATGGAACTGACCGAAGCTCCTCGTGCTACAATTGCGGTAAGACAGGACATAAAAAGAAGGAATGCACAAACGAGTCACACTGTGTTCTTTGCCAGGTGTATAACCCGAGACCAGATTAATTGAAACATATTCCAGGCACAGGGAAGTGTCGGGTCTTCCAAGAAGCCCTAACCAAGGCAAAAGCGCTTCTGCAATGATTCGCATACTCCAAATCAATCTACATCGAAGTATCATCGCCCAAGACCTACCGGAACAGTTCGCGAGAGACAGGCAAGCTGACTTACTTTTGCTGAGCGAGCAACATCACACCAGAAACTCACCAACATGGTATCTTGACGAATCCGGTACAGCCGCCATCTGGGTTCGGAACAGTGCTTACATACAGGTGCAGGATTGGAGGCGAGGAGATGGTTTCGTTTGGGTTCGGTGTTCGGGAACTACACTCTTCAGTGTATACCTAACTCCGAACGAATCGTTGTCGTCCTTTCAACTTAGGCTCAATGCTTTGGAGGACGCTGTTTCGAGTATTTAGGGCCATGTGCTTATTGGAAGGGACTTCAATGCAAAGGGAATCGAGTGGGGCATGCCCCAGTCAGACGGTCGGGGCAAACGGATCGTGGAAATGGCAGCACGAACAGGGCTCGTCGTACTGAACACAGGCCACACCCCTACTTTCCGTCGATGGGGTTGCGCTGGCACCATACCCGTTGTGACAATCACCTTGGAGTGCCTAGCACAATCAGTTAAAAATTGGAGAGTGCTAGAGGATTACTCAGCCAGTGATCACCAGTACATAGCTCTTGAGATCGATCACGGTGCTTCCCGAAGACCACGCGCTTGTTCTTCTACGCTCCGGCGGAATACCGAGAAAGCGGATATTGAGAAGTTTGTTGAAGTGCTTATGGCATGATCACCGCTGTCAGAAGCAACGCTAGAGGACGGAGAACCCGCGGAAAGAGATGTCGTTAACTCAACTATGAGAATCATTACATCGGCCTGCAGGTCTTCAATGTCCCTACGAAGACCCCGGCACAGCAAGCCCCCAGTATACTGTTGGTCACCTGAAATTGCCGAAAAACGAAGGGAGTGTCACAAACTACGACGCAGGACACAGCGAGCTCGAACCCGGGAAGAGGCATGTATCCGATTAGCAGCTTACAAGTCATCTAGAAAATGCCTCCGTAGACTTATCAACAGCAGCAAGGCCCGCCGCTGGCAAATCCTGATGGACGACGTGAACAGAGACCCATGGGGCCTGGGCTAAAAAATAGTAATGCTGAAGCTCGGTGTCCGAAATGGACGAAATCGTGCGGGCTCTCTTCCCCATCCATCCCGCCATCGTTGAAGCCGTTCACTATGAAACACCAATGGAAATTCCTTTTTTCACGAAGATGGAATTTGAGAAAGCAGTCTTGTCTATGAAGGCCAGTAAGGCTCCAACCAGGTGGGATTCCAGCTGAGGCGCTACAAATGGTCTTCCACTTTTCCAGGAGTGAGGCGAGACTTGTACTCATTACGAAGGGAAAAGGGAATCCCGAGTCACCAGCTGCATACCGCCCACTGTGTATGCTTGACACAGTCGGAAAAGTTTTTGAAAAACTTATCAGAGGACGACTCGCTGACGTGATTCGTATTGCCGGGGATCTATCTCTCCGGCAGTATGGCTACAGGACAGGCCGCTTCACCATCGATGCAATTGGAGAAGTAGTGAGCGCGGTCCAACGTGCGGAGTCTCACAGTATTTCCACACGACGGATCGTCCTGCTGGTTACTCTGGATGTCCAAAATGCATTTAACAGCGCTAGATGGGTAGATATTTTGGAAGCGCTAAAAAATCGTTTTCAAGTACCATTGTACCTGATGCGGATTCTCAGGAACTATTTGACGGACCACAGCCTACTCCACGACTCGAAGGAGGGTAGGCGAAGTACAAATCTTACTTCAGGTGTCGCTCAGGGCTCTATCCTTGGCCCGGATGTGTGCAGCATCGCCTACGATGGACTCCTGTAGCTTGAACTGCCGGATGAGTCGCGTTTGATCGGCTATGCGGACCATGTCGCGGCGCTGGTCGCTGGACGCACAGTAGACCATGCGCAACTCAGACTCAATATGTTAATGCGGAGGGTAATGGACTGGATGACCGCTCAAGGATTCAAGCTGGCACTGGAAAGAACCAAAGTGGTGATCCTAACGAAGACGAGAATCCTCAGAGTACGGCTAATTAGAATAGAAAACGAGCTGGTTGAATCGAAATCAGCAGTAATGTACCTAGGCGTCCTGATAGACTCGAAGATGAGTTTTCCCCAACAAATCAGTGCAGTAGCTGACAAGGCTGCAGTGCGTGTGACGGCACTCACCCGATTAATGGCCAGCATAGAGGGGCCCACCACATCAAGGAGATGACTCTTAATGAGCGTTGTGCAGTCGCTTCTACTCTACGGATCAGAGCTGTGGGGCGATGCTCTCACCAAAGAGTTACACCGGAAGCGGTTGGCACAGGTGCAGAGACAAGGAGCATTTCGAATCTCATACGCATATCGATTGGTCTCCGGGGCGGCAGTGCTGGTAATCGTAGGGTGATACCCATCACCCTCCTTGCGAGAGAGCGCAGAAGTATTTACCTGCGCAGAGGCGAAAACCGAAGAGAAGAGATAACCTGGGAAGAGATACGTCGCTCTCTCAGCGATTAACAACAGTCCTGGGAGCAAGAAACAACGGGAAGGTGGACTGCACGTCTGAACCCTAACCTGGGGCCGTGGTTCAGTCGAGTGCATTGTGAGACCGATTTCTACTTGACCCAGCTCTTAAGCGGGCACGGTTGTTTTCGGTCCTACCTGTACAAAATTGACAGAGCTCGGTCTCCTAACTGTGTGTTTTGTGCAGGAGAATTGGATGACGCCTGTCACACATTCTTCTACTGCAACAGATGGAGCCAGCAGCGAGGGGTCTTACTCAGCGAAATCGGAGAGCTCTGTCCGGAAACGATGTTCGGAGTAATACTGAAAACAGTTGACAATTGGAATCGCGTGGCGCAATATGCTCGGGCAGTGCTTACATTAAAAAAAGCTTTATTGGAGCGCTGGGAGGCACCGGGGATGGATGGATCTCTTTTGTAGCACTTCCTTCCTCTCCCGTCTTTCCCGTTAGAGAAGAGATGCCCATAATGCGAAGGCGCCTCTATGCGTAGGAACACGAGGCGTAGCCCGAAGTAATGTGTCAAACGGTTCCAGGCTAGGTTCTTAGGCTGAAAAGGGAGGTGTTTAGTGGGTAGTCCAAAAGCATTGTGCGTCTGGGAGTCCACACTCAGGGCGTAAACAGCCTTTACCTACCTACCACCACAAATAAAAAACAAGCCAGGCTACGAAAATCCAAAATATCAGAGAGGTTATTCACATATCAAATGAATTCATTAGTGCTGAATCTCAAAAATCCATTCGGATTTTGCCTCAAATCCAATTATGTATGTAATCATTGTAATACAATTCGATATGAACCATGTTGACGTTAACTTTTCTGTTTTTCCTTTTTTCCTCAAATATACGTGAAATGCCTCGCCTGGACAAAGTCTTGCTACTGATGCTGACAAGACAGTTCTGGCAAAACACTTTTGGAGACATTTAAGCTATCAATTTTGAAGACAATTATTTGACATTTGGCAAAGCAAAATGGCGGAATATAAAGAAAATAAAATTGAAGAGTAGAAATAAAGTGAAAATAAAACAAATGAATCAATTATTTTTACGAACGGAAGTTCCTTTGGAATATGAAATTGAAATATTATTAATAAAATTTCACATCAATATCGGTCAGCAGAGGACGCAGTCAAGAGAAAGTTGAAGGCACTTAAAAAAGTTCGGATAAACCCACAGTAATACTGAAAAATACGAAATGAAGTTTTGCGCATAAATATTTAAGGAGAAAAACTGCAATTCCAGAAGCGGAAGAAGAAACCAAGGTTCACCACACAGTGAAAACACTAATACGTCATATGCTCTTTGTAATATCCCAGAAAATTGAACGAAAATTAGGAGAAAACGCACTTCCTTTACAAATTCCATTGCCGGAAAATATACAACTGCGATAGACAAAATCCGCAAAAAGCAGCAGCTCAGGAGACTGACATTTTCACGGCATTACGAAAAATCTCACCATTAGTTGCTGCAGAGCCCATGCAAGATATTCAGTCAATTTTGGCAAATGTTGACAAGCAAGTTTTGGCAAGCGTTGACTGAAAAAATGTATGAATATGTCTTGACGCCTCCTTCTAAGTCGGAATGTTGCAGATCAAACTCGGGTCACCGAGGTTAAGGATCACCGAAGTTCTGCACTGATGCTGTAATTTTCCTTAGAGAGCGGAAGCTCGAGAATTGTAGAGCTAGCTATAACAAAGTCTATTTCAATAGAAAAAGAAGTGTTTATAATGAAAGCCTTTTATAAAAAAAATTTTTGAAACATTAAGTTGGTGAATGTATTGTTGCCCGTTGGTAAGGATCATCGGCTTCTGCAATACAGTATCTGTATTTTCACAAATTCGACGTACAAACTTATACGAGTGATATGTAATGCGAGTGAGTGGCGCTCAACAAGACCAACTTCCGTTGGTCGATGAAAAATCCGAAACCTTATCAGTTAGACGTACAAAGGCCATTCCGATCCATTGTAGCAATTGTAAAGACTTCTTGTTCTATCGCAAATGTCTCACAAACATAAGGTCATGGGTCAGGTTGAGAAAGTTTATCTTTTTCACTTTCAAAGTTATGGGATAGGATTTATTCAAAGATTTGTTTAGGACATGACAATTGAAATTAGAACAGGGAGCAGGATTCTGCAAATGTGTCGCAGACCCCCCGCAATGCTGAAGACGAAAGGCTCCAAACCCTGAGAACTACTTTTTCCCTACTATGTCATACTATACGAATTGATCTCTTTTCTACGGGAAAGCATCGGATTTTTACGGCAGTGGGTAAATGTTCAATGATTGCTCTGGCAAAAATATACTCATCCATCCTTCTGTAGACATGTTGTGTTTTTCTGTGGCCTCGTTATACTGTCGTTATCAATTGTGAAGCTGCATTGTGATCCATCCTACTAACAGCAATGATGGAATCTCCTTCCATTAGACCACAAATAAGAAACCAGTAGATCTTTCCTTTGCGAGAAATCTGAAGCAAGGCCCAGAGCATTTCAAGACATTTCGACCCTTTCATGTACAAATTATAATGGAAACAGCAGAAGGACATCAAATACCATAAAAACATGAGACGATCACTGAGGAACATTATTCACGAAAAAATCAAGCGCAAGGCTCAAAACGAACACCACAAATCAAGAAAATAAAAAATACTAGAGTAACAACACAGTCGAGAAAAACTATCCATAAAAGTATTACAAAAAAATATGAATTTTAATTATGTAGTATAAGAAGTTGAATTCCTCCAATTTGCGTACTGTACAGAATGTGCTCTGAAATATAGAGAGAATATTTGAAGGAATAAAGTTGTACGTTGGTAATACTTTTTGATGCTGCTCATCGTTTTGCAGCTTTCCTGCGTTTTATGGCTAATTCGGTTTGCCATTTTATTACAAATAGATTGACGCTTGACCAGCGTCTACAAAATGTGCGAATTTATTTAAAAAAAAACGGTTGCGTTTGAGAAACTTATTGCGCACTCCGACAATTATATAGCCGACATAATCGTCCGCATGAACAAGTGATTCAACTAACTATGGATCGTTTCTGCACCAGGTTTATTCTCGCTAATAATATGCATCTATCCAGGCGTCAAACAGAGCGCAATGAAGAAACCATAGCAGCTGAAGAGCGAAGTGTTGATGAAGACCCAAGTGAGTAAATTCGACATCGTGCTCGTACAATGCGCATCCACATTATGGAAAATTTTACGGAAGGGTCCTAGTTTGCTGGCATAAAACATTCGCCTTTTGGCACGCCCCGCCAAAGATTTGATGTATGATTCCAAGATCAAATTGCTGCAGATCTTGAATTTCGTAAGAAAATTTTGTTTAAGTTTATGTTTTAGGCTTAGGTTGTCGGTTTAGAAATGACTCAACTGTATACCTCTTTATTCCAGAACGTTAGGTCATTTTCTCAGAATCCGTTAACCTACCTTAAAAGGAATGACGGCGACCATTATAAAAGGTCGAATGTATTCAAATGTATTAAGTCTTTTGGAAAATATTGAAGCGAAAAGATGGTCAGTGAAACTATAAAAGTAAAGTGTGCTCCCTACTACGAATTCAAATTACAGACCAATGCAGCAACGGCCGCCCGCAGGATATTTGACGCATTTGGAGACGATATTGTGTCAGAACGTAAAGCTCAAAGATGGTTTGCCCGATTCCGCACCGAGGATGACAGCCTTGCAGACAACGATCATCATGGAGCGATGTTTCGGATAAATGACACGGAGCTTCTTGCCAACTTTGAGGATAATCAACGCCAAACTTTGCACGAATTAATCGTAAAGTACTACGTATACAAAAGCATCATCAGTTACAATCTTCAACGTCTGGGAAAGAAACGATGGCTTGATCACCGGGTTCCTCATGAACTTACCGACAACAACAAAAGGCAGCGCATTGGGATCTGTACTTCGCTGTCGTTGGGAGGCATTTTTGAATCGAGTGATTAGGTGCGATGAAAATGGATTATGTGTGACAATATCCGACGCAGGTATCAGTGGTTGTCGCCAGATGACGCTACTGGGACTATCCCAAGGCCAATCCTGCATCAGCGGGAAGACCTTGTTGTGTGTATGGTGGCATCACACAAGCATCGTGTGATATCAACTGTTGGAACCTGGCCAAAGCATTACAGCTGAAGTGTACAGTCAGCAATTATGACAAGTTCATCAGGAATTGCGACGTACGCATGCAGTGCTCGTGAATAGGAGGGGAGTCTTGTTCCTCCAAGATAACGCACGACCACATTCACCAGAGACACTTCATTCACATTCACCACCATCCACCAGGGACACCATAAAGGAAATTAGCTAGAAACTTTATCACATCCACCATATTCTCCTGACGTTTCGCCATCAGAACTTTTCGGGGCGATGAATAACTTCACGCGAGGTCGACAATTTTCCAACCTGGAGGACTTAGAAATAGCATTACGAAATTTCTTCGATGGACGAGACAGAGACTTTCATCAAACAGGAATATATTGTTTACCATCACGTTGGCAACGAGACATAGATGCTAATGGTAACTATTTTCAAGGTTTAAAATATTACCTTTTATTTTAAAAATTTACATATTTTACTGTGTCCAAAGCCGACAATTATAATGCAACCAAAGATTTCGTGATTTAGCACCACGTGGTTTATTTCTTGTGGGGATAAGTCAAGATACCATGTCAACTTTGACGAGGTCGAGATGCTTCACTTTTTGGAAGACAACATTCGTCGCGTTATTGGCAAGGTACGGACCGCTGGCCTGGAATTCATCCGCGCCAGTCGTGGAGCTCGCATGCCCCAAACATATTAAGCATTATCTTTCCAATGATCATGGCGATAAATGATATTATATTTAAGTTTAAAGTCTTATACATCTAAAAAACGCAGTTCTCTGATTGTCATCGTAACATCAAAACTGAAAATTTCAAGATAATACATGACTTGAACACAAGCTGATAAGAACAAGCCAAAAATCGAACTGAAATCGATAATCGAGAGGGATATTCCATATGACAATACCTTGAAGCCATGTCTCGCCCACAAACCAGCTCAAATAAATAAAGTCACAGAAAAGTAAAAAGCTCTATGAATGTTATTGCGTTGCGGTGAACACAATCAATGAGGATTTCGTAACTGTAAAGGAAAAATTAACAACGATTCAAAGGAACCATAAAACAATCGCTTAAGCAACCTAAGTTACTCTAGTTACGCTAGTAATAAACTTATCAATGTGAAAAAATTATATAAAATATAAATTTGCCTTATCTACCTATCTAGCATCCGAAACAAGCTCAAGCTAATTAAGGAAGCAGTACCGAATATTGAATACGCTGTTAATGGAGCCCAAAGAGACATTAACGACATCTTTAACGTACTAACACAATTGTGCTCTCTAAAAGTTAAAAATAAATACGGTACGAATGTTTGGTAAAACATTCCAAAACAACAAACAACTAAAGAAGTCATATTTCCAAACTCTTACGCAGAAGAAGTCTTAGGTCTAACAAACGTCAAAATAATCGCAAACTTCATATTCTTGCTATGATTCGTTAACGTATTTATAACTACTGAGGAAACAATTAAATGAATAATAATAAACTCTTCAAAAAAACAGAGACATTGTAATAGCATTCGCACATGACACTATTTTAAGGAATCATGAGCCATTATTAGCGTCGTCAGAAATTCTGACAAATACTACAATTTGTCAATATGTGACCCAAATTGTTTAATGTTAGCCACTCATCCCGAATTCTTAAAAAAGTTAAAAGCTTTTGCCCAATCCACTTCAAAGTCAACAGCGAAGAAGATGACACTCCCGGCGTTCACACTATCAATGAATATCAAGGAACCGTCTAAAAAGTCGGTATCCCTAATGTTCTCAACGGAACATTCTTTAGAAAATTAAATATTAGGTTGCTGCAGATGAAATGGCCGATTTAGCAATGACATAAAGTTGGCTGCACTTTTAGTGCATTACGTTGGCACAAGGCGGCGCAAGTGATATGACATATTAAAGAATAAATAATGGTACCTTGGTTTAGGGAGTCATTTCTGTTTACTTCATAGTGATCGTAAAAAGAAAAAGATAAAGTGAACATGGAAGTAAATCAAAAACGGCTACTCTTACTATCCGAATTTAAATTAGAACACAACGCAACGGAAGCAACGAGGGATATCTACAGCGCATTTGGGCTTGATACAGTGAGCGAACGAACCACTTGGCGGTGGTTCGAAAAATTTTGATCCGGAGATATGGACCTTGGAAGTGAGCCACGTGAATACCCAGGAAAATCGATCGATAACGACGAGGTGCGTGCATTAGTGGAGTCTGACCCCCGCCAAACCATAAGGGATCTTGCCGAAAAATTTGCCGTTCACAATTCAACAGTTTACCGCCACTTGCAACAACTTGGAAAAGTGAAAAAGCTTGACAAATGGGTGCCGCATGATCTTACCGAGCAAAACATGACGTGTCGAATGCAGATTGCAAGTTCTGTCTTCTCCCGAAACAAAGAGGAACCGTTCTTGAACCAAATTGTGACCTGCAATAAAAAGTGGATTTTAAACGTTAATCGTCGCCAATCGGCTCAATGGCTAGATGCCGATGAAGCGCCAAGACAGATGCCGAAACCAAACCTTCATCCAAAGAAAATAATGATAACTGTTTGGTGGTCTGTAGCTGGAGTTATCCACTATTCGTTCTTGAATGATGGCGAAACCATCACTGCCGAGAAAAACTTTGTTCAACTGAATGAAATTCATCAGAAATTAATAATCCAACGACGTAGGCTTGTCAACAGGGGTGGGGTGATACTGATTCGTGGTATCGCACAATCTCATGAATCGAGAACAACGGTCCAAAAATTTAACGAGATGTGCTATTAGACTCTTCCTCGCCCTGCTTATTCACCAAACCTCTAACCAACAGATTACCATTTCTTATTTTCATTTCTTATTCTTCATTTTCATTGCTGCTGTCAAAAATGCCTTCGAATAGTTTCTTTGAACCAGAAACTTGGGCTTCTACAAAACTGGAATAAATGTACTTGTATCTCGTTGGAAAAAGTGTGTTGCATCTATTGGTATCTATTTTGATTAAATAAATTGTCTTTAAAGAAAGGTACAGCTCTTTAAAAATTTATTAATAAATCAGCCATTTCATCTGCAGCAACCCAATAATTCCATGTTTACAAAACATTCCAATGAAGAAGCAATATCGCCAAAAACTTTCTTTGCATATGGTCCCTAAACTCCATGTTTACAATACCAATGAGAACTAGCTCCTCAGAAATGAAAGCGCAACGGACGGGTTGGTATCATACGGAGTCATCGCTTGCCTTTTCATCATCCTGGCAGCAGTTATACAAGTTACAAACATTTTTATTTGATAAGGAAAAAAATAGCTTTATTCCTTTAAGTTACAATTTATTATAATTTTATGTCCGGCGTCGTTAAATGCGCGATTTGATCTCTTTTATTTGATCTTTACTTTACGTTACTTTTTGCTTACATTAACATTTTATTATTTCCATAGACCAAAAATGTTTGAACAGCAAATATATTGAAAAGATTCAAAGGTAAAATGTAAAATGAGACAGTGATCTAATTTTAAAGGTAATTAACGCACATGTTGCATACGTTGCAATTGTGGATTGATGAGCTTAAAGTATTGATTGGCACGTATTGCATAGTTAGCAATTGTAGCGGATACGATGTTGGTAACTTACATAGTGAGCAACGAACCTCGGGCAACCACGCAGTGTCCTGCATACGAAAAACCATGGCAAAACCTACGACAGGCTGCTACTCTGGACGAACTAACACGATCATTCACAGAAATGACCCGGAGGTTTCACGCCAATCCATTTTGTAAACAGGTCGGGACATCTGTGTCTAAGGCGGGAGGAGTTAACACCAGAACGCGTGTATTTACTTGATGCGCTAAATCAATATTTTCTCTATTGCATTTTTACTCAATAACCAGAATTTCTGCTGTTTGAAATCGTTATTAGCGTTAGTAAGTCTGTTTTGTAACGTTCTCGTAAGAGGAGACAGTGTATCTCCTGAGATATAAATTTTTACAAACTTAATAGATGAAATTCTTAAATATAGAAAAGAAAATAGCCCCCCTGTGATTTCAGGATAATGTGTTCAGAAAAATTTGCAGATTCCCTGGTTCCTTACCAAAGCATTTGTTATAATCCTTGAAATCATATTGGCACAGGCGCTGCTGTACGCAACGTAAAATAGGATTCGAATGTATTCATCTTTGATTGCGTCGACCGGTAGTCCAAGGAGGATGAAACATCCAACAGAAGTTCTTAATTGAATTTAACGCATTAACACTTAAATAAGGGTTATCGTCGTTATCGTTATGATTCTTTTTAAAATGCTATAGATTTTGATTTAGATTTGATTGCTAAATGATACAAATGAATTTTCGCGTTATCACTATGAAAACAAAACCTTCAATTTGATGTTGCTCAAAGGATAGTTATTATACTTTTCTTGCTTTTGGAAAAGTTAATTTTCACAGTGGACCGCTTAGCCGTTTTGCTTCAAAGAAGTGCACGTGTATCAACAAAATGATTTTTATTTGTATTGACAAATATTGACAGGCTTTTAAAAATGTACTTTTATGTTTTCCCATTCCTTCGAGCCCCTACCACGCTTCACAGACACGGAAAGTCCATTGTGCCGTGAGTACTGTACCAGCAAATATGGTTTTAAATTTCATTCCGCATGACTGATTAAATTTGAGGACTATGATTTGATCCAATTGGATGCGACCATAAAAGGACTTGGACGTCGTAAGCCAAATAATTCAGAAATATGTATCTGTGCTATTAGGAGAAGTTTTTCAAAGTAAACAAAGAAAATTGAAATCGTCCCGAGGGAGACTTTTAACTCAATTTGCCTTGCAGCCATGAAACCGATATCATGCGTTGAGCCGAAGAAAATTAAATTTCTTCACATATAAGACGATGGAAGTTTGGTGATTTGTATGGGCAGTGGGTCTTTGCTGAGGACACAGAGTTTGCACAAATAAAACTTTTTGTTTCTTGTACAATTTTGACTCTGCAGGTTTGTCGATTATTTATTTGTTGTGTGCTTTGCTTGCAAGGGTAATACTGTGGAAATTCTGAAATCTAACACGAAATTTTCTACCCACGAATCAGAGAAAGTCATCGGAGAGGTTTTCATTTTCTTTCGATTTCATTCTAAAGAATATCACAGAAATCCATCGCGACAAATGAATAGTCATACAGACATCAATTTTTCACGTCATAAGGAATGAAAAAGCTTCTCTATTTTCCCTCGAAAAACGGAAAAATACCATTTACATGATTATTTGCACTTTCTTCCGGAGAACACAAGCAACAGCAATAATCTGTGCGTTGTTCATCCAAAAAACACACAAAAAGGGAAATCCAGAAAAATTGAACTCTAAATTGTTTTATTTCCACGCCACTAGGCACTTGACAAATGCACAGGCTATCCTGTCACCGAGAATCCTGTAACTCCATTGTGTTCCGGACTTGTGGCCATCAGTCAGTCAGGGTCTGACATGTTGGCGAAAAATGATATAAATATGGAAGAGATGAATTGCGATAAAAAAGCGACTCCTACGTCCTACATGTGTATGTGGCAGTGGCCTCGTGTCGACACATTTATTTCCGATGAAAAAATGAACGCAAATTTAATAAAGATAATCCGTTTTGCCCAGATACTGCATCTCGGTCTTGGGGTGAAAATTGGATGTGAATTTGACATGCATCTGATGCGAAACAGGATTTCCAGTCAATAGCATACGGAAAGGACGTTTTTTACGTGACTAACGAGGATTACTTGAAAATCAATCCAATGAGGAAAGAATGGTTGGTGCCTGGACACTTTCTAATTGGCACTGAGATGAAACATTTTCTCCGATGAAATCGGAAAAAATGCTTTTTGATTCTGAGGATATGACTTTAATGCGTATTTGAAGGCAACTATACATCATAACATCTTTGAATGAATCCCTTTTGTTGACTTGAGGGCTTCCAATCTTCCAAAAAATAACAATATTCTTATTGATTCCCATTTTGAAGTTAAATTCTACTCTTTCAGAACAACCAGCTATTTCCGGATCGATAAGACACACAATTCGACGAATGCTCATTTTTGACGGTGAATCCTAGAATGACTTTCAATGTATTATAGATGGATATTTCTCGATCATGTATGCTGTATCTATCTTGAATGTTAGGTATATTGTATCAGTATATTGGTAGCGGGTATCTCAAAAAGACTTCATAGCATGTATTTAGGGTTCTGGACTTACCTTGTGCTCCCTCTTAACCCTTTGTTTACTAGTGGTTTCGTATGAAACCACTTAGAAAACAATTTTTTTTCTTTTGGTGGTTATAACTTCGTCGAACCACTTATGGGTTTCGGAGAAGGGATATTCTTGCCTTATGAGCAAATTTTTTGAAAAAGTAAAATTCGTTAGATAAAGCATTTGTAGCGTATCCTTTGAAGAGATAAGTCGAGTTTTAAATTTTTAGTTTTGTGATTAATGTATCTTTGTGTTTACAGTGTTGTAGTAAGATGTCTGATAAGTGAAAACTGTTTTCGAAAACTCTAATAAATATAGTTTCCGTCAAAAATAACGGTTCTATAATTATTTCGAAAATTTAAGTACATACGGCTTAAATTCCTTGTAGTTCATATGTAACCACCAGGAAATACGTAACTTTTGTCATGTTTTGTATATAATTTTTTTTCTATTTTAGAGTATATAAAACCACGTTTTCTGTTCGCGATTTAGAGGAAATGACGTATGAGCAATTTTCTGCTTGTTTAAGAGCGTTCCGTCTGATGTAGAGTCGGAAGTTTCCGGACTTATTGATGATGAATACGAAGAAAAGTTGATGAAACCTTACCAGTGAACGTAATCTTTGCAGAGGATGTGTAAACCGAAAAATCTATCTGGGATGGTGAGGAAGACCTTAAGACCTTAAGTGGACCCACAGTTTGTACATAAAACGCCAATTTTCGGGCACACGCAAAAGAAAAATTTATGGAAGATAGTGGTCCCAGCGACTCGGAAGAACTTGAAACCCGACTGGATGTATTTCTTCATATTTTCCCGGAAGAATTGATTGCGAAAATATAAGAGTATAAGAGATGTGCCGAAGGATTTAAAACATCACAAAAATTTACAGAGGGGTGAGTCTGCCTGGCGTGTTAGTAAGGATGGACTAGCTTTTTGTAAGTGAGAAGACAGGAAAGCAGTGTATTTGCTGAGCAACTACCATGATCCTTCAGTAAATGATACCGCGTCGAGAAGAGAAAGGTATGGAAGTCGTCGTGAAGTTACATGCCCGGAAATGGTGGTTGATAATAATAAGCATCAGGGTTACGTGGATAAAGAAGATATGCTCAAATGCAAAAAATGGTGGAATCGATTGTTTCGCCATTTCCTTGACTTGGGAGTTTTAAATTGTTACATAATATTCAAGACTGCCTACATCGACTCTTTCATTAAAAATGTTTTGGGTGTCAGTATGTTCAGGTCTCATAGGGACAAGAATACTGCCGTCTAAAAGGGGAAGACCGACAACAAGTGCCAATATTCCACCAAAGCAAGTTAGGACATCCGCGCCACAAGAGAGAAGATATGATGAATTTAGTCACATGCCAGGGCACGGAACTTCACGCCGTTGTGGCTTTTCTAGCTCACGAGATGAACCTCATCGAACGAGGTGGTCATGTTTAACGTGTGATATTCCATTGTGTCTAAACGACCAATGAAATTGTTTAAAGGCATATCATAAAAAATAATATAAAAATAACTTTTTAAATAAAAAATTTATTTTTCTTTTAAGCCCTTTCCTAGTGGTTTCAATTGAAACCACATTGTCCCGTCATAATGTCATAAGTCCCTATACAGCAAAGGTATTTTATTTTCCTGCGAATATGCGTCCACCAGGCTTGGATTAGCAGGAGGCATAAAAAAACACTGTTTGTGAAAAATTCAATAATTCCGTACACAAAGGCTTAAGAGTGCCTTGGTTACTGCCATCTAATCTGATTCATTTATGTCCCGTTTTGTTCATCACTTTTAAGGTTGGTAGCATATGTTCCATGGCAGCGGAAGCCGATTTGCTGGGTTTCCCTTAATTGTTTTTCGCTTTTTAGCAGACGCCTGTTTTGCCCACTTATGTTTTCGAGTCTTTATTATCTCTGTACCCTTCTCCTTAGAGTTACGGCTAATGTCCTGTCTTCCCAGTAGGTGCAGGAGCTGTCATTGCCCTTATTACTGTCAAATATACGCTCTGCTCCCTCAGTGTAAATTTTTGATCCAATCGATCAGGGAATCTGGTATAAATCAGCTGAGTGGTAACCGTTCATTTCTGCCTCTTGTCTGCCGGTTATTAACAGTAATTTTTGTATTTTAGTTTCATATTTATTATCAGTTACCTTTTTGCTTTGTTTTCCATCCCTTACCTGCGAGCTGATTCACACCTTAAGAGCCTAAGAAAACACTAGTGCAGTTTAACCTAGTGAAGGGTTTATTAGGGTTGGCAAACGTCAGCCGGGTAAACATGAGAGGGTGAACTGTCAAAGCAACTGTTTTTGAAATTTAAATACTTTAAAATTGTATGGTAGTATACTAGGTTTGCGCACTAAGGCATCTGTCAGATAAGTTTTCGTTTGCTAAATGCGAATAACGCTTTCATTTGGTGTCCTTATTATTGTATATATATCGCTAAAAATACCAAAAGTGACGCCGGCGTTCCTATAAAACAAAGGACATTTTTCTCTAAATTATTAGCATTGTTAGTCTTGCTATCGAATCAATTTAGAGTTTTTATTTCCCTACATTTTATTACGAAAGTGTCTTCAAATTGATACAGAAAGTTTTCGGTGCGATTAAATGTTGAAAACGGTGACGATGAGAATAGTTTGGAGATGTTTTAGACTGGACCCAACACTTTTTGGCGTAGGATATAAATTGTACCAAGCTCTGTTTGTCTAGAAGAAAGCATGCAACGTAAAATCACTTTCTGTTTATCACGCACATTTTTCGTAAGAGCGAGAATTTAAAAAGATGGTTGAAGTCCACGTTTAAAATTGGAACCACTCTTTCTATTCAGAGCAATCTTCTGAAACAATTTTTAATGTAGTTGCAGGCATCAAAATTAATTGATGAAATTATTGTTCGCGAATGAACTAATGCCTCATGATTATGGTGAGTAAATGACAGATCTTTTACTCTGATACATGAAATTCAAGTCTTTCCTCAGCATGAACTATGTTTGATGATACCATTGCTTACCTGCATTGGGGAATTATTGCTTTACAGACTCTGTCACGCGAGTTTGGTACTTCACCAATGTCATGGCTGTAAGTCTTTTTGAACAAGTAAGTAAGAACTTGGCTTTCTAAGGAGACTCTAACGGCCCGAACAGAACTGATGAATTTATCCTTTTCAAAATATTTTTAAGCCTTTCAAAATGCTTTGTTTTATACCGAAACTCAGACAATAGACAAGTTCAAAGGCTAAATTTTCATGAGCCAATAAATCGAAAACAAACTATTGAAAGGGGCTTCGAATTGTGATGCAGAGCAAACTCTTTTACTCATTATCTATTTCAGGTTGAAAAAACAAAGGCTACACTGGAACAGGAATGTCTAAAGAGGTTGTTAATCAATTTTGTGAAGGTTTACAGGATAAAAGTAATGAAATAGACGTCGATAACTTTTTCGATAGACTATAAAAAAAGCTTCTGGAACAGTACGCCAAAATGGGGAAAAATATTTCCAAACATGCAGGCAAACCATTAGGAATAAAACATATCAGTGCTAGTATACAAGATTTACGACGTATCGATATCGTATATCGATGTTTATCTATCGAATAATATTACAAGACAAGCTAATGAAATAATAAAAAGCCTAAAACGAGAATATCAGCCCAATACTTCAATCTACCATGATGACATCTGAAACAACATCGCTGTGGTAACACGATAATGGAAAGGTGTTCAACAGATTTTAAGGATCTTCTCTATCTAAAGCTTCAGAACAGCGGAGCTGTAAGGTATTCCTCGAGAGAATCTATTCAGTTAGCTAACTTTGGATGACGTATGTTCTGCCATCAAAGCCCATAAGAATAGAAAAGCACTGGCTATAGAAGAGATACGTTTTGAGCTCATAAAGTTTGATGATAGGGAAGTACAGAAATAAAATTATCCAGTTGCGTTACTGAAGGCAAACAAATGTTTTCTCAGAAAAAAAGGTGCCAGGCCAAACTTTTTCCTTTGCGCAGAAAACAAAATACTGCCAAATAGATAGATCAAAGATAATTGAGAACTGCTATGAGCTTAATAAGATCGTACACCTTTTTTTTATGGAATTGGAATTTAAGGCCACCTAACCAAAAAATGAAGTTAAGCTCTTGTCAAGTCCGTATCATCAACCATCGCACTGATGCCTTTGACAAAATTGTCGGGCTTGAACATGGAAATAGATTGGCCCCAGTATTACGTAATCTGAGTCTGGAATACCCCATAAGAAAACTAAAGAGACACACTATGGTACATCAACATTCGTCCACGCTGTCAACAAAAGTGGCTCGACAATGAAGAAAAGCAAATAGGGTTACAAATTAATGAAAATCAAACAAAATTGAAATTCAAAACAAAAATTTCCTAAAGTTAAAGTCAAAAGAATATTAATTCTACTAGAATAATTCTAATCAAATGCAATCGAAACAATTTATCTTTTACTATTGTAATGCTAACAATATTCTTAGCCTAAATGTTAAAAATCATCTCTAAAGCCTAATATAATACCATATACCTATACTGAATATTGAAATCTATGCCTAATTATTAACACAGCAAAAATACCAAATGTAGCTAACATGAGCTGAACAATCAAATAATGGAAAGTACAAAAACGGAAAATAAAACACGAATAATTTAGGCATTGTCATTCAGCCACCAATACTTAGACTGCTCCATCTCAGCTCGGCCAGTCTCAACGAATGGAGAAAATGAGTATCTCCATTGGAATCGCTGGTCTCGTTTACTCAAATTCGGAGGATAGTTTATATTTTTCTCGGTGGCCCATTTTTATGTGTGATACATAATTGGGACGCCGTCAGAATCAAAAACATATCGATTCAGTCTAAATACATGAATACTTCGGGAGGAACAAAGCCAGTAGCGAGGCAGGTCGCAATATACTCATCTGTAGGATGGAACAACCTTGAAATCCAGGGATTTTCACTCACAGTTACAGATCTTACGATGTTATTTCGAAGAAGTCTGAATATGAAGTTGTTGACTCTCGTCATTTTAGCAGTTTGATCAATCTTCCTATTCGATATATGGTGTTTCCAATCCGTCTCAGGCTTTCTGTATAAACCAGTACATGCACGAAGACATTTTCTTTCGAAAACTCTTAATCTTTCCATCGCACTACCATTCTGATTGTACCGGATCTGATAACAGATAACTTCGATCATTTGAAGGATGTATTTAGAATGAAAGAGTCGACGAAGGGCAATGACTACTTTTTGTGCTCTACTCAGCATAATTTTTACATGATTAGTTTTGTACAGGTGTTAATCGGGATGAATACCGAGGTATCGCACCCAGGATTTATGTGGAAACCGTTCTGAACTACCCTCGCCAGCACTAATGTGCAAATCCTTCCAATTACATTTCAGGTCTTGGTTGGCCTCCTGCAGCATTGTTTGAGACAAAATTGTTTCACACTTCTGCGCATTTATTTTCATTCGCCAACTATTGGTATGGAGCTATACATCATTTAATATTTTTGGAGATTGCTCTGGTCTATTGCAGCTTTTCAGTGTACTGTATAGATGATCAATTGATTAGCAAACGCTATCAATAATCGCGCATGTGGGACATTAAAATCAAAGCCGTTTAATAGCTTACGAATGAATATTGAGAGGAGCAGAGCCACAGTGACTGTACCCTGTTGTAGACCATTCGATATCTTGAAGTCGCGCATTGTCCTCAGATTTCCAACAGTTACCACAAATGATTTACCGTGTGACATATTACACATCATGACAACAAGGTGTTTGCGGAACCTTTCCCGAAAGGGCTTAAAAATTATTCCATCTGCAAGTAGTTTTTTTCTTTCCGGAGTGACTCTAAGATTCGATACCTTCATCGGAGACCTCTTCATGAATAAACAATTTACTTTCGTGTAAACGCTTCGTGGTTCCTGTGGGTCAGTCCCTCTCAGTTTTTCCACCAATTGATTTCTTACCTCACTAATGAAATATGAACGGATTAGGCTCCGCACATTTTTCAGGTGTAATTTCAACAAGTTCAGCGAGGGATGGTTGTAGTCCGAAAATTGCCGATAAATATTGCAGACGCATTTCGACCCGACTCCGGTGGAAACATAGCCATTCATTTTCACAAGCCTATATACGTCCCACTGCTGAGCATAGGCCTCCTCTCTTAGGCGAGAGGGAATGGGCTATAGTCCCCATGCTAGCCCAATGTGGATTGGAGACTTCACACTCATCTTCCATTCGCTAGCTTTTCGGTGAAGGAACAACATCGTGAGGAAACCTGCATACATTTACAATTAAATAAAAATAACAATTTAATTTCAATAAGATATTTATTAAGAAAAATCTTTTCTTCGAGCTTTCTGTTCCGCAAAAGTGTCTATGGCATCATCAAAGTTTAAAGATCGGGCCATAGAATTTTCAATAGACAGAATAGCCAACTGACATAACCTGTCTTGCCTCATAGAGTTTCTTAAATACGTTTTTATGAATTTTAGTTTTGAAATTGATCGTTCAGCACTAGCTGTAGTTACAGGAATTGTAACAAATAAAATTAATGCAGTACATACTTCAGAAAAGCTGCAGGACATAAAATGGTTCTTTATCATTAATAAATCAGCAAGGTCTCTAATACACGAAGACTTTTCTATTTCGTCTATGAAAGTGGACCGAAAACTGAGAATTTCCGTTGCAAATGATTCAGATATGTCTCTTTTATATATATCAACAAATTCTAGAGCTTTTTTAATAGATCAGTGTCATTTAAAACTTGTAAATTTGAAGGCTACAAAACACTGAAATTTGAAACAACTTCATTCATTGGAAGGAAACGCGATTTCAGTTGATTGACAATAATGTCCAATACTCGATAAAATATGTTCAATCTGAACAAACTTTCCGAATCTTGGAGACGCTCATCTTCGCAAAGCTCGTCAAAATGGCGTTTTACCTTCCTCTGACGAGTTTTAGAAAATTCAGGGGTGATGGACCATTTTTTTGCTGTACTATTTGCGTCCATTTTTAAATTTACAAATTCATGTCGATACCTTTTCAATTCTTCTAGACAAATTTTCAAATGTTTTAAGGCATTTGAAAGATCCGTGGCTTTAGACTGAACTGCTTTAGAGGCTGCATCGGTAGTTTGTAGAATTTTGCAATGGAAAGCCAATAACATAATTAAATTGCAGTTTTCGATCTTCTTCTTGAGTGAAACAGCTTCATTTCTTTCATCTGACTTGCAATTTAACAGAATTGTTTTCGTTAGCGCTTTTTGGACTTGAACAAACCGAACTTTCAAAGCAAAAATAGCATCATAACGTCCTGCCCATAGGAGGGTTTAATGTTTTTAATGTTATTGAAGTTGAAGACTCACTTTCTTTATTAGATATAACGCTTGATAAAATATTCCATCTTTTGATACTATGCCCAAAAAAATTATAAATTTGTTGAACTGTACCAAAAAAATTTTGCATATCAATAACCTCTCTCAATGCATCATTGAGTACTAGATTTAAGTTATGAGCGGCACAGTGAACATATTCGACATTCAGCTCGACATCTTTTATGAGTTTTTGAACTCCACTATAAGTCCCTTTCATTGTGTTAGCACCATCATATCCTTGTCCTCGACACTTACTTAGAGGAATATTTTTGTCATTTATGGATTTAATAATTTGCTTGGACATTGCTAAGGCAGTTTGATCCTTAACTTCAAACTGTTAAATGACAAGTGCCTTTGGGATCCCATTACCATCTTACAATAACGGTAAAGTTCGCACAGTTGATCAATTTTTGAAATATCTTGAAATATCGAATATGATAAAGTAGAATGGTGCGGTATTTATTTCATTTATTAGTGCATTTTCTACTTTTAGAACCAGGACAGAAATTATCTCATTTTGAATTTTTGGACTTTTTTTATCTGGCCCTTTGGTTTACTTAATAATTCTTGTAAAATCCGGTCGTATTTTCCTAATAACTCAACAGTACTCAAAAAGTTCCCTTTGGAGCTTGGATCACTGCTATCTGCGTTTTCTCTGTGGCCACGAAAGTAACATCAAGGGTCTAGAAAGTACTTGGCGCCAAAAAGATTTGGCTTTTTGATCATGGATTTTTGCTCTTCATCGAGTGTTTCATATAGCCGCCACTGTTGATACGTAAGACAAGAATCCAGATGAATTTTCGATGTCTGGTGTCTTTCTATGGCATCTACAATATGTTTCCAGTCGTCATAGCCCTCAATCCAAACATTTTGTATTTTTTTTTAGATGCCCGATTTGCGAATAACCAACACGGTTCACAATACGACTTCTGAAGTATTAAAGAATAGAATAGCCATGCACGTTCAAGTTTAACGCCAGACTTGGAAACAATATAGTAATGTTTTACTAGAAAATATCTATTGTAACGATCTTTTAAGAAAGGGCCTTTGGGTTTACAATGTCCATTTTTAATCACGAACCTTTTCACTTGAACAGTTATCCTTATCAGTAACATCTGGCGAAGATACAGTATCGTTCACGCTAAAATATAATTCTCTTTGATTTTTGCTAGTACATTGTTGTGGTTGTTCTGGATCTGGAAAGACACTGGATTTGGGTGCTGCATCTGGTAATTCTGGTATGCTTTTAGTAAAGTCCAACTCTTCACTTTTGCACCACTGTTCACTTGAATTTTCATCATAAAAGTCATCATTCTTTAAGTACTGACTAATTTTAGGTAGCTTTTTATTATCAGTCTCCCTCTTTCTCTTTCGTTTTTCGCTTCGACTTAAATATTTTCCATTAAGAATACGCAGTCTGTAGTAGACCCCTCATAAAAAAATAGCAAATCCGGGATTCCCCTAACATCGTGTTGGTAGCTCGCCCCAGCGGCAGCGCCACGAAAAAAGCTCATTCTTGGTAAAAAAATTGAGAGAATTCCCCGATCGTCAATGCTCACCCACGCTGCCAACGTACTTCGACATAAAGTGTGGAAACCAATGGATGCGTTGTAAAATTCATCAACATCTTTTTGTTTTGGATGTGTTGAAATGCTTAAATATCAACTTGAAAATGCATTATGGTCTTTAGTTGTCTCTTTAGTAAATTTTAAGCAGAACTTTAAAAAAATACTTTTCAAGTACACAGGTACAAATGGTACAATGTTAAAAAATTATTGCTAAGCTCGCGGCCTCTTGGGTCGGGCGCCCGTGGCATTTGGCCAGCTCTGCCACCCTATATGACGCCACTGAAATTTGGCGAAGTCTATGATGATTTTTTATAACGTCGCCAAGCACACGAATAATGACATTCAATCGGGCGAAATACTCCGAAGAATGAAAATTTTGGTTTTGGTTCTGACAGTACTGACGACCTAGTTATTACCTACGAAAAGTAAATTAAGTTATCAACCATTTGATAAGGTGTTTTATAAGAACTGTCCGATGGTATGGATGTGAAACTTGAACCCCATCCAAGCATCTACAAACATACTTAATGCCTTCTGGAGTGTTATTCTCAGGTGGATTACTTGAAAAATAGTGAACGAGAAATGGACCAATAACCATGAACTGTATGAAATTATTGAGGAGCGGTCTAAAAGGTTATGAGACTGCAAAAACTACAACTTCAATGCAGTGATATTAATCGTTTGAATCTTATGAAAAAACAACAGATAAAGGTATCTAAACAGGTATTCAAGGGAAGAACTGAAGGACGGAGAAAACACTCGTATGACTCGATCACTGAAGAGAATTCAACGCTGCTTTGATTTCAAGACTAGAATAGGATTACACCGTTAACAGACCGAGATAATTGGAACCCCTGTGTTGTCAAAACTTGGGTCCAGCATTATTGTAGTGCTATAAATTATAAATTGTTTGGGCTCATCTAAACAAATATAATTTGTTCCCTAGTGCAAGTTTTGTAACAACCACATATGAAAGGATCAACTTATAAGGGTTAGTTTGCTTATTTTGATTTGCGTTACATCTCCACGGGAACACAACTTTAAAGTATGTGAAAAAATCAAATGTAGTTAAAAATTGTATCGAAAAGTTTCTCCTCCACAATTATCTTCCATATATACAAATAATCTACTGATGTATCATCATATAGGAAGGAACGGAGAAAAGGAATTACTTATCGCAGACCGTGGTTTTCATACTACATGTAAAAGAAAAAGCGTTTTATAACTTGCCACAAGAGGACCATAGTCATAGTTTGATGACAGTTGACATTGACAGTTGGCAACTTTATTCTTATAACATACGATTTATGAAGGCTACTGCAGATCTTTGCTGAATAAGAAAGCCGTTTTAAATTAAAATTGATCTAGAAAGGTTTCCAATGAAAAAACTGCTTCTGTGTACCACTGACTAGCTGACTAGCTTCCTCATATCTGAAAAATTACAAAAACCAAAAGTTATTCGTGAACGAAGGAACATCCAGGATAAAATTTATCAGAAAAATGCGTCTTTGGTCGAATTGAGCACATTATAAAAACTAGAAAGCTACGATCAATCACAATTTTTCACTAGCCGGTACAATTTTTAAACTAAGAAAACAGATGCATGCAGGTGGGAAGCTTCTTCAAAACAAAGGTATTCACAGTTCATGTTTCAGCCGAGGAAGAGACTCTCCTTAAAAATAAAAAAAGGCAGAATTCTACTCTGAGGCGAAGAGAACTAACGCTGCTTTTTACAAAAAGCAAAGGTTTTTGCTAGATAAATAACACATTTTTATTTTCATCGAAAAAGGGCTTGTTCCTTAGATACTTTTGGTTTTTTCTATTGTAATAAAAATTAGAAGTATAAATTCTTCTATTTGTCCACAAGAAATCACCAACTGGACATTTTGGAAACGGGAGCAAATTCAATCTTGTATTTACCAAAGATCTGTAAGACATGTTAGTAAACGATAAGGATGCATTGCTAGCGTATTGATAATTATATCTTGGACGATTCGACGAAATTGACTCCCTAAATACATCTTCATGAATATATCTTGATGAATTACTCTAATACATTTATAGCGATAAATCGACTGACGCGGTTATTGAAACGTACTCCTTATATAGGGACGTGTCCTTTTCATAAGCACTAAAGTATATTCAACCCTTTTTGGTTATATTTTTAAGGGCAAACTAGATCCAACCCTTTTTTGTTATCTTCAAAGAGCTATAAACGTGAAATTTTTTATTACAAAACGAGAAGAGAAACCAAAAATACAAGTAAAATATCTATAAATAATTTTTTTTTCTCAAAACATCCAGCCACCAATATCCCGACTATACTTCAGATGATGAGTTTCAATTAATCTTGCTTGCAGTGATCCTTTAAATACGTAATTTTGGATGGCTCTCCGGTGAGAATAGCTCCCACTTTGCCTAAAATCGAATTTTGGACTGAATATCACACAGAAATTCATTTCAGATGCTTATATGGTGAATCTCATTTTTCGTGCTTCCAGGCTGAAAGAATCTTTAATTAAACGCGAAACATTGTCGAAGAATAAAATTTTATTCGTCAAATATTTGTCACGCATAAATTACACTTTTCGCGCTGAAAGATAAAAATGCTTCGATAATCCTCGAGGTCACCATGGAAGAGAAAAAACCTGATGGCTGCGAACACAATTAAAGAATTCATGCTCAGTCTGATAGTCCTACCATAACAATAAACGCAAATTTTTCGACTTTTAAATTGCACTAGCAAACAAGGGTGACATTCACCAGCCTCAATCGACACAGCGCATTAAGGATGGGAGTTCTAAGTTCGAAATGCCCGAGTCCGGATGCGGGTTCACTTCTGGCAGGCGCTTCATTGGCCTGGCTGGGATTACAAGCTTGCCGGAAGCTAGCTACAATTTACTGAAATGGGCAATTCCTGTGCACGAAAATTGAATTCTGGATTTTATGAGAGAACACTACATCGTCCTGCTTCTAAATAGAAAGTGTTTTGCGATACTGCAGAACAGAAGTCACAACCCACTCCCTGCTACGGCTCAATCGTTAGCATTGACTACTGCAAAGCCGTTGGTTGCGCGCTATTGATCCTTGGGATTTTAAAACCCTTCCACTCCAACCCTTGCGAATTCACACAAAATGCAAACGCTCTGACAGTAATGATTGACATTAGGGTTTACCGTGACAAGCTAAGGCATAAACTGCAGATTGAAAAATGTACCCTTGATGTGATTATGAACAGGGTTGGCAGAGCGTGAAAATTCGCAATCGCAAGGATCAACATTGTTCCCGCTCATACAAAACGCAACAAGGAGTAATCCTTCGATATGAATTTGAAAAGTTTCGTTTCATTTGGTAACACCTCGAGGACATCTTCAACTGTTTAAGCGGAATTTATCCTTCTTTAAAGCAAGAGGTGCACTGGTGTGGTTTAAAAAACTCCAGAAATTCTATTAATTTAGAGTATCATGAACATGTTCCAGTGGTGATGAAACATATACTTATTTATCCGTGGGCGTGTATGCACAGGCTCGGGAGTAACCCGTTAGTCTTTCTTCAAATATCCCGTGTAAGGCGTAATAGTGCAATACAATCTGCGGAGAATAAAGGAGTGTACATCGAGTAATCGAGAGTCGCTGCAGGAAGCACGAGTGGTGATGGCGAACGATGAGATCCATTTAATCAAATTTTAGACACAAGTGCACATCTGAGCCTTTCACTAAACATAAAATTTAATGCCTTTCGGTTTGCTGGTGTAACTTTTACGATTATGTCTATGATTACGCAAAATTACGGAGGATTAGTGACGTTGAAATTGAAAATATGTTGAATATCGACCGTTTTTCGAGGTAACTGCTGTAGGATGTGTCATACACAAAGTATATTCGAGTATTTATTAGAAAACCTAGGAGTCCTTGCAATCGGGAGGAGTTGGACTAACTGCTTTGAGGGCTTATAGAATTTTGGGTGCTAGTATTGGATGAAAAATTTCCACTCCGTCTGTAAATTTTTTTTTTTATAAATTTGCCTGCAGGGATAATAGGCCAGCTTGCAAGCCTAAAAAGCTCGGAAAGATAGTATTCAGATTAGTATATTTTAGGAAATTCATCCAAAACTCATTTTCATCAACCCTTTTTCGGGTTCGCAACCCTCTCTTGCCTAAAAACGGTCGACAAATAGTCAAAACCATTAAGCAAAGTTTGTACACATGTGTCTTACATCTACGTTCACTTCCTCGGTTAAGACGGCCATTTCATATCCTGATCCACTATTATTGTGAATGCCCAAAGAAATACAAACAGAATTACGACCATAATTCAGCATCATAATTCGCCATTATTGTCGGTTTATTTACACGTTTCTGTGATACTGTTGTTAATCCACCAATTTTGAAAGAGAAATGTCAACGTCTAAAAAATTATTTGATGTAATAAAATCAGGCAGACACCTGCGACGCAATTTGCAAATAGAGAGTTGACACAAATTTCAATGGTATCAAACTCAATGTTAACTTGAAGATAAAATTAAGAAAGACAGTGGAAATGGCAAACGAGGGAGCACAAAACGTCACACAGGGATCCGGTTGAGATTGAAAATTTTAGAAGCACTCAATTACAGGAAAGGATGAGATGAAAGGAGGGTGTAAGATGGTATCACTCCTGCTTTTTTCAAATATTGATGTAACAAAAGGCAGTAAATTAATTTGTTTGAAAAAATTTATAGATAAGAATGAATAAAATACTAGAATGACGTTTAATAACATTTCAGCAAACACTAATGGCTTTTAATACTTTTGCTGAAAGTTTTTGTTTTTTGTTTTCAGTGCTGATTTATTAAGTTTAAGAACCATTTTATTTTGGATTTACTCAATTTTTTACACTCGAAAATAAATTTACCATACACATCTCTGGGAACAGTGCGAACCTCTGGGTATCCAAATTAAAAAAAAAAAGGAAAAAAATTAGTGTATAAGTATTTTTTGCTGACCTTTGTTATGCGACCCTCTGTCCGTTCTGTATGGATTATGGCGCGTCATCAACCAGCAGTAATCAGCCATGATTTTGGTATTCCACTTCTCTTGATAACTTCTAAATCCTGATGGAATCCTTTACTGTTCCTCACTTGGTCCTAAATTTTTGGGGTAATAACTCATATACCAATCAACAAAAAATTTGTAGCAGGTTTTCAAAAGTTGTGTGTTATAACCTATGTCAATAAACTTCCAAAATGCTGATAAATCTCAAGCACGCCACTAGTAAGATGACCAGCAAAAACTCTTGAACTCGTGATTACTGAAGATGAATTGAATAAGGGCGTTGTTAATGGGAGCTGGGCAGAACGCATCACAATGATTGAAAAAGAACCCACTAGTGGAGAAGATTTCGTAAACTCCACAGTAAGGCACAGCCTTCTCCTCAACCTACGATAGAGATGAATACCGAAAACATACATTGACAATATACATTGTTTTGCAAAAAACGGAATAGGATTACACTTTACTTTTCTTTAGAATCCATTTTCCGGGAAGTGGTATAACAAATGATGCGTCTTACAAGCTGCTCCCTATCACGAAGCCAAACAGAGTAGAAGGGTGCTATGACTATCTGTAGCGAGGAATTTGTAAGATGAGCTTGAAAGTCATTCCATCCTTTCAAAACTCCGCCCTCATTTAGACGGACCAGCATCAGCTCAGTTGGCAAATGTTTGAAACAATCTTTCCAGAATCCTGGCCTTAGCAAGAATACCGAAGCCATGGAGGCTGGGGTGATAAAACTGGGGCTGCAATGGTAAGACGCATCCAAAGACGTAACTACCGATGAGTCTAACGTCTTGTGGTTTCAAAACGTCTGACAAGGTAGTGGGCAATCATCAATCAACAACCATCCAAACAAATATCTTTAACGTCTTAATCGACATGCACAGGATAGGAAAATCAACAGATTCCGTTTTGACCCAGTTGAGTAGGAGAATCATAGAATCTTTAGAATATAAGAGGCTTTTGTATAATATAATAATAGCCATGAAACAGTGAGGGCAACTCTGTTGAAACAAGAGCAAAATCCGACCCTCATTCACTGGTTACGAGGCAAACCATCGTATTTAATATGGAATCAAAATTCGTTAACGTACGTATGGGTCAAAAATGTTAACAAAGAGATATTTTTTACCTCTAATATGAATTCCGTTGTAAAGTGAAGTCATAGTTAGACTGTCATAAGCTTGCATGATATGTCCTGCACATCGCACATTCAACCAAGGGAAAGTACGAAGGAATATTTTGCACACATTAGAAGGGGTACCTCACATTGCAAAAAACTGGTGCCAGGCAATCATTTTGAGGTTCTATTCTAACAAAACCAGGCTTGTGATACTAGGGGATGCCCATTGCTAACTCTTCTTAACTTTATAGTACTTCTTTCGAAAGGTAAAATAGCATTCCCGAATGCACTGTACTTCTAACTTTCCATATCGCTCAACTTTTCTCCTTCACTGAGAGGTAGTATCCCATTTTTTCAACCAATTTATGAACTCATAAGTTGCCTGTTTTGTCGGTCAACTCGGCAACACAGACCTTTAACCAATAAGTTAGTTGTACTGAGCAAGGTAGTTTGTCAAAATGTATTATATTTCAAAATAATAAAAATTTTATAGCCGAAAAGGAACTGGTTTTTGTTTTAGAAATATCATTACTTTGGAGGAAACTACCGGAACCTCGAGTTTTGAAGCTCTTTATTGACGTCCATGAAGAAAAGAAGTTTCGGGATTGCATAAGAATGGTGAAAGAGAAGGTTCTCATTGGAATATCCACTGAAATCTGAAGAAAATGGCCCTTGATTAAACCAATGAGCGCAGATTATGCAATTTTTTGGCCAGAACACCGGTGTATCTGCTAGCAGATTGCAGAATCTCGTCGAAAAAGATACAACCAAGAAAGCCACTTTTTTGTCCATACTTGAGGCATTCTAGTTGCAACGAAAACGGAGGAACAATAAACGTTTCGTAATAGACGTGCACTATTCGTGATGTTTAAGTCACCACCCTCTTAGTAATGTCGATTGTGCAGAAGTAATTTTTTTTTCAATGACTTGATTTCTCATTGTTTGACTTTGTCAAGCTCGACATACCCGCATCGGCCTGGTATTAGTTGTATCGCGACCTTACTTAGTCTGACTCTACTCTCTTCTCTGCTTCGGAGGACTCCCCTTTGGTGTCATATCTTGACTTAGGAACGACTTCAGTTGAAATACAGAGCTTCTAGCTCCTGGCAACATACGGGTTTCCCGACCACATTGATATCTTGCTTGTCATGATGAATAAGAAAATCACTTATTTTTCACTTTGAAGTCCTCCCACGCATTCACTGCCATGTAGGTGATAAACTTCCTACACTACACGAACGATACAAGTTGAGTGCCATGGATTTCTTGCTTTAAAACTTCAGCCATTGATATCCCTGTTTTTTCGAGCGCAATCCATGCGTGATCAGTTATTATCCCGAACTGCCATACAAATTATTGAAATTCAGTTTTACTTAGATGAATACGAGTGGAGATTGCAGGACTATTATTACAAACCGCCCCAATTGAATTTTTCCAAAAATTAACACTAAAAACAAAAATCGTAAATCTGCTTATATCTATGGCCACAAACGCTGTTCAGGTCTAGGCCAGTCACATCTTTTGGAGATATCCCCTAACATTCACTTCTTCTGTTTTTCACGAAACTTTGAAGAAAATTAAATAAAAGACTTCAAATACCTACCGCTAACTTAAATCTGCTCAACACGTACAAACATTAGAAAAATTAACTAACAAAAAATATATTATTTTTGTTGTTGACTTTATGTTGGTTTCATCTGTTTGTAATTTTTTACATATATTTTAATTTTTAATCATTTTTTAGCTTCAAATGTACGAAATGATGCATGTATGGTGCGTGATAGTTGCTGAAAGAATGAATTACTCCTTTTAAGCTTTAATGGCGCATCTTTGTGTCTCGTACTCCAAAATTCATCGTTACAAAATCTAGGAAATCCATCTCCCTGTTACATATTCAGCAGCATATAGTTACAGCAAAAAGTTTTCTCTTTTAATATTGAACCAAAAAGGACCACAATATCTGTACTTCAGAGATCTGTAATCATCTCTGTTTGAATAGTTTAATTTCTGCAAATTATCACGATTGAAGAAATTCTGCACAATTCCTGATCAAGCTGAAAAACTTCTTCCTTCATAGAAATGATTAGCATGTTTTTTGGTCAATGCGGCTTGTGATGCCCTCTCTTTGCGACTTTTAACAAAAGTTCTCCCACTTGAACAGAGAATAATTTTGATCAAGGGCTCTATTTCTTCAATCAGTTGTGTCGCAGTTAGTCTCCGAGGGTGGTGATTGGTTCAAATCATAATATTTCTTCCTAATAAGTGGAGAAGTTTTCAACTTCATTGCTGAATAAAAAGTACTTTGTTGTCTTTGCCCTGAGTTGTACTAGGAGGCTACTGAAACAAATCGAAGTTCTATACACACACGCCAGTCCTGTATAGATGTTCTCTTCTAAACTTAAGACGAAAGATTCAATTTTAAAGTTTTATTATAATTTTTTCAAAATATAACATCTGTTTTCGAGGGAGTAATACTTACGGAACTATTTGAATGGATGTCTTACCAATTTATACTTTCCCTAAATTTTAACTTCATTTACTCCGTATTTTCCTTAGGTATCCACATAAAACTAGCTTTCTTTGAAACTATAAATATTTTTGGACATTTAAATATTTCTTATCATTATAAACTACTAACTAGGCAATAAATATTAGATGGTCTTACACCACCGACTCATATCGCAATAATCTTTAAAGCGGACGATATCCTCAGTTGCCACAAAGTAATAAAAAAAGGGTTGGTCGTCTTAGTGGGGACGGACGGCTGAATCAAAAGATGGTTGCTTTGTATGGCTAAATTCCAAATGATGAAGTCATTTTATTTCACTACGGTCTATGAAAGTCCACAACCAAAACTGCTAAACATATCGTACAAATCAAAAACAATTCAGGAAATCTTAGTAACACTGACTACCCCATATTGAGGTTTTAATTATTCATTTCAATTAATTACACTTCAACACTAAGCATGCAAAGGAATTTGCCAAAGTGTCTTTCCTCTGCATGTGCATGTTGATGATAGTGGTGCCCCAAATCTGATGAAATCATATGAAATCTTCATCGCACAAATGCTATTACATGAAAAAAATAAGCTGAGTATGTCGGTCTATCTTTCAAACCGGGCTACGGAGCGGACGAGGCGACATTACGGCGTTATTAATGACAGGAGTTACAAGTTTTTATTTGTGACTTTGACGTTCCTGCTTATAAGCTTTTAAAACTGTTTACTTTGATCACTCATCACTTTTGCTATATAATTCTACATTTCGACAATGCACTTTACACTTGTGTTCACCCGCACGATAGTTACGCTTTACGTTTAGTGCCGTTACGGCACTAACGGCACAATTTCGGCACGTTGACCATATATTTAGTTCCACTGTCGCACATCATCTCAATTTTTATTCCATATTTTACCGGTTTAATGGGAATGTACATTTTAAATGAGGACCTACCCCTAAAAGATAATAATTATTCGTCGATTGTCAAATAATTACCAGGAGTATAATTTTCAGTACACTTTTTTATGAACAAATCCTAAATTTTTGGATTGGTGCGAGTTTGTCATCAACAATTAAAAGTCGACTCAATTTATCGTCAAGCCCTAAATGAGACAACATAAACATAAAACGAACTTTGTTCATTGTGGCAACGTACCGTGATCCAGAGAAGGTGCTGTCAAACAGTTCAGAATCTGTCAATCTTTTCGTACAGCTGTTACGATAAATAATCCGATTAGAGCCTTAACTTCCTTCTCATTTGTTATTTTGGTCCATTGTTTCGACGTTGGTCCATAGCGCAATTTCCTCCACTATTTCGTCCGTCATTCGAGAGGATCAATCAAATTCTTACAATTGCGAGTTGGTCCTCTTGCCAGATGCACTATGTTGCAGCTACTTTTGGATTTTACGGGTGACCATTTATGACCATTTTTACCTATTAATATCTTTTTTGAAAAATTTATTCTATTCGAGTTTGACGTTCGTGCCAACAAATTCAAGGGGATATTATCTTCGTCTCCGTCAGATGACGCGCCCGATGAAGACTCATCCTCTTTTTCGACCTCGTTAATAGCAAAAGCAACATTGTTTACATCGTCTTCTTGTACATTGTCTTCTACTAAATCATCGTATTCGATATCTTCATCGCATCGCTCCAATAACTTGACGTACCGAACATCATTAAGATATTTCTAAACGGTACTCATCTTCGAATATTCTGAAACCATATACAATTTATGTAGGCTGAAAAAATCTACCCAGCAACAAAAAAATATTTATACTTAAAAAAGTTGGAATGTTGCACAAAAACGAAACTTCGTCGATTAAACGAACACAATGGCGTGAAAAAGTGGTTTCCAGTGCTGACTCAACGCAAACAATTGTGTACACAGTAAGAGCATGCCAACGACTAAGGCTACAATGCAGAAGAGCGAGGTCGCCCCATTACATGAAAAGAAAATCGACAAAATTATAGCAGTGTTCGTCTATTCGACGAAGATTATGCGTTTAAGGGTTAAGAAAGTTTTTAATTTCCGTTTCCAATGTTGTTCCAAAAATGAACCAAACCTATGAATTCATTCCAGACCCAAAGGAACCTTATGTGTCCCTATGACACTAGTAAGACCCGTTTTTACTTTTCCTTTTTACAACAGTCACAAGTCACAAGTTTTTTGTTTGATGGTAGTGGTTGGACACATTTCACTCAAACTATCGACAAGTATACTTGTGATGTATCTCACTTCTTGTCGATGTCCTTTCGACTTCTCGACGGATTCGCTTGGTGTGAACCTATATATGTTTCAGTAGCGTTGGTGTATCCGTCCCAATCCGCCAATAGTAGACCAATGGGGTCTTCTCGCCTCTTCTCACTTCAAAGTTGATCCATTTGTGGTCCGACAGGCTAGGTGAGACACGTACTCTCCAGCCGTGCAGGTCCGCCAATGCGTCTCTTGTAAGTAGAGTGGCGTCAATTACTTCCGCCCTATATTTTGTTATAAAAGTCGGTGTGTTACCCTTATTTGCTAAGTTGATGTTAGTAGTTATTAAGTAATTGACTAACTGCTCACCTCTTTCGTTGCACTTTTTTTCACTTAAACATTTGCTTGGCTTCCTTGTATTTTTCGACAAATAAAGAGTCTCATGCGCCGGCGTTTTGGGTAGCGGTTATTTCTGACAGTCCCGTCCAAATTCATGTCAATTTGTCATTAATACACTTTTTAATAAATTTTTCAAACTTGTCACTAATTTTGAAGGAATCTATTTTTTTTTGTCCCCAAAGCCAATTTTCGACCACAAGGCGCACAAACTTAAAGTTGATTTTCTTCGTGATCACATTTTCTATTCAACTGGATGGACATTATAAATAATAAAAATTTCCTTGTTTTCCGTTCGTAATGTCGCAGTAAACTGATATCCTTTTTCAAATTCAATTTTCAACCGTAAGTATCAAAAATAAGCAGTCCCGTTTGTTTCGTAAACGAATATCGACTCTTTATTGGATCTAGAACAGCACCCCATACTCAAATTTTGGCGCCAGTTTTGGTAAACTTTTATGCCCTTCAACGACAACGGTACAACTACGATGTCGTAAAATTAGGTAGCGTAGCCCGCAATCATCTGCCAATCGGTTCTACTCCGGTTGTCTGGGAGGTTTTGAGTCAGTAGTCCTGTAGAATTTGTGTTTCAGGAAGACACTCAGGGGGCAACTTGCCCACCTCCCTCAAATCATTAAAACTAGCATTTTGATTAATAATTTCACGAAATGTTGCTTCAATTTTTTATTTCATGTAAAGAAGATCTATTCTCTTTATTTTAAATATCCCGTGTTCTTGAAGTGACGATAATGCAGCGCTGATAATAGTAGAGATAATAATCAAATGGTAATGAAATGATAAGTCGAGCTATGAGTAGATCACGTGAAAAGTACCTTGCAAAACCGTATGAAAATCTGAAAAAATTTTCAGAAATGATGCAAATAAAAGAATTTGGCGTCGAAGTGGATATAAGAACATTAAAAATCGTTTTTCTGTTCTTTAAGGGAAACTCAGTGATGTTTTAATTGACGTCTGACCTAACTTATAATACAATATTTGTTGATTGACATTATATTCATTAAAATGGCAATGTTATTTTCGTTACTTTTTAAAGCTTTTTTTTTAACTCTGACATGGGGCAACAAATATAAAAAAATGTACATTTTCAACTACCGTCTATGGCCTACATAAATTAGATTTATTTCATTTCATAAAAAATTTGCTATAGAAACTGATGTCATTATTTGAGTGCGATCTTGTATTCTCATTAAATAATCAAATTAAAATTTAAGTCAAAATTCAAATGAATCAATAAAAATTATAATGAAGAAATTTAAGCACTCTTCACTGATGTTTATCTATTTGGCAGCCAAAATCAGTGCTCAAGGAATTCGTTAGAATGTATGTGCACAATCGTACAAACTTCAGAAGCCTACAGAACAATGCTAGCACAAAACAGCAAAAACACTTCATAGCGTAAATACTAAAAAACGCTCATTTTTCGAAGCCCCACTATGAAAAAAAAAGAAACAAGTACCCTCTCTAGCAAATAAAGTGAGCTTTGCATGATAGAGAGCTTTGAAATGTAATAACGTAAGAGAGTGGACAGCTTGCAATGGCGATCTTTCTTAGCCTAAATAAATGTGAGAATAAGTTTTCCGTTATAATAGTGCATGTGAATTCTTTCGAGTCAATGAAAAATTTATAAATATCAATGAAAATCTCTCCGTACCGCACTCTGTCTTGATCGAAGGTCGAATCTGAAATACTTTTCACTGACAAACATCATTGCATCCTGAAAACTGAAATCAAATAACTTTTTGGCGGTTTGTTTTATGTTTCAGCACTTTTTAGTGATAACCCTATGGTCTGGATCTAATGGAAATTGACGCATATAAGCAACCTTTCACTCAGTTTTTTAAATTTCCTGTTGTTTTTACGTAAAACGAACACACCCCTTTCATAGCTTTTGCATGAGAGAGTTGTACAAATATAAATCTACTTGTGCGTTTCTATCGCTTTCTGCGAGAAGTCGCCATGCAGTGTGCTTGCTACATATGTGTGCTTACGCTGTGGCCATACTCTTATCTAAGTAAATTTAAATGTATTCAATAATTTACTGTCACGTTTCCTGAGGCACAAGGATTCCAAAAATCGAAATACATCTCCAACTTAAACGTCGACAAGCAATCGAAGGAAATCAACTTAAACTTTTTGTGTATCTCTCACCCTCGCAAACATAATGCGGCATAGTTCTGTCCCCCGCCCATATATTATCGGTAGTAAAGTGTATGTAACCTGGCTGAAAGACACAGAAACAGTCGCCACTGTTTACTTTTGTTGAATTACAAAGACGATACACAAAACCAAATTTCGCATCGAATACACCAAACACATTATCGAGTAAAATCAATGGTCAGTCGATCATTTATTTGTCCTGGCATGGTCATTAGAAGGACACGTGCTCTCTTCATACACGTGACATATAATTGAGATAAATAGGATGTGTCCAGTTTTAACACATTTTGTCAATTTTTCTTTCATTTCTGGATGGCCAGGCAGGACTTCAGCGAGCATTCACATGGCCAACACAAAAGACCAGATAAGATTTGTGGCGGACCATGTCCATGTTATTAATTTGTGATTCCTTTCTCATTAATCAGTCGATTAGAAGAACTGTGGCATTGTCTGCCTGCCAGGCGGCATGGTCAATCGGATGTGTCGTCATGGATAAGAGGCAGGGAGTGATCGGAAATTGAAAAGGACTCAAAAGAATTAACACTGTGTCGACCGTTCTAGTTCGTATGAGAACGTTGCGGAGAGATTCCGGGGCATTTTCTTAGCTGTTCAAACACAATAACGTCTTTGGGGACAGTCCTTTAATTGTATCTCGGCAAACAAACAGAAACACTCGTCGATGACCAATGTCAATACCAATTAGAACATGATCCAGAATATCTGCTATGGGTTTAAGTTTGAGTAAACAGCTTGCAAGTGTTCTTGAAAAGGAACATGTTTCCACGTTCAATGGAACAAGGACCATGTGAGATGAGTTGGAAGTGGGTTTAGTAGAGGAGAAAGAACTCAAGTTCCTAGTATTGGCACCATATTTTCCAGTGATTCAAATCTCGCCAACGAGTTTCACTGGGTCCTTCTTACCTCTTATCTGTTATCTGTCGTTTAAAACAAATCAACGATTGCTCTGCCTCAGGAATCCAAGTGTGTGCTTAAACTAATAGCGTGGCATGCGAGGGCACGAAATTATTTCGTTTCCGTCCGTTACAATTAACAACCGCGATAACATCTAAGCCAATAGTTATGCACACGCATTCCTTTCATGGAGGGCCTCGCAATCTGGGAAAGGCTGCGGTTCAAATCTATTGCGGAAATGAGCTCACATCTATTTTCACATTTTCTCACTACACCGCTAATTAGCTCTAATTTACGCTCTTTTTGGGAAAGGATTTATGCACTGCGTCCTGCAAACAATCGCTTCCACACGGACATTCACCCTGGCCTCCCCGCATTGCTTTAGAATCGCTCAAGGGAAGCCATTGTTCTTGTTGCTTATAGAAATGTTAGGCCTAATGGAAGTGTAAATAGACTTTCATACAAGTGTAATTATGTGCTAATGCAATATATTAGGTGTAACCATTGTGTAATTTCTGATTGCATTTGATATGTTGACTGAACGTGCCATAAAATATAGAACCATACTAATCAACTGACGATTGCCATGGCGTATCGGGTTTGTGAAGTGAATTCGAGGAGTAGTCCTTCATCGGGAAATTTATCGACTATTTGACTTGAATGTTTGGGTGCTGGCAATTGTTCGGGTTTTTGTTGTGAAGTGAGTTCAAAGCACCTTATGGAGCTTCCTACACCATTTCAAGGAGCTCATTTCGGCTGGTACGAATGATACAAAGGGATAATTTAACTTGGTGAACCATAACAAAAATTAAATAGGATATTAATTTGGCACACAACACTGAATAAATAATGACTTAATGTAATGGAATACAGACTGGTATCTAAGATGTTTCCGCTAGTTGCTCAATTTTAATGTCCTATTTTTTCAAGGGACTTTGGTGTTCTTTTTTTGTTAGATGATAGTCCTTACATCGAAGTATGGCCTACTGCTACTTCACGCCTGCCTCTGGAGATCATCTGGAGTTCGCGTGGAAAGCATTTATGATTACAGGAGGCTAGACTGCCCATAGATTATTTTGCAAAGTTGATATTACGATTTTTTAAAAGATGTCTTACCGTAGCACTGTGTCCTGAGTAAACTACTAACATGAAATTTGAAGTATGGTGTTCCTTTGGCTTTCCATGGTTAGTTGTTGTCAAAGGAATAGGATCTGAAGAACGATTGAGTTGCTTAACGTAATTCTAATTCCTACAAAATCCAGTGCTTCCTTGATGATATTCTTTGTTAGATTGACTATCGGTGTTTATTTTATTCCTTGCTACTCTCGCTCTGCTCTCTTCTTTTGTTAACGGAAATATTTCATTATCGTTAGATTTCAGAACAAAATAAGTTAGTTGGCTAAAGATCCTTTATTAAAAATATGTCCAACCCTCCCTGTACTGCACGACGATGTATCATTGATGTGTATAAGTCTCACAAAAGATGTATGATAGGAGCAACCATATATATCAACCAACCAACCAACCATGTAAATGGTTCAAACTTATTGCATTGTAACTAAAAAAATATTTATCAGAAATTTTTGCTTCTCCTGACAGGCGTAGAAGCACTGTTTGCGGTATATTAATAAGGATGAAACTCGACACCGGATAGTTTCTTCGAACCCTAATCCCAATTTGTCTATGATAGTTATCTTATTGTAAAGCTCACGTGATACTGTCACTACTTAAAAGCATTAACAGTCTGGAGAGGTATCACAAATAAAGCAATGCAAATTTCCCCTTAAGCAAATAAAGTGAACTTTGCAAGATAGAGAGCTTAAATTAAACGAGGTAAGTGAGGTGAGTGAGGTGAGTGAGGAAAAATTTCCAGATGTTTAGATGTCTGAGTCATATTGCCAAGTGAATGCAAAATTTACGAAAAAGCTAATGGGTATATCTTAACGCGCTCGCCTCTCTCTGGTAACACCCGTAAAATTTGCGTAAAAATACAAGTGCATCTGGAAAATTCAGGCATCCAATACGGTTCGATAGGGACTATGCTTCGTAGTGATAGCGTTTTTGAGTGGTATCGCGGTAACGCACGTGTTACATCAAACAGTGGCACGTTGAGACTAAAATCTTTCTTTCAGTCTTCTTCTGACGTCTCAAGACGCAGTTAGCCTTTCTTTGTCTTATAATTGCAATTAGAAACAGAAAGCTTAGGAAATATTATTTCTTTTTTTTTTAAACAAATACTGCAATTCATTAAGAAAATAAATAACGAAGAAATCGATTTGTTGACGTTGTAAAATTAAATCTAGGACATATCAGCAATGATGACCAAATATATGCCCAAAGCCTTCTGTGTTGTAATTCGCTGATTCTACAGACACAGTAAATTTAGCGAAGAAGTATAGAAAAAAGTAACGATTATAGTGAAGATTTTCTCCAAATATGTTGGTAAAGTGGAAAACGATTTTTATAAACGACGAGCGCTAAACATATGCTATCAATTTGCTATTTTGATATCAATTTCAATTTTTGGACTTTATCAACATTTTAAAAAATCAAATCGCACGCAAGGAAACAGTGAAGGTACCACAGGTACAACATAAAGGATGATAGTTGAACGCACTAGAACACATGGAAATATACAAACAAAAAAACATTTGCCAGATGATTCAAAAACAAACAAACAAGCACTCGTTCAGATATAATTTTCGAGCCGCTAAAACTGCTCTACATAAAACAAAAGAAGACTCGATAAGACACCTCAAAAATCACGGACTTTTTTCTACTTGTATAAAAAGATACCTACTTGCTTGCATAAACGACGGACTAAGAAATCAGGACACTTGACACCTACAAAACTCAGAACGGAACATCACATGGGAAATATAGCGCACTGCTGAAACTCGTCTGTGGACAAAACAAAGAAAGCGACTGGGAACGACGGAATGCTCCAAGGACAAAAAAGTAACTCCATCCGTCGGAGGAAAACATTCAAGATAAACAAATGATCCCACACCACCTGGACAAAATAATTGACTGATCCAATAAATAGAAAACCTAACTTAACGGATGAAATACGGAGTGAATCGCCTTCACTTTTAGAAAGAGCGTATCTTATAAGTATGATGCTTATAAGGACAATAAACAGAATAACATTGTAACATAGGAATTTAATATAGTGAAATTCGCAGCAAATTCCTCCTTAGACACAAAAAATAGGAGAAATTATATAAAACATAGCAAAAGTACTAAGTCAGTCTATTGTATTACTTTAATATTACGGTCAATATTCTGACTCCAAAAAGATTTGGTAGACTAACGAAAAATGACCCTATGGATACGGCAAAGCTAGAAGTCCAGCCACGATAAAATAATGGCCGAACGCATCAGGCAATAATCAGCATCGAGTTTCAAACGACATTCATTGTAAATATGAGAAATAATGCATAAATACAGAAGCACATAGTAAAAAAAAGCTAAGGGATATACAGTCGGATATACAATGATATAAAATGCTTCATAGCGTGTCCTTATAACCTGGAGGGACATCATGAAGATAGAGGTATGAGTACTCCAAGTTGCAAACAAAGTCAGCTTGAAAATTTAGCGAAGTCGGTGAGCGTAAAGATCGCGATAACTTAGTTTCCGTGCTTTAATGTATAAAAGAATAATTTTTCCAGTGAAATAGTATATATTAGTCATTGACCATGAAAAAAATATATCTTTTTATAAATAAGAAGCTTTTTAATTTTTAAATTTAAAAAAAAATTAAAATTTTTTAAACTTTTTAAATTTTAATTTTATTGGCCATGGTCATACTATGTCATTTCTTTTATTCTCGGGCAAGTCTCTTTTTTTCCAATTTCCTTGGGTGGCCTCTATACTATATGTGTCATGCCTTTTGATATGTTTTGGAAATAAGATGCCTTATTTTCAAATTCTTTTTGAACTGTGTTATGCTATGTTTTCGCTCCTTTGAGCAACATTCTCCCTATCTTGTCCCCCTGGTCAATAATCTGGGTTTGACAAGTTGTGAATGTCTTAGCGATTTTTGACGATGCACCCTTCTTGCTGCTTGTGAAGCGTTTGTTTGCTTTTATTTCCGAAGAATAGGCCAGTCCTTTCTCGAGCGCTGATAAAGTCTTAAAGGAGCTAATAGGTTATTAGACTGTATTATGCCCTGTCTTTTTGTTTAACTAGTCATAATCCCATCAAGTCTTAAAAGTCTCTACCACTTTCGCTCATGTACAAAAACTCCCGATTCAAGGAAGTAGTTAAGGAAGGGAGTTTCCTTAAAGGGGAAAAAATATGTTCTTTCATTTCTTGTGTATTGAACCATGCAAGCTTTGTCACATAATCAAACTACGCCAGGAATGCACAATCAAGTATTCTCGAAGCAAAAGTGGCTCTGAAAGTTGTCAGAAAACATTCACATCCTGTTCAAAAGGATTGCTACCTATCAGACTAACAATGAAGCTTGTTTGGGTGCGAAGGAGCTGACTCAAATCACAAGGATTGAATGTTTCAAAGATTTTTTGTGATTTACCAGTAAGATTATTCTATGTCCGATCCGTTTCGTGTTTAGTGGGATAGGTATTGAAATGGTCCAAAGTCGATACTTTTTAATGCAAACAGGAAAATTGCAGATATGTACGACTGATACGATTCTTACGAAACTGAAATAAAGCTTTCATGTCATTTCTGGGTTGGCTTTGAAGCAGGTTCTCACAAATTATAAGAATTATCACATTGATTACTTTTGAAATCCTATTTGGGGCGGATGAAATCAATCTTCGTTAATGTTAGAGATATTTCAAAACACCGTCAGAGGTTGCATCAATAAATGCACTTCGTTTTTGTAAAAAGGTTTGACCGAATATAATTTTTTTTATTTCAAATTAAAAACGAAAATGACATTTAAAAACAATTGAACATATTTCATGACCTGTCATTTCTACAAATCCCAAGAATAATTGTTCATTTTCGAAAATTGAACATTTCTTTGGAAATTTGATAAGTACTAGTTGGTATTGTCTGCAGTATTCCTTTTGAGTTTTGCCAATCATCCTCTGGAATTGCAAAAATGAATTGAAGTTATCTATTCAAGGAGCATGGAGGGAAGTCCTTAATAAGGAAATGTAGCAGATTATATAAAGAGCTTATGAAGTCACTTATTAAGATTCAATAGGACAATAGCAAAGATAATAAATTGACATGGACTCCCAGTAAGCTCGTATTGGGAGCCCATTGTGGGAGATGGAAAATCATGCACCATTGAAATTACGTTGGGGGACTACAAGGTATACTATGTGGCAGAAAAAGACAGTCATAGTTGTCCACAATGTGTACGAAAAAACTCATTTTCAATTAATTGATGTGATTATTCATCAAGTGCTGATAGGAAAGAAGCTCCGTCAGTTTTCCCCCACGATAATGATACTACCCATTTTGAGTGAATTATTAGTTATTAGTCGCTCAGTCACATTTTTTTCCAAGCAGCCTTACAAAACCACACGAAGATTATCCATATGAAGAACCGAGCTTATACTTCGAAACTTAGTGAAACCGATATAGACTCCTTACAAATTGGAAAAGGGTTTGCGAGTATATACTATGTCTGCATTCATAAAATAACTAAAATAACAATTAATAAGGGCAAAATGTTATTTTCTGTTTCGAAATATGACCATAAATTCATATTTAAAAATATATAAGACCAATAAATAAAAAGAGGCGTGGGTAAAATGCATTTTCGAAATTCGTAACTGCTGAAAAGCTTCAACCGTAAACAGGAGCAGATACACTTCTAACAGGTTGGTACAGCGCTGGCTGTCGGATAGAATATTCTCGACCCCTATTGCTTTTCTGTCCCTTTTGTGTACTAGAATCATCTAATGAGGACTCAAACTGTTCACAAACCCATTCCGATCAATCTTGGGGAAGCCTTACTCGATACATTTTCGAAAACAATTAAAAATGGATAAAAATGCGACATCACTGTAAGCCAGTTCATAAAGATCTGAGAAGGAAAAAAATGGTGGAATTAGATATAAAGCAGGAAATGAAACGTCATTTATATCTACTTCAGCGAAAAGACTTGATGCAAAGAAACATTTTGAAGTTACCACTGAGCCAACTCTGGTCTACTGATTTTCTTGTAAGCAATTCTGAGTTTGCTAGTAGTTTCATAGCAATTTATTCGACAATTTATTAACAATAACTTTTATTTCTGAAAGTTTCATTATTGCCTTGGGTCTCAGAATTCCTATCGAGCTCATGTGTGACGGAATAAAACAAACCAATTCATACGCTTTGCTGCATAACGCAAACGAAGATGAATCTACCAGCTCAGGAGATAGACCATGCAAGAAGTGAGTTTTTTTTAATCGTTTTACGACTTTAACACATTATTATCAGAATATACTGACAAAAAAGTGGAAGTGTGTGTCATGAAAGTATTTGATAGGGCTCGTAAGATGTCGTTCATAAGCTTATGGAATGATGCAGGGGCACTCTTTTGGCCATACATTATCTTTATAAACGCATAATCATGTGGGGTCCTTTTTCGATCCTGTTCCCGGAATCAAATTTAGTGATGATTTTTTGACAACTTGGCTCTGATTATTCAATCTTCGATTTTGCCGTGTCTGCGAAATTAAAATTCAGTTTGCGATACTCAATATAAATTCCTTTCCTTCACCTCCTGCTCGTGTTTTAGAGGATAATATTTGACCATCCCTTGCGCTGACGGTTTCGTATTGAACACATTTGCTCGCGAATCTACCACCTTCCGTGATGTATATGTGTTTCATAACGCTTTTGACTCGTTATCGTTCGCCTATAGTAAGATGTCCTAGATAAATGCGTCCACTGTATCCTTTCGAGATAGCTTCGAAATCCTATCCTTTCGAGATAGCTTCGAAAGGATACAGCTTTTTTGTGTTAATGGGCATATTAATTTATCTAGAACATCTACTGCAGCTCATCATTTGACAAGAACGTTGATCCCGACGATGAAATCAAATCTTCTGACAGCAATGGTTCGCGCCTTCATACGAACTTTTGATTTAGATGGATTTAGATGGAAGATTCTTATCTACCAAAACAGGAACACAAATTACAAAGTATATAATAATCCTCAAGATTTTTTGGAAATAAGGCATATTTCCATTTATAATTCCAGAAAGAGAAGCCTGTACTTAGCCTGTACTCAAGTTACTTTAAGGTGAACGTTGTCGTATAGACGACTGGGAATTACGAGGCTAATTTATAGAGAACGTCTCATTCTACGAAGCAATCCCCAACTTTGAATTTATCGTCCGTATTTTTATTCAATGCATTGATTTGTGGTTTCCTTCTTTACTCTCCTTTTTGGTCACAAAATAATTGAAATAATTTTCCGCATAATTATTTAAACTAATTGAATCATTTTGACTTAAAAAAAACGTTTTTATGGGATTGTAGCCGGAGTCCCAGTAGTGTTCTGAACGTTTGTTTTGTTACTTCTGTTTGTATAATCAGGTAGGGCATGTTTTTGTGTCTGTCTTACGTATTCGGGGGTTGTTGTCTTTTCTCAAAATTTTTTTGATAAAATTTTGGTTTGCGACCAAAGGATTTTTAACAAGTTTATTTATTATATTTCGAGCAAGTCTAATTTTCTACATTCTTCGATGATGCGCGAGCCTTCATACTCGTTCCTAAATCACGTTTACGATGTCTATTAATTTATTAACTTTATAAATCTTTGTCTTCAAAGCCATGTGTCATTTCCTTAGCCTGTTTGTCAAAAGTCATTCTAAATGACTTAGATCTGAGCTCTGTATTATGTGTAAAACAAAATCAATTTGTAATTTTCAAATCAGATTTTTTGCAATTCCGTAGCTTATCTTTTTACGATATACGCTATTTTTCCGAATCCGGCGATCTTTGACTCTGACTTAAGATCCTTTCTGGTTCGATGCCTGGTTTGTGTCGTAGTTTTTCCGCGGCTTCGAGTGACTGCCACTTGTCAGTGACTTGGTGGTTAAAGCCCGGTCCAGCTTCGTCTTGCACAACGTTTTGCCTGCGCAGTCAAAACGTAGCAAAATTGAAAGAGCGACTAGACGGTGCACATCTTTATATATTTTAACGCAGTTTTGTTCATGTCGCAATGCAGGAAGTATTGCACTGGTCAGTTTTTGCGTGTTGTCTTGCAAAGAAAAAGAGTCAAATGGAAAGATTTGAAAATAACCGGCGTTCAAAGTGGTCGAGGAAATGGCTTCTAAGAAGACAGCACTTTTCTCACATTAAATTATTGCGTGAACTGCGCGATGAACCGAACGATTAGCGAAACTACTTGGGGATGGACATGGATAATTACATTCACTTTTTGCAATGGTTAAACCGCATATCGAAAAACAAAATTCTTGCATGCCATTAGCAATATCACCACATTAAAGGCCGACAGCAACATTGAGATTCTTAGCAACCGGCCGATGTTACAAAGATCTCGAATTCACAACGATTGTGTCCAAACCATCATTGAGTCAAATCATTCCGGAAACATGTGAGGCTATCTACAAACGTTCCGCAGTTTACTTGCGACTTTTTTTCCAAATACTTGGAATTCATCTTCTGCCAGCAATGACTCCAATTCGTTCCCCACCAATGCGATAACTTCTGTTGTAGCATCCTTATTTGAAATTCCCTTTCACATGCGCGTTGGAGTATTCCGGGATAACGACCCGCTTATTGAACTTGAATTGAATCCAGAAATTGGAGTAGCAGGCGCTTCGTTTGATCTAGGAACATCTATATCACTTTCAGGTACGATTTCCTGAAACTGAAAAGATTAAAGAATTATTGGTCTACGATTACTATTATTTGGTAGTTAGCTTCTTTATGTAAGCACTTTAAATTCATAATTTATTATTTTTATTTCATTTTCCCCAAACTGAGGTTTCCTCAAACTGAGGAGGACTGCATGGAGGTTGCAGCGGAATTTGAAAGAAAGTGGGAGTTTCCCCATTGCTTACGGGCTGTTGATGGAAAGCGTTTTAGGATTGTTCCACCTAAAGGAACTGGGTCCTATTATGTCAATTATAAGAAAACGCAAAGTATTGTTTTTTTTGCAGTAGCTAATGCCAATTGCGAATTTTTACTATGTGATGTTGGCACGAATGGCAGGAGTGTTGGAGTTATGCATAACATCAAATTTTATGAAAAGTTAGTTAGCAGTGAATTAAGAATACGGAAATCACGGTGTGTTGGAATTTCAAACTGATTACTAAAATATGTTTTTGTTGGTGATGAGGCCTTTGCTATGCGTCTAGATTTTCTAAGGCCATATTGGCGAGAAGCATTAACAAAGGAGCGAAGAATTTTCAATTACCGCCTATCAAAGGTGAGACGGGTTGTTGAAAACACTTTCGGAATTTTGGCGTCACGATTTCGGATTTTTCACACTTAACGTAATAACATCGATACTGTCGTTGTTACAGGTTGCGCTTTACACAACTTTTTGCCCAAAAAGTCCCCACAAAATTATACTCCTCCTGAGAGTACGGATCGGGAAAATTTTGCAGACTGCAGCGTTGAGTTAGGAGACAGATATGACCCCAAATTATTACATGACCTTCAATGCGGACCAAGAGGCCAAATTTTAAGAAATGCTGTCGTGATCAGAGATGAATTTAAAGACTATTTTAACAATGAAGGGTATGTGCATTGGCAAGATAAATTTATCGCCATAAATAACTAACAGCGTGTTCAAAAATTTAAATAAAGTGTTTTCATAAACAAAAAACTTTTTTTTTCTTACCTCTTGCACTGATGCTCTTTCCTCATCAACCATGGTTTTCGATTGCCTAGGTATTTCCTAGTCTCTTAAGAAGAGCAACAAGTCATAATACCACAGAGATCGCGTGTAAATTTCATCCTCTGCAGCCCCTGATCGATGCGACTTATTCCCTTTCGTTAATTCTTTCCGAAAAACACTCCTTATTGAATTTGTTTTTGACACCACCGTTTCCCTTTTTGCGGAACTATCAAATTCTCGATATTTGCTTACCAAAGCCTCATATGCTTGATTCTTCTTGTCGCGATCGCAATATTCCTTGCATTTAATCTGCCAAAGGCACGGATATCTTTGATATAACGCAATAAATTTGCTCAGAGATTCTCAGGAGCATTGCCGAAGGTCAGACATACTTGTAAAATGAGTCAAAAATGTTGCTAACCGTTCCCACGTACCAACTTATTTGCGCAGTTCTTGGAAATTTAAGCCCTACCAGCTTGAACATCACTGCAACTGCACGGTTCTATGCGCAGTTCTAAAACGTTGCATTTTTCTCGTTCACACGCAACATTTTACCTGCGACGTTATAGTTTGCGCAGGCAAAACGTTGTGAAAGACGTAGCGTCTGGACTGGGCTCAATACTGCGATCAGCGTCTCACTTGGAACATTGTGCAGAAAAATCACCCTAGTTGCTTCCGATTTAAGAGTTTCACGGTCAATCGTATTGAAAAGGAATTCCATTTTAGTTATGAAATAATTTAAGGGGATATCATCTGTGCCTGCAAACGCCTTCGTGTGTCAAAATTACTTGAAGACACTCACATTAGAATTCGATTCATCTAGTGGGGATATCTAGATTGCAGTAAATAATCTGCCGATTTGATCTTGGACTTCGAAACGTCGATTGTGTCGGCTTTCAGTTGGGCCTCCATCGCACATATCTTCGCTGATAAAATACAGGACTCCCCCTTCTCTGATGTTCGGTAATCCACGATATAATTCATTGTTATCGTTGCAAAGCAAGATGGAGAGCAGCTTCATACCCTGCTTTAAGCAATGTGTTGGGCTGAATCCTTTTTTTTATATTGACTTTGGTTGAAACCAGCGAGAAATGCGCCTGACTTTTATAGTACTGGCCAGCGTTTTCGATCCTGTGTTTGTTATTTATTGTCCTTGAAATTATTCTGGATTGTGAAATTACTAGAGTAAGCGTATGTAATTACGTAATTACGTAATTACGTAGAATTAGAGTTAGCGCCAAACATATCAACATAGTTGAGCTGAAAGCTTTTATAGGTTATGTTTATTTTGCTGGGATGGAAAAAAATAATCACGTGAATTTAGAAAATCTCTGCAGCCCTGAGTTTGGCTATAATTTATACCGAACTGTGATGTCAGAACGTCGATTTCAATATTTACTCCAAAATATGCGATTCGATGATAAGAACACAGCCCCAATAAAAGATCTGTGAGATGTGTTTATGGCAAATTGCAAGAAATACTATTCGCCATCTTCTAAATTTTACAATCGACGAACAACTATTAGGATTTCGTGGCCGTTTTGGAGCAAATAATATATTGCAAATAAGCCAGATAAGTATGCATAAAAATTGTCACGTGTAATGACACACAAACGTCATACCTTTTGAATGCTGAACCTTATGTTATAACGATAGAGACAGGTACAGGAGACACCGTACCGTCTTATTATATCAGAAAATTGACTGAGCCAATTCACCGTTCGCAACGCAACATCACCTGCGACAACTGGTTCATGTCCGTAAAAATTTTCCAAGAAATGAAGGACAATTACACTTCAACAATGGTTGGGACATTGCGCTCGAACAAACCCAAGATACCAAGGACGTTCACACAACCAGCTACTGCCGGTACGGTGCGGTATGCCTAGGCAAATGGTTTAACGTTACTGTCCTATTGTCCAAAAAAAGAGATCGTAGCATTTTGCAATGAAACGAAAGGGGGAACGGACACATTTAATGAGTTATGCAAAAATTATTCCACAAGCCGTATCACCAAACGATGGCCAATGCGCTTATTTTTTGGAATCTTAGATCAGGCAAGCGTAAACAGCGCAATTTTATATAACTTACTAGAAGCCAATCGTACCATGAATCGTTGCGCATTTACCAAAGAATTAGTTCATAGCTTGTTGAATCGACATTTAGAGGCTCGTTTAGAAATAACAACCTTACAGCGAAATTTTATGCAATTGATTTGCGACATTCTACGAATAAGTGAATAACGTCCTTTCATGAGTGGAAAACTAAAAAAATGAAAACGATGTTCTTTTTGCAGCTGGAAACAGAATGAAAAAACTATATACTGTTGTGTCTCGTGTGTGATGCCGGTTTGTGAGGACCATCGTGAACATTTTTCCCAAAATTGTGCACAAAAATTAACTTTTCTTTTATTAAATAACATTAACGTATTATTTTATTTGTATTTTTGAAATAAAAAGTCTGTCTGTGTACAAGAATTGTCTGTTCGTTCATTATAACATGCATAAATCCTTAAAATATTCCTCACTTTCAGGTGTTCAAATAATTCAACTTTTTGTAATCCACGCGAATGTCCACATGTACGAACGACCACATGGATTCGAAAGCTCGTACTTTCAACTACAAAACCCTGGAACCATTTTTATTTTTATTTGTTTATTGCAGAATTACGATTTCTTTTAACAAAATCCCATTTTTTCAACATTTTTCAACATTCTGCATATTTCAAAATAACAGTTTTAAATTTCTGACTTTAGGAACTACTGGGCCATATAGTACATACTCTGGATATACTTATGAGAAGCTAGATGTTATAGGTATGAGTATGGAGTCAGTCCATCGACAAAACTCTAATCTGGGCAGTTCTCGATTGAAGGAAATTGTCAAAAACCGAGTTGACGAGTTTTTGACTTCTTACTATCGTGAGCCTACTCTCCATTTCAGTTAGACATTTAAATCAAATATGTTGTCACAAAACAACTTGATTGATTATTTTGTGTCGAAGGAGGATGTTGAGCATACCTTCCGGACACTCAATAATAAAAAATCAACTGGGCTTGATGGCATACCCAACATTGTCCTCAAAAACCTACCAGAACCGATAATACACGAATACATTTGCATTTTTAACAATGCACTCAACAATAAATATTTCCCACGAAATTGGAAGAAGGCCAGAATCATTCCGATTTAGAAGAAGGGAAAAGATCCTAGCGATCCGAAAAGTTATCGACCGATAAGCTTATTGTCAAATGCAGGCAAAGTCTTTGAGTGTTTCTTGAACAGAAATATCAAGAAACACCTCGAAGACAAAGATATCATCAGCAATAGTCAGTTTGGCCTTCGCAGAAGCCTTTAAATGGAGGAAAATGTGTTGGAGCATGCCTCATTGATATGGAGAGAGCCTTCGATACATTGGCTTGATGGACTGATTTTCAGACTCATACAGAATAGGTTCTGTGATGATATAATAGCCATACTAGTGAGTATGCTGTATGGACAAGAATTTATTGTCGAAGTCGCGGGAAATACTTCCAGTAGAGTATTTCAGGTTTCTGATGGTCTTCAACAAGGAACAATGACGGCACCTACGTTATTCTCAATTCTATTGAATCCTCTTCTGAAGTCGTTTGGCTTCAACGATAGTCCTGCACGGATGATAGTGGCGTTTGCTGACGACTTGATAATATATACTGCAAACAGAAAAGCTTCGGTGGTTCAAGCTGAGCTGCAAAGTATGTTCTAAGATGTCCAAACGTTGACAAACGCTTGGAAATTGAGAATAAATGATAAAAAATGTGAAACTATTTTGTTCCGTAGACCACTTGCAAAGTCCCCCAGAGGCTTGAAGCGAAATCGGAAGGATTTCCATATTAAGTCGAATGCCGCACAAGAACACCGTAAGGTACTTGGGCGTGTTCCTCGACTATCGCTTGCAGTACATCCAACATGCGAAAATGTAGCTCGAGAAACCAAGAAGGGCATTCATGTCTCTTAAGAGACTATTATGCGAAACACCTGGAGACACGCGTTAAGGTCATATGTTATCAATGTCTCGTAAGACCCATTGTAACATACGCGTGTCCCATATGGTTTAACCTGAGTAACCAGATAGGGAACTATATGACGCAGCTGGTATTCCTAGGATAGATTTATGCATCATACATCAGGTAAGGAGACATTGTCTGCGATCGATTATGACTGAAGAGAATATGTGGATCAGTCATCCGTACTATGATGATATATATATATGATATATATATATATATATATATATATATATATATATATATATATATATATATATATATATATATATATATATACTATCAGTCATACTTTGAGCGATGCAGGGAGACAGGCTTCATACCACCGGAAGCATTTCCTTACTTCGATTTCAAGGGACTTATTGTTGACGGACGTGGAATACCGGTCATTTACCACTTCCACCGACGAAACATAGACAAGCGACTACAATACACTGACCACGTGGACAGCGCGGATCAAAGTATAGATTAGCGATATTCGATGCATATGCACCACAAGCAAAGGAAACTCCAGCAGTACTGGTGGCTGGAGAGAGATGCTAGTGGTCGGCCGGATGGCTGACGCCCTCATGGTCTGCGAACGGGGGTTGTGATCGACCAACGATAGGTAATATCCGAGTTCCTCTAGTCCTCTCATCGACTACTGGGGTTCGGTTCGTCTGAATTATTTTAGTTTTGTAACTTGATATTCCCTTGATCTGTGCTGAAAGTGAAACCAAAACACAAAAAAAAAAAATTTCATATTTTACAAAATATTCACAATTACACGGAAAGAAATAATGTGTAAAAAGAGATGTGATAAATAATTTATTGTAAGACAATTATAATTATAAGTATAAAGTTAAGTTTACATAAGTTATGTTTAAATAAATCGATTATTTGAAATCCATGTACAGTATTTATTAAGATTTAATTTTAAAGTATAGGATAAGATATATTAATATAAGGATTTATGTCTAGTTAGCAAATATTTCTAGATATAAGTGTAAGCATAAGCAAACATTTATGTTGATGATTTTGCTGCAATGTTACAGTTCGGATTATATGTTAAATACTACGAAAAAAAAATCCAGAAAAAAACCGATTACAATTAAAGAACACAAAAAAAAAATAAAAAGAAACATCATATACGGTTGATAAAAAAAAATTAAACAAGAAAAACCAATACAAAATGAATAAAAATTAATATTTAAGAAAACCAAAAAAAAAAAAAAAAAAAATGATAAAACCATAAAAACTTCGAGGGAAAAAAAATTATTGCTCTTACTTAGTTAAGATTTCAATTGTTATTTTTGTTTAACATGTTTTATTAGATGTAAGATAGTGATAGATATTTGAAGTTTTTCTAGCTTTTCTTCAAAATAGAATAAGAATTATGTAAATAATAAAAATTTTAAACTAACGATTGTAAGGGAACCTACCCATTAAATATGACTGGCCTAGACCAGAGTGCCCTCAGTGGCCATAGGTATAAGTAGATTTAAGATTGTTACCTGTTTTTTTTTTGTTCTCTTTTTATAAGGTTGTACTCATTATTGTTAAATTTTTTGAAAAAAAATAAAGAGAATTTTTAACTTTAATTTTAACTAGATATACTTATCTACTATAGTAGATAAGTATCTCTGAATTTTCGCAGATTTTTTTGAAGTCGAGAAAACCTTGTAAGCCCGACTGTTCCCTCAAAGGACCAGTGTACACACCGTGCCCTTAAAAATTGAGTGTACACACGCCGGGTTAAATCTACTTCGTTAGTTGAATTGGTTTTAGATAGCTGTATCCATTTTACAATGTTTATAATTTCTTCTTTAACTAATCGAATTTTGTATTGACTGCATAGTGCAAGTTTATTTTCAAAAACTTTATCTTCTTTTATCATATTCACAATTTCATTAGTAATGTTCGTTATTTGATTTAATCTGTAATTATATTCCTGATTTGTTCAGATTTGTTTCTTGTTATTTCCTAATAATTCATTTATTTTGCCTCCCAATAGCATGAAATCATTGTGATCTGGGTTACCTCCTACATACTTCCAAGTAGTTCCAATAAAGTTGAGAGAACGCTTTGTTTTTAATCTGAAATTGCCAACTAAATTCTCTATTCGTGATAGTTAATGTAATAGGAGTTGGCGAAAAGGATTGCCTGATGGGATGTGATCATTGATGATGGATGAAATTTCGGACAAAAACGTTGTGTACTGTTCTGTTTGAAAAATTTGTATGAGTTTTAGGTTTCCTTGTTGAATTTTCGCGTCCCCAGTTTTTATATCGATGGAAGTGTTATAATCGGTGAGTTGCATGTCCGTCCGGATGATGGATGAAAAGCTCCTGAAAAGATTCAGTTTCGGATATCACTCTTGTGAATGGTCCTACCTGATTCAGTTAAAACTAATGTTGGTCTGTCTTCTCTAACAATTTCTTTTTTGTATCTCGCGGTTAATTTTGACCCTTAACGTTTATTGTTTTTAACATAGATTATTTGTCCTACCTGATATTCTTTAGCTTGTTCTCTATTTTTATTATGAAATTTCAAATCCTTTTCCTGTTTTTTCTTTTAGAGTTCTATATTGTCTTTCCTGCACTTTTCTCGTTCCTCCAGGCTCGATGACACGTTTCTACCGTAGAAAACTTCAAGAGGCTTCCTACCAGTTACCGAGTGGAAAGTAGAATTATACTCGTAAACAGATCTTTCTTGTAATTCATCGAACGTGGGATGGTTACCATCTTCCTGAAGGTACCCAATTATTTCCGAAAGGGTCGAGTGGAATTTTTCAACTTGCCCATTCACCTCACTCTTATATGCAGGGGTACGATAGATATCAATAGCCAGTTGGTCATGCATCATGGTTTGTATTGATGCGGCATTTAGAAATTTTTCCCCATTTACTACCACAAGTTTAGGTACGCCGTAAAAGATTAAAAACTCTCTTAGTGATGCTCGTATATCCTCAATACCTCTAGATTTGAGAACCCTAGCCTGCGATAACTTGCTACACTTATCCAGGTTGGTTAGGATCAAGTGACGTTCTGTGAAATTAATGTCGATATGCACGATATGTCCCGGGAATTCGGGGATAGGAGAAGGTTTCAGGACTGGGTTGTTAGCGTGTCTATCATAATTATATTCAATACAAACGGTGCACTGTTTAACTATGCTTTTAATTTTAGCACTCATCTTGGGAAAATATTATTGCTCTAAGAGCTGTTGTATATTTTCCTTTGCATTCCGATGGGCTCTAGCATGTGTTTTTATTATAAGTTCTTCTTGAGCCGATTCATCTTGAATGTTTCCAACTTCTTTTTGAATAAAACTTTTTGGCACGAGTGTTTTGTTCTCGCGAGTGTATTGTGGCTCGGAAAAAACGTGTTCGATTCAAGGTTCGAGATAAAATAACGATGGGTTTTCCTTCCTGTGATAGCACTGCATCAAGAGCGTTCTTTGAGTTGCTAACTCAAAATCCTTTTGTAAAATCTGGATGTACTAACATGACATCCTGTGATATAAGTATGTTTTTTATCTTTTGAAAAGCTTTGAGTGCCTCTAGATTTAGTTTGATTTTAATTTTACTAGACTGGTTCTTAGATATTCTCCCTTCTTACCCTCTTAGAAGCGAACTAAAAGGATTTACTATTTTTGCAAAGTCAAGAACCAAGCCCCTATAGTAACTTGCCGTACCCCAAAAGGATCTGAGTTACTTTAGCGTTGCAGGTGGTTGAAAAGCAACAATGGCCTTTACCTGTTTTGGATTTGATCTGATGCCTTTTCCTGAAACAATAAACCAAAGGAATTCCACTTCATCTTTCAGGAATTCGCACTTTTCCATTTCTATCCTAAAATTGACTTTCTGAAGAGTTTCAAAAACAATATCCATATTTTGTTCATCTTCGTCCTTTCCGTATATGATGATGTCGTCAATATATGGTTGACACCGGCGACCAATGTGCTCTCGAAGTGCGTTATGAACTGCTCATTGAAAGGTTGGAGGACCGTTTTTAGACCGAAAGCTAGACGGGTAAATTCATATTTACCATTGCTCACAGAGAAAGCTGTTTTTTCCATATCACTATGTTTCATTGGGATTTGGAGAAAACCGCTTTTTAAATCTATGACTGTGTAAATGTTATTTTGGCCCAAATTTGCAAGGATTTTGTTTATTTCGGGCAAGGGATATGTGTCAGATATGGTAACCTTATTCAATTTCCCTCATGCGTCCATTTTTTTCGGAACAACCCATATTGGGGCGTTATATGGGGATCTGGATGGTCGAATTATGCCATCTTTTAGAAGCTTGTGAATTTATTTGTAGGGTAACTTTCATCGGACGCAATTCAGGCCATTGAAAAATGAAATAATTTACTTTTTTCATTCTGAGATTACCATTTTGTCTATTTTGTCGTCCATATTCGTCAAAAAAAAGCCTTTTGCCAATGGAAATTGACTTTATGGAGAAACTTTCGATTTTTAACTCTTTCAATATTGCATCGATTGTTTCGCGGGGTAAATCAGTGAAAGTAATTGGCGGAATTCTCACCTTGTCAATGAACCATGTGTCAATGAACTGAAACGAATAAAATTTTAATAATCATTGACTTTTGATCAATAACATAGTCACCCTCGTTTGCAAAAATTCTTGCTATCTAGTGGGTAAATTTTCTATCCAAGATCATGAAAAATCTAATGGAGAGATATTTTCATAAAATTTAAATTAATATTTAATTTAAATTTATTTGTAATGTAATGATCTACGCTCATGGTAATCAGGCGGTTGCAATACACTTTTACTGACTCTCCTTTAGACTGATAGTATCTAGAAGCTTAGGTAACATTTTTATCGGTATTCATTCAATATCAATACATTTTTAGTTTTCGTTATCAATATTTATTTAAATTAATATTTAATTTAAATTTTGGGTAAAAAATGTCTAAAAATAATAATAATATTCTAAGAATTTTATGCTCCAATTTTGAGTAAAAAATGTTGAAGTTCAAGTTGTTCAAGTTCTATTCCACCAAGAAAATCTTGTAAGGATCGGCATAAATGGCAATTTGAAGTTACGATATAAGACGATAATATTGAGAGAGGCAGTTCATCCCCACCAATTCATTAATTTTTCCAGTGTTCGCCTTGTACAGGGCTATCTTACATTGTGATTTAGTAGAATGACACCCTTAGAGCTGACAAGGGTCGGATACTTTTTGACTAAATTTGGTTTCACTCATTCCAATTGCTCACAATGAAGGTCTGCATTATCATTTTGTCCAAGTTTCAGCATTTGAAAGTGAACTATTCCGCGATAATACCACTCAACACATAGAAGCGCCTTTTTGGGATAATAACACGTCTTCGCAGTTCTTCTGGGTGATTCATTGAAGAAAGTCTCTGCCTTGTTTCATATTGCGCTGTGCAGGCGACATAAAAACAACCCAAAAAAAGAAAAAAAAGTCTCAATAAAACAAAAAGTGTCAGAAAAAAGTCTCAGGAAAAAAACTCTCAGTAGAAAAGTAAACCAAATAAATTCTTGGAATGCATTAGAGAAAATTTTTCAGACAATATGATTCACTTGTTTGTTGTGAACAACTAGCTGTAAGGAGGAGAATAAAATGTTGAGTAATAAAGACTAATCCAGAATTGTGAAGTATCGATAAATATAGAATAATCCAGAATTATGAACAGAATTCATACGCTGAAGTGAAATCCCGACATTAACAGAGGTGATCACAATCAGCGCAGCAGAATTTCGTTAAAGTCCCGAAATCAAGCTGAGATGGAGATTTGTGTTAGAGGCAGCAGGGGTGGTCACAATCAGCGCAGCAGAAATCATATAAATTGAATATTTTATTATAACTTGATTTTATTTATTCAATTCTATTTATTTAATGTATTCCCATTAAAAAGTTTTATTTTAAAATGCATCCAGAATATGTGTTTTCAAAAAACCTGTCTGTTAACCTTGTCGTTTTATTTCGCTGCAGGTGTGACCTATCGGTTACGACAATTAATTTTATTATTAATTATAATTTTATATAATATGTTTAGATAATTTTTTTTTTTGAAAATAAATCACAGCTTCTTGCGTTTTGGATCCTCATATAGGACCCAGTTTTCGTCTCTTGTGATCAAACAATCAAAAACCGGGGTTGAAAAGTGCCGTTGACGCAATTCAAACATCTGCACTGCTGACATTTCCAATCGGTTGTAAATATTGCTGGATGGTCCACCAAGGTTGGTTAAGGGTTTTCGACAGTCCCTTGGTTCTTTGCCATGGATTCGCTTTGCATTTATACCCTTAGCATGTGATTGTTTTATGTTGTTGGTCTTCCTGATCAAAAGGAGTCACAGAGAGGTCACAATTACTGGATCTCTACTTGCAAATCCATATTAGGCATTTACGAACCTCGAGTGCACTTGGATACACATCGCGAATGTTTTTGATCGTTACTACCATGACTGTCATTGTGAAACTCAATAAACATACAGCAGAATCATATATTCTGCTTGTATTCGGTTCAGCATATCATTACAAATTATTCTTTAATTATTTAGAAGTGAAATCACAATGAGCTGAAAAATGACTTCAAATATCAACATACACAGCAACGACGTTACTTTTCGATCCCCTAAAACTTGGCTTTTGCTGTAGTATTACACACCTTGAGTAGAAAAGACATTTCGACAATTCCCAAATGTTAGTCCTAAAGAGAATCTTCAAGATATTCTAGACTAGCAAACTCGAAAAAAATCTAACAAACAAGGAAGACCTGAAACAAATCCTGCACAAAGAATGGAATTGCACATCAAATAAAGTGACCAATAAGTTCATAAAAGTGGTTTTTTGAGATGACAGATGGGATGGGAAAAAGGCTTTAGTCGAAGCTACCCTTAACTGCAAGTTATGGAGTTGTATTCCGATTTTTTTATTTGATTTGGTCATTTTTAGAATTTTATGTGACAGATCGTACGATGACTGTTTTCAGTCGACGGCTGTTTTCATTTTATAGGGTTGATTCGGGATACAAGGTTTACAATTCCGTATTCTTAAGTAGATTTTACACTGAAGTAATTTAATGGAATAATTTTAACGCTGTTGAGATAGATTACTTATTTTTGCAAAATTGTGATGGTACGTACATTTTTTGCGCTTACCCGAGCTACTGACTCAATTTTAATTGACGAATCGTTTCCAGAAACGTCAACTTATGCATAAGTAGGTATAGAAACTATTTACTTATATCTTTCATCCTTTTTATAAGCAACGTTTTATCGTCTAAAGCTGGGCAATGTAAGCGGAGACTTGAAGACTAGTCGTACTCGTCGTAAAGGTTATTTGGGGATTACTTGCGCAGTCTACTGGACTATTATTCATAAAAGATATATCAGAAAATTAATCAAATTTATAAGCGCGTCAAATGTTCAACTGTGAGTAATTCCTCTAGATGTTCTTGAACATATAACTCCGAATTGACAGAAATTGAACGACCAGATGATTAACTAGGCATTCTATCCAAAAATATCTTTCATATCCTGAAATGGATGATCATGGGCAGCGCATAAATTGAAATCGTTTCAATAGATCACTGAAGAGGTTACCAGATTTCAAAGCCGCCAGCACACTATTCGATATAGCACATAAATACATTCTGGGAAATTAATCAGCTTGGCTTTATTACAATTTGATTGCATGCGACGTGCAAGCACTAGCCATTAATTTTTCCTTCAGCGGCGTTAGATGGCAACTGCAGCGTGCGTTGCAGTCACAAACGACCCAAAATACAAATTTTCCAAATAAACAGCAACCTCCTATTGGATTTAATTCCTTTTAATTCATATCATTAAATTTACTGGTTTGACATTAATTCGGTAGCTACCTACCCAAAGTTTTACAAACCAGCATAATGGATATTGTAACAAAAAATTCGTTAAATTTGATTTAGGGCCCATACACTTTTATGGCAGCCATTGGTCTCCTTGTGAATCCGAGAAACAATTTCTTCGTGCAATTGTCGATAGCAGTATTAGTCAAGTTTAATGAGTGCTTGAATAAAGCGAATGAAAAGAACGAAATCGTAAAAATCAATCAGAGGACGAGCAGCCAAGGAGTCCCATTCGCATGGGAAGTTGAACCCTACGAATTTATCCGTTGTTGCTGCTCATCGGGTCCGTTTTTATGATGTGGCCACTATAATTCCATCCTCGCGCGGGCTTATTCGCTCAATTCAATCGGGCAATACTTTTATGTATTTATGGCACTATGTTGTTAAAACGTAAATCTGTAATGCAATAAAAATTAAAATCTCCTTGGTTTCTTAATCATCACGTAAGAAATGGGGTAAGAGTTGCACGGATTGGAAAGTGATACTGAGAAAGTGCTGCCATACTGCCAACGTGTGGTTTTTGGACGCAGGAAGGAGTGGAAGATTCGTTCATTCTGGCAAAAAAACGCATAGACATGGACTGCCTGGTTTCAACATTCGCATTAATATAAGTTTTTCGCATTAATAAGAAGTTTTGTATGCATATTCAAAAAATGGCAAAACCGTTTTACGAGATGAGTCCTTGTTCGGTATTTGTGCGGCAACACTTGATGCAAATCGTCCCTGTTCAGTAGTTCGAACATAGTCTTTCATGTGTTTTACGGCGGACGCCTCGGGGTTTTCGGCAGGATTCCGTTTACGATTTACTCCATTGTTATCGTTATAGCGATGGTAACAAAGTTTTGAAATAATTTTAATGACTTTCGCTATCAACGCGTTTTTGCTGTCCAGCGTTACAAAGTTGCATCTATTGTGACTCGCAGAGTTGATACTATTTCTCAAGGATAAAATAATGATTGGGAAGTAAACAAAAATGACCTCGTCGTGATAATCTGGTTTTGTAAGCCCAGCGGGTTCCCATCATTCACGTTTGTGTATGCAACCAGGAGTTTTACCATCTCCGGCCGTAAATCATTCCTTAATAGAGCTGCTCCGTCCTTGGCGTCAAAGGTGCAATTTGTTTGCAAATCGGCAATAATTCCAGCCCAGGTATTATTGACGTCCATCAGTTGAGTTCATCTTTTGTCTGCCGGCTATAAACTCGAGTGAATGCTATGCATGTCCCAATTTACCAACATTGTCTACATTGTGACAAAAGGATGAAACCACATACAGGAAGACACAGCCAACGAAGAAAATATTCGGATAAAATAAGTGAAAATTTTCACTAATACATCCAGTACTAGCGATGTGATTTTCCCAAGAGCTTGAAAGATAACTCAGGTAAATAAATGTGACAAACGCAAAAACTAAAAGGACTCAGTTTGTACGCGACGATAAATGCATAAATTTCTATTATTTCTAACAATTTTTTTCCAATCTCACCAAATGTCAAATAACACCCAGAAAACTAAAATGTTGGCAAGGCGTGTTAAAATATCATTAGTTAAACATTTCTGATATGAAGGATGTGTAGAGTTGAAAGGTCCAATGGACTTAAGTTTCCATAAAGTTGACTTCTTTCGCTGTACAAAAGGCACAATTTTCAAAGAAGCGGCATGCCATTGGCCTCTTAATTCCGAAATAAGCTGAAAATAAAAGCATGAGCTCAAAAGTCAAGTGTCTGCTAGATCTCTTGCGAACATGAGAACTCGATCGAATTATGTGGATTTTTATATATTCTGGAACAGAAAATTATATATGTGCAAAACAAGGTTTGAGGTAGTGACGTGAACGCTATTTACATTCTGAGTGTCTGAGTCTAACCGAATGGACTTTATACTAAACATATTACTTGTCACTCTAAGAATAATGTTTTGAATTGTATGTCACGTTTTTCAGCCATGCCGAGCTGCCTTCCAACGATGACACGTGATTATTTCAATCGACAAACGTATTTGAACGTTTCAAATTACGCAGTTTCAATTGTCTCTCGAGTCATCTTCGAATCCAAATGCCTGTCAGAAGAAGCCTTCCCTATTCTTTCGAAAACATTAAAGTAATATGTAGACCACTTTTCGTGAGTGAAGAAGATATGTTCCCGAGAAAAGTAATCAAGGGATTGTGAATATTTGAATTATGCATTATACAATTTGAAATAAACATGAGCATGCCCTTTATGCATTACCAGTATCGAGTCTCATCTTGCCTCTGCTCAAAAAGCGGTGTTCAAAAACTTAGGATACTTGTACTTTATACATATTGAGCCATGATCTTACATTTTCCCCTCACAAAGTCAGATTCCTTGTGTCAACAAGATCAGAAGGAACACCATCGAAACGAACAGAATGTCTTGGCACCCGTGTTGCTTCGAGCTCCAGCATTACCAACTTATATTTTAATTCCACCGAGTCCTAGCTTGAGAATCCGCTGTAGGTGAGCGTGGGCTCCGCTATCTTGCCTAAAATATTCTGTTCTCTGTTCAACGATGTCAGGGATCTTTTTCACTGTACGACAAGTTTGAGGTTTTTGCTGTATGCGTCTTCGGAGGTGGCTCCGAAGACGCACTATGATTGCAGCATTGCCAGATTGATTACACAACAATACCACCTCATGTCTTTTCCTTCGCCGTTTCGTATTTTATTAACTCATTTACTCCGGACCCTATTTATTTATGTGCTGTAGTGCGAATTCATTTCAGATAAATTTAATGTGAAGGCAACCTCATCGCGCTTATGATCATACCGTTCTTGTACCTTGCTTAGTGCTTCTTTGAACTGCATAGACTTTTCACTTATTCATACCGAGGTCCTTGGGGCTGGATTTTTGGATTTCAGCAAAATGAAATACATTGAGCCTACTGAAAAGGGCCAACATTTTGCATGGCCATAAGTTGTACAGCAAATTTTTTTGAGAGGCCCGAATTGGCAACTTTTGATCCTCTAATATAAAAGATTTTTACCTAGTGGCCTTTTTGTCACGAGTGACATTTTTGAAAGATTCAATGTCTTTTCTGAAAGGATCATTGACTTTATAAAAAGGTGATGAAATTCTTAACAGCATTACCAAATCAATGCTTTGTTGTGAAGTTAGCCCTCAATCTCAAAGGGAAGATCATCTGATTTTGTTGAACGTTACCTATCTACTTAACCTTTCTAAGAAATTTTTTGGATTTATTTCAAGGTATCGCTGTAATTCATCGGGAGTTCTTCGCTGCTTTTTCTTATGTTTGGAACATGTCAAGTAGAATTCTGCTTCAAGTTATTATAAGTTCTATTCTTGTGTTCAACGCTCGAAATTCAGGGAATCTGATGACCTATACACTTAAAAAGTCAAGAAATACAAGGCAATAATTAAAGAGGAGGATGACCTCAACGGTATGGGTCTCAAAACGATAACGTACGCTGACGATATGATTATACTGATAAGTGGAAGGTTCCCGGAACCCTTGTCGGAATTGATGCAGACCGCACTCTCACATCTTTTGGAGTGGGCGAAGATAAACGGACTGCGCATCAATGCCGACAAATCGGAGCTTATGTTTTATACAAAGCGCCGTAAACCGGAGACATTTTCACCCCCGACCGTTGAAGAAAAACATATAAGTTTAGTAAACAAGGTGAAATACTTACGAAATACTTATGAAATACTGACCACACATAGGAGAATGTGTGGAGTTTCGATTCCTATTCGCCAAACGAATATGAATCCAAACGGGTGATCCTGCCGAGCTTGCGGTGGGGAGGAAGAAATTCTCCTTGATTGCCCGAGACTGGCCAACAAACGCCTTACTTGGCTGAGGTTTCCTTGGAGGTGGTGTCCAATTCCTAACAGAATTGGAACACTTGGCGACCACAGCACTGGCGGAACTCCTTGGCTTCTGTAGAATGACAGGATGGACCATCTGTAAACAATAGTACTACACATGGAGAGCTAAGGGCCGATTTCTGGCCCTTAGCTCTCCATGTGTCCAAGGGCCAGAAATCGGCCCTTAGCTCTCCATGTGTCCTCTAACCGCTATCACAAAACAAAAAGAGGGATCAGAACATCTGGTGTCATCAGGAAATACCAAATAGATACTCCTTTACAAAAGCTACTGCCTTCATCAAGGTGAAGGCTTACCCCGAATCATTTTTAGAAGCTGGATTTGTCAAATTTGGTGAGTCGTCATACCAAGAGTGAGGCCTGTAAGTCTGTTTCAATTATATTGAAATTTTCAATGGAAGCTGTCGGGAATTTCCTCGGAAGGGGATTCTTTCAGTAAGAAAGGAAATACGTTTCTAGATATCGGATGTTCTCTTTCGTTATAGTTTGATGTTTTGAGAGAGATATGGTTCAGATATGACGCAATTGAGTTTTATTCTTGATAAGAAGCACATCTCTCAGATAGTTCTTTGAATATATAACATTTGAGGTTCATACGTTGCAACCAAGCCTTCATAAGTTATTCAAACTAACCAAACATGCATTATTTTCAATAAAGCCTTGAAGCCAATCACTGAAGCCTATAACAGCTGACATTAACGATTTGGTAAGATATTAAGCGATAGATATAAAATGTTTAATGAAAGTCGAGTGAAAAAGAAAAAGTTTTCTGCAGCTTTGAATAGTCTGTAGCAAATTTGAATTTTGTAAAATTTTCAATGAATTTTAGAATTTTCAAAACAGCAGTTGTTTTCTCTAGACTGGAATCCCTACAAAACTCCCTTTCAGTTTAGGATGAAACTTATCGTATTGATTGAAGTCGTTTATTAGGAATTTCGGCGTTATTTTGCTCTAGGTAAACCTTCTTGAAGTCCGTAACAGTGTTCGTTCAACATGTTTGGGACCCTTTTGTCTTGACACGGTTTCCCATGTTTGCCTTATTCCTAATCAGGCTGTATAATGTGTTCTTAAAATTTCCGAGCGGAATGCATTTTGAATAACAGCAGTGAACAGTATAGAATTTCGTTTTATGCTCTTATCAGGTTGCTCATAAGGACTGCAATGCGTTTGCTTCCGTATTTTCCCAAAAAATAACACATCTCGAAAACATGACCATACTGACTTTTCTATCCGACGAATCACAAAAAAATTTTCAGCATGTGGCTCAAACAGTTCATCACTTAATTTAGGTCTAAAAAAACTAGCCTTGTTTTATTTAAGCACCGCTGATCTTTGCAATTTTGTTTTGCATAACAAGACTCATCTCCTTTAATGCCAACTCTTTCGAAAAAAAATCGAGGTTGACGTATAATTGAGGCAGTAAAATATCCTCATTGTATGTAATAGGAACCTGAAGAGCATTTCGTTGACCTAGAAAATGGCTTCAATCGATTTAATCACTGAACTGAGATTAAACAACAAATTTAGTATCTCTTAGCTCCAAGGCTCAGTGATGGGGTTGTCAATTTAATGATACCAATTTCACATGTATTCAAACAGTTATATAATATTTTCTTAAGATCGATTTGAACAACATGACTTACCTACTGAGAAGGACATTTATTGCCATGACCAAACAACGTAGGTTTTAAACTATTATTTGACAAACGTTTAACCAATGTCAGTTGGATGTTTTACAATCAATAGTGAGCTCGGAGATATCATTTCAACAAACTTTATTTCCATTTTAAGGAAACAGAGAACATTAAAAGAGTGCCCATCCTTTTCTAGCGATGAGCAGAAGGACGAGGTGATAGGACCGGAATATCTGATTCCTTCGGTAAAGAACAATTTCTAATTTCTTCAAAGAAAAATATCTGGTCTTAATTGACAGAGAAGTTTTGCATGTGCGTTTTAACTTCATCCCCCAGATGGAGGTGCATCCCATTATGAGAATCTCACAGGATTCGATGTGTACGAAAATTTGAAAATGGAAGGCTAGGCAAGTGAGCTTCAAAGTTTTTCATACAAAAGTTGGTAACATTTTCGTTTTGCTAAGTTGAATCCTCTGGGTAAGGACAAATTCCTTCAGGTAAATGGATGAGATCAGATCAAATTCGTTCTGGAAGTACTAGACTTCAGCAAAGTGTGATGGGTTAAGAGCGATAGACAGAAAAGGTTTGGTTTACAAAATGGGTCGTAGCGAATGTATGGTTTTTTTTTGTTTGGGAGGTGAAGGCTATTTACGTCCTGAGTGTCGGACTCCCGCTACTGGACTACCGACTAAACATCTCCCCTGTCGCAACAAGCACCTAGCCTGCAACTGTTTGTCACATTACTTCGGACTAGGCTTCATGAATCATCGCTTAGCGGTGCCTTTACATTTTCTGGGGAAATTACGCCAATTTTCTCTGAGAGATGCAAACGTCTTGTGAATGTATTACACGTAAAGAACGTGTGCCAGGCGTCATCTGTCATCCCCGGGCAGAACACGCAAGTTGGGGATGGTGTCTTTCCCATCTCATACAGGTAAGACCGAAAATACCCGTGACCACTGAGTGGTAACGTCAGATAATAATCAGTCTTACCATGCATTCTGTAGAACCACGGCCCCAAGTCACTTATCAACCGTCCGGTCCACCTGCCTCGCATTTCGTTTTCCCATGTTTGCTGCCATAAGATAAGGGTTCTTCTCCGTTCCTCTCGGCTGACGGTTTCTCTCGCCGACTCCCCACTACGTAAGTTTACACGTTTCCGTTCGTCTGCAAGTAACTTAATAGGAACCACCCTCGAGATACCCGGCACTGCAGGTTCAGAGACGGTGTGATATGCAGCCGCTATCCGCAAAGCTCCTTGCCTCTGCACCTGTGCCAGACGCCTTCTGTGCGTCTCTTTACTAAGAGCGTCAGCCCAAACATCGGAGCCACACAAGAGCACTGACTCCATTGCACTCATCAGTAGACGTCTTTTGGTCGAAGTTGGCCCCTGCGTGTTGGCCATAACGCGATTGAGCGCTGATACTCGCACGGAAGCCTTATCCGCTGACGCTTGAACCTGCTCGAAAAAACTCATCTTCGAGTCAATCATCAGGCCAAGATATCTGATTGATTCTTTCGACTCGATGATCATTTCCCCCACCCGAACGGGAATAACACGAGGGATCCGCTTCTTGGTCAGGATGACGACCTCAGACTTTTCCAGCGCTAGGCTAAGCCCTCAGTCTGTCATCCGCTCGCTCACTCGGCGTATTACTGCACCCAGTTTGAGTTGCGCCTGTCCGACAGTACGTACGGCGACTAGTACTGTTACGTCAGCTGCGTAGCCAACTAGACGCGACTCCCCCGGTAACTGCAGCCTCAAAAGCTCATCGTATGAGGCATTCCAGAGGTTTGGGCCCAGAACGGAACCTTCCGCCACCCGTGATATGAAATCAAGTCTTGTGGCAATGTGTCATAGATGAGTTTCCGGTTTTTGAGATAGTCCTTCAATATCCGCGTCAGATACCTCGGCACCCTGAAATATTCCAGAGCACCAAGAATATCTGTCCATCTAGCAGAATTGAAGGCTTTTCTCAAATCTAGTGTTATGAGCAGTACTATTCGTTTCGAGTGGTGGTTGTGTGCTTCTGCCTGCTGGACCGCACTCACTATCTCTGCTATTGCACGGATCGTGGATCGACCAGCCCTGAAGCCGTACTGCCGAGGAGACAGATTTCCGACAGTTCAAATGGCTTCTCCAAGTCTTTCTCTAATGAGCCTCTCGAGCACCTTCCCAGCGGCGTTCAACATGCATAGGGGCCGATATGAAGATGGTTGCTCCGCGTTCCCCTTTCCTTGTGGATCAACCCGAGCCTTGCCACTTTCCAGCAATTTGGATACGCGCCCTGCTGCAGACAGGCATTGAAAGTGGTGAGCAGCTTGTCATGGAAAAGTTTGGTGAAAGTATGGTTAGATAGTAAATAGATAAAAACGATAAATTGCGGATACTCAGAAGTGAAATGAAGATTTTTAGCCATGATGCACGGATCGAGATGGAATACCACATTTTTATTGGAAATAGATGTTCAATCTATACCCTTGCGCCTAAACATATTGTTTTGATGCCATTTGACTTTTTTTGTGATAAAGTCATAATAGGCATTTTAAGACTAGACAAAATACAAGGAGCCTCCGACGTGTCATTTCGCCTACTGTTACTGCTCGACACCAAACAAACAAATGAATTCCATGCAATGATAGCGTAAAGGAAGTGTTTCATGGTTCAATTCTGAAAGATGTTTTGCTATATTTTCCAATTAAGATTTCCCCACGCCGAAGGTTTTAGACAGAGACTAATTCTCCACCAGTAAAAACGTATTCATCTAATACTAAATGACCAATCGATTCGGTAAAAAGTGAACAAATTTGCATATATCTTTTTGCCTCAGCCAAGTCCAGATCCTGAATTACTTGCATAGAGAATCTTAGGTTTATGTTAGATCAGCAAGGATGATTAGCCGTTTGAATTTTTGTCTTTTTTGAGTCCACGTCGCAACGTTGCAGAAGATTTATCGTTTTGAAGTCGCTTCCATTGCTCTTGTATTGAGTCGTCTGAATAGTCCTATGGTAGCTTAACATATCAGAATTATTCCCAGATTATATGGAGGTAGGTAATCGGTGTCAGACCAGCGATAATCTTGAGCTTACCTCAACCAAACCTACATAACCAAATCAATGGCTCGAGCTTCGAGTTCACTGTAATGACTCTCAAAGTCTTACCAGGGCGAATAGGATATGATGCTTATAAAGACCCCCCGATTGGTGGCTGATCCCAGATATCAGTGTCACAAGACCAAACAAACAATGACAGGAGGAACAGAAGCCGAATACAGGGTTATCAACGGCAACGACAAATAAATGGAACGAAATCCCCAGTTTTTGAAGTTTGGGAAAAGTCACTCTATAAAATTTTAGGAATATAAATATGAAATGTGGATTTTACTAACAGATGGCATAACCATTACATATGGTTCGAGCCGGGGATAACTAATATGGCATTTTAGAGGGTAAGCATCTGTCAACAAATTCCAGTATGTCATAGGTTTTGATTGTACAAACAAAATAGTTTTCTTTCACTTCAAAAATGTCGAATTACGTGCCAGAAAAAGAGGTTTTGCAGGGAAGTCTAATAACCTTCTTTCATTTGAAGAAAATGGCAGCAGAAAGTTATTGATTGTTAGTGGAAGCATATGGTAAACATGCCCCAAACCAAGACACTTGTGAACGATGGTTAAAAAGATTTAAAAGTGGCGTTTTTGATGTCAGCAACAAAGACCGTGGAAAATTACCAAAAAAATTCGAAGATACAGATTTGCAAGCATTATTAGATGAAGACAACACACAAACTGAAATACAGTTGGCAGAAGCGTTGGAAGTTACTCAGGCAGTCATTTCACGACGTTTTAAACCCATGGGAAAGATCCAAAAAGCTGGAAAATGGGTGCCGTATCAACCGAAAAAAAGAGACATCGAGAGGTAAAAAACCATTTGTGAAATTTTGTTTACCAGACAGAAAAGAAAAAGTTTTTTGCATCGGATTGTTACTGGCGATGAAAAATGGATTTATTTCGACAATCCCAAGTGGAAAAAATCATGGGTAGACCCAGGTCAGCCATCAACATCACAACCAGTCCGAAATATTCATGGCAAGAAGACTTTGCTGTGTATTTGGTCGGATAGTAAGCGACCTTTGTATTACGAATTGCTGAAACCTGGTGAGACTATTACTGACGAACGTTACAGACAACAACTGATCAAATTGAACCGCGCACTTAAGGAAAAACTACCAGAATTTCACCAAAGACATGATAAAGTCATTTTTCAACATGACAATTCTCGGCCGCATGTTGCAATACCTTCCAGAACTACTTGGGAAACATTAATTGGGAAGTTCTGCCCCACCCGCCGTATTTCCCAGACTTGGCTCCTTCTGACTACTACTTGTTTCGATCGATGCAGCATGGACTTTCGGAACAGCACTTCCATTCTTACGAAGAAGTTAAAAATTGGCTTGATGAGTGGTTAGCCTCGAAAAATGAGAAGTGGTACTGGGACGGAATCCATCAATTGACAGAAAGATGGGAAAAAGTCGTAGCTAACGATGGCCAATACTTTGATTATTGAATTCATTCGTTCTTTTATTCAAATAAATGCATATTTCAAGCAGAAAAAATCCGCATTTCATATTTATACACCTATTACTAGCTTTCGAAAAACTTCTATGCCCGCATTTCAGAGTAAAAACATATTGGGCAAAACTAATTGGCTTAAATACACCTTTCGTACTCAGCTTAAATGCAAATCTACTTACAAATATAAAATTCAATATCCAAAAATCGGAAGTTTTCAATAACTGAGATTTTGATTTTATATAACATGCCACATGAAATTTGATCCTGCTTCTTCGAGGCCGAAATCGGAAAAGTAATGAAATATGAAATAAGATGAAATATGAGACAGAAAGCTAGGAAAGAGCACAATAAATGTGCCGAGAATTTGCTAATTTTGAAATTGAACGACAAAATGTCTTTTGCTGTATGAAAGAATGTTCAGAAAAGGTGGTCGAATATCGGAAAAATTCTTAATTATTTTCATTTAAGTATTAAGTTTTGCTTAATCAAATTTCTGATCTCTATGTGGAAAAGAAATTGACTACCGATATCGTTAACTTTAATTTTTTTTCTGTAAGACTTGTTTGTAAAGTTAAAGTTAAATATATTTCCTTACTAATGCAACAAATTTAATGAAATATAAATAAACTGCATTAAAATCACTTCAAAAGAGTTACTTAGTCCCAAATTTCTTCTGTATTTAATTTTTTAATTTTGCTCTAACCTGAAATTAACATTAGTTTGAAGACTGGACACTCCTGCTATTGGCTATGTTTAATATTGGCTATGCCCTTCTTTGAACGGAACGTATACTTGGAGTCAGGGAATGTCTTCTTTTGGGATCCCCTGACAGCGCTATTTTACTACTTGTACAAATTTTTTCAGCTGCCCGGTTGAGACTTTTTAATTTTTTAATTTTTCCCACAGGTATTCAATCGGGCTTAGAATAGAGCTACTGGCAGGAAACTCAGTTACACTACGATATCCATCCTACAGGAGAGATATTTGCACTTACCATACAACCATACAATGCTCGTTGTGGGATGGGATGACATAAGGTCTGACAACACAGACAGTCATAGGGGCCAGCAAATCTGTCGAGATCGTGAATGTAAAGGCCCTGGAATCACCACTTCTTCTTTATACTCTCACACGTCGACCCTCATTTTAAAACTTCACTTTACACTCATTAAGATTTTTATGTATAGATCAATAAGGAATGGTATGATTAGTCCCGGCCAGTTTCCTGCTAAAAGACATATACTAACGACTTTTGGTGGTCTGGTTGCTGACGAGGATAGCAGCGTCAAGTATCCTTAAGGCTCTGGCAGAAGTCAACTAAAAGATAATTAACTATAGAGAATTTACATTTGACCGATTGAATTACACGTTAAAATTCCAAAAGCAACGACAAGGCCAGGTAAGGTCCTTGCGTCGAAATAATCCAAAGTCGAAATAAAAATAATTAATTAGGGAGGAAAAAATGTTCCAGAACGCCAAAACGAATAAGATTGCCTAATACTTTACTCGTTAACAGAGCACTCGAGAATGTATTTATATTTTATTTAATTTTTTTTGAAGATTATTGAATCATATGGGAAAATGAGTTATGATTAAAAAAACGAAAAGAATCTTTTTTGTGACTTGAGATGGAAAATGAGAAACGGAAAAGTAACGATAGCTTTTACTTTAGACCAACACTAATAGATTAAATTGATTCTGAATGTGTGGGAAAACACACTTTCTCGTTTGAAAAAGATATGGACACAATTTTCCAATATTTCTGTTGCTGAGATTGTTAACGAGCTTCATAATAAAATTACCGACTTTCCTCCTGGCTCACAATTAGTCAAAATTTTGCTTTACATTAATGTTAATAATATAAAAAAAAAACAAATAAGTTTCGTGCGACAGTAATAAATACCAACAATGAATAATTTTTTCCAGCACTGTTTCTACGTATGCCTCGATTTACACAGGAGTCGCCAACAATGAAACGAACTCATCGCTTTGTAACTTGCAGCAAGTGTGGATGAGGATTCGGACAATTTATTATCAAGGGTTGTTGCAATTGTTTCCACTGTGACGCTCATACAAAAGGACATGTTTACAATTGTGATTCTCGGACTAAACCATTTCTCACATATCATCGCATACAATGTATTATGCGATGGTAATAAAGTCAACTAATATCATAATAGAGGAGTCGACTGGATGTCGTCATTACTATCCTTGTCAAATGTGCAGCTAACTCTAACTATAAATTCACATTTTCACTAGTTTATGTCCTTCGCTTTCGCTAATCGCGTAATTTATAAGCCGAAAAGTTGATCAATAAAGTTGACCATTGCAGTGTGTAAAACAACTGCGCGATTTCTTAAGGCAATGCTTTCCCTGCTTTAGGTGTCAGTTTTCCAAAGCCCAATTTTCCAAGGGGAAAATCTTTGTCTTGATGGGAGAATACGCAATGGTCAGTGGTTTGATGCGATTTGTTTTCTAAACAAACATGTATGCGCCAAGGTGAGTGAAGGTAATAAAAAGGATTGAAGGTGCTAAATCTCAATCGACTTTAAGATCCTTGCAAAGAGGGTTTGATTTAATCGGACAATGCATTTTGCTAGGGTTAATGGTTAACGTCTCCCATTTTTTCAGATTATATGCCGTATTGTGTTATTTCTTCGCTTTCATCAGTGCAGAATATTGTTGCTTGGACGCGAAGCTTTGTTGAAAGGACGAATGAAACAATGCAAGTTCCCTCGCTGTTTGTTTCCGAACACTGTATAGGAGTTTATTATGTATAGGACATTGGTATACTCATTTCCACTCTTTACTGAGTGCCAACGCGAATTGTGTTCCACTCATGCATGGCCCGCGGACAGTTGAGCCATTGAAATTTATTTTCCGTTGAATGAACCTTAAAGAAAGTTTCAATGTGCTCAGTAGTGAGTTTTATCAATTAATGCAACCCATCTAATAGTTCCTGCATGTTCGTTCATTCCTCCGACAGGACTTGTATGTGCTGTTTTTCAAGAAATGTCAAGAAATGTCACTGTATGTCAAGAAATAAATCGCTTACCTCAAGGAAATACTCTTCATAGTTTGCATACAAAGAAAACTGAAAATACAAAATATATAAACCAAAATTTGCATCATTTGGAATCCATTGCATGTTACTCAAACTTCCGACAAGACCAAACACCAACTGGAAAGAGAGCTGACAAGAAATGAAAACAGCAAGAAAAGATAGCATAAGAAGTAACAACTTTATACCTTAAGGGGGCTGCATGCTTTATCCACCCACCAAACTGACCTTTTTTTAAAGAATTTGTCAAAGCCAGTTACGTTTTCCATTGTGGTGTAGACGGTACAGAGAAATAATAAAAAAAGAGCAAGCACGATTGGATGAGAATTATTTGTTATGATCAAATGAAGTTTTGATTAAAATTTCAATTTATTCATAATATATTAATTCATAATATCTATAATATTTTAATGTATTCATAACATTTTAAGTTAAAAGAAAATCATACGAAATGATTAACTAGAATTAAAATGAAAGCATTTGTAATTAGATCCAGTTATTTGTCTAAAATTTATAGTTATAGTTATTTATAGTTCAATTATTTGTCTTTGTCTGTCTCTCAGTCTCAGTTTAGAGTCTCAGAAAATGACCAAGCATCCATTTGTCATCCATGTGAGCATGTCATCCATTTGAATTCACGGAATGCTTGGGACCAATTTAGCGTAAATATAGTTTGTTTGGGTGCTGGTTGTGATAAGTTACGTTTAACATAGGCAGGTAAAATTAAGGTACTAGTACACTAATAAATAGCTAGATTTAACACTTATGTCAATAATTTTTTTTTTGCTATTTTTTGATGTAACACTTTTTATACATATACATATGTAGTGAAGACAACATTAATTTTATATATTTTTATGATGATAATTTTACAGAGTGCGCCAAAGTTTTCTCTTCTCCAAAATTGTATTCTTCCATGGCACAGAGTTATTCTTGAAAACGGCTCTTTTGAAACACAAAATAAGAATGGGGTGTTAAAAAGGAATGTTGATTACACCGTAATCTACCACAATTTTATAAAAAATCGATAAAAAATATGGTGGCAATTTTAAATAAAAAAAAATTTTTACATATTTTTGCAGATTACGCTGTCGGATAGATAAACAAGCCTACATACAAAAAATGAGGACAATCGGATTTGTAGTGTCCGATAATAAGTCTGTGCGGATTTGAAAAATGTAGTTTTGAGAAAAACGCGAAAAATTATTTTTTTTTGGTTTATTTCTGGTATAATTTAAAATAAAATCAAGTTTGATCACTTACAAGAGATCACTCTGCTATCTCTGGTCCATAAAAAAGAAGTCCCGATTCAATTAAGGCCTCCTCTGCATTTTGGCTAGCCGTGAAAATTGCTTGAAAATTGCTAATGCAATATTTGTTGCCAATCCCGTCACATCCTTCCCGACGAACGTATTTTTGGGAATTAAAGCCCAAGGCGATTTATTAAAACTCTCGTTATTATTTTGCGGGTTTTTTAACGAACAAACAATTTGTAAAAGTTTTAGAATCCCCGTCTCCGATGTAGTAAGCATATTAAGCGTTTTGTAAATCAATGGAATTTTTAAAAATTTTAATAATACCTTGTACTGCCATTCCACCAGAGTCACCTTCGTAATTCGCACTGCAATCTTCTTTATGCTCGCTTTCGTACCAAATATCAAAATCGACGGAATTCAAGTTTTTCATCATTATCTCACAGGTCTTGCAGCATTTTGAAGAAACATAAGAAATTAGACTTTTACCAGAATGTTTACCAGAATGTCTGCCAGCTTTTTTTTCAAGCGAATGTTAGAAATACTTTTTGCTGCAATCTTCACATTGTCTAATAAATTATAGTACATTGTTTCATTGAAACAAGCTGTCATATCCATGAGCGAGTGAAATAGTTCTAAACCATTGTGGCCAATACCAAGCAATCGAAAAACAAATATAATTCGACGATTAATTCCAAACGCCTTGCCTAGCATAGGGCACGTTTTTATTTGCCTATCACCGCACTCATACTCAATGTTTATTTTGAAACCTAGACCCCGCTTTGAAGTTTGCGTGAACTTTATATCTTCGCCGCATGTTTCACACTGTAGCATACTTACCAATGCCGAAAACGAGAGAAAACGACAAAATACCGTAGGAAAAACCATCTTCAAGTTTTACGTAGACATTACTGGTACTTAATTTTTTGCTGAAGCACTTGTGTATTCCGTGCTTTGCCCGGAAGTGTTCTGATTTCCACGAAATTCGTAAGAATTTCTCTTTTTCGGATAAGATTTTCTTGTACCTTTTCCATACGAATTGTTCCCCATTTTAATATGACGCGATATTGTACACGCCAACTAATATACTAAACAAGAAAAAGTAAGCCAGGCTATAGCGTAAACACAAACAGCGCTAACACTCCGAACAAACGACCGATCTAACGGTATTCAAAAAATTCTGGAGAATTTATTTTTCTCTATTTTGTCTATCTGTTTACATTGTGCGTGTAAACAAAACGAGCAAAAAATAAATATTTTTACTAACACTCATACAATTCTGCAAAATCCGTTAGATTGGTCGATGGTCGGAGTGTTATCGCTGTTTGTTCTTACGCTATGGCCGGGCCAACAGCCAAATATATTAGTATAGATGTATAATAACGGTATTTTGAAGAGGAGAGATGAACACACGCCGACAGCTGCGAGAGCGCGCCGTAGCGTAGCAAGAGTCGAAAATATGTGCGCGTACAAAGTGCTACAACTTTGTTATGTTTTCGAATTTCTTTACAAAATTTTAGGAGGTGGTTATCGAGGGTATGAGGAATCAACATCCATAAATGAAAAAAATCGATTTTTTGAGAAATTATTACTATACTAGTACCTTAAAGACAAAGTTCAAGAAAAAATTGAAGAAAAGGAAAAAGTTAAAGATAAAGAAAAAGTTAAAGAGAAAGAAAATAGTGAAAGTTGAAGTCGAATTAAAGTTAAAGCGCAGATTTAAGATGTTAATCTTAATCTACTAAACAATCTACTAAACAATCTTATGGTATTTAAGATTAAGCAGTATAACATTGTGTGTGTATGTGTATGTGCTGACATGTGGAAGGATCGGAGCGTTCATGATTCAGTATTTCTTTTCACGAACACCCCACTCCCACGCGATTAGCTATTCGGGTTTGTCAATATGGAGTAACTTCCTTCGGCCGCCATTATGCGGCTTTTATATTTTCAAATTTTTGTAATATTTCTAGCCTTTTTCCCTCTTCGCTGCAGGTGCAACATCTTGGTTGCCCTAAGTTTGTTTATTTTATGCAACTACAGTTTTTTTTTGTTTAATATTATTAATTCACCACAACTTTCTCTCCCATAACCCCATTCCTCTTACCTTATTATTTTCTGATTTTGTTTAATTTTTCGGAAACGCTCAACAACCCCAAAAAGTAGATACAGTCGTGGTCATAGAAACTGCATCGCCTATGCCCCAAATTCGCCTTTGATCCTAAATGTGTAAGCAGTAGTGGGATTGTATTTGTTTACCTACTAGTATTAGAGAGAGATGGACTCAGTAAGTCATAGTTTAGTTCTGCCCAGAGTATTGAATATTAAGCACTTATTTCCTGTCATTATGTCCAATAGACGGAGTTTCGAACAAATGTGTAATGAGAAAAAATAAAATTGTGACGTTCGCTGATGCGGGACTTTCTCCATGTGAGATAGCAAGGAGGATGATGTGCAACCATCCACTGTGGTAATAAAAATAACCAAAAACGTTCCTAGGGATCTACAGAGCGGAAGAAAGGAACTGGAAGAAAAAGGAAGATAGATGAGTGTTAAGATCGCATTTTGATCAGATTATCCTTAGAAAATCGCTTCAAAGCTGCTAAAGAAATATATAGAGATGTAGAGATCTAGATCTATTCAGAGATCTAAAGAAATATCTATATGTAAGTCGATAAACAGTTAATGGAGAAGAAAACCAGCGAAAACTTCATTTCTTGACAAACAAATTAAACAACCTCGCCTAAATTGGGCGCAAAATTTAAACAATTGGACATCTGATGGCTGGAGGCTAGTGATGTTTTCAGATGAGAGCAAATTCAGCATCTTCAGCTCTTACGATACTCCATATGTAAGTCGTGGGCCAAATGAGAGATTTGACGAATCTTGTTTTATAATCTATAAAAATAGAGAATCGTCCGGCAAGTATGGTGGTATAGGGATGTTTTTCCTACTATGGAATTGACCAAACGCACTTCATAGATGGGACGGTTGGAGTTGGTTTCCTTAATTAATCCATCATACACACTGGAGATACTTCATTTTTCAAGATGACTCTGCTTCGTGCCATAGATCCAAACGGTAAGTTAATTATCTTTTTATTTAAAATATGTATTAGCTGTTGATACATTTTCTTTAATTGTCTAAGCCAGTGTTTTTGGATAGGTATAGCAGTTTCAAAACAGAAAACGAGATCTCGCGGCTGCCATGGCAAATAAAACCCTATCGAAAACTTGTGGATGATCATGACAAATGAACAATGCCAGACAGGATCGCCTCAGTTAGTAAGGCTAATGTTTGTTTGGGAAAATACTGACTTATATCAATACGTCAATAAATATATTTTTTTATGTTTTCTGTAATTTTTGAAAACAAGTTCATGTGAGCTTGAAAGAAACAATTTTTTATTTTTTACTTGGGCTTTTCATGGCTCATAGCATGCTCTTTTTCTTTGCAAAATATATGAAAATTATCAAAAGGTTAGAACAACAGGCTTATGGAGATCCTACATTATTTTGGCGATGCATTTTCTATGACCATAACTGTATTCGTATAATTATTTTTGGATTCGGTAAAAACATTATCAAAATATACACAAAAAAACAAATTTGTATTGAATTTTTGCTATTATATTTTACAAGATGGCGGCTTTCTTATATCCATTTTAAGAAAAATGAACATTAAACGGTGATAATGATCCTGTAGCGAGACATGATCTGTAACCAAAATTTAAAGAAGTTTTTTCTGAACAACCAGTGGCTGTCGTTTGAAAAAAAATTTTCGTGTTCTATATAATAATAATAAAATGGCGGAGACTTGAATATAATTTTTCGAAATTACATTTTTTCGTGATATTCGGGCTTATAAATAGTAAAAATGTTTGTTTTGATACGCCCGAGGTTCACTCGAAAACTAGGCATGTGTACAATGGTGGTATACACTTGAGAAAAAAAGGGGTCAGTTGTTTCGGAGAAATCTTTGTCGCGGAAAGAAAAAAAAAGAAGTTTTGTGTAAAATGCATCAAAAGGTACCTTCGGCTACTAAGCAATATCAGCTCCATACATAATGCATTCATGTCCTTCAAAAAGTTCATTCTCATGCATTTCATCATCCCTCTGCTTAACCCTTCTGTACCCCCCTTTCTTTACCCCCTGTTGGAAGGTTCAGAGCAGTCACAGTTGCTGTCATTGGGAACTTCAGAGCAGTCACGGTACGTTTTTTATGTGCGAAGGCCACTCTTTTCAAAAAAGGTCCAAATCCTTCGTTGAAAACGCAAACTACGATATGCTTTGCAATTTCAACGGTGTTTCCGACATTGAATACATGCTTTGAGTCTTGTTGCCACACGCACCTGTTAAAAGTTTCGTACTTAGATACTTAACTAAAACTTATACTTAACTTAACTATACTTAACTATAAAGTTACTTAACTATATTTTTCATATGTCGTCTTTAGATGAATCCTCATAAATGCGCTCTGAAATTTCTGGAGTTTCTGCAGAAAGAGAGAGAGAGAGGATGCTTTTACCACTTAGAAGATGTTTATCTTCACTTTGTCGATACTTGAATTAAAATTCGACATCTGTATGATAGTTGGTATTTTTCGGTGTAGCGTGGTGCCACTCCAGTAGTCGCATAGGCGCGTTATCGTCAAATAAAGGCAAGTATTTTAATGGTTAAATGAGTAGGAATTGATATAGACGCTTGTTACTACGAAGATATAGTCACACGCAAAAATTTACACTTCAAACCAGTAGTCCTTTTGAGTGACACCCCTTTCTTCTCTCTTTATCTCTCTCATCTTCCCTTCGAGTTCGCATTTCATTCTTTGATGTATGAAGTCAATGTAAAATGGTAGTTACTGTCATCGTTCGTTCTGAAATTTTTTTAGTTAAATATATTCCGTAATCCTTTATTAGACTCTGTTAATACATTGATGATAGTCATGACAGACAAATTTCGTCAAACGTCACATGGTAGCTGCCTTGGTTGCACTTTTGGCTTCATTATATCCTGTCCTTTATTTGGTCTTTATTGTTGGATGACTGATAATATACAAAAATTATTAATGAAAACTTATATATCCATCAAAATCTTACTCATTCAACATGAATGGAACTAATTTGCACTATGAGGAAACCTGTATTATCCATTAGACCGGTAACGGTTAAAATATAGCTAGGACTATGATTTTCATACATACTTAGGACAGTTATCTAAGAAAAATTATGTAGCACATAAACATTTGTGTGATACATATAGTTAGTTTTGAAAAAATAGTGTCGTCCTCTAGGAGTGACACAGCACAAGAGAAATAATCCTTGCTGTGATTTTGGAGAGAAGCACTCTCGGTACCCAGAAATTTTCAGGCAAAGATTATCTGAAATAGTAAAATTAATAAGATTCTTGAAAAATATAAAATAAATCAGTCCTTAAGGGGGAGTAGGGTTAATTTTACATTTATTAAGCACATGTTTAAGAATCTTTTTTTTAATACTGTAAATATAAATTTATTTCTGCGCACGGTACATAATATTAAAATTCCTCAAGAATATTCTCCAAAAGTTAAGGCCAGAATATTGGTAACTGAGTCACTGACAGCCAATTTTTGTAGACACCTCAAAAAAGGTAACTTTATGGTGTACTCATTACTCGATCATCACATGACAAAAAAAATCAAAATGCTCTCGTCGGTTTTTAAGTTTTTTCAGGTAACCATTTTTTAAAAGATTTTATAGTATCAATTCTTAGTTAGAATTTTAATTATTTAATTTCGTTTTGTTAAAAAGTCGGCAAATTTTTTATTATAAAAGAAATTATAATCCTCAAAAATAAAAGCGTTTAAAAATACATTGACTTTTTCCTATAATACTTATACATAATTATCAATTCCTGGTTCGTAAATCGAAAAGGCTTGTGCAAATGTTCAGAGCATCCTGCATCCCTTGCCTTCTGCAAATTCTGCCCTCTCTAGTTTGATCTTCAGCATTTACTCGTTCCCACTACACAGCCACAAGAAATAGCAAATAAGAATCAAATTTTAAGCGCAATAAAAAATGTTGCATGAAAAACAATACACTAATATCGGTCCGTGAAATGGAAAAATGTGAAAATTTTCGGAACCCATTTTCAATTCCAGTTGTGTGAAAAACGCTTTTAAAATTATAAAATCATCTCAATATGGAAAAGGGTGTTGCATTACGACGAATCAATGCTGGCACGAGTAAGTCATTGATAACCGCTCCATAGCGGTAACAATTGAAAGTAATGTTATTTCCAGCAGAATTTTTGAAGACATGCTGACCAAAGATTCCGTCCGCCCAAAAAACAAACCAAATAGTGACCTTCTTCGGATGCTTGTGAAAAAACCGTTTGTGCTTACCCATCCCTCCGAATATGGCAGTTTTGTTTATTGACGTCGCCATTCCACAAGAAATGACCCTTATCGCTAAAGAAATTTGTAAATGGCATTCGGGGTTTGCAGCAATTCGAAGCTTCGCATGCTGCCCACGAAGCGAATAATAAATGTTACCAGAATTCTCTGCACCTCTTTAACTTCACGTAACCTCATTAAACAAGCAAAACACTGGTGTACTTCATTCGTTGAAAATACAAACGGAAATAAAAGTATTCAAGCTGGCTCTCCAGATAGTTCAAAGTTTATCAGGATGTTGAGACTTGATTCCCTGGGACTTTCTGCTTAGGGAAGGGCACATTTCCTGCACTTCAAATGCGCTGAAAATGTTCTAAACTCAACCAGAAAGTTTAAATTTTCAATATCTTCATGATTATCTGAAGGTTTTAATTTTAAGCTGATACACCTTTAGGTTGCTTTTCCAGTATTTTCCGACTATTTAAAGACCGAATCCTCTTTGGGCTCATATTTTGCTTAATGTCTTTGGGTGGCGTTTTATAAGTGATCCTTTAGGTCCATCCCATTTCCAATTATCACTTCAAAATCAATTGAAGAGTTTTCACATCGATTATATTTCCCTATACAGATACGAATAGGTTCACTTTGAAAACGAGACCGAAGTAAGCACGAAGTTAGAATACACTAAATTAGGCGAGCTTACATATTTTGAACTTTTATTTTTATTTGGTTTATTTGTCTGAGAAGCAACAATAGCTGAAGTTCCAAAAATGAGCCTGAATTCAAAACTAACCTAAGGATGTGCAACTACGTTTAACTTAAACCTGCTGGACATAAATAAACCGGGCCTTTCTACCAAGTGATGCCAGTTTTATTGGCAATTGAAGAAAAAAATGAAGAAAAATTAATGTGATAGGCAAGAACTCTTGAAACTTTAAAATTAAACAGTAAAAATAAATTAAATTGTATAGGACATAATTGAAACCTAATTTTTTAAATGTTCTGGGTATAAATAACTCTTTAAAATGTGGTAAACTGAAACTCTGGATTCAAACCTTGGCTGTTTGAATTTGTCGTTACTGCCCGGATTCAATTCATGCTTTGGAGGCAATCTTCGTACTTGCATCTAATGAATAGAATGACACATAGGTTTTCCAAATATTGACAATTTACGGCTCTTCTCCAGAAAGTATTTCGATTACAAAAGCCAAACAATGAACCAAAGAGGAGTCGAAGTTGCTTTTACATGTGCTGGCTCCACCCAATGGATTGATTTTTCGAGGCCATATCTCTTAAAATTGCTGCAATTATATTTGATGACAAACAAATTTTCTATTACGACTTGGCGTCATTTGTCATGTTGAAAAATTGAGGGTGCAATTCGTTTGACATCAAATCCTAGCAGATGACTCGCACGTTCACTGCTCGGTAGCCCATCGAAATTTAATGCAATTATGGAACGATACCGTAATTTGTTTAATTACGCCTTGGGCAATTGAGGACTGCACGCAAGCTGGCAAGATTGCAGCAAAGATCAAAGTTCTTTCTCGACCTGTCACGCCGAGGCACATTTGTCCTCACATATCCCTAAAGCGCTGAGGGTCGACTTGCAACATGACGCAAAAAGACTATCATCTGATGAGATCAAATTGAAATTAAATGTTGCATATAGTCATTAGCCGGTCAAGTACAGGGTGAAAACACTTGAGGAGTCCTTGGTGCGAGCCCAGGGCACACTTCTGTTGCACCTTCACCTCTGATGCAAATTTAGATATGGCCTCACCATCTCGCGGCTATTTTACAACATATGTCACTGCGCCAGTTATGTAATCATTAAAATGTAAACATAATACCGAGGACCATATGGTAAGCCTCTAACCAAACCATGTAATTTGCCGAAATGAAACTCCTGCCACCCTCAACATATCCTTCAGGAGCAACATTCTAAAGCGGAGGAAATATTGCACTTAAGACAGGACTGAGCCAATGTGCCGAAATTGCTTATGCGGAGCTAGTCCTGAAAATGCGTCATCATTTTCGTCCTCGCAGGTAATTCGTCTTGTGAGGATAAATTGAATGGTGAGCACAGATACCTGCCTTAATTTTTATTCTATGAACTTAAGCTTTGTTACATTTAATATATTTCTTTCCGGCTTCGCAACCCATTACTCGGGCAGTCAATATTACACCAAGTCGGATTCCAACGAATAGTAGGGGAAAGGAACTACAATCCTTATCATCCTTCATAGTTTGCGCTTCCAAGCGTTCAGCGGAGGGTGGATCAAGGACTTTACAGCTTGTTTAAAACGCCAAAGTGCCTCTTCATGTCCGCAATTAAAGCGAAGGGTGCGTTGCAGTAACAATGATGTAACACTGGTGTAACATGTTGGTGCATTTCGGAGCAATTGATTTATTTGCTTCTAATATGTATTGACTGTTGATCGACGTAAGTGCTGGTGATTGCAATGAACGAAATCGTTGAAGTGCATAATGCAGCCAGATCAAATGGTAAATTGTCGACACGCGCAATAATTTAGTAATTGATTTTGATTACATAATAATCATCAGCATCAATAGCAGATGTGTTACTTTGGATATTAACTAGGAAACATGTTTGCGGTATCATCGCGTTTGCACGTACGTGCCCAGCGAAGGCGGAATCATTAAATTGGCCTGGAACATGGTAGTAGAACTCAATAACAAGGATTTAAGCTGCGATATTGAGATTAATTTACATTAAAACGAATTATAAATTATTTTCTAGAACAATTGGATTGAACAATTCAAGAAATAAATTCATTTAATTTGGGTTCCGGAGCTTCTAGCACTGGGAATTGTACAAATTTAACGATTTTTCAAGTGTGCATTGATTTTGACACTAGAATGTCATGCACGATTTCTCATGGATAATGATGACCTTTTAAAAGGGTTTTTGGGGGCAAACAAGAGCTCACTCCTGACACGAGTGTTCATTTCTTTTTCAGAATTAGGTATTTGCCTTCTTCCGTTCATGTTTCTTGCAAGCGCCTTAGAATAAAGCAAGGAGCAGGGCTTCCGTTTGAAGTTCAACTCACAGGTTTGGTGATGATCCTTCTTCCACATTTGGTTTACCTGGGAAAACCACCGGTTTAACGGGAAAAGCCATTAAGGAAATGGCACTCATTCATTGAACAACTATATCCTGATAATTTAGCCCAAATGAAAAGACATATGGATAGCTTGGAGCAGAAGTGATCCAAGTGTCAATTTATGGATTTTGATAAAATGAGCCAAACGCGGTTTATGTAATTATGAATATGTTTTGATAACTTAAAGTTCTTTTTTTTAAACTGAACTAATCTATGAATTTTTTTGACAGAACAGAATGTTATGCAAACATATCCAAATAAAATTGTAGAAATTCAACAGAACTTTATTTCAGTAATCAGTAGTAGTATAGCACATACCAAGGAAAATGAAAATTATCTGCATCTTATAAATTTAATTTTCTTCAAAGAGTAAGAGCTGTAGATCTTCCTCTCCTATTTGACCTCTACGTGTGATGTCTAGTCAATTTAGGAAAAATGAATGATGTAGGTGGAGGAAGGGGGGAGTTGTACGTAATGCAACATCCTTTTAAGGTCACGGATTTGTGTCAGAAGTGTCTGAGTAATTACTGTTGATGGATCTTACTATCATTCTTTAGAAATCTAACTTTCTTAATTTTCGGAAAAAGTTCTTTATTACCTGTATTGCTTCTTCCGCCTTATTATTTCCATTATGTCTCATTATTTCCCATTTCATCGTTATTTTCACTCATTTCTTTCCCAAGGTCCTTTGTATCTATAAATTTACCCTTCATATCATTTACAATAAAAGAATTTTTATTTTTACATGTCTTAACAAGTGACATCCAACCATGTGGAGTGTAAATGAATTCATTTTTCTTTTGAGCCTTGGCATGGACTGGAAAATCAGCGTCATTGCGCTAATAACATTGGCCGCTGACTAAATAACAAATTACTTTTTCTTCAAAAATTGGTACGTCATTAACAATATACACACAGTGACAAAAAAATCTACGAGCTGCCAATTCAATGAAAATCTCTACTTATTTTATCTAGTTTCTGGAAACGTTCACTTTTTAGATACAAAATACTTTTCTAACTGCATTATGTCCCTGAAAAAAGCGTTACAATATTGGAATATTTTTCCAATAGCTTGATTCGTTGAAAAATAGAAAATAGGTATCTTTTTCAGAAAAAAAATCGCACAGTATTTTATATGAAAACATTACTCCTTTGTTTTATTTTTCTGTCACATAAATACAAAAGAGTAAAAATACTGTAATAATTAAGAAAAAATTAACATTACAGACATTCAATTAGTTCTTACGTATTTAAAAATTATTAATAATTGATCGGCCTGCCTTTCGCCATTTTAAAAAATCTTCATTGATTTCTTCTTCCCACACTTTTCAGGTTTAGGAGGGTTTGCGGTTCACTTTCCCTTATTTTTGAACCCATTACCTGCCAAAGGTTTTCAAGGTTTTTCAATGACTCTATCCTTAGCTGCTCCTTAAATTGTGTTAGCTGAAAAAGACAAAATATTACCAAGTCCATTAGTAAAAATATTTTTCTTTCCAATGTGAAAATAACATACAGAGCGAGCTCGATGTGCAGGAGCCGAATCGTCTTGGAAGAAAGGATTTGACACATCTGTCGTTAGATCCCCGAACTACGCCTTCTTCAACAAGATCTCTGTACTTAGCAGCATTCACAGATCCTTCAAGAATAATAAGAGGCCCTACGCGATTATGTAGGATACATCCCCAAACCATCACATAGGGGGAATGCTTTACCGTTGCTTGGATACATTCGTCCGACTATCGTTCACCGGTTTTGCGTCTTACTCGCAATGTTCCATCTGGTCCATAAAGATTAAATTTCGATTCATCTGAGAAAATGACTCGTTTCCAATCCTCTAAGGTCCAGTTTTTCTATCTTTGCACCATTCGAGACGAGCTTGCCTCTTTCGTTTATTCAAAAGCGACTTTTTCGCAGGGCGATAAGATTGTTCTGGTACTGCAAGGCTCATTCATTGATTTCGACTACCCTGCCCGCAATTTTGATGCTGTTTCAAATCGATTTGCCAGGGCCAGGGCCTTCAAATGGTCTTCATCCCTTCGCTTGGTACCTCGTTTTCTTCCGCTGACCTTTTTTCGCTCAAGGCTGCTTGTATCTTGCTTTTTTTAATTAAATTCCGAACTATACCTCGCTGCCCCCTTCTTACCGAGCGATTTCCGATTTCAACTTACCTGATTGGTAATTGGCCTCTCGTTCTAGACTCAAAGTGATGTATTTTCGCATCTCTAGTATAATTATTTACCTATTGGCTTGCAAAATTAGACTGATATGGAAATTGTGCATTCTGTAGTTTATATAGGATATCTAATTACTACCTGAAAAAATTCGTTTGCCTCGGGATAAGCTACTTATGTCATTTTGATGGTAACTTGAAAAATTCCTAATACGTAGATTTTTGTCACTGGGTAAATTACGATTTTGGCTTGAACAGTAATCGCTAAAAGTATAAATCTTTGTTATATTTCGTGGCATTTGGTCTTGTATGTTATAATTTAAACACGATATGATCTCTTGCGACGCTCTGCCACCAATGGCCTCACACCACACATCATAACAGTTTGTTCACCGCCTGGCAAATGAAATTAAGTGCAAAAGTCAAGTGTATGTAGTTGACGCAAGTAATATACTTCACCTGCTTGAATGGAAGAGGTTTCTAAAGTACACTGCAAGTCAAATGTTATAAGCCAACAATAACCATTTTTATCGAAAGCTTTATTTTTGTACCAGTTCAATAAATTCCTTGCGAAGCAAGGACTAGCTAGCATATGGTGGTTGTCTTGTTCTGTTCTGATTTGTATGCTTTTCTCTTTGTCACTTTCACTAACTATACTCATGCGCGAAATATCGCATATTTTACGGGTTTCTGTTTTGGGGATTTAAAAATGTAAAGGGCTTAGCCGGGTAAGTATAAAGAGTTGGCCCCCAAAAATGAACCCTTGTTTTAATATCTACATGATGTACAAACATGGTTTATGTACGTTTCGTGTCCGGCTTTGACCTGGAGATATGGGAGAAAATAACCATACGCATAAAAATTATTCAAAAAAATTTATCTCAAAATCTAATTAAGCTAGAGAAGTGAAACTAACTCGAGACTTTAGGTAACCTTACGCTAAATTTTATTAAAATTTGGATTTTTATAACGACTTTTCATACAAGAAAACAATTAAAAACGCTAATAAATAATAATTTTTTTATGTTATCTGTGACACAATCACGTTATATGTTATGTTATATGTTATGCTCCTTTATGTGCACTATCAGGTATAATATTTGCGTGAGCAAAATATGGTGCAAAACTCATCACGACTCAACTTAAAAAAAAAAAAAAAAATGTGATTCGCGTCTTGTAATATAAAGGTAAACATGTGACTCCTTTCATCTATACGTGGGTGTTTCGCCTCGAACGAGGTAGTATCCTTCACCCATCTACTTATTTATTTTGTAACTTTTATAATTCATTGTAAGTAATTTAATTGCAACCTAGGCCGACATTCCCAGAACTAACCATTTTCATTATCTTTTATTACGGATTATTAGATCCTGTTTTTTAAATGTACCATTCAATATTTTTGTTATTTCAAGAAATTCCGCACATTGATTCAACACAAAGACAATGAATATATGTTCGATATAGTTAAGAACGTTTTGGGAGATATTTATAATCCTTTATTTGTTTGTACTAAGTGTTTATTAAAAGGACGTAGCGATAAAATCTGTTACATTTTTAAAGCAAAAACTGAATAAGTTCAGATGTCGTTGTTAATCGTTGGAACTATGATCAAGAGTGCTAACCACAAGAACTTAAAAGGGCAATCAGTGATCGTTATAAATTTTCGTGGGTTGCTTAGTAAATATGCCTTGAATTTTGAATTCAATCAAAATAATCAAATGATAAATCAACAATTTAATAAAAAGTAGACCTATAGTGAAAAAATAAAGTGAAACTACCTAATAGAACCGTTTCATTCCATATATGTTCAGACGCAAGGTTGTAAGCAAATAATTTCGCACTAAGAAGAAGACAAGTTTTTTATTGTGGTTGTATTTATAGTATTTTATTTCTTAATATTAAATCTGTATAGCGGTACTGCATTTTCAGATACAAACCCCTTCTACTGTACGATTAGGGTTTGTGACTGTATACAATGGAGAGAGAGCAAGAAAAGAAGACTGGAAATAGAAAGTAGATAATTATTATTATTATTGTACTGGGGTCCACTTGATGGAAATTAGCAAAGGCCAGAAATTGGCCCTTAGCTCCCCATGTGTAGTACTATTGTTTACAGAAGGTCCATCCTGTCGTCCTACAGAAGCTAAGGAGTTCCCCAGCTATGTGGTTGCCAAGTGTTCCAATCCTCAGCCAAGTGAGGCATTTGTTGATCAGACTCGTGCAGTCTAGGTGGAAGTGTTCTTTACTTTCTTCATCCTCGCCGCGAGCTCGGCAAGTGTCATCCGTTTGGATTCTTATTCGTTTGGCGTGTTGACCTAGAAGATTATGGCCTGTTAATACTGCCACTAATGTTCTAACGCCATTTCGGTTTTTCCTAGGAGTTGTTTTGTCCTCATTAGATTAGGGTGAGGTCAAAGAGCGTATCCTGCATTCTTTCCTGTCATTCCGAGCCGTATCTGCCTCTTTCCAGAGGATTTCGTCTAGTTCCCTTTTTACCGCTGCTAGTGGCACTTTAATTGCGTCTATTTGAGTGGCATTTTGGTCGGCTGATCCAGGTTTCGCTAGCTCATCCGCTCTTTCGCTTTCTTGGACCCATGTCAGTTTAACATTTACTCGGGTTGTTGCGGCTTTGAGAGCGTGCCTACAACCCTGCACCAGTTGTGAAACTACGCGGTTAGAGGCAAGCGCCTGCAGTGCCGACTTACTGTCCGAGAGTATTTGTATTCTTCCATTTAGGTTGTTTTTTGCCGTTTCTATAGCCGCTTTTATTGTAAACACTTCCGACTAGAAGACTGTGGTGTGGCTCTCCAGTTTATAACTTCGGTTGAGTTGCGGGTAATCCTGCAAAAACATTCCGACGCCGCTTCCCTCATCCGTTGTGGAACTATAGGTGTAGATCATAATCTCACTTCCAGATGTGAAATCCTGCACCGTTTTCCACGCTTCTCTGGTCGGAATGCTAATCTTGTATGGAATTTTTGTATCAACTATTGGTTGAATTGTACTCAGCTCCCTATTACTTGACGGGGCTATCCGTTCCATTTTTTGCGAAATTTCCACCAAACTAATGCCACAGCCTCACTACTGTTGTGTAGATTGATTGGGCAATTTTGGGTTTTATTCCCTTGGTTTTCCCCACTAGTCTTTTCATTGTGAAGAGCGTCGCTGTAGCTCTTCGTCTGACTGCTCCTATGTGTGGGGTCCAAGTTAGCTTATCATCCAAGGTTACTCCTAAGTATTTCACCTTGTTTACTAAACTTAAATGTTTTATGTCAATAGTGGGGTGTGAAAATGTCTCTGGTTTACGGCGCGTAGTGTAAAGCATAAGCTCCGTTTTGTTGGCATTGATGCGCAGTCCGTTTAGCTTGAGTGCGGTCTGCATCAGTTCCGACATGGTTTCCGGGAACTTTCCACTTATCAGTTTAACGATATTGTTTTGAAACCCTTCCCGTTGAAGTCTTCCACTATTTGGTTAGCTGTGAGTACCCAGGCAAGTGGTGATAGTATACCGCCTTGTGGTGTACTTGTTAGTCCATTTATTCAAGGTTACGCCGTTTTCTTCGGCTGTAATCTTCCTTTTAACTAGTAGATCCGTCATCTATTTGGTAATATATGGGTCTATTGCATATTTGTGGGTGGCAGCTACTACGCTCTCAGTTTCAACATTGTTGAAGGCTCCTTCGATATCGATGAAGGCCGCCAAGGTGTAATGTTTGATGGCAAGGTTCCTCTCTATTCTGCTTACGCCTTCGTGTAGTGCCGTCTCTGTTGAGCGCCGTGGGAGGTATACATGTTGGTTGGGACAAAGCTCCGTCATGTTTACGGTGCCTTGTATCGCTCGTCCACCAGGCGTTCCAGGGTTTTCAGCATTAAAAAGACGTTAAGATGATAGCTCGGTAATCCATTGCTTTATAGTGGCTGGCTTTTGCCGGCTTGGGTATAAAAACTTCTTTAGCTTCTCTCCAGTCCAAAGGAATATAGCCTTTAGATATGGAAGCTCTATATGTTTTCACCAAAATCCGTATTGTTGTGATATTCACTTTCATAAGCATGATCGGATAAAATTTGTCGGTTCCTGGTGGTTTGTAAGGTTCGAAGGTATTTATGGCCCAAAGGACCTTTTCTTCGCTTACCATTTCTTCTAAAGGGGGGGGGGGGCACGGTAAGGAGTCACGTTGTTTACTTGTTCTGTTTCTCCATCCGTTGAACCTGGAAAATGTTGGTTTAATAGGAGCTTGAGACGTTCGATGCTATTTGTTTTCGACGATCCGTCCTCCTCTTGGAGCATCGTGTCCATATGTGATTCTCTTTTCAGGGTCATGCTGAGCCTAGATGTCTCGTTTCCTCCCTCAATACTGCTGCGAAAAAGATTTCAGGATTTCTTATTCCCTCTTCTTGCAGCTCTTTTAAAAAATTTCAGAAATTGCTTGTAGTCCTCCCAATCCGTATCTCGGTTTGTAAGACGAGCTCTTCTGAACAATCTTTGAGTATTTTTCCTGATCTCTTCCAGTTGTTTGTTCCACCAGCTTTTGTTTGACGGTAGTGGTTGGATACATATCACTGAAGCAATCGACCAGTATACTTGTGATATATCTCAATTCATAGTCAATATCTTTTCGACTTCTTAATGGATTCGACTGGTGTGAACTTATATATCTTTTAGTAGCGTTGGTGTAGCCGTCCCAATCCGCTTTCCTAGGATTACAGAAGACATATGAGGTATTCTCACCTCTTCTCGCTTGAAGGGTGATCCATTGGTGGTCCGACAGGCTAGGTGAGTCACATACTCTTCAGCCGTGCGGGTCCTCCAATGTCTCTGTTGTGATTAGAGTGACGTCAATCACTTCCGCTCTATTTTTCGTTATAAACGTCGGTATGTTACCCTTATTTGCTAAGTTGAGGTTAGTAGTTATTAAGTTATTGACTAACTGCTCACCTCTTTCGTTGCACTTGGTGCTTCCCCAGAGTTTGTGTTGCGTGTTCTCATCGCATCCGATGATGGCCCGTTTCCCCCGTATATGTTCTGAAAGGGCGCGGAATTCGATGGTCGGCATCGGAGCGCCAACTGTACGTATGCTGAGGCTAGTGTTGCCTGCCCGTCCCTTTCGTCGAACACTGCTTATGTAAGGTCCATGTTGCTGAACTGCGGTAGAAAAATTAAATCAATTTCCTTCCGATATATAATGCAGCTTCGGATTTTATTTACTCCGCTTGTGGCGAAGATTTTAAATTGTTTTGCCCTGATTCCAAGTATCTTTCTATTAAGTTGGTATCAGTTGGAATCAGTGCTATTGGGGTGTTCCCATCAGCTAGATGTTCCAACAAGTTGGCTGTTGCTGTGATACTGATTTGTTTGGGTAACCCGCATTGGTTTTTCGCATTTGCTCCAAAGGCTCGGTCGCCTTTGCTTTGGCAGTCACCTGGTTGAAGCCAAAACTTAGTCGTTCGTTTTTTCCCTCAGAGTATTGACGTCTTCCTTTCGCATGCCCAATACCAAGATCATGCCTTTGTTGGCGACTTAGAAAGTAGAAAGTAGATAATAAAAGAAAGAAAAAACAAACAGGAAAAATGGGAAAAAAAGAAAAACAGGGGCGATTGAATACCTTCGTTTACATTTTTTGTTAATAATATTCTCTAAGTTATTAGAATTGAATCTTCACTTAAAAAACTCCATTAATATGAGTTTTTCCATCAGCATACAGATAATATGAGAAAGATATAGAAAATATTTTATACAGGAATTTTTCATTAAAGCTATCATATGTATTGTGAAGATAATCCATATTCGTTAACTTCTTCAATTCATTACAGTCTATGTCAGGTAATTTGTTTAGAAATTTGTTAAAAACAATAATGCAAACGTAAATTCATCGATTGGTGTAAAATTCTGGAATTTACTGAATAAACATTTTTTGCGTTTTTTAATAAATACGTTCTGGTCAAAAATTGACCTACGGTAGGCTGTTTCCAAGGGTAATGTACTATACTACCATTTACGTTCAAATTCTATTATTTGATTCAACTGTCACGTTGGGATATGGCACCACGCTTCGAAGCCATACGCAAGAATGGGCCAAATAAATTGTTTATATATAGTAAGTTTAACTTCTGTATCTAGTTCCCTTTTTCTTATTAAATTTTTGATGAGACAGAGTACGAGTTTTGCTCTAATTAGGATATTTTTAATATGCACTTTCGTTGTCCACTTGGAAGGTTAAGTAACCCCCAAGTATCTTAAGTTGTCAACTACTTCTATTGGCTGGTCATTAAATAATGAATTTTATGTTTCAATAAGTTTTGTACTCTTTTGGCCTTACATGTTTTCCATACCACCTGAATAAAATTGTTTAAGAGTTCGTTGGATTTACAATGCCTTTCCATTTTTCAAAATATCCATGTACTACCTTTAGGAATATATTGAATCTACGAATAATTACTTTGACATTAACACCAGTGGTGTACAATATTGTGTCATCAGCATAAAGAATTGATTTGATTTTATTCTCACCGTCCTTCGGAAAGTCAGATAGATATATATAGAAGAGAATCGTGCCTAGAACCGAACCTTGGGCGACCCCTGCGAGTATTTCTACAGATTCAGATAAAGTATTGTTGAATTTCACCAAAATCTTTCTGCCATTGAGATACTCTGCCATGAAAGATATGCTGGGAATTTCAATTGATTAATTTTATAAATAAGACCTTTGATCCAAAATGTATCAAACGCTTTTTAAGGTCGAGAGAACAAGTGAGCATTGGACATTTCTTTCTAAAATTCGAATTTACTTCTTCTCATAGACTTATCAGCGCATGTATGGTGGATTTCTGTAGTTCGGACTCACGCTATTTATTATATGCCATATCTAACGAACATCGCATTGCCATTGGTATTGTTCTGGGTGGTAGCTTTGCGAGTTGGATTCTCTAGCATTTTGTTTCAAGATTTTAAAATTAGTAATAGCTAAGCCAAATTGATGCTGGTAATGTCGGACAAGTGTGAAAACTGTAACAAGTACCTTCGTAAAGTCAGTGGTTATAAAAAGTTATAGGAACTGGAAAGAAGCTAAGGTGTTGAGTAACTATTTAAATAAAACCGTAAAATTTGACGATATACTCTGTAACAAGTGTCGACTCATCCCATATATTAACAAAAAAGCTTCTAGTTCGAAATGTACACCGCCGGATGAGGTGCCTTTAAGCATGAAAGTATGCAATGAAGAATCAGCGACTACTGGATTGCCGAAAGAACCTTTTGTCAACTCTACGGATTCAAATACTAACAGTGAACGCTATTTTACAAATGAATATCATCTGAGCCACGATTATATTGAAATTCAATTTCAACGTGTTGCATCTACTCACAGGTATTGAATTGTATCTAAAAAACTAACTCATCTTAAGACAATATATTTAGAAACACGAATACAAATGCTCATAAATACAATTCATACCAAAAGGTGATCGGTGCTGTTTGACGCATTTAATAGGAAAAGATTGTTATGAAGATGATTTATCTCATCTACGTATAGTTTATAATACCAGTGCAATAGAAATAATAGAATTGGCATTATTTTTGAATACACTGTAAAATAAATTCCAGTCATCAATATTCGAAAGACTGAACGAACTCGATATGTCAAAAGATTTCCTTCTTCCAGAAGTTCCCTGTCCACTGAACCACTTGTGACTCACGAAACGTGCATATGGATTGCACAACTACGTTCACGATCCATATGTGGTTCAGCGCATACCTAAAACTAAATTACTAATACTAAATACTTAAATAATAAATTATATAATACTAAATTACTTGGGGAAACGTGGCAGGACGCGACTGTTTTTCTACGGGACGTATCAGGCTGATCATATAGTAGAGAAAAACACTGGGACGTACGAGCATATTTTTTTTATTTTTACGGAAAATGACAACTTCATTACCTTTTGTAATTATTCTAGAATCAGGACAAAGAAAAGGTTTTTTTTTTGCGTGGCGAGCATTCAGTTTCCATTTTTTTTTACATCCTTAGCAGCCTATTTCCAGTTGATACCATCTTTTCGCAAGTTTTCATAACATCCGCTGCATCTTTTTCGAATAATTTTGCCATCATCTTTTCTTGGCATTTACGTCAAAAAGTGTTGGTTAGTGATGGAACTCGTAGATGGTCTGGAAAGCATTCTTGACATATTCGCGCTAGCGGCTCCATCTGATTCATATAAGAAAGCTTTGATAATTTCTTGCTGTGCTTCTAATATGGTTTTCTAAGTTTCTGTTGAATGCAGCTTTTGATGCAACAGCGTTGCGTTCGTGACTGATGCACAAATCAAAATATCCAGAGCCATTTTTTTAAAAATAAGTCAGCGACTTCGTTTTAGCGTCATAGTAGCCTCTTTAGTAGTCCATTTACGGGATGTAGTTGGCTGCAAACCACTTTGTCCTGGTTGAGAAAGATCTGGAATCACATCTAACGGCTGATCAATGGGCGAGTTTCTGCTGCACTCTCCAAAGGTAGCGTCGGTTGAACTATCTGGATCAGAAACCTCATCAGGATCAAAGTCAGGATCATCACCGAAAATACTCCGCTCTGGGACATCTTCCACAGTATCATCCGAGTCTAGCACGATTTGCACTCCACGTTTATTTTCATTAGAATTACGTTTTTTTTGTAAGCTGCGGGCCGTTTGGGAGGCATTTTCGAGCAAAAACAATCAATAGCACTAGCAACAATCGCGGTTTTATGGAAACTGAAAGTGACCCACAACTGTTTATGTGAAAAGACAATGATCTTACGACATCCAAACTTGCCAGATCTAAAATATTATTTTCAAATGACAAAAATGAACGAAAGTCGTTACAATGATATCAAATGTACTGTATATTATAAAAAATTACAATAAATGAATACGTGAGACACATATGATTCATGAGCGTGCAGTGACTAAAAAGACTCGGTACGCTCCTGAATCATATGTGGTTCAGGTAAATATATATAAAGATAACCTACTTCTATTTTTTATCAATGTATTTCTATGCTTGGGGCTTATATGCAATCAAATAAAACCAATTTTCATCAAAACGTAATTTGAACTTGGGGAGCTATCTTATTGGTTTGTTCAGGACAGGGATGTCTATACGACGCAGATCTTTTTGTTTAAACTGAATACCGGAAACTCAAGCCAATGAATACCGGACCAATAGCTTGTCTTTTTGGTTTACCTAACGGCCAACAAGTCTTCGAATGTTTTGCACAAATAAATACAAGTCTTGAAAAAGACATTTTACCGAGCTGTTTCTGATACAACGCTGTTTCTTGACAACATTTTATAGCGAACACCTGTAATACTGCTAGAAAATTATTAAGTGTTGGTGAACATCAGTTTGTATTGATTGTAAATGGAACGTATATCAGACACCGAAAAAGCAAAAATAATTATTATCAAAGGAGATCAAAGAGAGGAGTAAGCCTTTCACAATTTGTTCCAAAAATGGTTTTGTCGTTAATTTTATTGGGCCTTTTTACGAGACCCTAAATGATGCTTCAATTATGAAAATTATTTAAGAGGAACTTCTGTTACCTTATGATATCTTCATTGTAGAAAGTGGATTTAGAGATGTCGTAGAGCTTCTGAATCACCAGGGATTTATCGTTCTTATGCTAGCTTTTAAAGGTCAATGGCTCGAGAAGGATCACGTAAATCAAGTAGGTGGTAGAAGCTGTTAAAGTACAAACAATTACAACATTCTCTCGAAAACAAAATGTTGCCAAATTCGGTATCGCTATGTAAAATTATTGGTTTTCTGAACAACACTTATGATAAAAGCCTTGGTTCAGATGGTGAATTCAACGAAATTATAGTAGAAATATATATATAAGAAAAATAGAAGTGACGTAAGAAGTGACGTAGAAAATACTTTGAGCAAAGAAGTACAAAACCAGCGTTGGAACCGAGAAAAAACCTTAAATTTGTATCATCTGACGTACTTGATTTTCCGCGTTTCATTGACGATCAGCTCGAGATTTTACTCACAGGCTCGTACCAATTTTCACAAGCTCTATCTTACTTGGCCGAAAAAACGGATGACCAAAATAATCTTTCTGTACAATATGTGACATCAACACCCAATATCATTAAAGCAGAAGTAAAATCAAGACATATAAATAGTAACGTCTATCGCACATACATTCATTATATTTCCGACTGTAACGATATCAACAGTATTCTCCGTTATTGCTCTGGTTGCCCCAGTGGCAACCGTACATTGGCATGCTGTTCAAATCTAGCAGCTATTATTTATTATTTGTCATATTGATGGTATTTTTCCCAGAATCATGCGTCCTGCTAAGGTCCTAACTAAGTTATTTGCGACTGAAAGTGTTCCAGTTGTAATTAATTACAAGAGTATTCCTGTATGTGTAATGGCGAAGTATTAACAACTGATGAAGATTAATATTTTTTGTTTCTTTTGAGGAATTTTCAAGGAATTTCTTCAACTTTTAAAAGTATTTCCCTATGTTCTAATACAAGTTGGTGCAAAACTAATGCGTGTTGCACTCTTTTTCGGAGTGTTGCACCAATTTTTTCTCACGCAATTTTTATGCGTGATAGTGCACATAAAGGAGCATAACATACGAGTATATTGTTTTGGTGATTGTAAGTCACAGAGAACATAGAAAAAAATATTATTTATTTACTTCTTTATTTTTCCTTTGTAAATGAAAAATAATTCTAAAAATAATCTAAGAAAAATATATAATATTCACTGTAAGGTTACCTAATGTTACACGTTAGTTTCACTTCTCTAGCTTAATTAGTTTTTGTGATATATTTTTTTGAATAATTGTTATGCGTACGGTTATTTTCTCGGATATCTCAAGGTGAAAGCGGAAGCCGGAAGCTAAACGTACATGAATCACTATTGTACATAAAGCAGATGTTAAAACATAGGTTTCGATATGGGTTCATTTTTGGGGGCCAACTTGTCATACTTATCCGGCGAAACCCTTTTATTGTCTGTTAAAAATATATTTGTAATATGATATCTGTCATATAAATGATTTCGATTGATATTTTCAAAAATGTGATTAAATATATGGACAAATCCTTTACCATCCTGTTGACATTTCATATAGATCGTATAATTTGGATAAATTAAAATCCTGACTAAATATTCACGCGATGGCGTTCGGTCGCCATAATGGTTTTTGTAACGAGGGAAACTTTCAATGTGACACATTATGTAGTTGACCACCTCGTTTTTCATTTGGATATCCCATTGCCCCTTCTATCTGGTGAAGGTATCGGAGCAATCGAGTCTCTCTTCTTATTCAATGCTTAGTCCAACCTCTTTTTTGAAGTTTGGAGCACTTTAAGGAAAAATTGTTTACATACCTGTTGATTACTAAAGGAATATTGACGACTACGTTGTTTATGACTTGCTTGTTGGCTGTTGCGTTTCTTATGTCTTTCTGGGGAGAATAGTCTTACAGACGCGCAGATTCAAGCAGTTTGGCTATCCCAGTTATATGCATAAAATCGTGAATTTGAGTTTCAGATGTCACTTTAACACTGCATCGCTTTATATAATAACAATTAACTTGTTGAAATGTTTTAGCTGGAAGTGATTTTCCAGAATAACTCATATACAATTCTGCCCTTTTTCTTTTCTTCTTTATTATATTTCTTTTCCAGGCGATTTCACTTTCGTTTCAGGGGACGTTTCTTCGAATTTCAATATTCGATTCATGGCTGGCCCAAATTTTCCACGCTTGAAGTAGACAGACAGACAGACTATGACAGGAACTTGAATGTTAACTTCTCTGCCGATATTTTCGATCGTTTCTAAAGACACACGAACCTCACGAATTTTATTTTGTGTAATTATTGAAATTTTCTCTTACCTTCCTGATCAGTACTTTCTTCTTCATTCTATGTCGGGTGATAAGAATTTTTATTATCTGTAAAATATAGATCTTCCTCCGTGTCCGAAGAATATTGATGGTTTCGCTCCCCTATTTTGATCATAACATAGATTATGTATACTTCCCTGGAATTAAATTAAAATGTAGTATTTAAAACGTTTCGTTTTAGGGTAATCCCATTATCTTAAATCAATGTTGTGCTTTGAGCTGCCAGATTAAACAAGGATAAAGATTTTGTCGGAAGAGGAATTCTTTCAATTTTAATCTAGTGTACCAATTGGTTAAAACGTTGAGTTTTTAATTGTGGGGAATATGAAAATAGAAATAATAGAAAGTGTGGTTTTGGCTGTCAAATGTTTAACCTTTCAACTCTTGAATTTGATTTTAAACTATTTCGTACGTAGCCTAAGGCACAGGTACAAAGATCACTTCTCCACCAGAGGTTTTTTGGAAATAATGTGATCCAAGTGATACTGATTAACATGGATCACTTTTGCACGGAGCAAAAAGGTTTAATTGAATAAAACAGAAATAGACACTAACATCTTTTTACCTACATGATAATATGCTGGTTGCTTGAGTCGCTGCGGCAAAGTAAATTTTGACATAATTATCTGCAGAAATGACGTTATCTCCATTTTGGCACAAACGTCACTTGGATCACTTCTGCTACAAGCTATTCACATATGGGCCGTTTTTTACCACCGCATTTCGACCTACAAAGTTTCAGAGCATCATTCATCATGATTGAGCAAGGCTCTATCTAAAATAAAGTGATGAAAGACAATTCAGCCCTTTATATCCAAATACAAGAGAATATTAAGCCAGTGCATGCAAAAAGCTTACTCGGTGTATGCAAAAAGCACCCAAAACATTAATCAGGATTAAGACAAGACTCTTTAGGCCATCGTGCCAAAACATACGTTTTCTTGGCAAAGATGTTGTGGAACTTACAGTATTAGTTCCACTTTCCGTATTTAAAGGAAGACATGTGCTTATTTTGAAGATTATGGAGATCATGAGCTACAAAATTGGTATCACAATTTTGCAATTTGAAAATAAATTTGAAGTTCTATTATGAAACAGCCGCAATTTTTAAAGATTTTTTTAAATTTTTTTGAGTGTTGGATTTCTATGTGACAACACTTGTCTTAAAACTTCATTGGAATCTTTAAGTGTCGACAATGTCAATCCTGAGATTGTCAGTCAGATATCTTTTAAAATCTCCAAAAATAACAACCAAATAAATTTGTTTTTACTGCTAATGAGTAAACTTATATTCATTCATATTAATATATAAAATGAAAGTGACGAGACAAACAAGTCTCAAACTTCATAGCCTTTTTGGATTTGGAATCCAAGCTAATATCTTGATGGAAATCCAGCATAAAATATTGACTCCGCAACGTTTCAGTATTGACATAGCCGGTTCTTTGGTTCTTGTTAAAATCTTTCTTTGGATGCTAAGTCGATGAACTACAGAGTTGATTGAATATTTTTGGCAAAGTTTTTTCAAATCCGGGCGAAAGGATAGAACTACTCCCAACAATGAATGAAACACTTTCTAAAATATTTTTATGGCTCAAAATATGTTTTACTCAGCAAGCATGTGAGGCAAGGATACAGATAATGCAGATCAAGAACCCGGAAGGACAAGTCGTTCGATAAACAAAAAGGTTACATCCCAAAGGAGGATAGTATGGAACAGCTGATGCACCCAAATGAAGGTCGAATGCAATCCGAATGATAGTACTAGTTGATAGTACTATAACAGCATTAATTCCATGAATAATCTAATCTATTCTAATAATAATTTATTCCTGCAAACACCAAGGGTTTCAATTTATATAAGGTACATGAAGCATAAAGTCCAGAAGAGTCTATACCCTTATGGTTGCCCGCCGTGACATCGTGAAAGAATTTGATAACCTCATTGAACTCAAAGGGCAAACTGCATGACACTTTTCCTGGCCTCTTAAAGTTCGAGAAAGCAGGGAGGCTAACTGTGAAAGTCGAAGCAGCATGGTAGTCAGTCTTGGTATAAGGTATTAAAGTCAGGGATATAAAGGTACCTTCAGTATCCAGCGTCTGAAGCTAAGAACTCAGCGAAACCGTGAAACTGGAGTTTGATCAATAACCAGTTACTTAAAGCAGTTTCCAGAAATTCACGTTAAGGAAACAACTATTACGACTGCCATGACTATAAGGACTTTAAAGAAGAAATAAAACAACAAAACGACATTGGGATTACGAGCATCCCAACACCCCCTTGCTTTGTTCTTTTCTTTGTTTTTTAATTTGCACGCACGACGTGTTCACTCCCGAAAAATAAAACAGCCGCTCTCCTGACGGGATCTTCCCGAGGTCTCCTCATGGTCATTTTTCTTTTCTCCCGCAAATGTGTCACCCTGGCGGCACTGTCACACTTGTGAGGTGAATTTTCATAAATTCATCACTCTACTCGTACTCGTCTAGTGCGCTCAACCAAACACGCCGCTGCTATTGCTTAGAGTGTGCGTCACCAAACACCAACATCAAGAAGAATTGATTATTTCACGTAATTCACGAACAAAGTTTAATTAGTACAAGAGCTGAATTCGTGTGATCAACCGGCATGTTTTCGGTCTGCTCAATGGGGCGAAGACCGCTTGATCGAATATGAGAATTTTTACAGAATAATCATCTTTCCAGATGAAGTTCCTTTCCATTCGGAGATTACGTCAATAAGCGTTATTTTTAATTAAGTAAAACTTTTAGAAGTACGGTGGTGAAGGCTTTTTAAGGCCTGGTTTTGAGTCAGCTAGACCTGCAATAGTTCTGAATAGCGTACTAAACACCTCCCCTGTCAACGTTAAAGCATACCCAGAAACCGTTTGGCAAATTAAATCGAGGTAGACATTGTGTTATCACGGTCACAGGTGCCTTCATATAATGAAAAGCGTGACAGGTGAAAGGAATGCCAGTAAATATATTGATACCTTCTGGAAGTTAGGAATTCTTCTCTGAGGTGATTTATCGACCATAATGTGCTTTATAATTTTATTTGTCAATTGTTGTTGGAAATTTCCGACTGAGGTTTCTAAGAAGAGCTGCCCGATTTCACGGAAGAGGTAGCCATGCTGCTTGCTCCATTTTTTGCCAAGCAAAATGTCCTTCGTAAAAACAACACAGTTGTGAGACTGCGGCGTATCTATATTACGCACGGGAACGATAATTTCAAACCCGCTCGACCGCTGGGTCAAGAAAAAGATGTCTCACCATGCGCTCAAGTTAGGGATCACACAACTACGGTTCCTTTATGCCGTGCTCTTAGTATAGCTTTGGATTGCTAAAAGAGCCTTGTATATCTTGCTTGTTGTCTCTGCTTCCGTGATGGTAAATATTTCTTAGCTCTCTTGCAACAGTGTCTATTATTCCAGCGATGACAAACGTTTTCATCTCGAATATTGTATGAAATCCTGAAAATATTGTCCCTTACATCTACTTCATAAGGTAGAACCAACTGCTCAATTCAAATTAGGAGTCATCTCATAGAAGCGATGAATCACAAAATGTTGACTATTAATTGAGTGAGTGCCATTTTATGGATTACAAGCAAGTCAATTGTGGCCCTGATTTAGGGGGAAGTTCACCTTAACTGCCAATTTCGATTCGAAAATTGACATTCTACAACTAGACCATCAGTATAGTCTTCCCCAGTAGTAGCTAGACCTCACACTGGTGACGCGCTTCTTTATCTAGATGAACACATTCTTTTCTAGTGCAGCCTGCACCAGTGAAGCGTTTTTTAGTCTAAACTATCCATTATCCGTTCAACAGCTCAATTATCCGTGATAGGAAATGTGCCGCATGTTTGTGCCGAGGATGGAACTCAGAGGAGGTGTGTTCTAACTTTCATGTTTTGGCCACCTTTCGTCTTGTCTCTTGGAAATGAGTTTCAAGCACTTTCCAAGCTTGATAAGTTGATCCTCCTCTTTTACAACCGTGTCAAGCACACATAGTGAGCGGTCGATACATGGCAACTCGTTATTCCTCTCTCCTTGCAGATTAGCAACAACATCGCCAGATTCAAGCACCTTTTGCCGCTCTTTGCAACTTTGAAATGCAGGTCATGGCACAACGAGTTACGATAGCTGATAACGAAATAGAACTTCGAGCGTAAAATAAGTAAACAAAATTATAATGAAAAAACTTAATTGGAAAGCAAACAGTTAGTATTATCTGGTCAAGGAATCAAAGCTGCTTTTTCGTATTGAATGTTTTGCAAAATTCACTGGTAACTGTTTTAATCCTTTAACCTTGTCCTCCTTGCATTCGACAGCTAAAACTAAAACTGAACGGCTAAAAGCGCAATGAATTTTATCAAAATTTTGCACTTCTTAGTCTTTTTTATTAGACAAACATACAAATCCTCTCCATCTGTGAAAATTTCTGCCTCTATTGTCACTTCGAAAGTATAGGCCAAAATACAATACTGCGTGACGGCAATGCGTGAGCGCGATGCGATTCTCTCTCGTCGTCACGCAACGCATTCAATTTACAATGCACGGGATGCGGGAAACAGTTCATATGACAAATGTCAAATTGGAGACGTTTTAAATGAAATTTGCTGAAAATAGTTTTTGATTTTTTAAGTGGAATTTTCCTTCGTTTAGCAAATAAAAGCCTTAACTAGAATGCACGAAATTTGCATTCGAAATTCATTCAGGCATAACCCTAGTACTTAAAAAGTAATTAAGGCGTTTGAATTTCAAATTTCATTTAAGCGCCATATTGCATTTGACAAACGTCACGCACCGCGTTGCGAGGAATTTTCGTTTTTCCGAATATTTCCCGCCTCGCATCGACGTATCGCAATCATTGTACGATGTCGCATACAAATGCATGTTACGAAAACTGCTTGACATTTGCTGCGAGAATGTCGTCGCGCTCTCGTGTCGCGGTCTCGCACTATTGTATTTCGGCCTTATCTTACATTGTGTCGGAGCACCATGCGAATAGAACTAAATCACTAAGAACAGGAGTGACACGAAACAAGAGATGTGCAAAGTATCCTGCTTACATGTAATAGTATGCAGTTCCGGTTTAAAAACGCATCAAATTTTTATTTAAACCCTTGCGCTCGAAGCCCATTTCTGTCGGGCGAACCAGCAACTCGAGAGAAGTCAGCCACTCCCGTTTGTATTATGAGTTCGTTGTAGTTAACTGTGCATAACTTTAGACACCATATAACACTTTAAACGCGTATATTTTTGCATTATACATTTTTTTAATTAGACGAAAGATACTTACTAAAGAATACGGTCTCTAATTTTGCTTCTTATGGTATTTTATGAAACAATCTCTAATGTTCATTCTTGGCTTGTCGGGGTAAGTGTCACAGTAGTACACAGTTTATCGCCTTTGGCCAGACGTTCGTTGGGAACAAACTTTGCAATCCTTGAAGCGTTATTGTTGGATTCCTGCGTTATGTCAGAATAATTTGAAGAAACCTATTGGTTCTTTTAGGTGTGAACCAGCTGCGGTCCTACTGGTCTTTCACATAGTACCTTTCAACTCTTGTGGGAATTTATTCAGACGGTTCAGTCTCTTGTGTACAGTCACTATGGCTTTCAGATTCATTATCGATTACACCTCGTTTTTTCGATCTCACGCCTCTAACGTCATCGCTATCTTCATTACTTCCGTCTTCATTCCCATGGACAAGCTATCTATGTAGTGATGTAATTTCGTTCGATATTACCGAAAAATTGAACTCATCTTCTCTAGTAGCAATTTCATCGTCGTGTTCTATACTTATTGGACTCAATAGCATTGCAAGAAATATGGTGATCGCCAAGAAGGTCGAGTTCGAACTAATGTCGAAGACAAAGTCCAACCCACGGGTGCGATTATTTTTGAGATTGGACACTTCATCTCGAGAATGCGAAGACGACGATTGGTTTTTTCTCCAAAGAAGCGTTGCGCCGTCCATAAGCGTTCTGGTATTCTCAAGAGAGAACGCCCGCATTGCCATACATTTGTATTTATGATATAAGACATTTTAAGCCACACACAAATAATCACAGTTACCGCTCGAGTTCTCGCAAAACGCATGAAGTGGTGCCTGAGAGTCAACACTCGAGCGCTAAGGGTTAAAAATATATAATTTTATTATTTTGTGGGAATTCGGAACTTAAAACAGAAGCAGGATTCCATGAAGAATAAAATACAAATTTGTTTTGCATTGCAAACCTTTTCAAATGAGCTTAAGGCGAATCTTAAGAAGATAAAATCAATGAAGGTCAACGACACAAAACCGGACTTTAAGAGCAGGCTGACAACTCTCTGGTTTCAAAACAAGCCGTAGAATATTTTTGCCTTTTTAAGTTAAAGATTCAAATGTCACATGTGAATATGAAAAAATGGAAGATTAGACTCAAAACCACATCCTTAATATTTATTCTTACTTCCTTACTTGGACCATTATATTGTATACGCATTAATATCGCGTGTAAGGACAAGTATAAATGTACGTAAAGCGTTTCAATATATTAATACAAACCCCATAATACACCTAGTCATCCACTAATAGGGAATCAAACCCAAGACTCCTTATTATTTGCATTAAGTAGATGGATCGTCTCAATAACAGTAATTACTAAGCAGAGTGAAATATAAACATCAAAAGCATTTTTTACTTGATTACTTCTCCGCGTTCGTTTCCATGAAAAGCACGTTCATGGAAATACAAAACCTTTCCGTTCGAGTGCTTTTTCAATTTTCCGCCAATCTTCCATCATCGTCCTTATAGATTTTATTGTAAATCTCGCTTACACCTGACCGCACTCTCGTCGCGAGCGCGACTTCCTTATTTACTGACTAAGATTTTCGTGAAAAAGCAGCAGCATCATCTTCGTCGTCGCCGTAGTAGTTGCAATGATGAAAATCCGAAAGTAAATCAAAGAAATCCGCTGAGCTCTCTCGCAAGATGGCTAAGTAGAAGTTTATACGAACCTTAAGTAGATGTAATTTTCTTTTATCCAACGCTTCTCCATGTTTATAATGAAAAATGTGGTGCACCATTACGGTTTGCGTTATTGCTTTTCGCTGTGTCAAAGCTGCCATTGTCCTTGTGAAACACAATCGCTCGGGCCTTCCATGCACTGGATACACATTAGGCATTACCTTTGACATGGGAACCTGCTCCTTTGATGTCTTTATTCCGCCCGACATGGCACTGAACGTAATAACTTGTGGATTTGCGACAAAGAGCATCGAATTTGAGATTAAGTGTGAGTATGCCAAGTGATTCGAAATCCGCTTACTGTCGATGAGGAAGCGAAAGCCACTGGATCAATAATTCTGAAAAAGTAATGAATGTTTCAATTGAACGCTAAAAGAAAACATTACCCGCGTACACATTACTTATAGATTGCATTACTCACTATTATAAATTGGCCACTTAAATTCGCTTCTACTTATACAGACTTGTTTTTTATTTTTCAATATCCTGATCAACTCCATGCTATTGCATAGTGTCTAACCTCGTGTCTACAGACGGGAGTGATTAGCGTATATTACTCAGGTGACGATACCTCAACAAAATTTGTGTTGACCCAGGTCAGCGACCAAAAATCCATTAGTCAAGTCTGGCATTGCTGCAATTAACCTATTCCTTTCACGGCCATTTGTTGTAAGTCACTGAACTGGAATGTCCTTCGAGTAAATTCTTTGTGAAAGAAGGACTCTGTGAAGAAATTCAACCTTAATGTTCGTGCATTCATTCTAGTTGATTTATTGTTTCTCGGAAAGCAGTTTGGCTCCATGTTAAACTTTGAACTTTTGTTCTGAAGCACGATACGCCAAAGGACTTTGTTTATGATTTTATTGATTCCGAGCCAGGAGGACTATCAGACGTTTTTCCGGCATTAATGCATTTATTAGCTCCTCTGTCCACTTGATTTTGGAGCGATTCTGATGTCCTCATATATATATTCAAAGTGTACATGAGGCTGCAATCTCTTAGCTAAGCTACCACCAGGCCCTGTTCCGTCTTAGCAAACAGGACAATGACAGTCGATTTAGTAGAAATTATAACGTTTGTTGGAATTTTAATTATTGAAATAACTTTCGTGTTTTTGTTGAATTAATCATAGTGTGCGCGTCTTCGTGCATACCAAAAATGTATCCTTTGTGCTTTGTTTCTAAGGAATTAAGTTGTACCACACAATGATACAATGCATAAAAATCACGTAATAAAATATTACGAAATTTGTCACCTGACATAGCATTCATTTGTGCTTAGTGCACGACAATCTTTAAAAGGAATATGGTGTTCTTTGTAATTGGAACAGTGCAATGGAACTTCCGTTTGTGTGTGATGTTCAGTCACATTGTACAAATTGCTAACTGGCATGCAAGGCATGTCCTGGTACATCTTTCCTTACTTTCCAATGGTAATTAAAAGCACACGGTCTGTGTTGTTTTATCTTGCGTCGCTCTTATGAATCGTCTGCTATTATGTTTGTCGTGTGAGTATTTGCAAGTATTACTTAAAAAAATATCAATGTATGGGATCATTTAATATGCGACAAAATCTTTAGCGACCAATTGTCCATAGTGGCGTTCAAACAACAAATGTCTTTCGCCTATCGAATCAATTTCAGTTTCGTGAAGACTCCCTTCGTAACTGACCAATGTGGTTTTTTGGTTCTGGTTTTCTGTGTACATACAAACAAAATGAGATAATCGGTTATTACTGAGTAACTGACCAAGAACGAACCAGAGATTACATTTAAGGATACCAAAAGGGGTATCACATCAGAGTCATCATTAGTTAGAAAATGAGATAGGCTTAAACTGGTCAATTCTGACTTCGCTTCGATACACCTTTCTCCCGTATGTTTCAATTCAGCCATGGAAAGGTGGCTGTGGGGAATAGTCACGACCTGAGTGTGGAACTCACAGACACATAATACTTTTCAGTTCCCACTCATTCCCTGCCCTGTGAGGGGCCATTTGGCACATTATTTTGGGAAAAGCGTCTTGTTTCTGGGAAAAATCAGAATACAGGAATCATTTCTTTAGTGGTTGAAAAGGAAACGAAGGCAGAGGTAAAAAAAAGATTTTCTTACTTTGAACTGCCCAAAAATCTGCGGCGCACGTCATTTATTTACCCTGTTTCAAACATTCAGTTAGATGGCCACAACCTATAAATGCTTTTGCAACAACGGAAGACCAGAAACATTCATGTATGCTCAAATGATATGTCAAGCAGATATCAGTCCCACTAAGCGCTCGATTTTGGCACCAGGAACGGGCAACCCACCTCTTCTTTCTTTCGCCCTCTCAGCGGTGCCTCATCTCTGTTTTTTCCGTTTTGTCTTCCCTCATGCGCCGGTCTATGTATATATATATTGTAACATGTTCCGGAAAAAAGGTTACGCGCCACTGTAGTCGTCTCAAGTGAAAAGTCGTAAACAAGTTTATAACTACCAATACATCGATAATTCTCGAAAGCGTAAACATAAACACGTTGCGTGCATTGAGTACAACAAATCCCGGTGCAAGCGACTCAGCGCGTAAACACGAGAACAATCCACATGGAAGATTCTGGGTTGGTTGGTAGTTGTATAAAAGCGACTGCGGCGAGCGACGAGGAGAGTCTTGTGAACGAAATGAAGCAGCGAGCGACAGTGCACATTGAAAATAGTGCGGTCAAGTAATTAAATAACAAGTAAAAGTGATTACGTTTAATAAGTGCTTATGAAAGTGATTGATTAATTGATTGAAAGGTGGATTTATAAAAATGAAGTAGTGATTCAGTGAAATAATTGTAAAGTGTAAGGTGATTTATCAGAATAAAATTCGAAGCACCTAATTTTAAACTATTCGAGTGTGTTTTATTCACTATTGTAAATATTTGCGAAGAGCAAACAGGTCGCGCACCTGGCAAAGCGCAACAATATATCTGCACAACCTAGCAAAGAAAGTGTGGATATCATTCCTACAAACAGCGCTACTTTCATCGCGGAGACTTAGCCGTTTTGGATGCATTTCCATATACAAAGCGTGGCCCATAGTTCTGCCCATTAGAAAATCCTGTACAGCGCTCATTACGAGCCTACTCCTTAATGTGAAGGTCCCCTTTTGTTAAATATGAGCCGATTGAAAGCCATTCCATTGGCATCAGTATGTCAACTGTTGCCTGATTCAATACGCCCAGGTATTACACTCCTGACGTAGTTTTGACTGGCGTTGTCCAATACTGACAGGCCTCTTCCTGGGGCCCAGCTGCTTTGTCAAAATGATCAATTTCGTTTTCGTCGGATATACGGGAAGTTAAATTCATTAGGTACCACCGTTCAAAGAAACCGACAGCTGAGTGTTTCTGAACGCTGTATAGAACTCATCATTTTTAGATTGCATCGGTGCTGGACCACCTTTCTCTGAAGCCATTATTTCTTGGAGATAGATTATCAGTAACCAAAGTCACATTAGTGCATTTGAGATCACATTTAAAACACATTTCCAGCTTTGTCAAGCGGAAACACGGGGTGTTAAGCAGGCGTGTGTTAACCAGTTGTGGAACACGTCAAGGCCAAACTGAAAGACAATCTGCAGGACCTAACCTTTGATATTGGGTCTCTAGTAACTCGACTTGATAGAGTAGACTGTTATCGTTGGTTTACTCTAAGTGAAAATGAAGTTTCTACCATTAATCTATCTCGAACAGCTTCAACGTGCTCGAATGTATTGGGCAAAGTGCATGCACAAATTCGCCTGTCTTTGATCGCTCTACCTACAATGAGATCACGGCCATGCATTCAAAATAAGTCCTCCAAAAAATGGAATTTAGATTAGCAAATGACTAGATTCAAGGTTAGGTTTATTCTAAAGAGTGTTCTTCCAGAGCTGCACGCAAACAAACCCATCTTCTTGTCCTTGGCATTGCACTTGAAAGTGAGCATTGTTTCAAAGATTGTTAACCGATGGATGTACTAGATATGAAAGAGTATGCTCCCCAATCAGCATCTATTCGGCTTGACATTCTCTGGCAAACTGTTCGAAAATATTCTGAGATATAATTGAAGGAAACGTATCATCGCAATAGCGTTTTGGTCTTGCTTATGGCTTGCAGGCTAACCGTGCCACTTTGCTGTAATCCTGGTTCTCCGAAGTGTGAGCACCGGATATGGCTATGATGTGGCTACAACCAGCGTTGCTTTCCTAAAAGGAAGAATTTCTTATTTTCAAGAACGTTTTAGGCAGTATAAGAACTCTATATATAGCAGTATATATATCTCTGCGGTGAACTGTATGTTTCTGGATCGTTTGAACCAAAAAAAAAAAGCAAAATGATTTGTATTCGATGTGGCGTTTCTTCGAACAATATTGCTGGAATTTTTGGAAGTTGAAAATTAAATCAAATTCTAGGACTTGTTACAAAAGATTATAATTTGTTACTTAGAAATTTAAACAAAACTAGGCAGCGTTACCCGCTGAATGACGTGTAGCAGTAGTGTTTAAAATTTCAAAAGAGCCTTTAAAAGTTGCAAGTTTCAGAACAATGCTTGAAGGTATTGTTCGGAAACTTTAATTTTCAAAAGCCTTCAGCCTTGTTCTACAAGGCTTTGCACGCTAAAAAATCTAAATAATACTCGACAATTTTTTATTTTACGTCTATTTATTTAACATATATGTATGTTTTAATTATTTTTTATTTTATAGTTTTATTACTGACACTTAGTCCTCCATTTCAGGTCCCTTAACAACAGACTAACCATCAACAATGTCTAACACATCTTTCTGTGCTTATCTGCGCCGAATTCATTTCTCTATTTCGACACGCCCAGCTCGGTCAACCTCTCTCCTAATGACAATTCGTCAGCATTCCTAGGTATAACGTCATCTAGCAATCTGCATATCTTGCATGACGAGATCCTTTGTTGAATGTACCAACTGGTGCATGATCTGTAGTTTCCACAGGGATAACTGAATGATTTCAGAGAAATAGTCCAAATAAGCTAGTAGATACTTCCACTGTGATTTCGATCGAATTCTCTAAAATATCGCTGCAGAAACATGTTCTCACTTGAATATTCGCAAGTTATATTGATGATGTCAAAACGTCAGTGGCAAGCCCAGCGTATCTGTGTGCAATTTACATCAGGAGGCTTGGACTCGTAGGGAGTTCTCGTGCTAAGGATTTTCATATACTTTTCATTTTTCATTTCCTCATCAGACCAGTAATTGTGTTGAATATCTAGACCTTAATATAAAATTAATTTTTTTTTTCTTTGCGTCTCTCTCGAAGGCTTATTCCCGGTGTTGGGTCTTGTATCTTCAGCAGTTAGCTTTACGTTTTCAAGCCGATGCCCATCCGCCTTCGCATACAACTTATGCAGTAGAATCTCGATTATCCGATCATCCCGACTAATTCTTCACTGTTATAATAAAATAACACGATTAAACGGCACAACGGGATATGTTACGACGTGTTTATTCACACCTCCGACGTGTAATTACTCCCGCTCTCATTTGGTTGCGTGATAGTACTTGTTATTGTTTCTTTATGTTCAGGAACGTTCAACTGATTGGTTGTATATTTGTTTACATTTCTGTTTACATTTTGCTCTAGAAATCTATAATGTCTAAGCGAAAAAGTGTAGGGCTATCTTTTATAGACAAATTAACGATAATTGAGAGTTTGAAAAAATGATGAATCTGGCAGTAACCTGGTGCAAATGTTTGATGTAGGAACTTGTATGATATCAGAGATTAAAACGAATTCTTATGCCATATTGAAGTTCGTCTGCGTGCTTTAGAACGAAGATTGTATCATGCAACGAAAAGTGATGAAAAAATCAAATAATGAAATTCTGGAGAACTTTGTACTTTGTTTTTACAAAAGATGACATGCGGGCAGCACATGTTTGGATTGTTATCATGTGAAAAAGCATTGGATTGTAATCAAAAGCTTGGTCGTGATACCTCTTTTAAGCCTAGCTGTGAATGGTTAGGAAGATTTAAATCTAGAAATGGAATCAGAGATTCAAGATGAAAAACGGTATGCTAGCGTTGCCTCAGCCGACTCATTTATGGATCAGGTAAAAGCATTTCCAGATGAAAAGGAATACGAATCAGTTATCGCATACAATGCTGACGAATTAATCTTCGGAAATGCTGTACTGGGGCACAAAGTGAGTAAGCATAGAGTTACGTGAGCAAATAAATAAAAGCTTCCTTTTAATTTTGTGTTTTATTTTCTTCGCTGAAGAAGACCGCGACAAGTCGCTGAAGAAGACCGAACGATTACGGTCGAAAACCGGTTTCGAGAAAGAAAATAAAACACAAAATTAAAAGGAAGCTTTTATTTATTTGCTAACGTGGAGTATTTTGTGAAGAAAGAGGAGAAAAAATGAATTCGATTACAAAGATAGAGTTACGGTTACGATTGGCATGAACGTCAAAGAAACACATCGATTGCCATTATTACTCATTGACAAATTATAAATTCCGTGGTGTTTCAAAAATGTCAAAATCCCTTCGAGTTACGCCAGCAAAAAGTACGACGATTTCAAACAAATAACAGAAGCAATGCAAACTCTTAACATTGGTGAAGGGTGGAATGTATAAAATATCAAGGAGTGGCTAACTTCCGATAGTGAAGACTCTGGATTCGAAATTTTAACTGATGGAAAAATCATTGTCGATTTGCGCAGTAACGAGAAGAAGATGAATACGAGACTGAAACTGGTGATGTATGCTAAATACCATCTAACACGGATACTTTTAAAGCTCTAGATGTTCGTTTTAAATGGTTTGAAAGACAGGATATGCCGGATCCCATGTAGTTATTACATCTGAAAAGAGTCAAGGAATTGGCAGAAATGAAAATATGAGATTCGTTATGTGAAAGAATATCTTTGGTTTTATGTAATTCAGGTAATAAGGTTTCTTTTTTTTCCATCCTACATCCTTTTTTTACACAAAATTTTCACCATCAGATTTTTTACTTACACTGTTGAAAATTGACGCAAAATTATACGTCGAGATTTTAAGCGAACGTTTAGACATCTCTAAAATCGCTGCTAGTTGTTTGCCTGAATGGTCTTTTGTTGCTTTCTTTGCATTTTGATAGGCTCTTCATACTATTCTTTACACGTTACAGAAGTCCACGCACCACATGTTTTGAAAACTTTTTACATTAATATCAATTGTTTTTCCAGTTCAATATCCAATCAGTGGAGCATCTTCAAATAACGATTACCGATTACGATTACGAAACCATGCTGGAAGAGATAGCGTCTACTAACGAGGATTTTTACCTGACTCACTGAAGGACTCATTTTAAGACAATGCACGACCCGAGGAAGGCCGGTCAAAGTGACATCTACGGAAAATTATTACTTAAAATTATTATTGGAACGGAGCTTGCAGAAATAGTAGGTGTACCGAATACGACACCATTTTTGAACCTCTGCAGCGTAGACAAGGATGGACTTTTCAATCGAATTGTTACAAAAGACGAAACTTCCGGTTCATCATTACGAATCTCAGTTCAAGCTGGATTCTCAGCAGTCATCAGATCTGAGTTGCTGGATGACAAACTTCGATTACAAGACTCCCAGTTGAGAGTGCGGTGGAGTTGGGACTCCTTTATGCTTATTTAATTTCTCTTATATGCCTTATTTTCTCTTATAAATAGGAGTCGTACAGAGGGCGGCTTAGAATAAAGAGTTGAATAAAAGAATAATAATAAAGAATAATGAATAAAGAGGTGAGGAAGTTTGTTATATGCAAACCGAACCTCAAATCATATAATAGTTCATATAATAAAGAAGGGAATCTTTGTTCATTTATTGATACTTTCTATTCAGAAAATACCAATGAAAGCTTCCATTTCCCAAATAATTGTAAAGTTACGGTATGATTCCATATTTTCATCTGCAACCATAAAATATATGCCGATATCTGTTTTATTTTTATTTATGCTGCCCAACATAATTTTTCTGGTTTACGTCGCAAAATTTTGACAGCTTCGAATTGATGAGCTTCCTTGGCAACATCAACCATCAACACGACCTTTTGTTGACCAAAGAATTCATGCAGTAGACAGAACAATTTTTATCCGTAAACGTTAAATGTATGCACTTTATTTGAGCGCGTACATTTTAGTTTAGTGTGTTAAAAAAGGAGAGGAAGGGAGAGAAAGACAGAAATTAGAGTATGTATCATTATTATTCCCTATTCCGTTTGGTCAGGACCTATTTGCATGAAGCAAGTTCCATGTATTGGCTAAGTTTTTTGGTGGTGGAGGACCGTAGTTCATGAGTTCACTATGTTACGACTTTTTCTTTTTCTTCATAGTCTCTCTTTGTTAATCTCAATGGTCTCTCTTCTAATTTGTTTGTTGCGTTAATTCTATTATCTACGCTTTTGGCCAGTAAAGATTTTAAGTTGGTGTCAGTGGAATGCATTAATACTTCATTAACCTCATTACCTAAGTGCTCTGTTTTTTTGTGTCATTGTCTTCATTCCTCTCTTACCGTTTTATTTTTTAATACAATATATGTTTCACCTGCACGTCATCCCTTTGAGCTGCCAAGCCTTTATCATCCCTTCTTCACTGTTGTCATTAACAGTAGTGGATGTTAAAAATCTGAGTCATTGTTTGGCTATAAAGTCCTATTTCTTCAAAGCTTTTTCTAATGCAGTCGGTTGTTTGGAAGTCCTTTTTTGATAGCCTTATTTGTGCTGAAGCTTTGGACATATTTGATATGGACGCCAACCGTTTCTTGCCGTTTCTTAAACCCTTAAATGCGATTCGCAAATTTCGCATAAACCTTGGTTTACTCAGTGTATGCTCGCTGCTTTAAAAGCAAAAAGGACTGTTTCACAACCATAAATCTACTCGCACTACTAAATCAGGAGCACATTTGATTCAGTTACGTACTAAGCTAAAGAAGAAAGCAAGCTTCCTCTGAAAAACTATTACAATCTTTTAGTTCTTTTTCCATTACCTTAGATCATGATATACTGTTCCTGATGCTGTTTTTGGAATTGATATTATTACGTCCTCTCCGCATGCCGCTCCAGATCGGTATGTTCCGATATTCCCCTTCAAATTTTTTGTTCTTATTCTGGTCCTTTCGGGGGATCACTGGTAACCTATCATATTCTTCTTTGTCTACTAGTCCGTTTGAAGCCAGACTGTTAGTTGAATCTTTGAATTCGAACATTAGCTTTGGTCCTGTTGGTCTCCTTAATGTATTCTTAAAGTCCATCGGCTGTTATAGAGGTTTACTCCTTTTTGTCATCTTTAATTTAAGTTTGAGTTTTGATACTTTTCCATCTTGTTTGAGAACCGCTAATTTATTTTCAAGTTTTACAAATATTAGTCCAGGTCGGGTATCCTATTATCATTCTACTTCACTGCTTTGCTGTTTTCCTGAGTTGCTGGAACGCCCGATAGACAATAATATGTCAATCAGCGACTGTGATCTTTCTTCATGATTGTTCCAAAGCCTCCATTGGTGTGAGCCATGCTAGTCGTTGCTGCAAATTAAAGACGCATGGGATTTTTAGTGCTTTTCACTCTTGTATATCATCCGACTACTCTTCTTGTACTTTTCATATGAGGCTTCATTCAGTTTATATTTCATCTGTCGTCCATCACGTCCATCATATTTTCATGTATGTTTTTACTGATCCTTCTGCTATGGTGTATTCTCCTTATCCACTGTATGCAGGTGATCTTAAGGTGTTTCAAGAAAAAAAGTCTTTGAAGCATAGCTTGTGGTTTCAAGAAAACTTGATTTCTTTGGCAGTTGGAGGAAGCCTAATCTCTTCAGCTTGGTCAATATCAGAAAATGACTTCCAGGAGAAAGACTATACCTGCTTTTTTTGGCTGTAATCGACGTGAGTCTCCCTCTGTGGTACATTCTTTTAAAGGCTAACGTATAATGTTGATACGCTAACTGAAAAAATACTGAAAAAACTGGTACTGAAAAAATCCTATTATAGGATCTTCAGAATTCAAAAAAACCAGCTAATTCACCAGAGTTGCTGCCTGCTGGATTAGAACTTTATTTGCAGCTATGGGGATCGCTTTTTGGAAATTTTATTTGAAATTCACTGGAAAGAGGCTACAAAATACAATTCTCATATACGATGGGCAGCTGAAAAATTTGCGGCCGTACCCTAGGCGTAATGATGAGTAATTAGCTTGGTACTCATGTCACCAGTTGTAACACTAAGTAGTATTATAAAAGCAATCACTAATTAAGTTTGCACTCACAGTGCAACAACATCATCGAACAACAAACATCACCACGTCAGCCGAATCTGGAAATTGAAGAGAAACATACACAATATTTTTGGGTGGGTGAATGGCATAGAATGCAAGGTGTGAGAAATGTATTCCACTTGAGGGAGATTATATTGAAAAATAAAAAAAAGACCATATTCATTCTTTCATTGAGTACCTTAGGCCGCGGACTTATCAGCTGTCCCTCGTATATGCTTCCCAAAATATTGACCCTAATTTTATTCTTCGTCAAACGGACTCCAAGTTATCTTTAAAGCAGTGTTTTGTGATGTGTTTTCAAAAAAAATGTATAGTAAATATATAATTAATAAGTAGTAATAATATAATGATATATTGGGGCAACCGATATGTCGTGCCGGCAGCTAAAAATAAGAATAAGATCAAATAGACAGGTTTATTTGAAAATACAAGGACCGCATAATGGCGGCCGAAGGAAGTTACTTTTTACCGACTAGCTCACCGCGCGGCCGTGGGGATCGTAGGACATTATTTAAGACCTGATCCTTCCATATCACATACACACAAACACACAGAAAGAGCTTACTCTTTCATATCAGATAAAATAAAAAATAGAAATGATCAAATAAATAAGTAAACATAAAATATTTAACTTACGTGAATTATGCTGCGCTGGTTCTGACCACCTCTGCCTCCTTTAGCACGAATCTCCACCTCAGCTTGGCTTCGGGACTTCAATAAATTCCGCTGCGCTGCGTCCTGACTACCTCTGCCGCCTGCTTACTATCTTCTTGGCCTCGATCTTAAACAAAATGTTTTCTTGGGCTTTGTGATTCAAGATTTTGCGACTCGAGGATTTTTGGGGCTAAACACTTCAAACAGCTGCTAATATTTCTTGATTCTCATTATTCTCCTCAATAATTAAACTCACAATTTATATCCTTAATTTTCCATCCCTTGATAATGGATTTCTATATATTATTTTCCATCCTTAAGTCACAATTTCTGTCCTTCTTATTGTGGTATCTTCACCACAAACATGTGAATCATATCAATGGGAAATTTCTTCCCAAAAAACTTCCAAGAAATTTTTTTGTTTTCTACTGGGAATTTTTTTCTCAGATTTTTTTTGGTAGTTTTTTACAGAGAATTAATTTTATTTATTATTTGTTACTAATATTATTTAAGTAAATATTACTTAATATCTAAATCTAAATATAAATGTCTTTATGTTAATTTTATTCTTAGTGCTATTTGATCTCGTATGATTTTCTTTTAATTTAAAAATACGGGTGCAAATTAAAAACTTAACCAAAACAATTTATTGTTATATTTAAAATTAATTGTTATTTTATTTATTTATTTATTCATTCATATATATATATATATAAATGATATATATATATATATATATATATATATATATATATATATATGTACATTTTGTTTGGTTTTATGTTACCTACACATCGGAATACATAACATTGTTATGTTGAAAAAATCGAATTTTTTATTCATTCATTTTCCAAACATGTGTAGAAAATGCGCCAAAATTTTCTAACATTCGAAGTCGATGGAAAATTACAGCAGAATAAATGTGAGTAAATTGTTCATACTTGAAACTATATTTGAATTTTTAAACGCGTTTTATTCAAAACGACACTTTTCTAACTTGTCTCCACGATATCTCAAAAGCAGTTTTTCGACTGACCGACCGAAAAAATCCGACCGGATTTATTTATGACCAAATAACCAAACAAAGTCTTGAACTTTGAATACTATATTCAAAAGCATGCCAATTATTCAGTTTTCAAGATTTTCAAATCATTCTAGTTCATTGGATTATCATCGTTTTACAAATTGATATATCATTTGTTTTTTATTGTGAATTCTAATAAGCTAATCTGCTGGATAAGTGGAGTCCGTTTTCAAGCCTTTTTTGCACATGGGTACTTTTTCACTTCTGAAACTCATATTGTGATGAAACTATTAGATGGGAAAATTTTTTGAATTATTGTTGAAATTCTAAAGGTATATACTAAAATTTCAAACCGTATTTTTTTATCTTTTCGTCAAAAACAAAATCTAAAAAAACAATAAATACGGGCTATCACACAGGGTGACTTCTTCATTCATTGAAGGAAGTTCCGGAACGATTGATGAATTAATCAAAGCCTCAAATCCTTATGATGATGTTAATAATGACCAACAATCATCGACATTTCTGGTCATCAAAAGAAAATATTAACGGCACGATAAAAGAAATTCATATCTGTAGCAATCAAAACAATTTGCATTATTTTGTAGGGCTTGTAGTTATTGAACCAAGAAACGCTAAGGACCCAGGAGTAAAGTCTAACATAATTAAGCGTATGATCAAAAGCATCTGGCGATAAGCTTATCATATTATTAACTTTGTACAATTCTTTAGATTTTTTGAGTTCAAAATATTAAAAATGATTTTTGAGTAAACGGCGCTATAAACTTTGCTGTTTATCATATTTCAGATTCATGAAATATATTTTAGAAGTAAATGAAGCTGATTTTCCAATATTAACAAAACAACTTTTCCAGCAAATACTCAATTAAAAAGAGGGTTTCTCACATAACGGAAATTATTTACATGTGTTCATGGTATGTAATCGTTCTTCCTGAAGACATTTCGTAATTTTTGCTCTGTAAAGTTAATAGACCCTCATGCGCATTTTTTAAAATTCACAATTATGCCAATTAATTTAGAAAATTGGTTAAAATGTTCTCCTCTATTCTGATCTCCGGAAGTTATAAATCACATCAATAAATCATATCACTGAGTTCTGATATGCGGGTCCAATCATTGTTGCGCGTCTTGATGCCATATATGCCTGGGCGTGAAAATTGGCCACTAAAATCCAAGCTTATATCGTTGACTCATGGTGAGTTACCCCTTTCGACGGTATCAACACACGTTTATTTATATGTAGATGTCTGCGATCTTCCCAACAATGGACTCACGAATACCCGCAGGATAGTGTTCCGACATGTTTTGAATCATAACACAAAATACACAAGTTTCAATTCACAGGACATCAATTTAGAGAGCATCACGAGCATGTAAAAGTTTTGTAGCCAACGCATGTCCTTCATGTTCGCATTTTCTGTCCCGATGTCCATATTGCTTAAGTACTCGATGCCTTGTAACTCTTGTCAATGCATCTTTCTGGAAAAAACATCAACAGAGCACGTGCTTGTCATGGCGCCACGTGTCCTGTTGATGTATTTGAAAATTTGCTTTATGCTCAGACAATGGAGTAAGTTGTTCGCATCTCTTTAATGCGTAGTATTTGTTGTTTTTCACATTGCTGTTGTTTGGGCATGCATTTACCTTACCCTTTCTTGGTGGTGTTAATTTGCAATAGAATGCCGAGTAAGAGTCCTTGTTAAATCAAATTCGATCTTCAGATATTTGTGGAAACAAAAGAAAAACTGCACTTGGACATATTCAAGAGAGTTAACTTCATGATTTCAACGAGCTAAATAAGCGATGCAGCCATTGCTGCTTTTGAAAAAAACCTCTTAACTGATTATTTATGCGCAAATTTACTACTCCATCTATTTCTTACAAAAAAAGTCATAATTTTGAATACCCAGTCGTTTCATGTTTATATTCCAGATGAAACGTTTCCAAACAGACGTTCATTTCCTTCAAAAAGTTACTTTCATTAATGGTGGATCTATAGAAAGATTCAAAAAGCCGAAAACCCGGCAGGCATTCCGTTGGTCGGAAGTGCAGTGAACATCAAAGGAACTTTTGTGCATGCTTTATATTACGTACTTTATAATACATTCACATGTAGGTAAAAACTCTATCATCCAAGGTGAGTGGGTTTAAAATGCAAGCATTTAATTTTCCTTTTTTAATGACGATGTATGCTATTGTCTTCCTTCAGAGGACAACAATTTTTAAATAAATTCACGCTTAGAAAAATTTTGAATTAAAGGGCCTACAATTTTTAAACTTGAAAACTAGGAGCAGGAATCTCGGTTTTAAGTGTTGACAAAAATATAGACGCTACGACCAAAGTCTGCATTAAGCTGTTATCAACTTTTTTATTGAAATGTATTCAAATGCATATCATAAATGAACACTAAAGTTCAACAACAACAACAACGCTCAAACATTCAATTTTAGGTGCCAGGAGTTCTGCTGAAAGCAAGTTTTCTATGGGAACCTGTTCCACCTACCCGAAGAAATTCAAGTTTTCGCAATGCTGTTTTCAGATTAAGGTTCGGCCGATGGGCTGGAGTAGGTAGACTTAGTGTTTTGGAGATAAATTTTATGTACTGTAGCGGCTTACATTCTGGCACAAGCGGGTCAAAAACTCAGAAACTCCCAAGATCACAACGTCGCTTTCTAGATATAACCTTTACAGATCTTGCAATATGCTCATCTGTTAGCGCGAGTTTGGCTTTGAAAGCCTGGTCTTATAAGTCTGCTACCAATCCGCATATTGCCTTCCTGCTAACCCCATGTGACCATGATGCCATTAAGGTGCTTATATAAGCGACCCAAGGTAGCGGCTTTGGAAGAGACCTCAGAATGAGTGTATCCTGTATCCTAAACTATTAAACACAACAAAAGAATAGATATCAACGGAGCAGAAAATATCAATACGAAAACAAGACAATTTGAAATCGAGACACGTATATTCCTGTGACAGTTGAGTACCAAAAAAACATACCAACACTGATGCGACCTGTAAGCGAAAAACAAAACTCTTGATCAAAAGAGTTCGGAGTTCTTAAAACAGAGAACGTGGGCAAATCTTGTCAATTTGTCAACTTGAACATGTCAATTATCATGTAATGGCTGCAATAGCCTCTGAAGCAGTAGAATATGGGACCTAGGCAGAGAAAATACTTTCTTCATGGAGGCAGCCAAGCAATTAATCATTCCAGATTTGGCCCCAAAGTTAAAAACAGATTCCTGAAGTTGCGAAATCTTCTAAAATAAACATATCACTACAAGAACAAGTTTCTGCAGTTTGACGAGTTGTAAAAAATGAAGATCTCTATATTGTCAATCCAAAGTATCGAGGGATGAAGCTGCACGCGATACACAGCATTCCGAAGAGCAGCTTTAACCTTCACCTAGCCTCGTGGGGTACGTACATACCCCACACTCTTTCTCGTCGATTTTCGATATCTAAATCTTCGAAAATGAAACTAGTAATGACATTTATCGGTAGTCAAGGGTATACTTTATTACTGATGCCAGTGGTATACAGCATCGACCGTTAGTTTGTATGCAACGGCCATCAAACGCAGTTTGGGGTTTGGACGTACTCCACCGTACCATCAACGTCGTTTTTCGTAAATTGGTGTTTTGTTTTGTGATTTTAATTTTCGTATTTAGGAAGAAAAGAGAAGTAAGTAATTAACGTTTACATGCACCTATTTTGTTTTTGGATTTTCAACGTTTTATGTTTACATTTAGAATGGCGTAGAATTTGCATTCTCGATATTTACCAAAGCAGTTGCTCGAGGATGACTTAGACGAAGAGCCAATGGAAGATAATAGTGCCGATAATCTTTTAAGTTCGGGGACTTCTTCAGACGAAAGCCATGAAGAAGCTGACGATGCTATGAATATCGACATGGAGGATCCCAGCGTAAATCAAAGGCTTAATAAAAGTTGAATTGAGCTACAACGCGGCCGGCCGCCAAAACATCTCTATGGGAAAGATGACTTCAAGTATACCAGAAAAACTCCATCTTGTTGATCAGGTAAGAAGCGCAACTGACACCCTTCCCCCTGACTGTCTTTGTCTGCGTCTCTCTATCCCACTCTTTCTTCTTTCTACTACTTATTTTTCTTTGATGACGCGTATCAAAGAATATCATAGCGTACAGAAGAACAGTTCTTCGATAAAATATCTGTCTCTCTTCATTCTCTATGAGCTCCAATGTTAAATCTCGCATAACAGCGATATTTTTGGGTGCAGGCGATTCTTACTTGACTGTTTTTCTATACACACTATAATATTCTTTGCAAGATTGTCATTTGTTGTTGAAGAAAAACAAAGGCACCATTATCATACTGATGCTATTGAGATCAGAACTTACATCGAAATCTTGTATTACAGTCAATTATGGAAATCTACAGACGTTGATATTAATTGGTTATGGTCAAAAGCTGATGGCCTCACAACTTACAAATACGCATTTACATGGCACAGGCTTACTTTCTTATAAACTTGTCTTCATTTCGATGATAAAGACGAAAGAGAAGAAAATGACAGATTTGCTCCGATCAATTTATGGAACCTGTTGAAAGAAGCTTGTAAAAGTAACTACAGCCCAAGTCCCGATTGTACTGTTGACGAACAGCTACCGAGTCTCAGAGAACACTGTAAGTTGGGAGTTTACATGAAAGATAAGCCGGATAAATATGGGTTCAAGGTCTTTGATTTAACCCTTTGCACTCAAAAGGTGAGTCTCACTCACCACACGATTTCATACTGTAACTCGAGAGGTGACTGTCGATGCGCGGCGGTAAATGTTTACGTTTTGCCTTTGCGGCACAGGTAACCGAACTCTACCTTCAGTCTCAGTTCGAACTTGACAGCCGATGCAGTAGAACTAGAAAAGTTGAAGTTTTTGATCCCAATTACCATGGAACGTAATAATGAAATAAGCTCTAGTGAAGATGAATTTGATTAGAATTGCTAAACGAGGAAATTACAGCCATACAAAGAGAGCTTGGCGATAAAGAGAACGCGAGCAGTGATGATGATAATGATGAAGTAAGAGGTGTAAAAAGACGAAAAATTAAATTAATAGATAGTGAAGGTGACAGTGATGCTTGAGAAGACCCACAATCCGACAGTTCGGAACGGATTAGCTGTGCGAAATCCAAAGAAATACCCCAGAGAATACCGTTTATAGCTGGCAACAATCTTGCAGGGCCGCGCATATTCGCAGACACGAAAGAGTCGTTAGATTTTTTTAAATTATTTTTTACTGATGAACTCGGAAATGAAGTAGTTACAGAAACAAATAATTACACAAGAAGAAAGTTAGAAAATATAACATTATCACTGTACTCGATATGGCGAATTTGAAACAACGTGACTCCCGTAGAAATGTGGGCATTTCATGGCGTTATAATAAATATGGGGACAATGCCGCTCGCGAATTGGCGAGAGTACTGGTTACGTAATGATGTTAGTTACATACCTTTTTATTCAAACAAATTTACCAGAGATAGATTCAGCCAAATTTTTTGGATGCTTCATCTCAAAACAATCCCAACAACAGAAGCAGGTCCAAGAATCCGTTTGCTGCTAGTAAGTTGCTTTCTTGAAAATATAAATTCCAAGCTTTTGAAGTATTTTGAAGTATAATTACACCGGGAGCAGAAATTTGTGTGGATGAGTCCACTATTAAATTCAAAGATCGAGTTTCCTTTATCACGTATAAGCCGAAGAAACCAACGAAATGGGGTATTAGAGTATACACAATGGTGGACTCAAATACTGGTTATATCTGTGGTATTCTGCCTAATTATGGAAGTCCTACTACGGAGAAATTGATAAGGCCTGACCTTCCTATATCTGCAAGAATACCGCTGCACCTTTATATAATACTCTTGGAGAAAGTTCGTGGTAGTCAAGGACACCACATGTTCACCGATCGGAACTACACCAGCTTTATGCTGGCTGAAGAGTTATTGAAACTGAAATGCCAATTGTCAGGAATAATACTAACAAATAGGAAGCATTTGCCTAACCAAATCAAAAAATCAAAAAATTCGGTAGGAAATCGACAGTAACATTCCGCAAGGGAAATACATAAGTTTTATCATGGAAAGACAAGAGGTTTGTCACGTGCTCGAGGAAGTGGAAAATGCAGGAATGACTTCTGCAAGAAAAATGTTACGAGATGGAGTTAAAATTACCGTCAAGAAGCCAAATATAAAACAATAATAAATTATATAAAACATGTGGGTGGTGTCGATCGAGCAGATCAATTAGCCGCAACGTACTGGTTTTTGCGAAAATCATTTAAATGATGGCCTGAACTGTTTTTTTTTGAGGGCTTGAAATATGCTCAATAAATTCATATTTACTTTATAAAATAACTAACCAGCAGAGAGGAGAGCAGCCCCTTAGTCACTTGAGTTATGTCAAAACCTTAGTTCAACAATTTACTGGAGATTTGCATCAGACACGTGCTCGAATCTCAAGCTCAACGTCCAGTTCTGAAAACGACCGCCTGAATGGAAAGCTACACAACATCTCAACAGGAGTTAAGAAGGATTGCAAAGTCTGCTCTTAGAGAAAAAGATATGGTAAAAAAAATCAAACGACATACTATTGTGATATTTGTCCCGATAAGCCGGGCATACATCTCGGCAATAGTTTCATGAAATATCATACGAAACAAAATTACAAAGACTAACGTTAAACAAATTATCCTCGTAAAGATGTTAAAAAAAATTGTATGTTAAAATAAAAAAGTTTTGTATCTTACTTTGCGTGTGTGGTCATTTTATGCTAGAGGTATAAAGGTGACCAAAAGCGCTACGAAACGTCTCGAGTTGCTGGTTGGTCCGCACGCAAACGGCCTCAAGCGCAAAGGGTTAAATGACGCAAAGGCTTCTTACGTGGTAAATATACAGTGGCCTCATCGCATAATCGGACAAGCTCTTTTGGAATGTTTGAGTAAGTTTAAATTAAGTAGAAATAGACTTTTTGTACTTTTTTTCACATTTTTATATATTTTTTGGTATTTACGTAACTTGGGTTTAAACCAAAACAAAACATTTATCTTCAATTATTATAATACAAAAAGAAAAACAAAAGTAAGTCCATTTCTGGCGCGGAACGAATAATCGGACAGCGCCTTAATTAATCAAAAACTTAAACAAAAACACCATTAATATATGGTTGCAAGCTCCTTGCTTGCCAAAACAGCTTGCAAATGTCTTGGCACTGATTTTACCAAGTTTTGGCACGCTTCCGGCTCAATGGAGTTCCAAGCTTCGACTAATCCAACTTCGAGTTGGTCTATTGTATTACAGGGTGGGCCATAAAACGTTTGCATTTTGAATCGGCTATAAAAAAAGACTAATGGTTATTCTTCCAAACTTTTTTTTTATTGGAAAGCTTGAACTTTGTTATTTATGAATGAAAAAAATGAAAAATATCGTTCATATGACTGTTACGACTGGCTTTACAGTACGCCATTCGGTCAACCCAATTTTCAAGCACTTTTTCGATTGTTTCGGCTCGAATTTCATTAATGGCAACTTCGATTTCGTATTTCAAGGCATCAATCGTCTCTGGATGATTAGCATAACACTTGTCCTTGACAGTTCCCCACAAAAAATAGTCCAACTGGGTTAAATCGCAGCTCCGAGGCGGCCAATTGACTTCAGAATTTCGGCTGATTATTCGATTTTCGAAAACGGTGCGCAAAAGTTCGACTGTCATGTTGGCTGTTTGGCATGTTGCGCCATCCTGTTGAAACCAAATGTCGTCCATGTCATACTCTTCAACTTTTGGAAACAAAAATTCGTTGAGAATGGCACGGTAACGCTCGCCATTGACCGTAACGGCGGCTCCTTGCTCATTTTCGAAGAAAAATGGCCCAATGATGCCGCCGGACCAAAACCCACACCAAACCGTAACTCTTTGTGGGTGCATTGGCTTCTCAATGGTGACGTGTGGATTTTTCGACCCCCAGATGCGACAATTTTGCCTATTGACATAGCCTCCGAGGTGAAAATGGGCTTCATCTGAAAAGACGATTTTTCGGTGAAAATGCTCATCTTCGGCCGAACGATCTTCTACCCATTGGGCGAACCGAAAACGCAACGGATGGCCATTATGCTTATTTTCTTGGACTAATTGAACTTTGTAAGCCTTCATACCGAGGTCTTTATGCAAAATTCTCCTCAGGGAGGTGCGTGAAATGTTCAATTCGTGAGAACGATGACGAGTTGAAGTTGATGGATGTTCACGGACATTTTCGGCTACAGCAGCAATGTTTTCGGCTGTGCGCACTGCACGAGAACAGAAACGGGTTGTTTTGTCCACCAACGATCCAGTTTCTCGAACACGATTCACAAATTGATCCACAAACTGCCTTGAAGGCCACTTATTTTTATGGAATATTTTTTTCAAATTTCTTACAGTTTGTACTGAAGACTCACCACTTTGGAAGTAAGTTTTCAATATTTCCCAATTTTGTCCAAGCGTATAGCGTCCCATTTCGTAAATGTCAAACCTTTAACTAAATTATGAACACAAATTGAATGACATTTGAGCTGTCATTCTCTAAATAAACAGTAGTTGAAAATGCAAACGTTAGATGGCCCACCCTTTATATTTATTTTTTTATAGATTCTCCTGACCAATTCTTCTCAGAAATGTTTAATAAAATTGATGTCGGGGCTCTGGGCAGGCGGTTTAATGAGGCGTGGGCAGTTGTTGAACAACCAAAGCTTCGCTACGCGTGAAGTGTGTTTAGGATCATTGTCTTGGTAGAAAGCAAAGTTGCTGGCGATACCCAATTTCTCAGCACTTTGCTTAACATTTCTTTTTAAATGTAAAGGTAAAAAAATCTATCCATTTTACCATCTATAAAATGTAAATTGCCTGCTCCAGCGCTAGACATACAGCCCCAAACCATGACAGAGCCGTGCTTTACGGTCGCCTTAGTGTTTTATGGATCAAATTCTGTTTTTGACGTACGCCAAACATACATCTTACCATCCGACCCATGCAAATTAAATTTGCTTTCAACAAAACCTGAAAAAAATGCAAAACATTAAACAAATTTGATATTATATACATATTCCAGGAAATTGCTTGATTCGAAAATCTGCTGCTTTTAACAGGTACTCCTTGGCGAATCGCACTCTAAGGTTTTCGTTCTGAGGGCTTATAAATGGTTTTTTTTATGGCAACTGTTCCATGGTAGTCATACTTGTGCAACGTGTTTCGCATAGTTTGTAAGCACACATCCTTTCCAGTGCGGTCCTTCAAGGCTATTTTTAATTCTTTCGCCGTTTTGAAAGGATTTTATTTAACTTCTCTTACTATTATTCGCTCTTCTCGTTCTTTTAATATAGTGCCTTGCCCTTCTCGACTCTTCGAATCTTCTCGAATCGCTTAATAATATATTCTACAGTTGATTTGCCTCTACCGACCTGTTCAGCAATTTCTCGGACAGTTTTTCCTTCAAAATTCAGCCTGACTACAAGTTGTCTTATTTCCACCGTAGTTTGCTTTGCGTTTGGAGACATTGTAATCAACTTTCTAATGTGTTGCATTGAAAATCCATTTGGTGTTTTGCTTTGTCCGATTATACGTTGCGCACTAAAAATTGGCTTATTTGTGTTATTATTCTTGTATTATAATAGTTGAAGATAAATGTTTTGTTTTTTTTTTCATAATATGTTAGGTAAATACCTCAAATATATATTTAAATGCGAACAAAAACATAGAAAGTGTGCTATGTGTACGTAGGTTAAACTCACTCAAACAATCAAAAAGAGCTTGTCCGATTATGCGATGATGCCACTGTACACGTGTTTTTTTTTTTTTTGCACGATTGATTTTTATAAAATTATTAAGATATTTATTTAAAAACTTTTATTTCAGATCAAAGCAATTCCATGAAAAGGAAAGAATTCTGAAATCGTAGAAGGTGGTGGAAAAGTTCCAGATTATTACTTTAGATTAGTAACTCAGTCTATTTACAAAACAAACCGATCAGCAACGTGTGACAATTGACAAACTTCAAGTAGGTTGCTTCAACGAATTTACGATGAATCATATAGTTTGAGAATTACAGGTACGTAGTGTGATGTATTTCCAAAGAAAATAAATTAAAATGATAATTATATATACTTAAGAAAAATGAATTAAACCAAATATTGGGCAGCCGATAGGTCGCATTTGCAGCAAAAGAAAAGAAAAAGGTTAAAGAGACAGGTTTATTTGAAAATACAAAGGCCGCATAATGGCGGCCGAAGGAAGTTACTTTAAGCCGACTACTTCACCGCGCGGGCGTGGGGTTTAGGACATTATTTAAGCCCTGATCCTTCCATGTCACAAACACACACACACACGCATACACAGAGAAAGGGCTTACTGATTAATATTAGATAGAAATAATAAATAAATAGAAAGGATCAAATACAAAAGGATCAAAGCATCTGTGAATTGTGATGCGCTGATTCTGACCACCTGTGAATTGTGCTGCGCTGATTCTGACCACCTCTGCTTCCATTAGCACGAATCTTCACCTCAGCTTGGTTTCGGGACATGAATAAATTCTGCTGCGCTACATCTGATCACGTCTGCTTCCTCCAATACGAGTCTCAACCTCTACTTAGTTTCGAGACTTCACTTGCTTCTGCTGCGCTACCTCTGACCACCTCTGCTTCTTCGGGGCTTTGAGGAATTCTGGGGATAAACACTTCAAACAGTTTCCTGATTCTCTTTATGTTTATTTTCCATCTTCTATGACTTGATACCTCGATTCATTCATGCCTGTATACATTTATACTTCTATCCATTGATACTTTATTTTACCTCTATACATTTATACTTCTATCCAAGGATACTTCCAAACCTCACAATTTCTTTTCTTTTTGAAGTGATATGTACACAACAACCAAGTGAATCATATCAATAGAAAATTTCATCCCAAATAACTTTCAAGAAATTTTTTTTGCTGCTGGGAATATTTTTTTCTGAGACTTTGTTTTCTGACATTTTATTTCTACCGAGACTTTATTTTATTTATTTTTGTTTGTTTGATACTAATATTATTTAACTAAGTATTACTTAATACATAAATCTAACTATGAATGTTTTTATTTTAATTTTATTCTTAGTTCTACTTCATCTCGTATGATTTTCTTTTAACTTAAAAATATGGGTGCATAGAAAAAACTTAACCATAACAATTACTTGTTATCTTCAAAATTAATTGTTATTTTATTTATTTATTCATTTATTTATATATATGTATTTTTTGGTTTGTTTAATGTCGCCTACACATTGGAATAAGTAACAGTAGCTATGCTCCGAAGAAAAAAATCTGAAAAGAATGTGAGCGAATTCCCCTTTCTTCACACAGAAGAAATCATAGAGAATGAACTTAATATTGTTCTTTATTATAACAAAAATTAAGGAAGAATGAACACTTTTGGTAAGTTTTGTTACTCTTTCAGTGTGCGTAAAATGACATACAGTGGTCGCAGCGATATTTTCAAGGCATCTTGGACATGATGATCGTGAATGCGAGAATTTTGAGATCGTGCAAAGCCGTCCAAAATCAAGAACAAATAAAAGTAGCTGCAGATTATTGTGTGTAAAAAATTTCTTTACATTTCATTGAGCCGCATTTGGAACGTCGTCTTACTCAATTGTGGCTCCGTAGAGATTTGAAAGTTGGAATAAGAACAATTTGGAGTCGATCGGTTTTGTCTAAATTCCGTTAAAAAAATGTGAATTAAGCAAAGATTAAGCAAAGATGCGCCTTATTCGATCGGAAGAAAGGCAAGAAGGCAGATAAAAGATGTGCATCCTGTAACACTCTATATTCGTAGACTTCGATTTTGATTTGCCCCGATTGAACCGGTCATTAACTCAAATAGCTCTTTTAAAAGCTGCAACACTCCTATTAAATCTACTCCTTTTTTGTTATTCATTTGTTAAAAAAATAAAAAACAATGACTTTTTAATTATATTTCCAAATTCAATTTTCGTAAAATCCATAACGTATTTTATCAAAGATATGCTTTTTTTAACCCAAGAAAACTATTATAATTCTTATAAAGTACCAGAAGATGTAGATGATTTATATGTAACAGATGAAGACACTGCTAAAATTTCAGCCTTTTTCATTGAAAATTAAAAATATTATGAATTTATTCGTAAAACAAGCATTTTTTCCAAGTTTTCCCGGTTTTCGGATTTTTCATGAACGCTGATTGTTATTTTTTCGACTCGGACTATTCTACAGTTTAACTCTGAACCTCCCAGATTTTTTGAATTGTCCATAAAATTTTTTTTACAATTTTGGGATGATTTTGTTATTTTAGCGGCAAAACTTCAATATTACGGCCTAATTTTGCATTTTGAGCATTTTTCAAGCTGTTGCGTGAGCGCAATATTAGGTAAGTAGGGTATAAAAATTGTATTAATATGAATAACGTCTGTGTCCTTTATTAATTCTTTGAAATTCTTGTATTTCGTCGAGAGTATTTAATATTTAACTTAAATATGATGATAAGCATAGACACAATTCTGGTCGTTTACAAAACGTAGTTTTACTTTACATTAGATACACGGTACAGCTGTTACATTTTTTATGTATTATGTATTCTGGAAAGTGATCGACTAAATCACATCGGGTTTGAGCTTCAGGATGTTGGAATTTGCACTTTCGATCTTCTACGTGACCCAGCTACTGAGCGGACACGGTTGTTTTCAGTCTTACCTGCACAAGATAGGTAAGTCAGGATCTCCAGATAGCATACTCTATATTAGTGTGAAGGATGACACCTGTCATACTTTCTCTTTATGCAGAAGTGATCTTTCCGAAAAAGTGGGGGAGCTCCATCCAGATAGCCTAATCGAAGAGACGCTGAAATCAATCAACAAATGGAACCAAGTGGCACATTACGCTCGGGCAATTCTATCCACGAAATGTGCATACTTGATCGGTTGGAGGCGTCGAGGATGGATGGTTTCCTTCTATAGCAATTCTCCTCCTCTTTCCCTCCCCGCGTGAGAAGGAGCCTCTGTAACCCAAAAGCGTCAAAAGACGTAAAATTGGGAGGCCTTACCGGAAGTAATGTGTCAAACGGTTGCAGGATAGGCACTCCAGTTGACAGGGGAGGTGTTTAGTCGGTAGTCCAGAAGGCCCACTGGGAGTCCACTGGGAGTCCGACACTCAAAGCGTAAATAGCCTTCATGTTCCTACCCCAAAAAAAGTATCCCCAAAGATAAGGCTTTTTGGGGTTGTATTGTCTTGTGCTGCCCGCTTTTTTTCCTTTGTTTGGAACCATCGTTGCGCGTACTGCATATAAACCATCCTCAGCTCTGAATTTTAGGAAATTGAGAATATTGAACAAGTGACATATTTTGATAAATCGATCTATACCATTTGAATCATTGGTACTATTATCTACAAAGAGTAAATTATTTCTTATTTTGAAAAATCTGTTTATTTTCATGACGTCTGCTACCTTCGGGACACGTATTTTATTTGCCCAATAATCTTTTATAGCTGCTAAGCTCATACTACTCATATAAATGCTTATCCCTGAAAACTGCAGCAACTCATTACGGTCTAGTTTCAAACTAAATCCAGTTTTTTGGCAACAATACAAATTACTCGCCTCTATGATGAAGTGAATTTCTTCCTAGGAAAAAAACTGAGGAAATATTCTAAACTTGTTGACGTAAATATTCCTTCCCTTCATAGTCAGATATCTCTACAACCAAATCGTTTTGCTCCATACTCTCATATCGTTATTTTTTTTGAACTTGCTTTATTCGCTGGCTTCTTTTTGGGGACAGGGTCGAGATCCTCATCGTCTGAACTTTCACAGCCTTTTTCTTCAATCATCTTTTGCCCTTCATCATCATCTACTACGATCCAATTGCCGTCACATACGTCCTGCTCTGGTCGATATTCTTTGTCGTCATCCAAAACAGCCGAACAATCGGATATGTCCGGCCGTGTAGGAGCAATAGCGCGAGATCTACTCCGGGTTTGATATTGTAACTTGCTCGGACCACGAAATGATTTCGCACAAACGAAATAAAACAAAATTGACACAAAAACTGAAATTAAAAAAAACTCCACTTTCTCAATGTTGCGCTCATGCAACATGTCAAATTAGGACGTAACCTCCTATTGACTTAGAACGTAACCTCCCAATTCCTTTGCCTAGACTCGGAACTATTAGTGTCCAATAAGAGCATTTTGCTGCCGTAAGTCCGATAAATGTTTCTCGGCTGAAGTTTTGATCACGTTTCTCTAACACAAGAAAAAAATAAGAAAAAAGTTGAAACACTGACCACTGAACCTAGTGCGAACAAGACTGTAGTTGTTTTGCAGAGTCCGGGCTAGTTTTGGCAGACTTAAAACAATTAAAACTTCGAGCTTACATGGTAGATGGTGTCACACACATTACTATTGTTAACTGGCATATATGTAAACATGTGTTGCGCAAGCGAAATTGTGGGAGGGGCAGTGTTAAAGTTATATCTAAAGATCATCTCTGATTTTTTAAGACAAAATAACCAATATTTCAATTTTAAGAAAGATATTTATCACTGGGGTACGTACGTACCCAACGAGTCCAGGTATGGTATGATGAGCATGCCCGGTGGAGGTTAAGATTGGAAGTGTATGAAAATCTGAAAACCGAAATAAAAGATTTGTAAGCAAAATATCAAAATTTAAACTTAAATAAAACGATAACTGGTCACGGTATTCAAGTGGTTTTTTAATAATTTCAAAACAAAATCAATGCAATTTCTTCTTAGCTTCTGTGGACCAAGTGTAATTTTTGTATCGAAATGTTCATTACTTTCTTGCAAATATGAGTTTCATATTATATCTAAGAGCAAGAACCGTATTCAGCTTTTTCTTAAAATCAATGATTTCAAAACCTCATAAGTCAACAGAAAAGTCCCTAAACTGAAAGATCGCAAAACGCTTGCATCGAAATAACATTCTAATTTCTTGAAAAAATTGTCTCATAAATAATTGTTTCTATTCTATTCTGCCTTAAACCAAGCAACCAAGAAAACCCAGAGGAAACTTCGTGGTTTTGGACTGCTGGTCAAAACCACTGACATGGTTAAAAAGCGATTAAATTGGAAGACATTCAAACTTGTATCTAAAGTCTTGGGTCAACTTACTCAGGGAACCTATTGATTGAAGTTGGAGCATTGGCTATGAAAATCTACTCTTTACGTGAAAGAGCCAAAACAGCTCTTTGGGACAAACACACCACTGCACTGTTTGAGGTTATGGCAACTTTTGACATCACTGAATCTGGATGCCTTGCGAGTTCCTCCGGGCTTAAAGAAAAAAGAGCCAAAGGAAACGTGAAATTCATAAGAAAATGAGATTTCACTTGATGAAATAACCGAATGAAGAATGCGATTGAAAGAGTCATAAGTAAGGTTAACTAACCCAAACACTGAGATCAATGGAAAGGGATTTCCGAGCAGTTAATAAGCAGGAGTAAAGTCAAAGTAACCTGAATTATTCCTGGATTGATATGAATATAAGTATATAGTAAGATACAATCAGAGAGCGACTCTTTCTATTTACTTCAAAGGACTTAAATACGAATGCATTTTATGTTTAAAGTTCGAACTCGAACGGAATCGTCCTATTGCTCTGTTACTTTTGCGTAGCCCTACAGCTTGTAATGTGTTTCCCAACTTGAAATTCTAGAAAGTAGTGAGATGTGTGCAGATCAGCAAGCAAAACGGCAAATCACGATTCATCTTTAAGGTATTGCCTGTTATTTTAACAAGACATGGCCCCAAATTGCTATCATTAGGTGCTCACTCGATTTTTTTTTTACCGAGGACCCATATTTATCGCAGTTTGGGTCCAGAGCAGACTGCTGTAAAGGGAATTAGAAGAGGAGTAAACACAGTCCCGCTTGCAGAAGTACACAGACGTTAAGACCACCGGGTTGTGGTGCTAATAAATCTGTACGAATCTGAATTGTCGGAAAAACGCCTCATGATACCAGGATATTTCATTAGAAGGATTGAATTCTTCAACTCGAAGGAAAGCTGTGGAATAATGCTTGTGGCATCAGGAAATCTGTGAGACGGAAACATAGCTGATGGTTTGAGCTGCTGGATAAGTCATGGTTCATTTGCTTTGCTGAAGCTATTGTAGGCATCTGGGTATAAATACTCGAAATATATGCAACTCAGTTTAGTCACGCTGATCCCCTACATGAGGCACTTAATGATTGCATACTGGTTCAGTTTGACAATACAAAACATCGAAGTTAAAATCATAATGAAAAACAAGAGAATCCACAGAGTTCTTTTTCTTGACACTACAGGTCATCACGGGCCTTCGCTGCCTGCAATAAGTGCTGAACTATCTCGGTCCATTGACAGCGTTCTCCAATTATGAAATGCAAGCGTTCAATTTTGAAATCCGCAGTCGTTGAGATTTCCGCTTTGCCGAGAATCTCATACAGCTCATGGTTGTATCGAATTCGCTATTGGTTACCGTGTAGCCTTCCTCCAATCATCCGCCTGAAGACTCGTCACTCATAGGGATTCAATATGTGGATGCCTGCGTTAGGGTGCATGTTCACACCCATAGCATAACACAAGTTCAATCACAGATTTAATACTTGGAGCTTTGTTTTCCTGTGTATGCAGCTGGTCTTTGTAGCCGTTGGAACTTGGTAAAAGGTTATATTTACGACCTATACTCTTCATTGTATTTCGTCTCTTTCATGAGCGGTTCTTGTTATTTTGGCACCTAAATATGCAAATTCCTCCACATTTTCAATACTTTATTCGTCAACTGTGATATTTTGTGTGTTTAAGGTATTTTTTCTCGACTGCGTCATAATCATTGTTCTCTTATCGTTGATTTGTAGCCCTACTAGTTTTGCTTCGCTGTCGAATTTAATTAAAAGTGCTTTGACCTCCTTAGAGTAAGAGGTGCTAATTTTGGATGCTGGTCAAATCTGAATCAGCAGTGAAATATTTTTCAAGTACTTCTTAAAACATATCACGAATAAAACACTTGTGTGTGTCTCGTGAATGAATCAAGGCAACTGCTGTAAATATCAGAGTCCTTGTAATGCTGCAAGCTCCTCTGCTGGTAAAAATAAAAGCCTCATCAAGTAAACGTCCTGCGAAAAGTGCTGTGTGGTCTGTTTTACCACAGAAAAGCTACTATCAAATAGATATAGATAAAGCACAAATAAATTTATAAGGTATTTGCGAAAAGTAACGAACAGATTTTTAGTTAAAACAAAAATCTTATCTATTTTAAAGTTGTTCAGGTCAGCTATACACATCAAATCCCACTCTTGGTAGCAGGCCTGGTTGGTCTAAACTTTTTGCTGGTTGTTCAAAATATTTTGAATTTTTATTTTCAATATCGGGAAAACGAAAAATTCACAAGGACTCAAATCAAATGAACCGGGAGTTGGGAACAACAGTTACGCATAGTCCTGTGCCAACTTTTCAAACTTTAGACTCGTGGATACATTGCATTTAACCCATAACTTGATTTCCCAACGATGCTTTCAATTCCGATGTTCTACTTATGTAACGCACAGCAAAAACACAAGTTCAAGTTGAAAGTTGAAACTCAGACTGAGCAAGTGGAAGGTATAACGAACCAGTCTAACACAGGGGAATAGGTACAACATTGCCAGATTTACCTCTATACCTCACACATCTCGTATAATTGTATAGCGATTTTACGCAAAAGTATTGGGTGACTGCGCTAGTGTTAAAGCAAAAGTTAGTGTAAAATTATAAATCCAAATTAAATTTCACTTATTTTGGTTGAATATCATTAAATCGGGATTTTGTTCAAAGTTTTTTTTTTGTCATCGTACCTTAGCATGGGCCAGAGCGATGGGTCTCAGGAAGGAGTTTCACTGAATGCGATCAGCAGAGATACAAAGACAAACTGTCCTATTCACTCGTGCTAAACTAGTCATTGAATGTATGTCTCAAGCGGAAACATGCATAGCGGAGAGTGCAAAAATATTTCTGCGTAGAAGCAAAGAGAACCACAAAGCATACTCAAAGGAGAAAAGACATCTCCCTGTCAAAGAAAGTGACTTTAAGAGTCACTTAAAAAAAGAAAAAGTGACTGAAGTGAAGGTGCACTGTAAGCGTGATTCCTAGCTTGATCTAGCACAGGACGAAACAGATGTTACCTGAGTTATCGAGCGTAAATCTTTCAGTCTTTCCAGCACAAGACGGAATAGCCACGCCTTGTAAACTTTGTGCTTTGACAGAAGAGTTTGGAGACGTCTGCCACTCATTATCCGATTGCTGGATAGAAAAACAGTGCAGCGATGAATTCAGACACTTGGTAAGGTTTCCTCAGAAACTTAAAAAGGAGAGATGCATATAAAAGTTGACAAATGGAATTGGGTTACGCTCTTGAAGGCTCAACAGATAAATAAGGCATACTGGAGCGCCAGGAGTCGATTCTAACGTGGGATCTCTTTTCTGTCATGTCTGTGCAGCCGAACATATATTCTTTTCCCTTAGAGGAACCCCTAGGCGTTTGTGATTGCAGGCGAAGTTCTCAAATTATCAGAGATCGCGTATGGCAAGTAGTTTCGATGGATACCGTTAATAGAAGTTTCAGACTCAAGGAGTTATCAGTCTTCACTTGTTCGCCTCCCTCTGTAGAGAGTACCTGAATGTGTTAATCCAGGTGTTGGTTCTCCAGAATTCAACAGTTTTTGCTCGTATGCGTGCATCATTGGAAAAATACCGTTTCAAAGCAAGCATCGTTATAGTAGCGAGTTTCTATAAATTTAAAAAGCCTGCTTCAGAGGGAATTCATAGGCATCCTTGTTTCCAGGTTGAACTTCAAATTCTCTCTGATTTGTATCGAAAGTAGGTACCGAAAATAATTAAACTGACAGTGGCAGGACATGAGCTCGAGATTTACTTGAGTGATTCGACCCAATTTTTCTGGAACTTTCATCGTAGTTGTAAGCGGAGATCGTTGGATTCGCTTTTGATATTTGTGTTTCGAGTATTGGCTCGGGTGCTTATTCAGGATCAGTTATTTGAATGCAAAAAAGGAAACGCATAGCACAAAACAGTCGTAGAGTTTGTTATCATTGTTTTTGTTATGAGCGAGAACGCATAATTTCCACGGAATATTGTTGAAATTTTTGCATTATCAACAACGGAAAACTAAATTTCTATTAAGTCTTAAGTAAAGAACAAACATTTAAACTGAGTGTTAATATTTTAAATAGTTTTTTATTTCCTGGTTCTCGAAAGCATTCAAATGAAATTTCCAATGCGATGTGACAAAATGAATAATTGGTTCCTGCTCTACCACTCAGTCATGCAAGCACTCATTCTCCCAGGGGAGTCTTCACTCTACCACAACAATGCACCACTCTAATGCAACATCTGAAAGCATCCTCGAATATCACATTTGAAATTCAAATTTACGCCTTTTTCATCAGGAACTCGAACTTGAGCCTGTTCAAATTGAAATAAAGTATCCATCATTAAGTATTGGATTGCTTGTCATTAGTCATATCCATTTCGAAAAGTCTTGGGAGTCAGTTAGTTGATTTGATAATATAGTGAAAAATAATAGGGTTGAAAGGTTGACTCGACAACCCGCATCCATTTGGTTATTTGGGGTGGTGCCGATACACCGAAATCATTCATTGCTGTGATAAAATATTGGACTTAATTTATCAACGTACAATTCGAATTTGTTTGCTGTCATATAATCAAATTAAAGTCCTGATGAATGCTGCTGCCTGACCACAAGGACGCCAATATACATTCATCTTGAGGACCAACGTAATTGACTCGCCGATTATTGATTTGACCGTATGTAGATGCCCATTTTGGCCATATCGCGTATTTTTTTGACGTTAAGTGACGGGTTTTGGCATGCACCGAAGGATCTTTGCGCTTAATATGGTGAGAGAGGGCGGCTTGAAACTGAGTGTTTACGTCGGTAATCTCTGGTGTGAGTGGAGCAACCATTTTTTGTAGTAAATTTTTAAAACTCATTGTAATAAATTCATTTAAATTCACTTCACATGCATTGACCGATTGTATCTTCCCAGGGGACTTGAATTGTGTTTTTCTGTCGATGAGATTTTAGTTTCTTTAATTAACTTATATTTCGATGTAGGTCTAAAAACCTGCGCCAATGTTTGCGAAACACACCTTCAATAATGAAAAGCACAAAGAACTCCCTAATAGGTCAGGATTTATCTTCATTTCGGGACACATATGTTTGTAGTAGACTCATTTGCAGGGACGAGATTAAGGGCTGCAGGTTTGAATGAAATGATTGTTGGGTCAGATATAAAATTCAAAAATAAAATTGAGTGACTTTGGCTGACACCAGTGCAAATCATGCTTTTGTGTTATGTCCTCTGAATGGGCTTCAGGGTCTGAAATCAGCTTGACCTAAAAACGACCCCAACTCGTAAAGCATTGACGTCTACGTCAGACTTCTGTAGGGAAATCATCCATTCGCTTAGTCAATTTGGTGATTTGTCAAGAGACATAAGCGGAGCCCATAGCATAAGTTGTCACACTTGACAGTGATTCGAATTTTCCCGGTGCCAAGATCTGGTTGGTTGTTTAACCTTTCTCGATATGCTTCGGAAAATTAAATTCGAACAACAGTATTCAAATATCGAACACCATATTGTACCAACTTAGGGAGCTTAAGGAAACAAAGGCGTTCGACTTCAATCTGACGAAACCATAACTCTTCAGGATAAAGACTGAAGATGCGGAATTTAACAGAGGTTCCTACAACCTTGCAACGTGCTGGCAACTTAATTATTCTTTTGCGTATTATTGCGAGGCTCATCCTGACTGAACTTGGCAGCCGCTAATTGGCAATTGTTGCAGAATTAAATTCATTTTTCTCTTAAGCTCATCAGAATGTTGATTCGAGATGTTGCCATTAGGCGAATTATCAGCAGATGATAAGAATGTTACTTCGGGAGTCGTGATATGGAGTCAAAACTACAATTTCGTATGAAATGGTAAATAATGGACATGAAGCTCTTATGCATTTTCGGATTTCCCACGAAGAAGCACGTGCATCTTGGAGATCACTTCTCGGAATGTAATTACTGCTCACTTGATGGCCGGGAAATAGTATTTACCAGTTAAAAATATTACTAGCAATTAAAAAACGAAAAGTCCTAATCGCGGAAAACTGACTTAATTATCGCACTTAGTAGTAGTAGTAGTAGTAGTAGTAGTAGTAGTAGTAGTAGTAGTAGTAGCAGTAGTAGTAGTACTAGTAGTAGTAGTAGTAGAAGTAGTAGTAGTAGTAGAAGTAGTAGTAGTAGTATTGGTAGTAGTAGTAATAGTAGCGAATAACACTAATAAAAGAATTATTAATTATAATTTCAATTGCTGACGAATTTCAACGAATTTCATTGAGTCTGAATATAAAAGCACTTTCAGGTACTCCTGTCAACCAACATGTTTATTGAATATTATTTAGGATTTAGGGAAGATCAAATTGTAGATTTGCTACAGTTTAATAAAACTAATAACTTTTCAAAACAAATCATGTTAACCCTTTATGTGCCTAATTTTGTTTGGAACTTGTGATGTATTTTCAAAAAAATAAAAGAAATTAAAAGAAATTATCAAATAAATAAGTAAATATAAAATATTTAATTTACGTGAATTGTACTGCGCTGATTCTGACCACCTCTGATTCCTTCAACACGAATCTCCACCTCAGCTTGGTTTTAGGACTTGAATGAATTCCGCTGCGCTGCGTCCTGACCACTTCTGCTGCCTGCTTACTATCTTCTTGACCTCGATCAAAAATGTATTCTTAGGAATTTCAGAAGTTTTTGGTAGATCAATTTTTCCATTTTCACTTACAACATTGTAAGTGATTTATACACTTGCTAAGCTAACTCAGCGAAGACTCATGGGTGCGGAAGTTCTGATCAAATTTTGTCGAATACATGTGTATCTCGAAAGTGAATTAATATTTTAGAAAGATGGAAAGAGCTCAAGCTGGTTTCAAACACGCATCCCTGCGGCTTCTCATCAGGTGCCAACTCACAGTCCGGGACGCATCGATTGGCACTACCAGCTTAGGTGGATGTTGACTGGTTATTTACTAGTTATGAATATTGCTCTACAGCTTTGAACTTCTCCTATATTCCAAATGGCCTTTGGTCTGGCTTTATCAATTTCAGAAGTTTTTGGTAGATCAATTTTTCCATTTTGTTCCATTGTGTTCTTAGGCTTTGTGATTCAAAGATTTTGCGCCTCGAGGACTTCTGGTGCTAAATGCTTCAAACAGCTGCTAATACTTACTGATTCTCTTTATTCTCCTCAATAATTAAATTCACAATTTATATCCTTCATTTTCCATCACTTGGTACTGGTTTTCTCTACTTTATTTTCCATCCTTAAGTGAAAATTTTTCGTTATTTTTTGCTATTGGGATTTTTTTTTGTGAGACTTTTTTTCTGACATTTCTTTTTACTGAGACTTTTTTTATTTATTTTTTTGTTTGTTACTAATACTATTTAACTAAATATTACTTAATACCTTAATTCAATTATAAATTCTTTTATTTTAATTTTATTCTGAGTTCTATTTTATTTATTTGTACGTATTTTTTTTTTATTTTTATGTCACCTACACATCGGAAGACGTAACAAACTTTTTCTATCTTTTTAATTATTTATTAGCGAAGACGAGCATACTCGACGGAAATAGAGAAAACAGTTTCGCTGTAATTAACCAATCGTGACAAAAAATCAAGCTGTGCTGGTTATTTTTAAAAATCTTCATTTTTAATCGTTTTTAAAAAACACGGTTTGTTTCGTTGATCAAAAATATACATTATAAGGATAAAATTTTGGCATTATAGAAATGAAGACAAATAGTTAACAAAACCAAATGAAACGCAAAAAATTTAAGTTTAAAATAGAAAATGTCGATTAAGAATAAAGATAAATTTTAAAACAAGGTATATCAGATCATACTACCTGGCATGTTGTGCACCAATATCTGGATTCACTTCTGATATAATTTTTCCAACAGTACGAACATCATCGAGCAGGATGTGATTTTGATTTTGTACTTGGTAATCAGGAAAATGCTTTACAAGTAATCGGGAACAAGGGCGACCTAATTGTGATGTATCTGATGAATTATCAGAATATCTTTCAAAAGTTTTTTCGATATATTGCAGTAAGAAGTCAATAAGTGTTAGTTTTCCATCACATTTTTCATGTAATAATTAAGAATTAAGAATTTGTTTTAATAATATAGAGAAGATGGAGAAACATTTTTTAATAATATTTTTTAAGCATTTTTTTTGTCGCAGAATATGAAACTAAACTGCATAAACTGCAGACGGTTTTTTTATTTTCATAAGGCTCTCGATCTATATCATGTATTGCGCTCAGCATCAAAATATCTTTTATTTCCCCATTTCATTATCATACCTCTCAATATTTTCTCCTTACTTCAAATAAGAGTCTTTATTTTAGATTGAATTCCAACCTTTTTTTTTTCTTTTTGTGCCAACTAATTAGCAAGGATAATATTAGTGTACTGTTATCCACATGCATTCGATACCCAAGGTTAAAAAGTTCATGGGTCAACTCAAGGACAATACGCGATGGATTCTGATTTTCTGAATAAAGAGGACTGTAGTTAGTGTCTTTTCCAGTATGCAAGAGAAAATTCCAATTGTATCCAGAATAACTCTCGCCTTAGACGAAAAATTCAACCACAATCTTCATCTCTTGGAAGGTCTATATTGCTTCCAAAGAACTCGTCCTTTTCGAAGTAAAAAACATTCATCCACGTATACATATATCTTGTTCTGGATTATACACAGTTGAACATTTTTGTTTGATATTTTCAAAGAAAAGAGTCGAGTTTTGGACGCCGAGCAAGCAACATCGAGGACAATAACCATAGATGTTTGCGATCCGGTTTGCGAAGAACCGCCACAGTCAATCACGGAGGTCAACATATACGAGCGAACCGAGGCCTAATCTGAAAATTCTAATGTTAAAATAATCCTTTCATAGTTCACCGCAGGAAAGCGGTGAGTGGAGTATGTTCAGACGGCGCAAGTGAGCTTGCGTCGGCATATGCAAAGATTAAGCGACTGGTCAAAGATTAAGCGATCATCCAGCTGCAGGAACGGCTTGATGGTGACGAAAAAAAAACGAAAACGCAAGAAGAAGAAAAAGGCATTTTCTTTGGAAGTTGCAGCCGCATCAGTGAACCCATATGATCTAATTCAGATTGATTTGGATGCTGACGATGACAATGTCAACGAAGAAACAAGAAAAAAGGATACACGAGCGGAACCAACTACGGATTTAGAGGACGACATAAAGAGAGGGGAAAGAATATATATATGGACGACGCAAGAAAGAACTAGGAGCAGCGCTCAACATAGAATACGTTCAACTTCGTGCAACGACAGCCAAAGGTAAGTGGTATTTTAACAGCTAAATTTAGTGTACTGGTGAATGGGACTAGTCCCCAACCTTCCCCATTGGTTGAGCAAAAAGGAGAGGTTCCACCGATTACCTGCTTTGGAGCTAATATCTCGAATTTTATTAAGGATCTTTCACGGGAAGGGTTGAGTGTAAACGTGAAAAATACGAGCGGTGATAAATTGCTTGTGTTTTTCCGTCAAAGATCACGGTCAAACGTTTGACTTCATTCAAAGTACGGGAATTCATGCCTCGCCCACCATGCCGGTAAGTGTTAGACTCAAAGCACTTCTGATTAGAGGGCTTCACCGAAGCAGTCAGCCCCGTGACATCTTAGATGAGCTCTGAGAACTGGGCTCAATAAAAGTCGAATCCGCCTCGTATTTTCTTCCACCAAGAGAAAGAAAATTGCTCCGCAAAACCAATGAAAACCCAAAAGTTACCCAATTTAATCGTTTCATGATTCATTTCGGACGTAGTTAGGACATGGAGCATGTCTACAGAATTAAATATATTCTGAGGCAACGGATCCAGCGGGGAAGGATTCGAAACAGAGAAACGGTGCAGTACTTCAACTGCGAAAATTTTGGTCATGTTGCATAAAATTGCATTGTTATCCAATGATTTGTTCAATACATCTCCTCTCATGATAGGGGAAAGTGTCCAAAGCCTCAAATCGAAGCACCTGTGGGCTGCAACTGCCAACAAGAAGGACACCCTGCTAACTATTGCGGGTGCCCAGCATATAAAGATATTCAGGCTCACCAAAATAAACTAGTCCATGCCACTACAACAGCACCAAGGCGCCAATCTTGGCAGCCAGCTCAACGAACTGCCAATTATAAATCCACCTTCTGCTCGCATAAATCAAATCAGCGCACTTATTAAGGTAGTGATTGCCTTTAATTTGTCTGCGGAGGACAAGCTAACGTCGATCAAATTGATTTTGTCGCTCCAGTAATTGAACTGAAGGGGTTGGCTTTCAACGCTCGCTCATTACCTTTTGTTGCATCTCGGAGACAAATTTGAGAAAGCAACACATATTAAGATTTACGGGGTATAACATACTAAGGGATGACGCACTCAGTGGTACAGCTCTTTTATTAAGAAATCACTTGGCCCTTGAAGAAGTTTCCATCAAAGGCCCCACTTGTTGCTCTGCTGTTGCTGCTTTGGTTAAAACAGAGGAAGCCAGGTCAATCCTGATCATCTCTATTTACATACCTTCCTCTGTCTCTGCAAGAAACTTGAAACCCGATCTTGCAGCGCTTCAAAACCTTACGTTAGTACATCAAAATATAATCATTGCCGGAGATCTGAACTGCAGGCAGACTGAGTTGGGGGACTCGGTAGTATGCCCAAAAGGTAGAATCCTGTATAACTGGCGACTCAACACTCAAGCAACCAACTAGCTAGATATAAGCGTATCGTTCCGGACTTACCTACAAGACCCAGTAGTTCTTCAATCCTGGATTATTTTCTGGTGTCGGAAAATTTTTTTTATTTCGTACCGAATGCTGCTTGCACTACGCATACGGCTATGTCCGATCATTTTGCAATCCAGCTGACCATTAAACTCGTATCTTTTGCGAAGCTTTTACAATCCGCTCCAACCAGATTTCTATCAGTTAAGTATACGAATTGGTCTAAATTACAGGAAGACATAAGGTAGAAGCTTAAACCATCATCTTTCCCAAAGACAGAAATCTGATCAATAGGGAAAAAGACAGTTTTGTTAATATTTCTGCTATTTCCATACAACAAGCAATTGATAGAAACTACAAAATCGTTTACCCATCTAAATTCAGATACAACGTCTTCCCTGAAGACATTGTTAGGTATTGCTGGGCATAAAAAGAGAGAAAAATTAAAAAGAATATACCATAGATATGAGAACAGGATAAATGCCACTAATAAAAGCATTCTTTCAAGGATTAACGGTCTCAGTTCTGTGATTGGAAAACTGACCCATAACTCTCGCAGCAAACAACTCATGGAACATCTACAAAACATAAAACTAGCCCCAGTATGTTTAAAGAAATCATTATTCTAGCTGGAAAATTCAATCATTCTGCTGACAAAGTTATAGTTAATGAAAAGCAAGCTTACACATCTCAAGCTGACAAGCTAAGGCTGACATTTTCGCTGAAAATTTCCATTGCAAACTAAATTCTCAGCAACCGAAATCCAACTATACTCACTCCAAGACTGTTCTGGAGTTAGTTTCCCAGTACAAGTAAGACAATCCCTCTTCTCTCACTGTATTCTCCGCAGACAACCCTGCAGCCCATCCACGCGATCAATCACAATTCATCAGTTCAGAACACAGCTAGCTGTTGATATAGCTAATTCTAACACTTAATACTCAAAATTCTAGTGGGCCTGATAATATACCAAATATTGTTCTAAAAGACGTTCCAACTTCCATGGTTGAGCTGTTAACTCTAATTTACAACAACTACACACACAATGGTCACTTTCCAAATGAAAAATTGTAAAAATCATTCCAATACACAAGATTGGCAAAGATTTCTCTCCTTCGAGCTTCCGGCCCATTTCCAAGCTCTCCAAATTTGGGAAAATCTTTGAAAAAGTATGGCTCCAGATGTCAACTGGACATTGTGAACCAGAATGATAAATCCCAGAGCACCAATTTGGATTTAAGGGTAAACACGGCACATTGAATGCAATTTCTTGCATTTCGTGTCAAATCTCAATTCCAGACACGTTCCCACAGCTGCTTGTGGTCTCGATCTCGGTCTCGAATCTTTAAATTGATACAGCTAGGGTTCCCCGAGAAGGCGATTAGAATTGCCATTAGCGTCTTCTTTGAAAGGGCCTTCTATGTCTCCGTCCAAGGAAAAAAATACAATGAAACCATCTGTTTTATCTGGTGTACCGCAAAGTTCAGTGACAAGTCCTGAATTTTATCATATAAACACAGCAGATACTCTAATTCCGTCAGTAGAGGAAAACACCAAAGTCATCCAATTTGCTGACGACACCATAATTTACTCGTTACACAATTGAAAATTACATTCTGATGCTACAAAAGTACTTCTTTAAATGGGATATAGAAATAATGCTCAAAAAAATCAATTGACTATATTCAAAAATCCTCACAAGCACTTTGGAAACAATTTCATAAAACGAAAGTGCAAGAAATCCGGTTTAAAAATAGGAGAAGCAACCATCTGTCCTTCTCCCAATCTAAAGTATCTGGGAGTTAAACTTAATAAAACGATCAGAATTAATCCTCATCTTCGAAACAGCACCAAAAAAGCCTACAGTGCATTCTCTCGCATTCGGTTTCTTCCCCGTAAGCACACAGGCCTATCCACAAAAGCAAAGTCAGCCTTACATAAAACACTGATCAGACCCATTATCACCTATGCTGCACCAATTTGGTTGACATGTTCCAAAACAGCTAAGGAAGAAGCCGCAAAGTTGGAGCAAAACTACTAGCTTGTATTACTAGCGTACTACGAGCTTGTACTGGACTCTACTTCAATCCTCGAACAAAACGCCAGTATCGCAGCGAAAAATGAATGGATGCAGAAAATATTCAACGATGCAGCAACCTTACAACGGGGGAAATTCATGAGGCCAACCAGTATCATCAACCGATAAGCGGATGTAATATTTGAAGAGCTGTACACCTACAAAGGTCATCCTGAACTTCATCGAGGATAGTTCGACGAGCAAAGGTGTAAAAGGATAATAAGAAAATCGTTTAGTTTTTTAAGCTTTATTGTGTATAGTAGTTTAATGATTTATTTAGGTTGAGACTAAATGAAGTCAAGATAGCGCGTGATGCAAGCGCATGTTAATAATCACAGTAACTTTTTAATTGTGAAAATCTTCAACCTTCAAATCTTCAACTTGATTGCTGCATCTTTACCACTGCCTTCATCAGAAGCCGAAAAAATTGCCATTGATTTTTTACGTTTAAGCACATATCGCCATCACTATCAAAATACTTCATCTGGTATGGACAGTTGAAATTTTTTTTTTGCGATTTTATTCTTCAAAGGTGTCTTCTTCTTAGCTTTAGCTCTCTGAACTGTCACACCATATGCAATCAACTGACAAATGCTTGCAAAATATTCATTAGAAAAAACCGCTATGTTCCCCCATGTTTACAGCTTAATAATTGATAAAGAAAGTTGCCAGACTAACTGAATGTTATTAAGTTTATATTTTTTTTTAAAAGCTCTTTATTTGAAAAAAAATCATAGTTGCTTAATTCATTTGTAATCCGAAAGCAATTTGTTATCTACATGACGAGTATACTCAACATTATTAGAAAATTTCGCCATGACGAATACACTCGACATAAACAGTTAAAGGATTAATATTTTCAATACTTGAAAAAAAAGGCTCAACATTCACAGCTAATATTTTATGAGTTTCTGGCAAGCTTTAATCGGCTTCTTAGAAACAATAACTTTCTTTTGTTAGTTAAAAAATAAGAGAGCGCCCCGATGTACATTTTTTTCCTAATTTTATACATGGCCTTGAAATATTTTGGGAATTTTCAAAGGTGTATTGTATCGTATTGTGTTGGAAAAGGAGCAGCGTGGTCTGTATACCAACAAGTCTGATGTTTCAGTTCATTTTTTACAATTTTCCAAAGTCAAACAATGTGAATTTATTTTAGTTTTATCAAAAGTTTCCTTGTTCGAATTTTATATTTCCGAATCAAATCGGGAAATTTCGAGCGAGAAAATGCAAAGAAGAATCCAATCCGTAAATCGTTTTCATTATGCAATCTTACGCGGAAGGATGTGCACGACGCGATATAAAAAGAGAACCGATTCGTTATGTCGTCCGAAGGAAAAACATCAAGACCATTCAAAAGTTAAGATCTCACTTAGATTTCATGCTTCATTTCATGCATTCCCAAATTTGCGCTAGCAATTTCGGATCTTATTGGAATGCCATCTTGTCACATTCCGCATATAGAAAATATGCTCCTTTTTGTCAACCCCCTGGCCAATTGTGCGAGCATTTCGTGGGTTATTGCACAGATACACTTTGTCATCGCCGTCTAGATACTTTGGTATTTTGCATAATTTTCAATAACACCAACGCCGGCACTCCTGATCTGCTATGGAAGTTAGACGATAACAATTCCGATGACTTGAGGGTGAAATCGATGATAGAGTTAATGGGATAATCGAATGCGAAATGAAAAAAATGCAAATTTCCGCCCATGCCCTATGGAAATTACAATGAAAATTTATAGATCTCTTATGCATGTCAATGCGACAGGAAACAATGAACTTGTTCGGAATAACCTTAAGGCGTTTCAATAATATTCAGTTAATAGAGTGTAGCGAATTTCTCTTGAAATGAATCGGAGGAGTATGTGAAAAAATTCCTGGTTTGCATGATTGGAAAAGGATTTCGTCAGGAAGAACTCGCTTTCCAATGCTCTTCGGTAATTTTCGATGATGTAATCCCTTGTTGAAATTTAATCTATCAACTCAGATTCAGCACTACGCGGGCTGAACTCCTCATAAATTTAACGTGATGGGTAAAAGTAATCAAGCAGTCATTAAACGTCCCCTTGCATCCAGGCAGCGAACCGAAAACTGCTGTCTCATGTCGACTGACAAAATATTTCACTCAAAGTCAACGCATTTATTGCGGCAAAGAAGCCCAAATTAAAACCGTCCTGAACGCATCCTGAACTTATCTTGGTCCTAAATCGCATTTAACCCCTTCGTGCTGCAGACGGACGAAGTCCAATCCAATCCACCCTCAATGTTTTGATTGTCCGCCTCCATTCCCGGTCTATTTTCACTTTTTTAAGTTATAACCTTAAACAAAAAAACCACCAAGCAACTAAAACATCTTTGGCAGCGTTCCTGAAATTGTTGCAATCAGATCCACGTAATTACTTAATACCGACGCTTCCAGCGCTTGTCATCCTGAATTTAACATCCAGGAGACACGTGGCGCAAGCCCGCATGAATTCATCGCTTGAGTGAAACTTCCGATCCGATTTGGGCAGAGCCGTGTGAAAGCGTTTTTTGAATGCGATTTGAATACGTTAAACTTTTTCGAAGTGTTACCAAGCCTGTTGGCTGAATCACTCAACATTCGACGCAACAACTACTTCTGTTTGAATCGCCCGTAAGTTTTACACCCAGCTCTACATAAGCAATCGGTCCTGATTTCAATTATCCTTTTGGTGGAATTACTCCTTGATATATACCAACACTAACAGCTAAACAACATTGGAACAGTTTTCATTGCTCCGAGGACCATTGCTGACTTTTAAGTAGTTCATTCACAGGAAGTGTTTACAACCAAGCAAAGCTGCTGGTCGTTTGCATATCCTTGCTTGCATTTATTTGTATATACCTTCATATTTTCAACCCTTTGAACCCTGACATCGCGCTGTTTCGATTGCCATAGCGTACGGCTGATAGTAGCGGCGGCGTGACCCACCCCATGTCAATCATTTTAATTATGCACGAAAAAATGTTCCGTGTCGCATGCCGATTTCTGCGCTTTTTAATGTGGTCGTAAGAAAATACAACAATATTGTTTTGAAATTTGAGATGTTTACAAGGGTTGGAGTTCACAAAAGACTAACAGACATGAATGTCCGAGAAGCAAACGTTTCGTAGGCAGGGTCATTCCGGATCATGGGAGCGCGAATTTCCTTTTCGAAAATCAGTAAGAATTTGTCAAATCCTTTTGAATTATTAAGTTTGAAATTGAACCTTTTGAACAAACTTCGCCGAAAGTTACGGTTGAGTGTAGTTGACAGCATAACAAATTTTAAGTTCTAAACTTATAATATTCTTCCACTTTTTATCACCTTTAATTCAGTATCAATAGTCCGTTAAAAATGTATCTTCTGCCAACACTGAATTGTTCGTTTTTCCTATTAAAAAGAGCTTTTATTCACAAAATGTATTTGCATGTAGCCGGTAGCTGTTACAATTCAATCTTTCTTGTAATTCATGGATTCGCTTTCAAACAAACTGTTCGTTATTATAACTAACCAAAAATCAATTCCGAGTTTCTTCGCATGTGTGACGTTGACAACAAACTAATCAACCAAGCTGGAGTTTCATTCGCAGTTGTCACACGGCGATACTCTGTTCAACAGAATGAGAACGATATGGGAAGAATTTTGAATACTATCGTCTACCGACTGGATAGAATAGACCCGAGACTCGCCGATCATGGGTCGCAAATCACACGACTCAATTAATCAATGTGTTTTGGTTAAAAAAAATGACGAACTTGGGATTTCTGTCTTGCATGAAAAAAAACCGAAAATTAAATAGAAAACAATGGAAATAAATAAAAAGGTAATAATAGAATTATGAACACACACAGATATAATATATTTCTAGAAAAATAAATAAAACTTGACGTGAACAGAATCGAATTCAAAAGAAACTGAAACTTATAAACAAATTAGAGATCTCATAATACCAAAAAAGTGAAACAAAAGATGAAATTAATTTAACATAAACAGTAAATTAGTCAATAAGTATCTAATATTTTAAAGGAGGAATAAGCTAGCATAAATTGTTAGCTAACCACCCCCCCCCCCGCGCCCAGGGTACTACTTTGGCGTGGTGGTGGGACTTGGCGAGGTTGCCCGTTAATAAGACGTGTGACTAAAAGTACCCAACGAAAAACATGAAGGACGACATAACAAAAAATAAACTCGGGGTGGGGATATACACTCCAAAGTGTGAGAGAGCCACGACCTCATGCAGGCTTCTCCCCAGCAAACAGGTTGGGGATAAGTCGCCAGGGCATTTTGTAGTGGTGGAACACTTGGCCACTGAAGAATCAACAATTACAAGTGGTCAATCCATGGAGGCGGGCATGTTCGACGGCAGGCCAAAACTGATGCAGACACCGCCTCAAAAGTGCAAAAATCGAGGCAGAACTGCGAGAAAACAACTATAAATCTACCATGAGCGCTTCACGTTAACGACAAGGGTACGAGTCCAAAACACTCCTCCTGCACAGGCTTTTTCTGCTCAAGACGATGGAGCAAAACCCACAGGAGACAGGAGTGCAGGAGTGCAGGAGACCGTAACCGTCAACCTCGAGCGTCATGCTCCAGAGACTCTTGATAGCCATATACCGGACTCTGTTAGAAGCGGAAGCAATTGTGCTCAGCAGCCACAAGAGGACGGTACGAGTGACCAAACAGGTGCCCTACTCGTGGTACTTGGGGCGGAATCCACAGACAAGGGCGTGTTGAGTGTGCCGTCAAGGCTTGAAAACATTATCTCAACATTACAGCCAATGGCCTCTTTCGAAATAAGAGACATTAAATTTTTCGCGGAAGCCAAAGAAGTAGTAGAGGCCACTAGAAAAACTTTTCCTACGGCAGACAGCTTTAGGGTCAGGTTCACGCCTACCAACCCTATAGGTCAAAAGGTCGCAATAGTGGACATTCCAGAGAAAGATGCTGCGCAACTCCTGGCCAAGGAGAAAATCAAAATCGGCTGGGTAGTATGCAGAATTCACCGAAGAGTGGTCCTGACTCGATGCATATCCCTCCGAACTGCAAGGGGCCAGTCCTAAGCAACCTGTGCTACAAATGTGTCACTCCTGGCCATAAGGCAAAAGAGTGCACAAAAATGGCATGCTGCGTTTTGTGCAAGCCCAAAGGCCTGAAACCTGAAGATCTGGCACATGTTCCGGGAAGTGGAAAGTGATGGAGTTCAAAGAGGCACAAAGCAAGAGAAAAGGCAAACTATGATCTGAGTCCTGCAGATCAATCTGCACCGTAGCACGACCGCACAGAATTAGCTTGACCAGGTCGCGAGGGAGAAAGAAGCCAACCAGCTGCTTATATCTGAACAGCATCGCAACAGGGAAGAGACAGGATGGTACCGGGGCCGATCTGGAACCGCCGCCATCTGCATGCGGGATAGCATTCGGCCCCCACATCAGAGCTGCATTAGCGGGGACGGCTTTGTGCTGATCAGATGTGCGGATATGACATTTGTCAGTTTCTACCTCACGTCAAATGAACCAATGTCATCCTTTCAGTGCAAGCTCGACAAATTGGAGGGAGCCATTTCAAGCATGGAAGGGCGAATCGTTGTTGGCGGTGACTTCAATGCCAAGAATGAGGAATGCCTCACCCAGACTCCAGATGAAAACGAATCTTGGAAATTGCGGCTAGGACTGGACTTTTCGTCATGAACGTTGGGAACACACCAACCTTTCACCGGAGGGGCTGCTTGGGAACCATCCCCGATGTGACGTTCGCTTCGGAGTCGTTTGTGCCTATGATACGCAAATGGAGGGTACTGGAGGACTACTTGGCGAGTGATCACCAGTATATTGCATTCGAAATTGGTGAGCGTGCTCTTTGACGCGCGGCAACCTGACCTTCCGTTGTAGGTTGGAACATCACCTAAATGGATGTCGAGGAGTTCGTCGGATCTCACGGGAAGTGAAATCATGACAAGGACCACGACGGGGCTGGATGAGTCGCAGCCGAAAACATGGTGAACTCTACTATGAAACTCAGCATGTCTGCGTGCGACATCTCTGTGCCCCGGCGACGGCCACGACACGATAAGCCTGCTGTGTACTGGTGGTCAACAGATATCGCTGAAAAGCAAAAATAATATTACAGACTCCGCCGCGAAGCCCAACGTTCAAGGGATCTGGATGAGTCACATTCCCGAATGATAGCATATAGGTCAGCTAAGAAACTCCTTCGCAACTTAATCAATGACAGCGGGGCTCGCTGTTGGCAAAACCTCATTGAGGACATCAACAGATACCTGTGGGGCCTGGGTTATAAGCTGGGCATGGAGCCTCACGGACGCCCTGTGTGCTTGAGGCAGAGAGAATGGATGAGGTTGTCCGTGCACTTTTTCCGGTGCACCTCGTCCGTTTCGATGCTCCATGTGATGAAAGTCCTGTTAACTGCCCGCTTTTCACTGCGAAGGAGCTGCACAACGCGAGGCTCACATTAAAAATGCGAAAGACGACGGGGCCAGACGGCATCTCAGCAGAAGTGTTACAGCTTGTATACCATCTTCGCCCCGACATGTAGCTCAGAACATTCAACGCCAGCCTGCAGGAGGATGTAAGCCGAGGTCGTCATTCTGACTTAAAAGCAGATCCCCAGAGTTACACCCATCCGGATTACCGAAGAGACCATCAAGTCCAAGAAGACGATCAAACACCTAGGCATGATGATTGACTCGGAGATGAGCTTCTTCGATCAAACAAGAGCATCAGCGGACGCCTACTGATGAGCGCAGTGGAGTCGGTGCTGCTATAAGGCTCCGACGTTTGGGCTGAAGCTCTCAGTAAGGAGTCTTACCGGAAGCGACTGATGCAGGTGCAAAGACGAAGCGCTCTGTGGATTGCATCTGCATACCGCACTTTTTCTGAGCCGGCAGTGCTGGTCATCGCGGGTACGACACCTATTGTGCTCCTTGCTAAGGAACGGAGGAGACTCAGCCTGTGTAGGCTGTGTAGGCTCTACCTGCTTGATGGGAGGAGAGAACAAAGACTCTTGCTCTGTGGCAGGAAGGGTGGGTAAATGAAACACGGGGCAGGTGGACCGCGTGCATAATCAGGGACCTGGAGCCGTGGCTCAACCAATAGCATGGCGAGACTGATTATTACCTGACACAGCTTCTCAGCGGACACGGGTGTTTCCAGTCTTACCAGCACAAAATGGGAAAATCACAGTCTCCTGACTGCCTGTTTTGCCCGGGGATTGCGGATGATGCTTGCCACACGTTCTTCACATGCGAACGGTGGGTGAAACAGCATTTAAATCTCAGGGAGAGAACAGGGGAGATCTCTCCAGATACCCTGGTGCATAACATTTAACAACGAAGGGAAATCGACTTCGGTGATGAAAAACTGCAGAATAGTATCCGGCAAAACTGGCTGAAATTGTTGATGAAAACTCTCGCGTTACTGATTAAGTATTGATCAAGTGATGCCGATAAGGCCAAATTATTTTGGGAGAAATACCCAGAAGTACTTATTTGTCAAAGTTTGAGGTGTCAGCTACAGTACTTACAGCAGCTAAGTATAGGGTGATTTTGCTTATGCGGTACTCTGTAGTAACGCATTAGGTGATCGTTTTTAAAACTTTTACTGATAAATAGGTCTCAAAGGCCCCATGCGATGAAAGGAAAGAATTCGGAAGAACTACCTGTACATTCGCATGTAAAAATGTCTGGATGACGTGCACAATATTTGACGATTAGTTTCATAGTTATTTCGTGCCTGAAATTCAAGGTTATTTACCAGAAAAAAAATTTGAGTTCCCAGTTCTATTTCTTCTAGACAATTCACCAAGTCATCCAATAGATTGCAACATCCAAATGTATAAATCGAGTTCTTCCCAATTCAACTTCACTGATTCAGCCTCAAGATCAAGGGATAATTTTCAAGTTTAAGGGATTCCTCTGGACCTATTTTCTACAATTTTTTTTTCAAAAAAGGGGTCCAAAAATCCGCGGAAATACTCTTTGGCATCCGATATGCCAAATATTTCTGCAAAGGTTATTTTCTGTACTCTAGCATCTACCAATATTATTTTTCGAATTTTTAAAAATTTCCTGGCTAGTAACTTTGATTTCACTCGGACAAGAGTCGCCGTAGACAAATGCTTTTGCTGCTAGTATGGTTTCAACTGGCTTTGACAAATGGCAGATCGGTGCTCGAGTTTTCCGATGATTAATTCTTACTTCCAGCTTGAGATATTTAATTGACGTTGGTTCAAAGATAACGACCTGATTGAGGAAAACGTGCTATTTGTACTGATAATGAGTCACTGAACGTACATACTCCGCGAACTTAAGAAAGCACCTTCGTATCAAGTAATGTGGTAGCATTATATTGCCTGCTGCGATCTCCTAGTAGCAAAGCTTTTGATACTTATTGATCGTACGACTGCTACTGTCAGTTTAAGCATTTGGAGAGTGTTGACAGTGTCGTACAGGTCAGGCTTCTCAGCAAAAAGCTATGGGTTTCGAAGTGATTTGTGGAGCTTTTTCCGCCTCCAGAGAATGCCTCGCTGACAGGTCGAAGTCGAAGTGTTTAACGTGAGTACCTACCACCATTAGGCCTTACCTCTCGGTCTCAACGATTGGGTTGATTTAATGCGTCAACCAATGCCCCTCGTTATAAATGAGGTCTGCGTACACAAAATGTAGGAAACCCAAGTTACATTGGTTGGTACTCAAAAACTACTTTCTAGCCACATCGCAAACCGCAAACCAACACGTTTCAGCCAGGATAGGCTCCTCATCATGTAGGGGAGTGACAGTAACCTGTCATGGGCGTCCCCCTAGCCCGTGGTACAGATCAAAACTGTGCTCTGGTTTTTATAAAACATGGACTTGTTCTACTACCAATTTACAACGTTCCTATTTCGAAGGGTTGGTGACCCCGTAGCCCCATGGACAGTAGTACAATGACAACAGCATGTCCCAACTAGACATAAAAAATAAACAGTCATGACACTGGGCTTAGGGCACATAACGGTGACAACATTTAGGGACTAGTAGACTGCAACAGAGCCCGCACTTCCCCACGTAGCAGAGTGCTGCAGTCGCAATTGGAAGGGTTCACGCGCCAACCCGTTGATCCTTTGATAGTCCTCCTCGTCCAGCAATGCATCCCCGACATGGGGTTCTGCGGTTCTCAAAGCGTCATTACCCCGCGCAATACGTAAGCCGGTATATGCCTGACGTTCGAACAAAACTTGTTGCCAAGTCTCACTCTCGGCACCAGATAACAAAAATCCACGCTGGATACCAATACCATGACTGCTCAACCATTCATTAAAACTACAATGTCCAGTTAGTAAATACCCTAACTCCAAACAGAAATCACAACTCAAGATCTTCCTCGCAGTCATCACATCCGGTAGGAATCGATACGTGGTACTCCCCTCCTCACATTCACTCCATCTGGATTGCCATTCAGCAATCAAGCCCTCTTCCATAATTCGCTGAATGGCGGCCTGACTTAGCCCATTAGGATTAGTACCACGTAGCCATTGATGCTCTCCCAAAGGGAAGCCCTTCCGCAATCTATAAACCAATCCTCTACGAATGATTTCTAGATCCATTGGTGGGACCCCCATGAGGACCTGCAAAGCGATAGTCGAGACTGTGCAACATACACGCAGGGATGCTATTAGCACCGTTCGCTGACCACGCGCGATAAGCGTCCTCCCAGTAGTACTCATGGCACCCACAAGAAGTACGGGGGAGCCATATGTCGCTACTGCGACTAACAACCCATAATACACTTACTTGAGAGCTTCCCGGCGCAAACCCCAGTCCCTCTTGCAGATCCTCCGCAACATTAAGGCTAGCTACTTGAGGCGTTCCCTCAGCCACCCAAAATGGTGCCAAAAGGTCAGCCTCTCGTCCACACAAATTCCCAAGTATGTGATTGACGTTGCATACTTGGGAGCACGTCCTTCATATCTCACCCATGGAGGTCGACTCAGGTTGAGTACTACTTTCAGGAGCATCATCGACGATTTTCCAATTGAGACGGTCAGTCCTACCTCCCACACCATCCCTCTACCACAGCCATGAATTGCATGGCAATATCTTCCAACTGCCTACGACTGTTACCCTCCACCAACACAAGCAAATCATCCGCATAAGCATACACATAGCATACATTCACTAGTTCCCTCAGCAGGTCATCCACACTAGTTTCCAGATAAATACTCCAGCAATGGATCCCTGCGAGCAACCCTTCTCTACCGACACATTGACAATATCACAGACTCCCTGAACAAACGCCGATCTGCCAGAAAAGTAGCTTTTACAGAGACCTATCTCCTTACAAGCAACCGACAACAGTTTGGTCAAAATGGCAGGCAAGCTAAGGTTGTCAAAAGCACCTTTAAAATCTAGGAACAAACCTAACGCATATTTATGTTGGCTTGCTCGAACCTTGGAGAGGGCATCAAGCCATGCGTCACTAGTGCAACTCCTCTCACGAAAGCCATACTGCCTATCCGACAAGGAGTCAGACACCAGATTCTCGAGCCACCAGAACATTACCCGCTCCATCACTTTACCAAGCGATGGGAGCAGAGAAGTGCCCCGCTACGACCCAGGAAGGGATGGATCCTTATCCGGCGATTTAAGCAGTATAACAACTTGGGCACGCTTGTAGTCTATCCGAAAGGAGCCTAGTTGGAAACATTTACTTAATAGACATTGGATATAGTCTGGTATGGCTCGCCAGATACTTTTACACATCTCGCCAGTCATACCATCCCATCCAGGTGATATCCGACACCGTAGTCTACCAACACACTCATCTATCTCCCTGCGTTAGAGGGGGGAGTTGCCTCCTGCCCTCCAGCACTGTCAACATGCGACGTCTCAGTTTCCGTTGCCGCTCAACACAGTTCATCCATGTGGACGCCGGGTTGCCATCAATACGTATTCCATGGAATTCCCGTTTGTCACTACCTCCGCGACAGAACCAATACGCCTTCCCCCATGGATCATCAGCATTTTCGCTAACAAACCATTGCCAGTGCCTCTCCCTGGTTAGAGCAAGCATTTTGTGGTATTCTCTTCCCGATATCTTATATGCAGATCTTAGCTGATCCACAGATTTCAACTTACGACATCTGACCTTCTGGAACTGCCTTCTGGCCCGCATTACTGCTGCACGTTTGGCAGAGAGTTCCACCGTCCACCAAGCCACTCGTACTTTTACTGGTTTCTTCTTTTGGCGAAGCAGCTTGTTGTTTGCTCGCACATAGCACTCATGAATATACGCTACCATTTCACTGATGCTGAAAGTACTGAAGTTAGTGATAGACACTGCCTCAGTGTATTCCTGCACGAGTGCTTCATATCGAACCTTATTAGGTTCGGACCTATGGCTCCAGGACCACCTTGCTGGTTGGCGAGTAATCACCATCTCTTTAGAGGTCATAGTGATCTCAATGAGGTTTTGGTCACTCGTCCCCCAACCAGGTACCAGTCTCCAGTCAAACTGCAAAGTACTCATGGCTGCACTGTTAGTACATGTAAAGTCTGTATCACTACAACCCATTGTCCCATCAAACGTAGACAATTCACAGGATACATTCAAAACACAGAAGTCACATACAAATATTAAGTCTGCTAGCTTTTCCGCACAGCGTATAGCAACCGAGCGAGTCTTCCGTGTGGAAGACTTGCTGTGCCACACCGGGGAATCAGCATTCGTATCCATGCCAAGGATACAGGGTTTGCCACGAATTAGTGGTAGAACTCTACTCAAGCATTCTAAGTAGGGCTCAAGGGGACTACCATGCTTGAGATACCATGCTTGAGATACCAAGCATCGCCATACTTTTTGGTATAAATGCCTTTGCTCCCGACCTTAGGCATCCTTCAAATCTACACCTGCAACAGCCAAATAAGGAATCTGCGTGTCAAAAATACACGACACTTTGAAATTTGATATTAAATTTATCTGTAAGCAAGCAAATTGAATGATTAGCACAATTGAACAACATGGTGATTGACACCGCTAACCCATATTGTAATGAATGGCACTCTACTTTTTCACAACCATTGGCCTCCAAGAGTGCGATGATTGGCAGTGCTTAAAATTAATATTCGATGCTCTCTCAGTGCGTTCAAGTCGTATCTTCGCTTTCTTTTGCAAATGTCCCTTCTAAATGTCCTATCTGACATGAAAGGCTTGGAACATTATTTGAGTGATTGGCATAGGTGCCAACTAACGGTGGTGCTACCTAAATGTTGTTGGCATTCAAAACTATGACATTTGCCTAGCGGTAAATGATAAAAGTGTAATTCAAGAACGCTTTTGAATATACTATTAATCATTGACACCACTCACTGCACACGTATATAGTCTATAGTTAATATTATAAAGAGAAACAAACATACCTATCGCTAACCGAAACCTAAGTGAAACAGGGAAAACGTCAGAAATAGTTTTTTGTACGAGTAACTCTTGATTTGTATAGAAAAAGTGAAACATGCCAGTAATCAGTGGGTTGCCAGAATTAATATAGTTTACCCCAGATATTGATAATTTTTAGAACAGGGCAGCTGACAACGCATTCAAAAAATGCGCCAGATTCAAAAAGTTTGCAGTTAATGAAACATTGCGAGCTGGAATGGAGCTTAGTTGAGCATTTCTGTGGTACGCTTGGATTTTTCATCATGAAAATATCACATAATTAAAAATAAATTTTGTTTTGGGTCTCGATTTTCCTTGAGCAGCTTTTCTACGTGATAATTTATTCATACTTTATACAGGCTTTTCTTCCACTTTTCATTTGAAAATGATCATGGGTTGTTACCTCAGGAAATTTTCTGTGTTGAGTAGTTAAACCTTTCATTATATAGACCTCTCGAGAGGCCTGTATACTTCTATACTACCATTTGAAAGTCTTCCCTCTGATGCAAATATTTAACCAGCAGCTTCGTTCTATGGATGGCGGAAGTCATCGAGCTCTTCCATCATCAATTGCTAATAAGCTAAAATATGAAACAGACTTATTCTCTGTTGACATTCAAAAAAAATCTTTTACCTATAATTTCAAATTAACGTAAATTTTGAAGTTTTTTATGTTTCTTTATTGTCCTGTTATTTTAGACACCACTTTCTACCCAGTGTAAACTTCATTGGATTACTACTTTGTTGCTGATACTTCGTGATACACGTATGTATCTAACTTACGTGTATATTTTATTTATTTCCCCATAACATTATTTCCATTTCTTTCCTTTCCTGAATTTACAATTTATATATTTTGTAGTTTATTTTTTCATACGTATAGAAGAAAAATAGTTACCAAAAGGCTTGTTACATGCATATTATGCAGATATACTTAAAAAGTGACAGATTATCGAAATGCCACTGTAGCATGACAATTGGTACTCAGTGTATGTAACACGATAAGCCGACACGGTTGTGGAGGACATACCAAATATAGATTATACAACGCCAAGGGCTCATGTGCACACTTAATATCCTAAGAGAAGAGATTTTTTTCTTAATGTCAACTTTATGTCATAGACTGGCTTTTTTTCAACCCTTGCTCGTCCGCAATCGAACAAAACGTGGTGTTTTCGTAAAAGGGGCTAAATTGAATTTCACGCACATGTGATCCTGTATGATTTGGCCAATTTTGACCACACTTTTTATTATACGGCATAAATACAAGGTACGATGCAAAAATACTCAACGAGTTAAAAGCCCGAACCATGCATAGCGGTATAAAAGAGCAGAATTGGAGGAATATCCTTCATGTGACAATTGTATCTGTGACAATGTGTAACCGCCCCAATGAAAGAAGGAAAAAATGAAGCTCAGAAAAGGGTAACACAAAAGAATTTCTGTATTCATCACCAAAGACTGCAGCCTCGTTATCGAGATCCTTTGATGGCATGTGTAGTCCCTCGGGTTACATGTTGGGTGTATGTTGAATGGGAATGTCGTTGCATTACATCATAAACCCCTTTCCGTTGCCATCTTTCATATCAGCAGTTATGTCATTCAACTTGAATACGAGATTGTTAAACTATAAAAACTTGCAACAAAACAATAAGGCCAAGGAGTTGTATCGTCCAATTTAATTTGATTGAAAGTTCTAAAAATGCCCTTCTTAAATTCGGAGTTTTATTTATATTTTCACATAATAAATTAAGGAAATCATGCAACCCTATCACTGTCACAAAGGCGGAATCATATGAAATGCCATAAATCGGTCATCAAAATTTTGTATGGCGAGCACAGTTTAGAAAAATTTAGGGAACCACACACACAGGGAAGAAGAGGGTTAGACAGTTGATCTGCAGCTACAAAGAACTTTTTCAACATTTATGGATAAACGTCGCATTCTCACGACCAGAAAATGTGAATCACTCGGAAGGCAAATCGATTTTATAGTCCTTGTATTCGCCTTTTCACATGCACGTCATAATAGTGCTAATTAAAAGTGGTTGCAAGTGTGTGAGAGACATTTTCCCCCTGTCTCCCTTGCGCCTAATATCTAGTTCACTTTCCAAGCACATGCATCCTAAGTGGTGTATTGAAGGGTTGAATATTAAAAACATGCCAGGCTATAAATCCCTATCAATCGGAGAGAAACTTGGAATTACCCATAAAATAGTTAACGACCAAAGATAGGAAGCGCGCGCAACTTGCTCCATAAAAATATAATGAGGACTTGAATCAAAGGAATAAACAGACAAAATAATGTTCCAATCCATTTTCCACCGAGGAAGAACCAACTTTCATGTGCATGAACGGAACGTCGTCGTTTCTTTTAATAAAAATCCTTCAAAAAATAACATTTTTCACATAAAGAGTAAATTTTAACTGCTCGCAGTAGCAATGACTTTTATAGTGCAGTTTGTAGTCGGTGCAACATTGGAAATATTTTCCTGCGACACTTTTTAATGCCTCCTGGGTGTGATTGAGGTGCATTTGAAATGGAACCGTCGAAGTTGCTCCTGGCTTCGGGATCCAATCAAAATGGTTATGACATGGTCGTTTCAGAGTGGTGAAAGATTATGCGAAATTGTTCTAAATCCTCCCTTGATATCCTTCCTCTCTAGTCACGAAGACTGTAAAATACTTTTTTTAGAATTCTTTCGTATCGCGTATCGGTTGTAAACTGAAAAATTGAACACTGCAATCAAATTACGCATAAAAGTGTCATTTGGTACGTTACGTCTTTAAATCGCAAAAACGATTGTCAAAGTTAAGAGTAAGTAAGATTATTAGCAGTCGACTGTTATTTGTCATTTCAATTGGAATGTTCGGCAAATAGTTTCGGCAAAATAGTTTTTTTAAATTACTAGCAGGATCAAGTAATGAAATCATGTGTCTTACAGTGTCTTTAGGCAAGGATTAAGATTTGTCAACTTCCACACCCACTACATCGCAATGGTGGATCAATTAACACTGATGATATTAAAATTTCTGTGTTGGTACATACGGAACCCAGCTATTCCTGACGCTCTATTCCACCATCAAACAGCACTAGCTTCGACAATATGTCCTAAAGGACCGTCATCACATAAACGGTCCTATACATGTGAAGGGGGCTTATCAAGCTATCCGTGGTATCTAAATATACCTCCATGTTTGAAGTTTGCGGAAGGAACCGGAGGGGACTCAACACGGTTGTCACTAGGGTAAGGTCACTTTTCCTTTCAAAGAGCTTTATTCTCGTTGACATTTTTTATAAAATAAATAGTCCAAAAACCAGTGACTACTGGTCATACATTGTATTTTTATGCTGCATGATTGTTGAACAATAACTGACAAAGCTTGGATTCTATAACCTACTAAGGTGGCTTTGAGCGATGAAAGGCGTCTGGAGAATGAAATAAACGCAGGAAGTAGCTTATCACAGACTAAATAGTTTGGTTTTCTTCATGAGAGTCATAAACACATGCTTAGTAGACAAAAGACACGATAACTGACAAATATCTACATACATTACGATAGTTAGCGCTGCTTATTATAAAGGTCGTTTCCGATGCTAACATTCACAATCTGACTTAGCAAAATAATCAAAAAAATACTGCAAGATACAAAAATTAATGTCATTTTCTCCATGTATTTCAGAGTAAATTTTCAAAAAATTAAAAAAAAATCTGATTATTTTCCTGACTGAACTGACAGCTAAGAACAGTATAATGTCTATAGAAATAACACTGAAGAAGGGACCATATTGGCCTCGACCATATTTGTTTTGGGTGTGGATTGTGGGGGCTCACCTTGGTCCATGATCGTTTTTGGGCTACGTTACCGTAATCAACGCAAACATCTAGTTTTTTTACATAACGATGCTGTTGTTAGTGCATGTAACTGAATGAATTCGACATATCAAGCTTTTCTGCTATCTTTCAAGTTGTCATACGCCGGTTATTTTCGATTAATACCTTCATTTTCGTCGGCATTGGTAGTATGTAGTGCATTTTGTACTTTAAAATTTCCAGAACGATATCGAACAAACCAATGTTAGATACTGACGATCGGTTAAGCGGTCCTCACCATAATCTTCAATAATACCATCAAATGTTCCTTTGATTGTCCTTTTTCAAGTTTATCATTAACCAACTTGTTGTTTACTATCGACGGTCAGATTTTGACTGCACATAGTCTAATGTCTAGTCTTTTAAACAGTGTATGATTATATATAAGGCAGGCAATCACTACTGCATGAAATATTGAGTTCATGTCACATACGGGCAATGACCAATACCACATTTTCTTTAAATTGACTATGTCCAATTTTCTCACGAATTGGATGTGTATGACTTTTCCTAAACTTTTAAATAGTTTGCAGGGGAAATGCTGGTCAACAGGAGTACTCCTAGAAGCCAGTATTCTTTGGGGAGTGTCGCCCCCACGTACGCGGGGACCTGAAGGTGACTGCAAGCCCTCTCCAGCGGAAAACGACCCTCTCCCCCCCCCTCGTTGAACGAACCGATCAACGAATTCCAATTGACGCACTTGGGCTGGCGGGCATTATATTTTGGATCAAGTACCACCGATGTGAAACTCGCGCGCGAACGGCTCCAATGTAAGTATCGTACCGTCTCCGTCCTGGTTAAACCTTGACAGGCCTCGGAGTAAGTTCGAAGCTCGCACCATTAAGTTGGTGGTGTAGGTTCGGTTGAGACGCACTCCCGATTAGCGCTGGCTTTGGCTCTGAGCACCTGTCCCAATAAGGGCTGGTGCCAACCCTTGCATGGCCTCCCTGCGTTGCACAGACACCCATGGGGCCATTAAGGCGACTACAAATACGAGTGGAGGTAGCGACTCCGAGGGAGGACCCTTTTAGCATGATGCCTTACAAATTAATACCAACTGAAACAAAATCAAAAATATCGAGCAAACTACCGAACCCAGACGACAATACACGAACGAACACAAAAAGGCAGAGAGCCTCTACCAACCAGAAATACTGGCGGCATTCGGACGCAGCAAAAAATCAATGCGAACGCCGGAACGTCCCGAGAGACAAGAAGAAAAGTGTGAAAAACGGATGCCTGGGAAACACACAGAGGGAGAAACCACCGATGAGATTCAGATCATGATTCGATGCGATGCTGCCACATACACTGCTTCTGATGCCATCAGAGCTCTAGATCCCAACGCAAACAAAAAAAGCCCGCCTCAAAACCACGCGCAATACAATGAGATTTGTATTGGATCGGCACGAAGAAGAGCGTCTCATGCGTAAGGCAGGAAACATAGTTTAAAAGAGCAAAGCTTCCTGAAATACCCAGAAAAACATAAGCAAGGACATTAGGGACAGTATTTTAGAGCTTGAAGAGCTCTCAGACCGTATCGGGCACAACAGACGCAAATATCTTAAAGCGGACGAAGAGGAAAGTACCTCAGTCGAAACACAAGTTATTCCTGCCCAAAGCGCTACCAGAAGAGTTGCCAGTATTCCAAAACAAGGGGACCGAGACAAAAGGAGGAAGGAAGAAGAAGCGAACATATGGCAAGGTTACGTCAAAAAATGGATTCCAGGTGGTGGCAACCAAGGCCACCAAAAAAGCGTCCAGAAGGCTCCTCTTTGAAAAAGTCACCAATGATAAGCTCCTTCCTGGAAAGAAAAGATACCCAAAACAAGAAACAAGAACCACGAAGCAAGCCACGCTGCAAAACCCTAAGGCATGCACTGCTGATCAAACCGACGGATGGGAGAACATACGCAAACGTTTTGCGGGAAATCAAAGGAGCTGTAAGACCCGATGACAATCAAACTGCCATCAGAACCGTCCGGCCAAACAAATCTGGTGGCCTCCTTGGAGAATTTGGACCTGAGACAACAAACAACGACTCATTCCGGGATGCAGTCAAAAAGTCTCTAGGGGAAAAGGCAACAGTAGCTTTACTTGAACCAATGGCCACCCTCGAAATCAGGGACATTGACTGTGTTACGGACAGGACGGAGCTGGAATAGTGCCTCAAAAGGGTTTCACCTGAATTAACTGGGACCAAATTACGACTAACTCCTGAAAATAATAGAGGGCAACGCATGACCATAGTCGACTTAACAGAGAAACATGCCGAAAAACTCCTCTGCATGGGCAAAATAAAATTAGGTTGGGTGGTCTGCAGAATACGGCGAAACGCAGTTCCTCTCCGCTGTTTCAAATGCCTAAGCTACGGTCATACAGCACAAGGCTGCAAAGGGCCTGATAGGAGCTCTTTGTGCTGTAAATGCGGCAACGCAGGACATAAAAGAACAGAATGCACGGGAGAGGCCCACTGAATCCTCTGCGGGAACGCTGATCCCAGACCTGATGACCTGAGACATATTCCAGGGACGGGGAAGTGCCGGGTATTCAAAGAAGCCCTAACCAAAGCAAAAGCAGCTCTGCAATGACCCGTGTTCTGCAGATAAACTTACATTGGAGCTCAAACCTCCTAGACATGCTTGACCAGTTCGCAAGGGATATGAAAGCCGAACTTTTGTTGCTTAGCGAACTAGACTGAGATAAAAATTCATCAGTATTGTGCCCTGATGAATCTGGTACTTGTGCCATATGGGTTCGAAACGGGAGCCAACTGATGAAAAGATGGTTTCGTGTGCGTCCGTTGCCCACGAAAACATTCTTTAGTGTGTACTTGACACCGAAAGAACCAATAACATCTTTCCAGGCGTAGCTCAACACTTTGGAGGACACCGTCTTGAGCACAGAAGGTCATGTTCTTATCGGGGGAGACTTTAACGCCAAGACCATTGAATGGGGCATGCCTAAATCAGATCCCAGGGGGAATCGAGTCCTGGAGATAGCACCCAGAGTAAAGCTAGCCATGGTGAACACTGGCAACACTCCCACTTTCCGCCGCTTGGGCTGCGTGGGTACTTTTTTGGACGTGATATTCGCCTCGGAGTCCCTCTCCTCTATGACACACAATTGGACAGTTCTAGAGGATCATCAGTACATAGCATTCGAGATCCGCGACAACGTTCCGACACTCCCAGACACTCAGCGCTCCGCCTTCGTGTGGAATACTGAGAGGATGGACGTGGAGAAGTTTGTCGACACGCTCATGATATCCTTACCACGGCTTGGCTCATCGCCAGGGACCAGAGAACTGCCAGCTGAAGACATGGTGAACTCCACAATGAGTACCACCATCTCCGTTTGTAAGTCATCTATGCCCCTCCGGAGACCTAGACACAAAAATCCTCCAGTGTACTGGTGGTCCAACTTCAGTGAGAAGCTCAACGAGCGCGAAGCCAGGACGAGGCATGCACCAGAATGGCAGTATATTGGTCGGCCAGGAAATGCCTTCGAGAACTGATTAACACGAGTAAGGCCCGTTGCTGGCAGAACCTCGTCGAAGACGTGAACTGGCGGCATTCTGGCCCGTGGTGCTTGGGCTATAAACTAGTTATGCGGAAGCTTGGTGCTCTACGGGCCCCCTGCGTACTTGAAGCAGACATGATGGACGAGATAGTACGAGCACTTTTTCCCCAACATCCCGTCCGCGTTGATGCCGTCCACGGGGAAACAACATCAGACTGTCCACGCTTTACGAGGAACGAGCTGGAACTAGCAGTTCTCTCCATGAAGGTGAAGAAGGCCCCAGGCCCAGACGGTATTCCAGCCGAGGTACTGCAACTGGTCTATCACTCTTGTCCTGACTTGCTGCTCAGTACGTTTAATGCCTGCTTGCGGGAAGGTGTTTTCCCTGAGCGTTGGAAGACGGCAAGTCTCGTGCTGATCAGCGAGGGGAAGGGAAATCCCGAGTCACCGTCAGCATACCGATCGTTATGCATGCTAGACACGGTCGAAGACTCGCTAACGTTATCCACGCCACTGAGGATCTTTTTCCAAGGCAGTATGGTTTCAGAACGAGACGTTCCACTATAGATACAGTCGCGGAAGTTGTAAGTGCGGTCTAACAGGCGGAGGCACGCAGTCGATCAAACCGTCGGGTAGTCCTTGTAGTGACCCTGGATATAAAGAATGCTTTCAACTCCGGCAGATTGACGGATATTCTGTGAGCCCTGCAAAACTCTTTCCAAGTTCCAGAATATCTGATACGGGTAGTCCGAAACTACCTGAGGAATCGCAGCCTGATCTACAGCACGGTGCAAGGTCGTCGGAGGATGCTAGTCACATCAGGTGTGGCCCAAGGTTCCATCCTCGGTCCGGACTTGTGGAACGTCTGCTACGACGGACTGCTCAGACTTGAACTGCCGCAAGAGTCGCGACTGATCGGCTATGCAGATGACGTTGCGGCACTAGTCGCTGGGCGCATGATCGATCAAGCGCTATTAAGGCTGAATGTACTAATGTGCCGGATGGGGAGCTGGATGACCACTCACGGGCTTAACCAAGCGTTAGAGAAAACCGAAGTGGTCACCCTCACCAAGAAGAGGATCACCAGAGTAAGAATGGTCCGTGTCGGGGAAACATTAGTAGAGTCGAAACTATTTGTTAAGTATCTGGGCTTGCTGGTAGACTCTAAACTGAGTTTCTCGGAGCAAATCAAGGCCAGGACAAACAAGGCCGCGGTACGTGTCTCGGCAACTAGTCGACTAATGGCAAATCATAGGGGACCGAGTCCATCAAAAAGGCGTCTGCTAATGAGTGTAGTGCAATCTACGCTTCTTTATGGAGCAGAGATATGGAGTGAAGCTCTCAACAAGGAACTCCACTAAAAACGGCTGGTACAGGTGCAGAGACGAGGAGCACTGTGGATTTCATCAGCATACCGTACAGTCTCTGAGTCAGCGGTGTTTGTAATTGCAGGGGTGATACCCATCGCTTTCCTCACTAGAGAGCGCAAAAGAGTCTACCTCCGAAGGCACGAGGGTAATAAAGAAAAAGTTGCTCGCGATGAAAGACGATGCACTCTCGACGAATGGCAACAATCATGGGAACGTGAGCTGAAAGCAAGATGGACCGTGCGGCACATCAACGACTTGAGATCATGGCTCAGTCGAACGCATGGTGAGACTGACTTCTACCTGACCCAGCTATTGAGCGGACACGGTTGTTTTCAGTCTTACCTGCACGAGATAGGTAAGTCACGGTCTCCAGATTGCATATTCAGCATTGGCGTGAAGGATGATGCCTGTCATACTGTCTTTTCATGCGGAAGATGGGACAAAGAGCGCGGTGATCTTGCCGAAAAAATGGGAGAGCTCCATCCAGATAGCCTAATCGAAGAGATGCTGAAATCGTTTGACAAATAGAATTTACCCTCGGCACATTACCCTCGGGCAATCTTAGTAATGAAAAAGGCATACTTGACCGGCTGGAGGCGTCGAGGGTGGAGGGTTTACTTCTCTAGCAATCCTCCTCCTCTTCCCCACCCAACTGGACAAGGAATCCCTGTTATCCGAAGGCGCCAAAAGGCGTGAAATTGGGAGGCCTAGCCCGAAGTAATGTGCCTAACGGTTCCAGAGAAATGTCAATGTCGAAACGTTAGTTAATGTCAACATTTTCATCATGGTGAAGTTAACGAACCAGCAAAATTTATGGTCGGCTGAAACAAAGGATGAAGTAACACTTCCCACGTCAAGTGAAAAATCTGTCCTCAGATTTTAAGGAATTTGCAATATTTCCGTTTATGTTTGAAAGAACGTTATATTTTATATAGTTACATTTTTATTCTACACAGGTCTAATTAATTGTTGATCGCAGGTTTCAATAATTTTATTTGGGTTCTTTGAAGTCTATTTCAGTTTGGTCGGATGAGGTCTTTTTACGAACTCCGTTTCTAGTTTTACATTTTTTCTATTAATGTTGTGGTAAGCGTTGTTTTGTAGTTGGTTTTTTGTGATTCTTTCTCGGATTTCAGAAAAGGGGATATCCGTGTGCTGAAAAAATACAGCAGCAGGTTGTTTCTATGAGCGAAATGGACTGCATTGTTATAGTACTGTACACATTCTTAAACAGGATTGAGTTCCAGAACATTTTTATTTTCCTGTTGCTGACGCAAAAGATATGTCCTAAGGTTTTCATAAACTTCTGTGGACTATCTCTATATCAAAATTCCCTGTTTCATGTTGAGGAAATACGAAATGGTAATCAATGCTATTACTAGATAGCCAATCTTTGGTTTTTTGTGTATTTAATGCGCCCTCATTATCAGTAATAATTTTCTTTGGCTTTCCAATTTTGTTGAACGCACTTTGAAGAGCTTGGTTAATTGTATCCCATTGCCTATTTTTGATTGGTTCTAAAGTCAAAAATTTGGAAAGTTTATCGATGATTGAGAGATATGGTGAATTCTTATCTTTGAACCATATATCTATGTGGTATGTATCTCTTATGTTTACGGGGTAAGATGGGCTATTAAAGGGAAGCTTGGCAGGGTTCCTTTCATACAAAGATTGTTTACATATTCTGCATGTATTAATATAATTCGAAATGTGGGATTTAAGCATCGGAAAATAGTAAAATAGTATATTTAAGATATTGTATATTTAGAAAATAGTATATTTAAGTCTAAATATACTTTTTCAATTCCTTGGTGGTTTGAATTAATATGTTTGCTGGCTATTATTTCTATTATTTCTATTATTATGAAGGTTTTTTGTTACTTGTATGACAAAAAATTTTCTGTTAGAAGTACAAAGCTCTGAATATTCTTCCTGGATTCTAAGGAAAGTAACTTTGTCTAGGAAATGGATTGCAGTTTTGCCTTTTTGGCGACGTTTTGTTTATTGTTTCATCATTGTTTTTGGTATAAACTCTTGAAAAGTAAGGTGGAGTATTCGTGTACCCTGATATTTTATCAACTTTACTTGATTGATTTTTCCGTGTTTTAAAAATAATTGGGTATTATAGAGGTTGATTGGTTTTTCGGAAATGTAAATATAATTATGACTGTCCTCTTGAGCAGTATGTTGTATTGCCGCTAAGGACTCTTCATCAATGGCATTTGCTAATTGTATCCTTCAAGGGGCATCTGCTACATTATTTTCCTTACCCTTTATATGTGAAATTTCAAAATCATATTCACTGAGTTTGAGCCTCCATCTTTGTAATTTCGCATTATCTTCTTTTATATTATATAAGCATTCCCAGGACCTATGGTCTGTAAAAAGTGTGAAATGGCGACCATAAAAGTAAGGTCTAAGATAATTTGGAGACAATATGATGGCGAGAAGCTCTTTCTCAATGGTAGAATAATTTTTTTTAGAATTCTTGTTTAGTGTGGGTGATGCGAACGCTATCGGTTTTTGTTTTGGGACAAAACTGCTCCAATGGCAAATTGGGAAATTGGGTAGTTAGTGTAAATGGCTTTGAAAAGTCTGGTTGCGCTAAAAATGGATCAAAAATTGGATCATAATTGGATCAATGGATAATTTTTAAGTTGGTTGAAAGACTGAAGGTAGTCCGGATTAGTGATAATAATCTTGGAGTTATTTTGTAGTCTTATGGTTACAGGTTTGGCAATTTTGGCATAATCTTTTATGAATTTACGATAAAATCCTGTGAGACCAAGGAAAATTTTTAATTGCTTGGTGGTAGTAGGTATGGGAAATTTTTCAATCGCACTTACTTTTTCCGGGTTTGGTTTGGTACCTGCAGCAGTTACAATGTGTCCTAAATATTCAGTGTGCTTTGAGAGAAAATGTGTTTTCGCGAGTTGAATTTTTAAATTAGCATTCCTCAGCGCTGTGAAAATATTTCTAAGAGCCACTTTGTTTCCTTGCAATGATGTGCTGAAGACTAATATATCGGATATAAACAACACGCATTTTGTTTATATATTGATGTCAGATATTGTTCATTAGCTTTTGGTGCATTTTTGAGTCCAAATGGCATTCTAAAGAACTCAAAATGGCCCATTTCAGGCTCTCTATCCTCAGGCTCTAGCTCGATTTGGTGGAACCCTCTGGCCAAACCAAGGCTAGTGAAGTATTGATGATTCCCTATTTTGCCTCATAAACTATTAATGTTTGGGATCGGGTATTTGCTTTCCATGGTAAGTTGATTTAATTTTCTAAAATCAATGAGCGACCTGTACTTCCCACCTTTTTTTGGTACGACCCATATGGGGTTGTCATATGGGGATTGTGATGGCTGTATAAAGCCCTATTGTAAATCTTCCGTCATTTGTTTATTTACATACTCATTAACTGATTGCGGAATCCTATAATTCCTTTGATAAATCAGTTTATCCGATGTCAAAGGAAGCGAATGATTGAAACTATGAGTAAATGTTAGTCGTTGTTTCTCGTCATATTGTAGGTTAGAGAGTTCTTTTGATATTCGTTTAATAAGGTCAAATTCTTCTTTTGTGTACTGCTCTTCATGAGGGTACTTTTTAGTTTCTGGGAAATGTGTAAGGGCTAGTGAAAAATAGGCAAATTCTTCTTGTTTACCATAATATAAAACTTCTTTGTGGGTAATTATCGTTTTATTTTTTTATATTTTATAATTGTACTGGTCTCAGAAAGAATGTTATTGCTTATGATAGCATGAAATTTTTTTTCTTTTTGAAAAGATACGTATAAATTTCTCTGGTCCGAATTCTTCGGGTAACCGAGCCCGAATGTGGTGGGTACTCATTGAGTTTTCGTTAATAGAGGAAATAATAGTGGGGCTCGTAGAAAGAGTTCTTTGATACACCGGTACCAATTTTTATCTAGTAATGAAATAGAACAACTCGTATCTATGAAACATTGAAGTTTTGAATCCAGGGATTGTGGACTTGATTCGGTTGAACGAATAGTTTTCATAGTAAAATCGTCGTTTAGATGCATATCAGGGCGATTTGGATATCGAAAACTAGTGCTTGCAATTTTTGAGTTCGGTCTCCATTAGACCTGATCTCCACTACTACTTTGAGCCTCCACTTCACATAAACAATTGGATTTAGAGGAATTACGCGATGGTTCGCCATTAATAGAAAATGCACGTAGCCTGTTGGCACCAAAATCTGATAGGCTGCCTCAAGTGTATATGAGTTTCGCGCACAAAGGATTCCTTGAAGAGGTTCTGAGCATTTACTTATAAAGATATGCCTAGCCAACACTTAATTTAAAATACTTTTTACTAATTTTATTTCATCTTGTAACTCACTATCACTTCTTACTTTACTTATAATTTTGTGCAAGCACAAAATTATATAATTTTGTGCAGAATTCGTAGAATTTTGTACTTATGGTGAAATTTGCTGCTTGCATCCTTGATATGAGTTGAATTTCCGATTCTTGAAATTTTATTGCAAGATCTTCCTGACGTCTCTCCATTTTGACACCTAATGGCAGTTTAGCGTGCTTTTTGCTCGACCTATGATCATCATTAGTACCTGCTGATTTAAAACTGCTGCATGCTCATTCTTTGTAGAGTATAGAAAAATTGCGTCGACAGCTGCAATGAATGCGTGAATTTCATCTCGGTTTCCGTCAATACTGGTATTGCTGCTATGTACTGAAAAATATTTCCGAAGTCCCTTGTCGGAAATTCTTCGAGGCTCCAACCTTCCACCAGATAAATTAATTCGTTCCCTTTTTTGCCAAGTTCCAGCCTCAGAACTTGTAAAAAGGTGTCTTGAGTCCAGTAAAATTAAGTGGCGTTCGAATTTGATGAAGGGTAGGTTGGAGTTAAATTTGTTTGACGTTGTTCGTTGCCGACAGCGCCAGTTATATTCATGCAGGACCAATCGTGTATGAATGCACTTCGCTCTGGTTTGAAAACAAAAAATTTAATTTTAAATTGTTTTATTTTGCTTAGAAAAAATAACGTCTGCTTTTTTGGACGGAGTAATACTTACTGACAACATAAATGTTTTACCTATTTTTACTATCTTAAATTTCATTTTCATTTCCTCTGTATTTTCTCTATGTATTTACCTAACAAAAAATTTTTTTTAGATTCAATCAATCAATCTAACATTTAAATATTTCTTACCCCCTATAAACTATTAACTAGGCAATAAACATAAGATGGCCTTTTACCATCTGGTTCATATCCTCTCAAGACCTTTAAAGCCGACAACATCTTTAGTTATCAAAAAAGTAATTAAAAAAAGGATCGCTCATCTTGCTGAGGGCATGGTCGGTTGTAACAAAGGATGACGTAACTCATCACTACAAGATCAAATCGACTCAAGAACTAAAGCCATTTCAGCATTCGAAATGCTGAAACCTCTCCAATTAGGCTCTGGCAATGCTTGAGGAAAAGAAAATGAGAAATTTCATCGGAAAATCGTATTCTGCGATGACGTTTATTTCTGCATCAATTGCGTTGTTAACTGGCGAAATATGCGATATTGGTCAGCACAAACCCTATATGTGTTTCTTACGACATTGTTGCATTCGCAAAAAATACTGTTTGGTGCGGTGTTCTTGCTGGAGATGTGATTGGGCCGTGTTGTTTCGTGGATGAAAACGACCGTTATGTTACCGTTATCTCGTTCGTGCAAACTAACGCGATTGGGTTCCTTTTAATGGGGATATGTCACGTCACTGGTCTATGCCAGCAAGCCAGCAACTTCAGGCGAGCTCAAAGACAATATCGAATATGAAATTGCGAACGTACCAGTCGAAATTTGTGTCCGATTGATGAGAAATAGGATCCAAAGAATCCACCGGAGTAACTTGGCTGGTGGTGGTCATATGATCGATATCGAATTCCATTCATAAAATGTAATGCTTGTACTCACCCACAATAAATTTGAACTCGATGTCCTTATTGCCAAGCCCTTAATAACAAAACTGGTACATTTTTTCTGTTAACAAGTTCACAAAGTAGATTTTTCAGAAAACACTTCTTTACTTAAAGCAAAGTAAACTATGGATTCTGTAAGCCATGGTCCAACTTTGTGCTCCTTTCCACACTCACGGGAAACTATACATCCGGCGAATAGAAAAAAATATCTTGTACAGAATTTCCTGTCCACCATTTGATGCTACCAGCATCTTCTTTGATACAGAATGGAAATTGTATGAAAAAGGATAAAATTATAACATTTTCATGAAAATTACACATTTATTGTGAATAGATCGAAATCAGTCTTAGATTTTATCGTAAATAGTGCATTTTACTTGATTTAAGTTAAATTTACTTATATTTATTCTTCAAAACAGCATCACTAGAACTATTAAAACAAATATTACACAGAAAATGAAAAAATAACATTAAATTTTTTATAGATTAACGTAAACGGTAGACTAAATACTACGTATTAAGAACGCTTCTATTGCTTCTTTAATTGAACATTGAATGCATTTAAATCAACTGAACAAGTTTACATGGATGATGGAGCAGTTGGAGTTTAGCAAGTGTTAAATGACATCCCGAAAAGAACGCCTGATATGTCCTGTATAACTGCAGATACGTGAACATTAGCTGTTACGTTTCTTCTGAGATACGTTGTTGATAATCAGTTAAAACGTATTTAGAAAGAACTGTAGCAAGCTGTGATAAACGACAGAATTCTGCATATGAAATTCGATAAGAAGATGGATTAACAAATAGAATAAGATTTTTGTACAGGCTTAGGAAAGTAAGACTCGTCTTCTCCTTATCCTGAATCAGATTCCTCATCATCGGCATTATCACTTAGTATCAACTCTTCAACTTCACTAGGATCGGAATCTCACGTTGGTTTCTAACAAGGACGGAATTTTTTCTATCTATGGTTCTTCAGCTTCTGAAGCCCAAATTAAATCTTTGCCATTCTCAGTTACTTGGCTTTCTAGTTCATAAATTCAACTTATTTTTTTCCTTCTTTTCCATTATGTATCATTTTTAACACGATTTTTTTCGTGTGTAAAAATGAACCTTAAATTTTCCTTCATTTTTTCGATTTCTTTCCGTTTAAGGTTTTCGAGTCTCATTCGCAGAAGCAGCAATACCCGGTAACTGATTGTCTAAAAGGTCTGCTTGAACCTTGCCTCCGTCAAAGCTTTCATCTATTTCACTTCTCTTCAGCTTCACATAGTCAAACCGTTTTCCTATTTTTTGGCTATTTTCCTTGAATTCTTCTTGAGAGCTCCCACTCAACATTCTTATAGGTGCAAGATCTTCCTCCCTAAATGCAAGCCTATTGAATAACCGAATTTTTGGCTTTGAAAAGACGCTAGTGATATTTTTGGATGTAAAAACTTCCAAGAAAGCAGATATTGAAACATTATCTTTAGTGGACAAAGTTTAGCGTTGAGTCTGTTGAAGAACTAGAATGAATAATTCGGCTGTCATCTAGCCACTCCTGTTTGCCAAACAAAGATTGCCTGCGGGAGCAACATTCGAAAATGGGTTTTCGAAATGGACAGAGAGAACAGAACAGGTTGAAGAGCAACACTTGTAGCTTTTTTTATTTCATTTATTTCTACTTTCCTCCGCGTGTTTTCAGACAAAATTTTGAGCGTTGTAAGAACTGTGGTAATGCCTGCTCTTCCCGAATTTAATATACTGCCAGCAGTGAATTTCCAATGTGACATAAATTCTCGTTATTGTCAAAAAAAATCAGCTACTGCGGTTTTCTCAAATATAAAGCTTCTTGCTGCACTTCTTGCTGATATATATAGATACATAGATTTTTACAATTAAGGTCTTCTTTGCTTGGCTGCACTTAAAACAGACTCAATACCACCGGATTCTTCTTGTCAAATGCCACCGGATGACTAATGTTGAGTGCAATCACAATGGTTAAGTTGTAACCATGTCAGTATGTGCAATTTTTTTAAATTGTGTAAATCAGGTCTTGTTACAACCGAGAGGTACATAAGGATTCCAATCAGCAGCCGATTAGGATAACCACTTGTTCCTTTTTTGCCAAATCAACTTGCAATAGAGTTTCTACGCCTCCACAAGTTACCATATTATACTAACATAGCAAAGATTCTATGAATTAACTCTGATCTACATAAGCGTAGGGTTTCAATCTGTAAAGGCTTTCAAAGGCTTTCAATTTGAAAATATTAAAATGTCGTCAAAAAATCGAGCATTATAAGCCATCTCATCTCCTAACAATTTTACAAATGAACAAGGTTTATAATTACACTTTTATGACTTTTTAACCCAGCAGACATGAATAAACCTCTTCAAACCATGCTTTTGCTAATTATTTCAGTCAATTTAAACTTTAAAGATATCTTAAGATATCTTTAAGATATCTTGATCATAAAATTTCCCTAATTAGTTTTTAAATGCCATTTTATGAATGAATCTTCTGACAACTGTTAACAGTAGTAATATATAAGGTGTTGTAGAAAAAATGTTTGTAGTAACCACTAAAGAAGAACCCACAATAGGGTTCGAAATACGTATTTGGAAAAAATAAAATACTCTATGGACACAGGTGAAATTAATGTTTTATTTTATAATTAACTATATTCCATAGCAAAAAATCATCCGTCAAACAATACAAAAATAATTATACGCTTAATCGATAGTTTACTTGTCATCGCAGGAGCAAGCATTTCGTGGTCACGATGAGTCATCTAGATCATCCAACCGAGGCAAATTTCGGGAACTTGCGGATTTAGTTCCCAAATATGACAATGATTTGAAAAGCTTTTCGGACACATCATTCGTTTTCAGCGGAGTTTCCAAAACTATCCAAAATGATTTAATTTATTGTATCGGCTCTTTAATTCAAAATTTCATAACTTCTGAAATAAATGAAATACTTTGTTTTTCATGACAAATCGATGAAACAACTGATGCTTCCAATTTTTCGCAACTCTCTGTGATATTTCGATATGTTACAAAGGAAGGTGCATTTATCGAAAGATTTATTGATTTAATTTTAAATTTTAGAGAGCTACGATTTCGCCCACGATCGAGAAACTTTGCGAGAATCAACGGATTTATTAGAGAGTCTTGTTTTACATTACCCGAAAATGTTTGAAAAACAAAAGTTGCATATTGAACTTTCAGTTTGGTATTCTGACCCCAGTATTCTTGGTTTTTCAACAGATAACGTTGAAACTTCAAACTTTCTTTCAACAAATAATTTAAAACATGATGTTTTTGAGATTCATAAGCTCTTGTGCTCGGTTATTTCTTTACCGGCTACTTCAGCATCAGTAGAGCGAAGTTTTTCTACTCTTAAACGTATGAAAAGTTACTCCAGAAACTCTATGAGTCAAACACGTTTGGGCAAACTTTCCTTAATTACTATCGAAAAGTAACAGATGAAATAGCTAATAAAATATCCAGACACTAAGTTTAATGATAACGTTATAGATTATTTTGCTAAGTTAAGGAATCGTAGAATTGAATAACATTATAAATATAAATGAATTAATCATTTTCGATTGAATATTTACTCTTGCTTCCTGATTTTTTTGCTAAATCAAGCACGTATTTCTAGATTTCTAGATTTCTAGATTTCGACCTTAACTATTCCCTTTAGCCCCGTCCTTTCCATGGCGAGAGAGCTCTACACCTTGAAATCGGTTCTCGCTGTTCATAGAGTGCTTAGGTTGAGTACTCTTACTGACATAGAGTGCCTTAAATCGTGCCCACCTAATACAAATAGTCACGAGCTGCCTCTGTTTCTATTATTATCACATTTCTGTTGGTGCTGATGAAAAACCTTAAAAACTTAGTATTTTCAGCAAGTCCCAAAATTGTATGCCTTTTGTGCCTCTTCGTTCTTATAAGATTAAGGATGAGATCCTTGGCCGTGCTTCCAAATATTCGTTTATGACTAATGTCCGTCCATAGCTCATACGGTGTTCCTCCCAATCCCGATGCTAATGATTTGTTTCTAAGATATATTGTGGTATTACTGCTTCATCCTAACATTTTTTTATCTAGGTTAGCATCGAACAATAGCCAGCCTGCTCTTTCCACCATGACTTTATTAAGGCGCTCACACATCCCACTCTGTTCTGATATATGGTTCACTCATTGATGAGTTTTCCTAGCATCATGAAAATGACTTTTCATTTCGGAGAAAAAACATTTTACACCGTTGTTTGTCCTCAGTACCTTAATGTACATACCTAGTTGTATTTCTTCCGTAGCTTTAAGTTCTTTGAAGTGCATCATCATCTCGCACTATGAACATCTACTTCCTGGACAGTTTTCTCATTTTTCAAAATGTGACACAAACTCATAGAAGCTTATCATCTACTAAACTGTTATTTTTCTTCTTTAGAGGGAGCTCAACTTATGGGAGCTCGACTTTGGCCATCACTAAGTTGGACTCCTTGGTTTTGTTCAACATAACTTTAGGGAATGTGAGAGGAAACCTTCCCATTGATGCAACAGGCTCGCGGTTCCACCAATCCAGCCAAATTGTAGTGTACGCGATGACATTAACATCTAATCACGGTCCTCTATATCTCCTGAACAAATCCTAATACCTTCACTCCAAATAGAAAAGCGAGCGGGACTTCAAAATAACGCAGACAGAAATATTTCACGTTTCAAACAAGAAAAACCGGTCAACCGGTCAGCAAACCGGTCGAATTAAAAAAGAGAGGGTCCTCTTATGTGGTGCTCTTATATGTCCTTATAGGTTGCTGCAGATGAAATGGTCAATTTAGTAACAAATCTTTGAAAAGGTGGAACGTTTTATGAATATCATTTATTTAATCAAAAAATGATACGAATAGATGCAACACACTTTTCCCAACGAGATACAGTTACATTTATTCCAATTTTGTAAAAGTCCGAGTTTCTGGTTCAAAGAAACTCCTCGAAGGCATTTTTGACAGCAGCTTCATTATTAAACCTTTTTCGTGTCAAAAAGTGATCTTAATGTTTGAGGCATTGGTAATTTGTTGGTAAGCACAATTAGCACAATTCGTTTAATTTTTGGCTCATAGCACAATTCGTTTAATTTTTGGACCATTGTTCTCGATACCTGAGGTCGTGTGTTATCATGAAGCAGTATCACCCCATCCCTCACAAGCCTACGTCGTTGACCTATCAGTTTCTGAAGCATTTTATCAAGTTGAGCACAGTATTTCTCAGCATTGATGGTTTCGCCAGGTTGCAGGAATGAATAGTGAATAACTCCAGCTACAGACCACCAAACAGTTACCATTATTTTCTTTGGATGAAGGCTTGGTTTCGGCATCTGTCTTGACGCTTCATCGGCATCTAGCTATTGCGCCGATTGGCGACGATTATCGTATAAAATCCATTTTTCATCGCATGTCACTACCCGGTGTAAGAACGGTTCCTTTTTGTTATGGGAGAGAAGAGAACTTGAACTCTCCATTCGACACGTCATGGTAAGATCAGGTGGAACCCATTTGTCAAGCTTTTTCACTTTTCCAAGTTGTTGCAAGAGGCGGCAAAATGTCGAAATGTGAACGCTTAATTTCTCTGTATGATCATTTATGCTTTGGTGGGGGTCTGGCTTCACAAATGCACACAACTCGTCGTTATGAATTCATTGTCCTGGGTGTCCACGTGACTCATTTCCAAGGTCCATATCTCCGGATCGAAATTTTTCGGGCCACCGCTGAATGGTTCGTTCGCTAACTGTAATAGGCTAAAATGCGCTGTTAATATTCCTCGTTGCTTTCATTGCGTTGTGCTCTAATTTAAATCCGTATAGTAAAAGTAGTCGTTTTTGATTCACTTCCATGGTCACTTTCTCTTTTTGTTTTTATGATAACCATGAAGTGCAAAACAGAAATGATTCCAAAAACTAAGGTCGCAGTATTTATACTTTGATATGTAATATCATTTGCGCTGCTTTGTGCCAACAAAATGCACTAAAAATGCAGCCAACTTTATATCATTGCTATTAAATCAGCCATGTCATCCACAGTGTTATATACTTTGGCGTTGAATTTGTGAAAAACAGCAATGAATCAATTGAAGCACAAAGAAAAATACAGCTCACCTATAAGCCCGATTAATTATGTTCTCCAACTAGAGAGGAAAACAAAGAAGAATGTTTTCATCTTAAGGTTTGTGTTCTAGTACGGTTGTGAGACGTAGTCACTTCCGGTAGGCCGGTCCCAAAGCACATATCAAGAGCAAAACACGAAGAATGTTGGTATGAGATGCAGTAAGAAACTATTGACGAACTCAGGGCTCCAAGATTATAAAACTGCTTGAGGGAAAAAAGGCAGGCCATCTGCAACGACTGAATAAATCGGGGATGGGCCCATAGGGTAAGGCCAGGAAGCGCCTATCGGGCTTGATTTACGATGAAACCATAACGCTACTCGTATTAACTATTTGAAGGACGCAATTGATGGAGTAATACTGTTGTAAGCATTACATATCAGATGCCAAGGCTAGAGCTGAGCTATAGCACGATGGCAAGGATAAAGACAATGCGACTACAATGCCGAAAGTGTTTTTCTCTAACCATTTTTAATGTCAAAAAAGTGTGACAAAATATTGATTCGGTATTAGTTCCAATTTCTTACAAATTATTTATTTAGTATTAATCTTATACCCTGCTAATAGTTAGGAAGCATCCAAAATTTTAAAATTAAGTAAGCAGTCAAATAAGCAGTCAAGACTGAGGCATTTATCGATCGTCAATCGTTACTTTTACTTTTTTTATTTATGCTAATATAATTTATGTAATTCACTCATTGCGCACGTCGGTTGCTTCTTTCGGTTCTTTTTGGTTGTCATGGTGTCTTCAACCAATGCGTTTACTTCTTTAATTCATTTCAACATTTATAAATATTTTAGATCCAGAGTTTTTCAATAATTGATCTGAATGCATTATTAAGTTTTAACCATGTTTAATTAAGCTTAACCGCTATATTAGCAAAAATGTTTATCTCACAGAAGTAGATGATGAGAATTTAGGTTTTGTTATTGGGGTTTAGTTTTCCTTTGGTCCTCAAAGCCAACATTACCTATGCCATCGGTCAAAGTCAGCCTGATTTATGCGCGAAAGTCATATAAAATTGGACAATTCGGATGCGCGCCATCCAGAGAAGCCACTGCAGATATTTGAACGATGTTATATCCCATACATAATGGCACCGAAAGGCCTCCCGAACGAATAAAAAATTCGATAACATCTCCCACACACTTTCTTTATTTAAATTTAAAGATAGGAAGCAGTTAATGAATAATGACGCTATATTTACATGTGGGAAGCAAATAGGCATACTAGTACAACGAGGTTTCGAATATGTGGAATGAGACTTCGAACATTTTATTAGAAAAACAGAGGGAGTGAAAGTTAAAATACTTTCGAAAGCAAAAATTCTGAATAATTAACTTCCTAAATATGAATATTTCTAGTATTACATGTATTTACTACTAACATAGTTGAAGGATAAAATTTATAAATTTAAAGTAGATTAAATATAGTAAATTCAGTTATATTTTCGTCCTTAACCCACATATTGAGGATGCTTCGTTTTCATTAGCCTAAGGACAAATGAAAAGTTTCAAAACAATACTCTCCCTCTAGGCACTTTCCAACTTTCATTCATCAACCATATCAAAAATCAAAATGCTACAGTGAGGATTCATCACGATCTAGAAAGTAGTTCAAGGAGGCTCCAAACGTCGCGAGTGACCACTTGGGTACAGGATTTCCAACTCGCAGTATCCACTTCAGCACGACTTTCCACTTTCATCACTCCGACGGAGAATAACAAACAGAAGTTTCCCGTTCATACCCATAATCTCGCAAAGGATAATATTCCACCCATAATAGTATTTACCTAAGGATTGTTTGATGCAGGAGCGGAGATGATTCTTTTAAATTAAATAAACCTAGAAAATAAAAAGTTTTCGAAAGTGCGCTTGTTTGTAATCAATTTCGTCTCTAATACATGCTCGCAGGAATGTCTTGAGCACTTCAAATGGACACGCATGTGTTTTGCATTATTGTGTATTTTCAATTATGGTTTTTTCCTTATACATATTGTTTGCTTTCATTGAAAGGGTATTTTGCAAATATTTGGATGTTCTTCATGGCCGCGAATATTTTCTTTTGATGATGGAAATTTATGAAAGGCTCCACTAACTGCTTGTTTACTTAACTAGGATACAAAGAGCATACGTTACCACTCACCAAACATCATTCATAAAAATTGAACATTTTCAAAGACTATTTGCTTACAAATCCGCTGCGCGCAGAAATATTTTACGATTTCCGAAACATTCCCTTGAGAGTTTAAGCGTATCGAATATTCGATTATTTTTATTTGAAATACCTTTTTCCCCGTCTTAACGATATGACTGGCGAGTTATGTATCTAGAGTTGTTGAAAGTATTATGGCGCAGCAGTTCACTTATGAACCTTGGGACTGCCACAAAGTGAAAAAAACGAAATTGTATTACTTAGCTGGACAAAACTGGGCAACATTTTGTTGAAAAATTAAATCTGCTTTTAGTTGTTAATGACTTAAAACACAATAAAATGCCTTTTCCACATTTAGGTAATGGCTTCCCAAAGATATCACCTACAATTCGCATCGCGCCACGTCTTTTTGCCTGCGCTGGCCCCAAACAGTTTTCATATATACATAAATAAACATAAACTATACACATATACAAAAATTGAAGAGGAATTCTTACTCTCAGATCATGAATCTAATCGTCTTCCTTTTTGGTAGTTTGAGTCGTTGTAGAAGTATTTTCTACTCCAGAATATTCATAATGACGTTTATGAACGCGTTTTTATTATCCGCAGGAATGTCAACACCCAGGCCTAGGTTGGATAACAAATGCGTCTGACAAAGTCCGTGAACGATTTTTTTATCTGGTGTATATTGTTACGATTATTATTATTTGTAGAATCATTATTACCACTGTAGAATCAAAAACTATAAGTGAAAAAATCAACGAGGCAAGCATGTTAGCCCGGAGGCCAAAACTACTGCGAACTCTTCCTCAAAGAGTAGCCAAGTCTAAACAAGGCAGCGAGAAAAAATCGTGCAAACAAAACTCCATCGAACGCTTTGCAACAGCGAAAGAGGTGCTTGTCCACAACATTGCTCCTACACAAGGCGATGGAGGGAACGATACCAGAAGTATAGTGGAGGCTTTGGGCAATGGAACCATCAATCGAAAGTGCCATTTTCCGGGAGTCATCAAGAGTCATAAATCGAACAACGTGGAAAGCGAAAACAATCATGCTCAACAGCAACAAGACCCCCTGCTGACAGTATACTGAGAACCTCACCTGAGGAGAACCTGATCACGAAAATAGCCGTTGACAGAAATTAGGAAGAGTGGCTAACAAGAAGCACAAGCGCAATATTAATCGTAATGAGAAATGCAATGAAATTCCAAAAAAATGTCACCAGGGACATCAAAAATGGGATTGGTGAACTGGAGGACCTCGTTGATAGGATCCAGCAATATCGCCGCAGGTGGCTACGGGCAGAGAGTGAATTGAAAGAGCTTAAGAAAGTTTCTGAAAATAAAACTCCCTTCACCGAAAATGCTACTCCTCTCGTAAAATGTTAGAGGGCGGCAGTAGCCCACTTAAACCTGACCGTAGGAAAAGGGCGAAGGGGCCGATACCAGTCAAGGCAGGAGACAACAATCAAGAGGAGGAGAGAAATGTTGAGTTTCATTTGGCGCGCTCATCGCAACAAAAGGCTGCGAAGAAGATACACCGTGCGACAACAAAAGATTCGAGCGCAATGCTTAAAAAGACCAGGCGAAAGCAGCGCAGGGACGCTCTACTGATCAAGCCTGTAGACGGGAGAACTTACGGCGAGGTCCTCAAAGAGATCAGGCAAAATGTGGAACCCGAAAAAACGGTGCCTGTATACGAGCGGTAAGAGCGACTAGAACAGGCGGTCTCCTCGTAGAACTCGGATCGGAATCCACCAACAAGGGACTGCTCGAAGCCCTGTCAAGAACCTTCTTAGCTCTAAAGCTGTTATCTCGACATTACAGCCAGCCAATGGCCTCTTTGGACCTTTACTGCATTGCGGATGCCAAAGAAGTGAAAGATTCTATTAGGCAAATTCTTCCTACGGCAGAGAGCTAAGGGCAAAGGGTTCCAATAATACACATCCCAGAGATAGACGCTGTGCAACTCCTGGCCAATGTGAAAATTAAAGTCGGCTGGGTTGTGCACAGGATTCGTCGGAGGGTAGTCCTAGCTCGATGCTACAAGTGCCTTAGCTTCAGACACATCTCCTTGAACTGCAAGGGGCCAAATCAAAGCAAACTCTGCTACAAGTGTGGCTATAAGGCGAAAGACTGCCCAAACGAACCCGGTTGCATCTTATGCACAGATAAGGGACGGAAGTCTGAAGATCTGACTCATATTCTATTCTGGTAGGTGCCAGGAGTCCAAAGACGCACTAGGCAAGAAAAGAGTAAAGACACGATACAAGTCCTGCTAATCAATATACACCGCAGCTCAACCGCACAAGATTTACTAGACCAGGTTGCGAGGGAGGAAAAGTTGACTTTCTGCTGATATCTGAGCAACACCACAACAAGGAGGAGGCTGGATGGTTTTGTGATCGATCCGGCACCGCCGCCATCTGGGTACGTGATAGGGCTCCACCCACAGTTCGGACTTCCTCCTGCGGAAATGGCTTTGTGATAGTTGGGAATGCTAATTTGACATTTATAAGCGTCTATTTCACGCCGAATGAGTCAAATTCATGTTTTCAGAGCAGGCTCGATGAATTGCAGGAAGCTGTCTCGACCACGGAAGGCCGAATCCTTATTGGCGGTGATTTTAATGCCAAGGCGATAGAATGGGGAGTGCCTCACCCAGACCCCAGAGGGAAAAGAAGCCTAGAAATGGTGGCTAGGAGGGACGTTATCATCATGAACGTTGGCAACACACCAATTTTTCGACGGGGAAGCTGCTTGGGAACTATTCCGGATGTGACATTTGCTTCAGAGTCCTTGGTGCCTAGGATACACAGATGGAGGGTACTGGAGGACTACTCGGCGAGCGATCACCTGTACATTGCTTTCGAAATGGCAAGCGTGCTACTCGACGCGTAGCAACCCAACCTTCAACTGTACGTTGGAATATTTCTAAAATAGGTGTCGACGCGTTCGCCACAGTTCTTATGAGCGGTGAAACTATGACGGCGACGAGCGGAGTCTCATTTGAAAACATGGTGAACTCCACCATGAGGCTCATCATGAATGTGTGCGACCGTTCTATGCCCAGGCAATCCTCTGACACAATAAGCTTGCTGTGTACTGGTGTTCAGTAGGAATCGCTGAAAAGCGGAGAGAATGTCTGACACTATAACTTAGACGAGGTCCAACGATCAAGAAATCGAGACGAGTCACATTCTCGAACGCTGGCATATAGGCCGGCAAGAAAACTTCTCCGTAGGTTGATTAACGAGAGCAAAGCTCCCCGCTGGCACAATTTCGTTGAGGACATCGATAGAGACACGTGGGCTGGGTTATAAGCTTTTCATGCGGAAACTAGAAGCTGCAAGGAGGCGCTGTGTCCTTCAAGTGGAAAAAATGGACGAGATTATTCGAGCACTTTTCCCTATGCATCCTGTTCGTCCCGAAGATGCAGGTGGCGAATATCGTGGAGAATTCCCACTTTTACCGCCATCGAGCTTGATGATGCGGTGAAAGCTTTAAAATCGAAAAAGGGCCCAGGGCCAGACGGTATTCCAGCGGAAGTGGTAAAGCTTGCACATCAACTTTGCCCTGACAAGCTGCTCACCACTTTCAACGCCCGTCTGTAGCAAAGCGTGTTTCCAAATTGCTGGAAATAGGCAGGGCTCGCGCTGATCCGGAAGGGGAAGGGGAATCCAGAGCTGCCATCTTTATATCGGCCCCAATGTATGTTGAACGCCGCTGGGAAGGTGCTCGAGAGGCTCATTAGAGAAAGACTTGGAGAGGCCATCCGAACTGTCGGGGATCTGTCTCTTCAGCGGTACGGCTCCAGAGCTGGCCGATCCACGATCGGTGTAATAACAGAGGAAGTGAGCACGGTCCAGCGGGCATAAGCCAGCAATCACCACTCCAGGCGAATAGTGATGCTCATAACACTAGATGTGAGAAACGCCTTCTATTCTCCTAGATGGACAGATATTTTTCATGCTCTGGAATATTTCAGGGTGCCAAGGTATCGGACGCGGATATTGAAGGACTATCTCAAAACCGAAAGCTCATCTATGACACATTCCGAGGCCGGCAAAGACTTGATTTAACATCAGGAGTGGCGTAAGATTCCGTTCTGGGCCCGGACCTCTGCAATGTCTCGTACGATGAGCTTTTGAGGCCGCAGTTACAGGGGAAGTTGCTCCTGGTTGGCTACGCAGATGACGTAGCAGTACTAGTCGCCAGACGTACTGTAAAACAGGCGCAACTCAAACTGGATGCGGTACTTCTCCAAGTAAGCGGATGAATGACAGGCTGTGGGCTGAGCCTAGCGCTGGAAAAGACCGAGGTCGTCATCTTGACCAAGAAGCGGATCACTCGTGTTATTCCAGGTCAGGTGGGAGAAATGATCATCGATTCGAAGGAATCAATCAAATACCTTGGTTTGATGATTGACTCGAAGATGAGCTTTCTCGAGCAGGTTCGAGTGGCAGTGGATAAGGCTTCTTTGGGAATATCGGCTCTCAGTCGCCTTATGGCCAACACGCCGGGACCAACCTCGAGCAAAAGACGTCTACTGACGAGTTCAATTGAGTCAGTGCTCTTGTATGGCTCCGAAGTCTAGGCTGATGCTCTTAGACAAGAGTCGCACCGAGAATGTCTGGCCCAGGTGCAGAAGCAAGGAGCTTTGCTGTTAGCGGCTGCATATCACACTGTCTCTGAACATGCGGTGCTGGTTATCTAAAGGGTGACCCCTGTCAATATCCCTTGCAGAATAAAGGAAACATATGTACTTACGTAGGGGGGAGCCGGCGACAGAAGCAGTCAACCGAGAGGAAAGAAGAAGGACCTTAACTTTGTGGCAGCAATTATGGGTAAATGAAGCACGAAGCAGGTGGACCGCACGGCTTATAAGTGACTTGGAGCCGTGTTTCTACAGTATGCATGGTGGGACTGACTATTGCCTAACGCAATTACTCAGTGGGCACGGGGGTTTTCAGTCTTACCTGTACAAGATAGGAAAGTCACCGTCCCCAGCTTGCGTGTTGCCACAAGTTCTTTGCATGTGCAAGATGGACAAGACTCTGTTCACCGGGAGGGAGAATCTCTATGACAGCAATCCTCATCCTTCCTATCCATCCGTGCAACAATGAGGTCTAGTCCGAAGCAATGTGACAAACAGTTCTAGGCTAGGCTCTCGGTGTGACAGGGGAGGTAAAAGCCGGTGGTCACGTTGCCACCGGGAGTCTGACCCTCAAAGCGTAAATAGCCTTAACCTTTCTACAATAAAAACAATCATTATTACTATTTCATTATATTTATTATTATTAGTAATATTATTTTCATTATTATTGTTACTGTTTTATTTAGGCATTAGCACAAAATTCCGCTCTTACACGAGTAGAATTTAGTTATTGTTCATATTAGTTCAACTTTAACGCAGTTCGCTATTGCTCCAATTAATCACTGATAACATCATTTACAGTTTTCAGGAAACATTGGTAACTGTCGTCCTTAAAATTCGATTTCACCAGGCAACGATTAGTCTCCGGAAAATTGGGGAAACAACTTGAACGTGTTCAAATTAGCAGGAGTCTTTTATTTATGTTGTGACTGAATGTCAATTAACATTAAATGTTTTGACGCGTCTCGGCTCCCTGATTAAATTTGTTCTTCCCAAATAAGTTCCTGGAACTGTATCGGCTGTTTCGATGGCACCAGTTGATATAAATGCAACATTTTAATTTTATTCTTTGCTTGGAACTTGACTGGACACGGTAAACGATATCATTCAATCGTTTTATGAATGGATCTTTTTCCTTCCATTCAGTTTTAGAGTGGGGAATAAGCCTTTCTGGTTATTTGGGTTATGAAGCAAAGCCCAGGAAACCTTCAAAACAATCGCAATTTAATCAGCTGTAATATCTGGGTTTCATTTTATAGCTACTAACCATTGCTTACCATCTGTGGGCGATTCCTTATGCCATTCTGCATTGAGCTTAATGCAATCCGTCCAAGGGATTGAGGTCGGAATTGACACCATTGTCCGCGTTTGTTGAATACCTAGTAACTAGCAAACATTCTTGAAAACTTCAGACTCAATGTTTCGACCTTGTTCGGAGCGTCATCGCATCAGAGCTTCCATATTGACTGATCCAGTTCGCAAGGAATACATCAACCTCGTTTTTCGCTTCTTGATACGGTATAAGGAAGTCATCATTTTACTTACTGCCGTAGTCGTTAACTAGTAACATTTGCTTGTTTCTTGATTTAGTTGTGGGAAATGGACTAGCCATGACTATGGTATGATTTCGAAGAGCTCCATTACTAACTATTATACAAGGTGGCGCAAAATTAATCATTTAATTTTGTTTTTAATATATTTTGTACTAAATAAAAAAAATGTTTTGAGTAAGGGAAATCTTTATGAGAACCTTTACAATTTTTTCTGTTGAGTGGAAAAGATTTTATCCATCAAGTGGCTGCCGCAAATGTTGATACACATTTGTGCCCGTTTTATCGCATTTTCCATGACTTTTCTCAAGATTTCCGGTGATAACTGTTCGCATTCCTGTCGAATATTCTCTTTAAGGACTCTTTAAAAACGAAAACTTAGGCGCACCTTTCCAATGATGTGGAGTTGATCCACATGTATAGCTGGATAGGTGAAGAAGACGAAGAAGAAGAAGACAAGATAGGTGAAAAATAACCGAGTTGAAAATTTAACTGAGTTGATTTATTTTACTTTTCGCGTGGGCGCTAACCAGGACGAGGCTGAGGAAGATTACGATGTCGTTATTCTATACTGTGGCGAAATCCCAAGGACAATCTCTGGTTCAATGTAGACTGACTTAAAATCTTCCATAAGTGAGTGAGAACAAACTGACTAGAAACCAAAACTAACTAAACGGAGCTTATGTCTTACGAGAAGCGTCAAAAACTGATCGGATTTCTAATTTCAAATAACCTAAAAAGAAGAAATTAGAAACAAAAACACAAAAGAGTTGCTAACCATAAATGACTATCGAGTAAGATGTGGGGACTAAAGTTCAAACTGGCTATATAGTCGCTCATGGCCGATTAATTGCCAACATAGGGGGCCCACCACATCACGGAGACGACTCTTAATGAGCGGTGTGCAGTCGCTTCTACTCTACGGATCAGAGCTGTGGGGCGACGCTTTCAGCAAGGAGTAACACCGGAAGCGGTTAACACAGGTGCAGAGACAAGGAGCATTGCGAATCACATGCACATACCGAACGGTCTCCGGAGTGGCAGTGCTGGTAATCGCAGGGATGGTACCCATCACCCACCTTGCGAGAGATTGCGGAAGTATTTACCTGCGCAGAGGCGAAGATCGAAGAGAAGAGATCATCAGGGAAGAGAGACGTCGCTCTCTCAGCGATTGGCAACAGTCCTGGGAGCAAGAAACAACGGGAAAGTGGACTGCACGTCTGCTCCCTGACCTGAGGCCGTGGTTCAGTCGAGTGCATGGTGAGACCGATTTCTACTTGACCCAGCTCTTAAGCGGGCACAGTTGATTTCGGTCCTACCTGTACAAAATTGACAGAACATGGTCTCCTAACTGTGTGTTTTGTACAGGGGAACCGGATGACGCCTGTCACACATTCTTCTACTGTAAAAGGTGGAGCCAGCAGCGACGGGTCCCACTCAGCGAAATTGGAGAGCTCTGTCCGGAAACTATCGTCGGAAAAATGCTGGAAACAGTTGATAATTGGAATCGCGTTGCGCAATATTTTCGGGCAGTGCTGATATTGAACAAAGCTTTATTGGAGTGCTGGGAGGTATCGGGGATGGATGTATCTCTTTTCTAGCACTTCCTTCCTCTTCCGTCCTTCCCATTGGAGAAGAGATTCCCATAATCCGAAGGCGCCTCTAGGCGTAGGAACACGAAGCCTAGCCCGAAGTAATGTGTCAAACGGTTCCAGGCTAGGTTCTGAGGTTAACAGGGGAGGTGTTTAGTGGGTAGTCCAAAAGCATTTTGCGTCTGGGAGTCCCACACTCAGGGCGTAAACAGCCTTCACCTCCCTACCACAAAAAAAAACTCGCTCATTGGAGCTACATCACAGTAGTTATATTGATATCAACTCACGGAGCGAAAGTTTGGTGGCCAATATCACGGAATAAATCTGTGAAAGAAGTAGATAACATCCTGGTATGGCCTGTCTGAGTATCATTGTTGTTTTGAAGACCAAAAATTATGATTGATATTATGTTAAACGTGATTTTTCTCAAAAGAAATACCGTTAGAGAGGCATATCTAGCGAGCATCAGATTGATGAACACAATCACACTGTCAGGTTAGAAACAAAGGCAGAAATATTCCTTCTAAGGTCAATATTCTATGCAGGAGCAACGGAAAGTGGTGCAGGATTTCATCTAAGATAGGGAAATCATAATAATATGTGATATGACGCCACATGATACCAAACCGGATGAATGACATGGCGCGAGAGCTTACTTATTTGACTACCCTCAACTTTGCTGAAGCTACAAGACAACAGTTGCAGTTGGCAGTTGCAATTCAATTCAGTTGCAATTTGACCAAGCTTCTCTCACATAAGGACAATATGGCCTAGGAACTCTGGAGAACTTGACCAAAGGCCTCGTGAAACCAACTGGGAATGCGAACGAGAACTGGGGACCTGGGGAGTCTACTAATAAACGGTTTATATGCTTGAGCTGGAACCAAGCAGCAAAGCTGGATCAGCTGGTAAACATGGAGCTGGAGACTCTTCTTAGCTCCTGTAGAGCGAAAGGATGAAACATCTGCAATGGTTAATATTTTGGTAAATAACCAAACATATACCTTCTGTCAAAAAACTACCGGGAATTCGTTATTTAAAACACCCGCCCTGTATGGATTTTAGTTATTTTTTTCCTTGGTTGATATAGCTGTTTTTCATTACGATCCCAAGTTTGAGCGTGATCTGTCTACTAGTATGTTTACAGCAGCTGGTTAAGTCAATCAACCTCGTAAGTGTGTACCGATTTTCAACATGAACGAAATTATCGAACAAAGAGTTTGCCTTAAATTTTGTTTCTTGTTCTAACGCATTGAAAGTGCTGAAAAAGGTATATGGTGATTCAACTTTATCCAAAACCCGTGCATATGAGTGGTACAAAGCGTTCAAAGAGGGACGTTAAATCATCGAAGGCATGTCTCGCTCTGGACGACTTTCGACCTTTCTAGCCGAAATTAACGTCGATAGAGCGAAGGAAATTGTGTTTGAAAATTGTCATGCCACCTTAAAAGAGATATCCACCATCCTCAACATCTCTCACGAGTCTGTTCGTACCATTTTAGTTAAGCATTTGGGCATGAGCTCAATTGTCTTCAAAAACCGTACCGCCAACAAGTCTTCTGGACATGCTTGAACGCTCGAATCCCAACTTAACATTCATGAAGCAGATCATTACCAGTCATGAGACATAGGTCTATGAATTTGACAATTTCCCCTGTCAACAAGCTTTCGAATGGCGCGCTAAAAATGAGTCGAAAGCGAAAAAAGCACTTCAAAGTCGGCCAAAACTCAAAATGACGTTCATTGTTTTCTTCGATATTCGTGGTCTGGTTCACCATGAGTTCGTTCCACAGAGTACGGTACGGACAGTAAATAAGAAGTTTTATTTGACCGTACTGAGTCGTTCAAGTGATGGAATCCGGCAGAAAAGGCCATAATTATTGGCAAACAACTAGTGGATTTTTCATGACCGTAACGCGCCGTCGCAGAGAGCTACACAGAGCGACACATGCGTACAGCCTCTAGTAGGGATTACTTTCAAGGCTAAAAAAAGTTTTGATGATTAAATGTAAAATTCGTGTTTTATTTACAAATTCCCGGTAAATTTTTGACAGAAGGTTTATTCCTTTCACGGTATTGAGATGGTTATTTATGGTGTTGACATATTTATTTGGTGTACTGAAAAAAAACTGAATTTTTTTATTGAGCAACCTTAAAAGTTCATGAAGGTTCACAAAGAACGTCTTTTAAATTTCTTGCAGGAACGCTGTCATTGTTGGTTATTTATGGCAATTTAATACGATTTTCGACTCGTTCACGAAGGACGAAAAATTCAACTGCTTCCACAAAAACATTATAAAACTTAAGCTTACCAGCAACATCTAGATATGGAACCAAGCATTTAAGTTTGGAAATATCATACGTTTCAATAACGTACAATATTAATTAGTTTTATTTGTATATATTCGTTAAATTTTCCACTTAATGACCAGCGGAGTACTGAAATCATTTCCGCCTGTCTTGCATTTGAATGAAAAACGAAATTACAATTTTGTTGCTGCACACAAAAGGATACACAAGATACGGAAAACTGCCCAACCAAATAGGATTATGTTGACTAACGGTATGAATTATTACTGCCTTCGTGATTCCTTTGCCGAAGAAAACTTGCTTCATTAAAGAAAAAAAAATGAAAGGCAAAACAGCCAATGAGACGGCGAAACGTCTGTTTGTATTATAAATGATCCAAAGGCAAATTATAAATAAAAAAGGCTCCTATGTCTGTCTAATAGAAATATAGCTTTTAGGTAAGATCAAAGGATAAGCAAAGAATGAAGAGGGTCCTTCCATTGATTTCGCCATGCACTTTAACGGCAGCAATAACAACACGTCTTTGTTACATTCCACCAAGAAAAAATGTTATTTGTCCTGAATGAAAAATATAGAGTAATCCCTTGTTGAAGTGTAAATATCCGGGGGTTATGCATTGGCCATGAACGAATCGGGATACCAAGACGGCTCATTTGGATTTCAATTTACCATCTAACATTCATTTAACCCTTTGACAGGTACAAGAAGAGAGTGGCCGTTTGCGAGGGTGCGCGAGTTGGGAGTAGTTCGTGAACCCACTGGCGGTGATATTCACTAATTGGAGGATTATGAGTACAACGAAAGGGTGTGCAAATCACGAAACCATATCGAAAGCGATGCTTATGAAATTGAAAGCCAAGAATATTTGATAGGTGGAAATTGTATTTTGGTGGTTATCAAAGGGTTGCGCTCAACACCAAGGAAGCCCTTCGAGATGCGTTTTCGGTAATTTGTCTTAAAGTAGAGCAAACTCATTCAAATCGTCTGTTTTTGCCACCACTTCTTGAATTAGATTATTACTGAAGGGTTCACTTGAAACATTGCCACTGTCACTATTAATATTCGGCAGCAGGGTTTACATCGTGGGCTTTCAGGACATTTGTTGCTGAAGTGAAACGCAAGTAATACCATCCAAAGTTGATGATTGTCGTAACTGTGCTATGTCGTATAACTATGCTATGTACTGGTTTATAGAAGCACAAAATTTACCTCCTGAAAACACTCCTGGCAACTCTGACCTGCAGATCTTTTGAATAATTCTTTGAAAGGACCCTGTTCCAGACGCTGCTCATGTGGTTGCTTTCGGAAAAGCTTTGTGGCTGAAATTATAATTAACAGTCTCATTGTTGATGTGCCTCTTCATAGAATTGCCACCCCCGACGGTGATGAACAATGTTTAATCAAGGAGATTAGAATTTCCGCGGCTTAAATTATAAAGCAAATCTTCTGTTATTAATTAAGTTCGCTAGGTTTACTCTCATCTTCGACTTTATATGTAGCTTTAATCAAACTCTGCGTTTCACTTGAATGAATTCATTCACTTCTGGATGGATGAATTAACTCCTCGGCTCGGTGATGGGATTTTGCTTTTAGAGCTCGATAGGGCTCATTAGTTTTCTTCTTTTGAACAAATTTATCAAAACATGCAAGCATCTGTTATGCGGAAATACTGAAACAACCGAAGCAATGAGTTATGCGTCGAGGGTAATTCATCATTTATTTGAATGTAAAACCACTGCAAGGTCCTGGTCATGCTTGAAGTTCACTTTCTAGTACAAAATGTCTGTACAAAATGTAAAGATAGTTCAATAGAAAATTTCAGTCACTTTTTAAATTGCAGTGAAGTCCTTTTTTGTGTTCTTAGTTTGTACAGCGAAACGAAATCCGTAATCTCGAAAAGAACATGAGACGTTCATAAAAGGATTTTATTTCTGAGACAGAGAACTTAAAATTTGGGAAATACCAAAATTGTATATTTGGCTAATCAGGAGTTGATTTGGAAGTCCAGTTTTTGATCACGTTTTGAAGGATTTCTGGTGATGTTTCGGTGACGCATAAAATGTAGATTGAATTTTCTTCTGCTGTCTTTGATTAATTACCTTGGACAAGGAACTTCAATTATCCCTAAAGCAAATAGTCCAGCGATTTCAAATCAAGCAAATATGATGGCCGTTAATAATTTCTGTTGTTCACTTTCACTTACAACTCATTATTGTTGGGTGAAAAGGGCTCATGTCCAAAGAATCTACAAGACAAGAAGTCATACCTCATCACTGGTCTCCCAATAATAGAGTACTCCAAATGGCTTCTGGTGTAATGATCACTCTGCATACGACTTGTACGCAAGGACTGCTTTACTGAAGAAAATCATATATGGGTAATTGATATCAGAATTAATATTGACTTTATTCTGTTATGAAACAATTTCTTTAGTTTAAGTATTTTAAATTTTAATTCGACATTGCCTTAACTAAATATTTAACACAAGTCTACGGGACGCGTCATTTGGACGCATGACAAATTTCATAAGGAAAATAAAAAACTGCTTGCATTTTATTTTATTAATTGGGCTGACTTTTATCCATTGAACGAGTCATACAAATGTTGAAGTCTATTTTTTTTCAAGAGTTGTTGAATGAGTGTTGAATGTGGTATGTGGTATATCTACGTCTAAAGAAGACAAAATTTGTTCACAAAAATAAATGGTAATGTACCGACAACAATTTGATCTGTTATCTCCGTAACAGATATTATTCTCTCGAATGGAACAAGCAATGTGCTACAGTAGAAAATATGAAACACAGAATGTCAATTGAAACCAGAGTGCTAATAAAGGGTGTCTTTTAGAGGTATAAAACGTTAAGTTGGCAACACTTTTCTGTTCTACACATGATTTGACAGCTGTCATTCGTTTACTGGTATTATTGTTTTGTAATCTTATCATAAATAGGTCGACGACTGAGCAACGTCTGCAAAATTATTCCGAAATAGACGATTTTGTTCGAAAAACTTTTAGCATACTTAATTTATTTTATGCCCAAAACCATTGTCCATCAGACCAATTAATTCGATTAACATAGATTATTTACTCTTACTGATAAAACGCATCGATCCAGACCTCGGACAGTGCAGTGCGTCATGAAGAAACCATCCATATCCATTTAGACTTGTGAACACGTTTCACACTGTTGTCACCAAGTCACTGTTGGTTTGCTTTATCAGCCGGTGAACGCTTGAGCATTTGTAAGACAATATTCGCCATTTATTGGGAAGGTAAAGCCCCAATGATTGGTTAGAGTACTCGAAAATTTGGCCCCTTGTTTCTCCCCCCCCCCCCCAATTTTCGTGGCGTTCAAATCATATTTCAATAAAAATGATAAAGAAAAGGATCTTTCCAATATATTGAAGTTTTTGGTTGCTTTGTTCGAATAAAATAAAATAATAAAATAAATAAAAAGAAAATTAAATACTAGAATATTTTCTGAATTAGTAAAATTTTTGTTAACCTCAATTTTATACCATTTTTAACAAAAAGTTTTTCTTCGTCATCTAAACATGTCTGGAAGATGAAATAAAATTTTGCAAAACAAGGTCAGATATTGTTGGGTTTTCTGTTTTCTTAGAGGATGAAAATAAAGTAATTCAAAACGAGGATGAAATTGAGATTTTGGAACCTAATGAAAGTATGCAAGTGGGGGAATCGTGGGAAGAGATTGGACAATCTCAACCAAGTAGATACTTGTGGTTATTTAGATTTTGTAAATACAAATAAACATTGGCCTTTAGCAAGTTTATTGGGGAAATAAACTTGCTAAAGGCTTTTTACTTCTAGTCCAAAAAATCGAGACCAGATTTTTGTTCTAAGTGATGACAAGTGAGTGTCACAATTTACAGCTGAAAGCTTAAAAAGCGTGAAACCGAAAAAGGACAAGCTCTAAGTTCACTCAGTAATAACATTAAGGTTAATAAGACAACTCGTAGACGAAATAACCAGGAATTCCTGATGCACAAATAATAATCTGGTGCCTTACTGATGCCTTATGTTTGCCATGACTTGCTTCTGGGTATTCGTTCAATGTAGAGTTTCTTCCCAGATGCTGAAAAGTATCAATATACTGAGTAAAAAACGACCGTAATATATTTTGGAAACAATATTCAAAGTGCTGCAGGATCTCAAAATAAGAAATCAGTTGATCCACGATCTAATCTTTCGCCACACCTGTGTAAATTCAGAGCAAAGTACTCTACTATTGATGCAAATACTGAAATGGCGAGTGTAGTTCAAGAAGTCACAGGACACAACCAACAAATCTGACCTGTAGTCTTTCTGAAGAAACTATTTGAGATCAGTTAAACATCATTAGATGTTTTCATTGCGAAGAATATTGTATGGAACGTGAATACTTTTCACGTTGCAGATTTGCTGACATTCATTCTACTTGAAAAAAAAAATTTCTAGAAAACTCGAGAAGGTTAATGAGGGATGAAAGTTGCACCAAGTGTTACTCGTGGCTTCTTCTTTTTCCTGACTTTACGAAGCATCTTGTCAACGAGTTAATGAGGCTTAAATTCCTGAGTGATTCAAGCTTGATATGCTCCGATGATGTTTCTGTACTACTCAGTTGATTCCAGACAACATTATTGATTCAGACTAGTCATACGCTTTTTGACGCAAATCTCTAGGGCAAGAACATTGAGCATAAGGAAATAGCAATTTAGTTGAAACTAGCAGTTAACTACCTAGGTTTGTTGATAGACTTAAAATTGAGTTACTCCCAGTGAAATGAAAACAATGACTGACATTTCTATTGCTAGTTTATGTGTTCACTATCAACTAATGAGAGACGTGAGCGAACCTGCCTCACTGAAAGTCATATTTTGTGTCAAACGGTTCCGGTGTCGATTCATAAACTTCCCTAAAATATGTTTCTGCAAATCCAAAAATATTGATTCGCTGGTAGCTCTGTACTCTGGGTGTAAGTACCCTCAACCTTCCAGATACAAAAAAACATGTACCCCTCTTTGTTTGAAAGAGGTTGGTTGTGAAAAAAAAAACAAAATGGACTGGACACAGGTCTACAAGTTTTGTTTATAATGTTTCAACTTTGAATGTTTATTTAACAATTTATGATCACAGTTTTCTTTCTCGATGGTTATCAGCTGAAAGGTGGTGAGAAGTTTCACCCAGACGGTGTTGATGGTAGAAGTCCGTCCCCACGAGTTTGATCCTCCGCTGCTCTACGGTATGTTGATAGGTTACCTAGTGAAAATCTGGGTCCAAAAACTAGGGTGGAATAAGCTAACAGTCAACAGCGTGGGTGAGATTTCTTAAAAACACCGGCAAAGGTTATATCAACACTGATCACCAGCTAGGGTGATCCTCTCTACACGTCACCAGCTAGGGTAAAAAACTCTATAACTCCAGTGAAGGAAAAAGTCATTCAACGTCACCAGCAAGGATGATATTCACTTGCAGACAAATAATCACGATCCTATATGCGCGAAGGTCTGTCTCTAATGAGAGCCAGAAGAAGACTGACTGGTAGAACAATGGCGGAAAGGTCCCAAAGTCCGTAGAGAGGGGGCAGTTCTAGAGAAGAGTCGGTCTCGTGATTGTTTGAAGAAACTCTTTTGGGACGAGTGTCTCACGTGTTGTTGTGAAGTATGGGAAAGCTCGCCATAAAACGACGTATTGAGTTCTTTGTGAGGCTGGGGACCTGGGAAAACCCAACATCTGGGTTGTTAAGCCTTCCCAGATGCTCACCTCATCTGGTTGGGATTTTTCCTTTGCAGATAGTGATAGTAATTTTTATTATATGTTTATTTATGGGCTTTTCTCTTTTTCTTTACATATCTCAAACAATCTTGGTGGACACTCTGTACAGTTATTTGATAAATTGTTTTAAATTAGCATACAGATGACTCACATGAGCTGCTCTATTGTTGCATGGCTTGCCAAGCAAAAACATTTAAGACAAAAAACAACAAAAAAATCCAAGGATTTCTAACAAACGGGAAACAAGGTAGATCTTTGAAACGGCAGGATGCAATCTTTTTCATTTTAAATAATTTATTTGTGTTCATATCCTCGTAGTCTTGTAGAAAACATGTAAGGACAAACGAAATGAGTCAATTTCTTGGTCAAACGATCATTTCCCACTGGAGAAATGAGCTCGCTTTTCTCCTTGTATTCCTATCTGGACTGATATATACAGAACTTTCACCTATTGGCGTTTTGTTCCCCTTTTCTACTGATAAGGTTTTGTTTTAATCCAGGCGTTCTCCATCCACTGCTTTAGGAGTTTATATGATTTTTGAAACCTGTTAACATTTTTTTGAATCCATGATGTTGCTACCCCGTCACGACTATGGCTTCACATTTCGAAGTCTAATTTGTTACCAGGAGCAAATTAGCGGTACATCAACCTTACTTCAAGGATCAAGTCTCTGTTTCCAGTTACTAAAAGTAACACATCAGGTCCGTAGTGCATCTGTTTTGTCCTGTCCTATTGTGTTCTGTTCTATTTTTCGGACTCGGCACTACTATTTTCAATCAAGATTTAGTTTCTAAATCAGTTTCGTGGCGAAGAAAAGTTCCAATAACTTGAAGTAATCTTTGTCAGACTTCCCTTCCTTCAAGCTCCTTTCTTTAAATTTAAGCAGTGGAAATAGTATGTGCTAATCTTAACCGACCCTTGTATTGTCTACAAAATACCTTTTTGAAAATCTTAATCCTATGCTTTGTACCGCTTCGTTCCTTTTTAAATAAATGTCAACAAAGCAACCGAAATATCGGCCCTGAAAGAGAAAACAACGTATAGTAGCAAGTAAATGGTGTCGACCGTGCTCAAGGATGAGATTGGATCTGAAAATCAAGAAGAGAGTCGCCCCGAAAACGATGAATGTAGATATAGATGCGGAACACTTCGTGGTTTCTGTGTACCTTCTCCCAAAACAACAATGGAGGTCTATGACAAAAGTGACAAAACCCTCGCTCTACAGCAGAATAATCGGGCCAATCAAACGCAAGGTGATGCAACAGTAGACTTGGTCAGTGCCCTGATGCTAAAATCACTGGGAGACTTTTTATTTCTGCCGGAGTTTGTCAGCAGCCGCAATTAATTCTAGGCTTACCTTGACACGTTTATACTTTACTACACATTTGCGCTTAGATATAAGACGAGCCTAAGCCGGTGACCCATCCATCTTTTGACGGCATCAACGATACATAAGTATGGTTTATACTATCAGTTAAATGATTGATTTAAGCTGAGTTTTCCGGAGTGAATCAGGGAAACGGTAAGTAAAGCCGCAGCAGTGGACTCTGCAATCAGTCGCTTTAAGCAATGTTGGGGCACCAAGTCCAATAAAAAAGCGACTCGATAAGTGTCGTATGACTTTCTCTCAATACAAAGAGGAGATATGGCGCGAAGCTCTCTGTAAGGAGCTGAACCATAAATGCTCTCTCAAGTGCAGAGACAAGAAGCGCTGCGGTCTGCGGCAGTATACTGGACGGTCAGTGAGATGATGGTTATTGGAGGGATGATACCCATTGCTCTCCTTGCACGAGGGCGAGAACACCAAAGAAATACACGCTGCCGATGAAAGACACCGCACCTCGACGAGTGGCAGCAATTTAGGACGGGTGAGCGTGGAAACCGACGAACTGCGAGACTGACTTCTATGTGACTTGACTTGATTTCTAAATGACGTCTGTGACACCATCATTTCGAGCGAAAGATGGAGTAGACAAACGGTATTCTTGTGCTGCTGAAATTGGCTGTAGTTAAATCAGAAGCTCGGACGATTCTTGCAACTAAAATAGGCATATTTTATCAGCAGGGGGCGTCAAGGGTTGAGATATCCCTACTCTAGAAGCCCTCCTCCTGCTCTGCTCTACCTTCTTAGAAGGAGTTCGTATAATCAGAAAGTTTCACATACACCATTATATTTAAAATACGGGGGCCAAGTCCGAAGTAATGTGGTTATCTGTTGCAGGTAAGATATTCCATTTGACAGGGGAGGTGTTCATTCGATAGTTCAGTAGGTTTGTATCAGTCGCAAGTCTCGCACTTATTCAGGGCGTAAGAAGCCTCCATTTCCCTTACAAATTAATTTCCCCACACCCCGATTCGAGAATTTGTTTCGAGTGAAATCATCCTATTTAGTGGTGTTACATTCATCACATATATTGTGCAAGCGATAGGAAGAAACAATTTGACCGGGATCATGAGCTCCAAAACAACAAGGACATAACTCCTGTTCATTGCGTTTATCCGTGGATAGAAGGCCGAGAAAATAATTTGGTTGTGTGTCTTTTTCGAAGTGTTTGCGCTGGATAGTAGCTATGGTTGTAAATAGTAATAAGATCTTTTTAGTGTTGTATGTCAAGTCATACTTAATTCAGGAAAAGAACCATTAGACCCATAACTTCCGCATGATCGAGTTACACGTAGACCAAATCTCACTACCATTTCAATCAATAGCGCCCCCTGGGGTTCGATTCGATTGGTATTCGGATTCACTGTGAATCTTGAGAAAAAGTAAAAGTTGGAAAAGTTTGCGTTCCTGACCTCGACTTGTTTAACGGACGATAAATGATAACAACATCTTAGAAATTGGCAGTATGCATACCCAGTTTATCAAAAGGCGACATGGGCCTGTCCTTCATCTTCTACCACTAACTCAAAAATAAAGAGGAAGAGGAGTAATAATTTTTTATTATCGCAATTATCACTATTGATCATGTTGTTATTTCAGAGTATGAAATATATTGCAACAATTCCGCACCAAGATGGCAATTTTGCCATATTTATACACATGGAATTCAATAATTATTGAATATTGGCTTCGCCTGCCATGAAATCACTGATTCCAACATGCGTCCTAGTTAATTGAATCACTTTAACAACTTTATATCCCAATGCATTTTCAGCTGTGTCTAATTTCCGATTCCACTCATGGTCAACATTTTCTAAATTACTTTCTCACACCGAGCAATCAATTTCCGAAGAAAATTTAACTTCAACAATAGTGGACAAATTCAAACTTTACGAAAATCATTGACAACTAATTTTATGGTTCCGCTTCGATGACACTTTCACAAAGGGTCCA